>CM057463.1:171799735-172424735 GCA_030035585.1 Dugong dugon | reverse complement strand
TTCTGTCTCCCACCGGATGCTCTGCAAGGCTGCTCTCCCGTTCGCTGGTCTCCGATAGGAATCCAAGATGGTGGATCTGCACTGCGTTAGCTGGTAAGGAATCTCTGCATGAGTCTCTCCTCGCTCTCCGTTCTCTTTTAGTATTCTCACTCCGTTTGGTGTTTGGCTGAGTTCTTTATCTCTTCATTTGGTGTTCTAGGGTTTCAGGATTGTTGATTCTCTGTTAGGCTTAGTTTTTCGGATCTTTGCTGTGGAGGGACGGCGTGGTGCTTCTGCCTAGAGCGCCATCTTGCCCCCAAGTATCTATTTATTTAATGGAAATTCATCTATTGAAGCTGTTTAAATACTCTTTTCTATTTGTTTCAATTTTGATACCTATATTTTACAAGAAAATTAAGCGTTTCATATGGCTTTTCAAAAAGTTTTCATAGAATTATGCAAAGTAGTTTCTTATGATCATTTTTTCTTATTTTCATGGATATTTTCCTATCATTATTAATTTTTCATTTTTATGCATTCTATTGTTCTTGATTACCATTGATTATTATTTGTATCTATATTCTAATTTTGTCAAGAATTCAGTACTTGGATTTAGTTTTTTTTTTTTTTTCTTTTCTACCTCATTGGTGTCTGTTTATGTCTTTAGAATAATTTAGACTTTATTTCCAGGATGAATTTTTGTCTTTTTCTTCAATTTATTTCATTCAATATTCATTCAATATCTACCTGTTTTTTATCAATTTTCCCTTGCTTTTTGGAATCTCTAAATCATATGTAGATATACATCTGCAAATACTTACTGAAGAAAAGTTACTTAAAGTTGGGATGATGTATTAGAATTCTCTCTGTATTTGGATTAGTTTTCTGGGGAGATTTTTCATCAACTGAAATTATGTGGTTTTCATTTTATGTTTTTCTTTTTTGTTAAAATCCCTCTGTATGGATAGATTCTTCTGTTGATTTCTTATTCATGTTATTTATTTATTTTATTCTTTGCAGCAAAAATAATAGTGATGTATATAAAAGGATTGAGGGTTTGGAATGGCTACCTGGGTTCCTTCGCAGTGTTTGAGGGTTATTTTTTTGATGTCTTCTGACTGTCTAATTTCCTTTGTTTCTGCAGAACCTTCAGTTTCCTCCTTGTTTTCTTTCTTTTACTTTTTTTTCAGAAATCTCCTAAAGCACCTTTCTTTTCAATGTTGTCACTTTCTTCCCTAGAAATGATATGTCTGTGTGGCAGCCCCTGGGATTGTCCAATATTTCAGTTGCCTTCCTCCCAATGATCTTGTAGCCAAAGTTTTGATCTTTAGATATCAAACCTGTCTCAGTGTTTCCTATTCTGTGTGGAATTTCCCCCCACCCCTTGGAGAGATTTTATGTATGTTCTCTCATCTATATTCTCCAGAATACATCTCCTCATCTCCTCTACTTTTCATGCACTCTGCATTTTCTATCCTGCTCTATCCATAGACCTGAGCTCAAGGATCTGCTGGATTTTGTTGTTTTTTCCCAAGTTATGAGTAATTTATGTTTTCAGTATTCTCTGTCCATTTTGCAGGTAATAGTAATGGGTGGATTTATGTACCCTTCTTTTTATCTTTGTGTGTTTTGGAACATACATGGAGACAATTGGGCTCAGGTAGCTAAATTACTCTGTAAAAAACAAGAAAGATCCAAAGATTTTTTAAAAACAAATATCATAGATAAATAATGGCTAGAATAGTTAAAGAGTGAGAATCTCTGGGAAGAACAGAGAAGGTACACGTTAAAAAATATGAATGAAAACGACTGCTATGGACATTAAAAAGAAAATGAAGAATACATTATGAATAACTATAGGATAAAATTGCACATATAGGTAAAATGAAAAAAAAATTATAAAGCACGAAACACCATTCACAAAATTAACACAAAATGAAGTTGAAAACTGCAATTGTTTTCTATTAATAAAGATTTTGAATTTACAATTTAAAATATCAAAAACAAATACACAAGGTTTAAAGTTTTAACTAATTCATTCTTCCAAGATGAAGAAAGATTTACAACAATCTTATCCTTTTTCTTCAGAGATTAGAAAAGGACAAAAATTCTCAGCTCATTTTATGAAGTTAGGCAATCTTGATACTAAAACCTTACAAGGGCATTACAGAAAAGGAATAATTAGAGACAACTCTTTCTCCTAAATATAAATAGCAATACTGAAAACATAAGCAAACCACATCAAGTTTACATAAAAAAAATATATACAACAGGTAGATTTATCTGGGGAATTGCAAGTATGATTTATATTTGAAAATCCATGTCTACAATTCACCAAGATATTAGAATAGATAGACAATTGTCTTCCAGTCAACTCCAACTCATGTTGACTATATGTACAGAAAAAAACGTTGCCCAGCCCAGTGTTATCCTTCAATTCATCTGCAAATTCAGCCATTGGCTATTATGTTAATTCGTCTTACTGAGGGATTTCCTCACTCTCTTTGGACCTCTATTTTACCAAACATAATGTTCCTCCACCAGCAATTGATCCCTGATGATGACATGTCTAAAGCAAGTGAGTTACAAAATTTTCTGTTGTGACCCATAAGGTTTTAACTGAATTATTTTAGGAAGTAGATCAACAGGCCTTTCCGCTTAGTGTATCTTAGTCTGGAAACTCCACTAAAATCTGTCCACCGTGGAAGACCCTGCTGGTATTTGAAATACTGATGGCATAGCTTCCAGCATCACAGCAATATGAGGGGGAAATATTAGAATATGGGAGAAAAAGCATATGATCATCTGAAAAGATGAAAGAAAAAAACATTAAATTAAATCCATTATTATTAAAACATTTTGCAAGAAAGCATTAGAAAGGAATTTTCTTAATATCATTAAGGATATTTTTATACAGGAAAAACAAAAATAAAGTAAATTAAAATAAAACGAAAAACAAACGGACGAGCAATAAACATCATAGTAAATGTAGAATATTGAAAGTGTTGCTACTTTAGTTCAAGAATCAGACAAAAGAGTCTGTGTTCAGTCCTATTGCAAATCACTAGTGTACTGGACGTCGTAGTCAGTACAATACGGCAGAAAAATACAAGCACAAGTATTGCAAATAAGGCGTAAAAATAAAATAAAAGCACCAATATTATGGAGGTAGAAATAAAACAGTGATTATTCACATGACATTTAATTAGTGAATTTAACAAGGGGACTGAATACAAGGTTGATATAAAAGTTATTATATTTCTAGATCTAAACAACGATTTGGCACATATACTTTACAAAGTTATTGCATTTATGAAGCACTGAAATGATCAAATACTAAAAACAAACCTAACAAAAAAATGAGATCTCCTTATAGAAAAATTCAGTGCATTCTAGAAATTAATTCTAGAAGTTCTAAATAATTGGAGATTTATAGCATGGTTTATACCATAGAAACTCTATGACAGTAATATACATTTTCTATAAATTGAGTATAAATTCTATTTAATGCCACTTAAAATTTGGTTAGTATAACCCACTGCTGTCAACTTGATTCCAATTCATAGTGACCCTATAGTAGTAAGTAGAACTGCCCCATATGATTTCCAAAGCTATAAATCTTTACAGAGTCATATTGTCACATCTCTCTCCAGCACAGTGGCAGGTGGATTTGAACCATCAACCTTTTCGTTAGCAGCTGAGTGTTTTAACCATTGTGCCACCAGTGCACCTTCAGTTAGTATAGTGGGTTTAAAAAATATTGGCAAATGAGTCTAAAGATAATGTGCAAAAACAAAAAACAAGACTATCAAAACAATCTTGAATTAGAAAAATGATATTCTCAGATATCATATCTTATTAAAACTTCAGTAATTAAGATGTGCTACTGATATATATATTGATACAAATCTACATCAATAGAACAATAGAACAAAACTGAGATTTGAGAAATAGATGCAAGGTATTTAAACAACTTTCCTGTTTGAAAATTAATACAGATAAATCGATACCATTTATTTAGGCAAGCAAAAATCATCCTTTGAAATTATATAAACATGTGACCTATCTAAAGAGAAATTCAACATAACTCGGGCAAGGGATCTGTGAAGAAAATTATAGAAATTGAATGAGTTCTTTAGGTAAGTACACTGATGGAAAAAATCTGAATTGTTTGGAAGACTCAATATCGTAAGGTGGTCAATTTTACCTCTCTGTATGTTTCAGTGCGTGTGTCAAACTTCATAACTTAATTCTAAAATACATATGGAAGTATAAAAGACCAACAATAGCCAAGCTACTCTTTAAGGTTTGCCCTATTATATATAAAGACATTGTGATTAGTACCAATTAAGTTAGATTATATTGGCGCTCAGATTAAGTAGATCAAAGATACAGAACAGAACAGCCCATGAAAAAAAAAAAGAAAATATGCGTATGTGTACCCTTAAAAGTGACAGAGGTGATAACGTAGATCTGGGAGTAAAGACTGATTGTTATAGCAGTGCTGAGACAAGAACACAATCAGATGAAAAGACAAATGGAATCTGGACCCAAATACGGTTGCCAGATAAATACAAGATGTCCAGTTAAACTTGAATTTTAGATAAACAATGGGTAATTTTTAGGGTGAGTACATGCCAACTATTGCATGGTACATATTTATACTTTAAAACTATGGTTCATCTGAAATTTAAATTTAACTGTACATCCATTATTTGCTAAATTTGTCACCCTACACTCTACCTTACACAGCACACAAATATCGGTTCATGATAGGTTAATATATAAATGTGAAAGGCAAAACTCTAATGTTTTCAGAAAGTAGTATTGTGTTATGGATTGAATCGTGTCACCTAAAAACGTTTATTGTAAATCCTAAACACTCTACCTTTTGTTATAATCCCATTTGGGAACGGTTTTTCTTTGTTATGGTCAAAGGTCATATTAGTATAGAGTGTGTTTTAAGCCAATCACCTTTGAGATATAAAAACTGCAGATTAGGACAGAGAAGCAAGCAGTGGTGGGGGAAGATAGACGCCAACTCACAGGAAGACTGTGGAGGAATAAAAGCTGAAAAGTGACAAGGAGCTTCTCCCAGAGCTGCCAGAGAAAGAAAGCCTTCTGCTAGAGCTAGTGCCCTGAATTCAGAGTCCTAGCCTCCTAAGTTGTGAGAAAAAAAAATTCTGGTTGTTAAAGACACCCACTTGTGGTATTTCTGCTACGGCTACTCTAGCTAGCTAAGACATACGGGATATCATTTTTTTGACTTTGAGACTGATAATTTTTTCTTAAATACGACTCAAATCTTAAAAAAAAAAAGAACTATGTTCCTCAAAAAGCACTACAACTAAAAAGAAAGCCAAGCTATATAAGGGAGGAAATACTGCCAACATACATAAACCCCTGTGATAGAGACAACCGAATAGGAAAATTAGTAAAAACAGGTGTTGCACCAAAGAGAAAGTCCAAATAGCCAATAAGCATATGACAAGTCCCCCAAATTAGATAGTATTCCTAGAAATGCAAATTAAAATAACCACAAGATACCACTACACAACACCAAAAGTCAAAAATGTTGCAAAACCTGAGAAACTATTTGCTCTGTAAGCCTTCACCTGAAGTACAATAAATAAATAAATAAACAATGTTGCAAAACCTGATCATAATAAACGTCAAAGATCTCTAACAGTAAGATTTCCCATATACTGCTGTTGTAGACATTTGGGGAAATGGTTTGGGATCTTATCCTAATGTGTAATGCGTACCTAGCCTAATGTGTACCTCAGAGAAATTCATGTACGTATACCCCAAGACGCATTTTTCGGAACGTTTATAGCAACATTATGTGTTTTTAAAATAAGAATCAGATAAAATCTAGAACCAACACTCATAGTAAGTGGAATGGATAAATATTTTAATGTATTGTATAATACAATATTATCAAGAAATTAAACTGAATGAATTATGACTGTAAATGAGGACTTCAATGAATTCAAAATACAGTGTGGAGCAAAAGAACGAAGTCATAAAGTTACATGGACTCAGCTTCATTTTTTAGAAATGGTGTCAAAACCAAACAAACCAAAAATGATATTGCTTTGGACTGTGAAGTTATGTAGTAAAACCGTTCATCATGTTTATAATTGTCATATTGTTTTTTTAGCTGCTGTCAAGTTGCCCCTTACTCATGGCAATCATATGCACAATATTGTGATCCACAGAGTTTTCATCTGCTGATTTTCGGAAGTAAATGGCCAGGCCTTTCTTTCAATTCTTTCTCAGTCTGGAACCTCTGCTGAAATCTTTCCAGCTCCAGGCTCAAGAGAAATATATTCAAGTTTAAAATTTAATCTGAGTCCTTTTCTACCATATCTGTAACTCAAAAACCATTTCATGGGTCTATTCAAAGTAAGATATTCAAAATAAACCTCATTAACTTCAAATTCTCCCTTCTTCACTTCATAGATAGCCATCATAATGCATTACTTCTAAGTGCATTCACTCTGCTTAAACTCTTGCTTTTCTCCTTGCACTGTTCTGGAAATCTGCTTTATAATTTGAAGATAATCAATAAGAATGTATTTTCCTTCAATTCTAACGTTTGGATTGCCACCTGAGCGATTTATGCCTCTTGAAACAATTGAGGATGTGATAGACTTCATATGGACCAAATTAATGTTTGTAGTTATAATTATTCATCCTCAGAAATGATCCACTTTGTGCACCAATCTTCCATTATACATGTTTAAGTGCTAACCTGCTTCGCCAGGAGAGAGAAGCTAAGAATAAAATGATACATCTATCCTGACACCATTACTTCAGTTCATCTCTACCTAAAGCCCACACAAGTAATACAGCTTCAACTTGTTTTCTTTTTCTTTTTTTGGTTTATCCTTTTTAAAAAATATTATATTGTGATTTTGTAGATAATTTACATAGAAAATTAGGTTGTCATTTAACAATTTTTATACATATTATTATTCGGTGACATTGGTTACATTTTTCTTAATGTGTCATCATTCTTATTATTTACATTCTGGTTGTTCTGTTTCCACTAATCTAGCTTCCTTGTCCCTTCATACCATCCCATCTTTGGTCTAGGGTAAATATTGACCGTTAGATCTCATTGTAATTATTGTTTAGAAGAGCATAGTACTCACAAGGTGCTATCATTTATTTTATGAGAAATTCTGTCTTTTGGCTGATAGGTGACCTCTTGGAGTAGTTTGAGTTTCAAGTTTAAAGGGTATCCCAGGGTGATAGTCTTAGGGTTCCATTAGTCTCCACCTATCCAGTAAGTCTGACCTTTTTTAACAATTTGAGTTGTAGTGATAGATTTGCACCATCTAGTTCTTCTGGTAAGCTCATGGTTCATGTAGACTATTAGTCCTGTAGACTAGTTTCTTCTTTGAGTCTATGGTTTCCTTCTTTCTTTTTTGATCCAGACATATAGAGACCAATAGTTATATCTTAGATGGTCCCTCACAAACTTTTAAGACCCATCCCAACTAGGATGTAGAATATTATCTTTATGAGCTGTTATCCCATTTGACAAAGTTGCCCCCCTGAGACTATAATCCTAAACTCTCAAACCCAGTAACCCAATCCTACTAGGTGTCTGGTTTTGTCTAGGAAGTATCCATAACTGTGCCCCCTATGTGTTTTATTTTGTCTATATTATCGTTAGGTACCATTGAATGGGTTACAACTCATAGTGACCATATGCACAACAGAATGAAACACTGCCCAGTCCTGCGCCCTCCTCACAATCATTGCTCTGCTTGAGCCTGTACTTGCAGCCAGTGTGTCAATCCATCTCTTGAGTATCTTCCTCTTTTTTGCTGACACTCTACTTTATCAAGCATGGTGTGCCTCTCCAGGGACTGTTCCCTCCTAATAACATATCCGTCCTAGGCTGGGTTCTCTAGAGAAGCGAAATCAGTAAAGCATATAAATATAGAGAGAGACATTTCTAACAAGGAAATGCCTCACATGGCTGTAGAGGCTGGAATGTCCCAAGTCTGTGGGTCAGAATAGAGGCTTCTCCGTATTCACGCAGCCACAGGGGCTGGTGAACCCAAGATCAGCAAGTGAGAGAGCAGGGCTCTTGCTCACAGGCTGTGAAGATCAATGAATCCCAAGATTGGCAGGAAAGACCACAGGTAAGTCGCTAGCTCAAAGACCACAAGTAAGTTGCTAGCTCAAGTCCCAAGAACCAGAGGTCAGATGAACAGGAGCCAGCTGCAAGATCCAGAGCAAGCAAAATCCCCCAAACTTTGCGAGAATGTCCACTTACATTCATGCAGGCCACTTGCCCAATGAAGGACTTTCAACTGATTGGCTACTCACAGCATATCCCATCATGGAGGTGATCACATGTTAAATCTCATCATGGAAGTGATCACAACATCATACGACTGTCAAATCACTGAGAATCATGGGCCAGTCAAGTTAACACACAACCTTAACCATCACAATATCCAAAGTATGTGAGATGAAGTCTCCTCATCCTCAATTCCAAGGAGCATTCTGGCTGTATTTTTCCCAGGACAGATATATTCTTTCTTCTGGCAGTCCATGGTGTATTCAATATTCTTTGCAAACACCATAATTCAAAGGCATCAATTTTTCTTTGGTCTTCCTCATTCATTGTCCAGATTTCACATGAGATGACTGAAAATACCATGACTTGGGTCAGGCTCACCTTAGCCCACAAAGTGATATCTTTCCTTTTTAACACTTTAAAGAGGTCTTTTGCAGCAGATTTGCTCAATGTAATACATCATTAGATTTCTTGACTGCTGCTTCCATGTGTGTTGATTGTGGATCCAAGTAAAATGAAATATTCGAAAACTTTAATCTTTTCTCCATTGATCATGACAGTGCTTATAGGTCCAGTTGTTTTTATATATGGATATTATATATATAATATATGCAGCACACAGAAACCTATATATACATTTGCCTACGGAAACACCTGTACATGCACATCTGTGTATATTCATATACTCTTACCTATTCATATATAAGCATACATATCTCTCTTATTAATAACATAATAACTTATGTTATTATTGTAGTTGCAAATATATAGCCCCATCTCACTTCACATAAAATGGCCAACATACTGCTTCCTGACTTTATTTTAACGATCCATCTTTGACATTGCTGGGCCCATTTTCTATTTGTGACCTTATGTTTTTTTCTCTCAGACAGACATTTGTTATTTTGGCTGTAAAGGAAGAATATCTTTGTGCCTTTCCATATCTGCTTAAAGTAGATTTTTCTCCTCGATTTTAGGGAAAACAGCTCTTCTGAGGATGCCAAATAGAGGAGGAAAGAAGACAAGTGTAAAAAACTAGTACTTTTTGACACTTTAGTTACCTTGGAGAATTGGTTATGGGAGACATAGAATTCTCCCATACCCCTGTAGCGATGGTGTCTAACCTGTGCCGCATAATCTAAAGAACAAAGATCCTTTCTCTTCAATATAAACTATGAAGAATCAGCTACATGTTACTAAAGTTTCCAGACTCCTCTCACATTGACATTTCTTTAACTTAACTTAGTAATATTTCTCTAAAGGACTGGATTTAAATTGTCACTGGGCATATAATTCAAGTGTTATATTGTGGTTCTTCTTGTTGATTAAGTTCTCAGAATAGTATTTAAGCTTTTCTTTTACTTTTTTAAATTTTGAAGCATGGCCTAACAGGCTTCTTTGAATTCTGTTCAATGATTTGTTTCATTTGGGATCGCAAATTATAAACCCCATTTGCAAGAGAACAATCTGATCATAGCTGCGCCGCTCAGCAGTACAAATTAGAATTTTGGAAATCTGAGGATTTAAATTAAAGCTCATACCTAAGGTAACAGAAAACCCTCTACTCTACACTTGTGTAGAGAGTAATTATATATGAGAACCTGAAATTAGAAGCTGAAATTAGAGCTATATTCACTCAGCCCCAAAGAACAGCTATTTTTTAGGTCTATAATGAAATGATTCCAGGTAAGGTAATACACACGTCAGAGCCATTCTGTGCTACATTTTTGCAGTTCTTATTTTCTTTTGTCAAATATATTGAAACCTTTAACTCTCTGTTAGTAAAAAATGTTTTAAACTATTTATAGACATGCAGTATTTGACTAAAGGTTTTCTTTTACATTAAAAAATAGGTAACAAGTATCACATTTAAATAAATCATTTGGTTTTATTTAATATTGATAATAGCAAATACAAATAAGAATTAACTGATGCCTCTAATATTGGTCATCACAGTGATAAGAAACATAATACTTGCATTACAAAATATATAAAATGGTATATATGATTTATGCTAATAAAGAATAGCAAAAAATCAAGGTAATAATAATGAGCAGCTATGGTACTCTTGGGTTAGGCCACTGTTCTAAGTAAGTTATAAATATGATCTCATTTAATACGAGATTTTATTTATTTATTTAAGTCATAAAGCTGTATTTCCAGATATCAAGCTATTGATCTTTATAATATGGAATGTGTGTTATTGTCAACTTAGTGTTCTAAACTCAGAAAAATAGTTTCTTAAAATAAAACTGATACATTAAAAATATATTTTTATTTCATGAATGTATATAATTTTTTAAATGAAAATGTGAATGTAGAAATAATGTTATATATATATAAATAAACTTAAAAATGAAAATTACAAATTGAATGTGAGACCAAAATTAAACAGGTCAATTAAAACTAGATATGATAGGTTGACAGTTTCTAAAAACCAGCTTCATAAAAGAGGAGTATTATTTTGATATCATCAGTAGTGATAAAACTAAATAATGCTCTTTGGTCCCACAGAATCTGTTTATTCTGCCTCCAGCAATGTAGCAGGTTGTCAAAGACCACAATGTACCTAAAGATTCACAGACACACATCTTTATTCCTTAATCCCTATGTGAATTTTTCAGGGTATTTTTCCTAGAACACATGTGTTCTCCTTGTTTTCTAAGATCCAGACCTTTAAATATTTTAAACTCCATAATGATTATTATACACATGCATTAAAAAGAAACAACCTAGCAAATTAAAGTTTTTGTCACAAAATATTAATAACAAAAAATGAAGAAGCTTAGATGTATCTTTGTTATTTTCATTGCATCACTGACTCCATGACCCTAGTAACATTCATGAACTAAAATTACTCAGTGGACTGAATAAATGAAGATTATAGATCATAATAAACCTTGACACTGATATGATAATGTATAATTACGTTGTATAAAAAATTTACCATGTGCATATATAGATAGCTATCTAAATAAAAATACTAGATAATAAAATATTAACACATATCACTAGAGCTCTTTACTAGAAAAAAGACATTCAAGAATATGTTCTTTTATTCTTGGAGTGCGGAAGACATGACACAAAGTCCACAAGTTTTAAAATGCAATCCTAAAATACAATAACGATAAGTAAACTACAAAGATGTCAGGAATGATCTAAATGGCAAAAAAATTTATAACAATTTCAAAATAATAACACACAACAGCATGTTTCACAAAAGGCTAATTGTTTTTACCATTCAAAGTGTTCCTTTCAAATCATTAAGAAAAAGAGAACAAGTAAATATAGTCAGAGAATGTGATCAGGTACAAAAGAAAATACAAAAGTCTCTCAATAGATTTCTTTATTTGTAATTGATTTTTTGTATTGTACTTTAGGTGAAGGTTTACAGAACAAATCGTTTCTCATTAAGAAGTCAGTACACGATGAAGGGTGAGACAGTGCACAATACTGGGGAAACCAGCACAACTTCTACAAAGAAAGGTCGTGGAAGCTGCATAGACACAACCAAACTCCCTGAGGGACTGAATTGCTGGGCAGAGGACTGTGGGACCATAGTCTCTAGGAACATCTAGCTCAACTGGCATAACACAGTTTATAAAGATGGTGTTCTACATTCTACCTTGGTGAGTAGCGTCTGGGGTCTTAAAAGACTGCGAGCACCCATCTAAGATACTCCACTGGTCTCTCCCCTTTGGGAGCAAGGGAGAATGAAGAGAACAGGATACAAGGAAAAGGTTAGTCCAATGGACTAATGGACCACAGCTACCAAGGCCTCCACCAGACTGAGTCCAGTACAGCTAGATGGTGCCCGGCTGGCACCACTGACTGTTATGACCGGGATCACAACAGAGGGTTCTGGACAGAGCTGGAGAAGGATGTAGAACAAAATTCTAACATACATAAAAAAGAGCAGATTTACTGGCCTGAAAGAGACTGGAGAAACCCCAAGAGTATGGCCCCCAGACACACTTTTAGCTCAGTTGTGAAGTCACTTCTGGAGGTTCACCATTCAGCCGGGGATTGGACAGCCCCGTATAACAAAAACAGGACTAATAAGGCACAGCAGTCCAGGGACAAGGACTAGAAGGCAGGAGGGGACAGGAAAGCTGGTGATAGGTAACCCAAGGTTGAGTAAGGACAGTGTTGACATGTAGTCGGGTTGTTAATCATTGTCATAGGGCAACATGTGTACTAACTGTTTAATGAGAAACCATTTTGTTCTGTAAACCTTCATCTCAGGTGAGAATAGCAGCACAACTGGAAGAGCATAGTTGATGTCACTGAACTGTGCATGTAGAAATTTTTGAAATGGTGTCTCTTTGGCTATGTATATTTCCACCAAAAAAATGTCCTCCAAGGTCGAGATGGGAGAGTGTTGACATGTCATGGGGTTGTTAATCAATGTCATAAGACAGTATGTGTACTGACTGTTTAATGAGAAACTATTTCTTCTGTAAACCATCACCTGAACTACAATAAATAAATAAATAAAAAGTAAGTACACATATTGTTTTACGACATTTGTTAGCAACCCCACCACACGTCAACTTTCTCCTTTCTCGACATTATTTTTTTTTTTTTTGGTGAAAATATACATAGCCAAAGAGACACCATTTCAAAAATTTCTAAATGCACAATTCGGTGACATCGATTACATTCTTCCAGTTGTGCTGCTGTTCCCACTTTAGATGAAGGTTTACAGAACAAAATAGTTTCTCGCTGAACAATACACATGTTGGCCCATGACAATGGTTAACAACCCCACTACATGATAACACTGTCCTTACTCAACCTTGGGTTCCCTATTACCAGCTTTCCTGTCCCCTTCTGCCTTCTAATCCTTGTCCCTGGACTGCTGTGGCTTGTTAGTCCCATTTTGTTTTATGGGGCTGTCCAATCCCTGGCTGATCAGTGAACCTCCAGAAGTGACTTCACAACTGAGCTAAAAGGGTGTCTGGGGGCCATACTCTTGGGGTTTCTCCAGTCTCTTTCAGGCCAGTAAATCTGCTCTTTTTTATGTGTGTTAGAATTTTGTTCTATATCCTTCTCCAGCTCTGTCCAGAACCCTCTGTTGTGATCCCAGTCATAACAGTCAGTGGTGTCAGCCAGGCACCATCTAGCTGTACTGGACTCAGTCTGGTGGAGGCCTTGGTAGCTGTGGTCCAATAGTCCATTGGACTAATCTTTTCCTTGTGTCCTGTTCTCTTCATTCTCCCTTGCTCCCGAAGAGATGAGACCAGTGGAGTATCTTAGATGGCCGCTCACAGGCTTTTAAGACCCCAGACACTACTCAACAAGGTAGAATGTAGAGCATTGTCTTTATAAGCTGTGTCATGCCAATTGAGCTAGATGTTCCCCAAGACCATGGTCCCCAGAGCCCTCCGCCCAGCAATTCAGTCCCTCAGGGAGTCTGGATGTGACTATGGGGCTTCCATGACCTTTCCTTGTGCAAGTTGTGCTGGTTTCCCCTGTATTGTGTACTGTCTCACCCTTCACCCAAGATACCACTTATTAATTGTCTATTTCGTATTCCCCCCCACCCCTCCCATCCCTGGTAACCAACAAAGATTGTTACATTTTGTGTGTGAATTTTTTCATGGGTTTTTACAGTAGTGGTCTCATACAATATTTGTCCTTTTGTGATTGGCTTATTTCACTCAGCATAATGTCCTCCAGTTTCATCCATGTTATGAGATGCTTCACAGATTCATCATTGTTTTTTATCCTTGCATAGTACTCCATTGTATGTATGTACCATAGTTTGTTTATCCATTCATCTGTTGATGGGCATCTAGGTTGTTTCCATCTTTTTGCTATTGTGAACAATGCTGTCATGAATATGGGTGTGCATATGTCTATTCGTGTGGCAGCTCTTATTTCTCTAGGATATATTCCTAGGAGTGGGATTGCCGGATCGTATGATATTTCTATTTCTAGCTTTCTAAGGAAGCACCATATCATTTTCCAAAATGGTTGTATCATTTTGCATTCTGACCAGCAGTGCATAAGAGTTCCGATCTCCCAGCAGCCTCTCCAGCATTTGTTATTTCCAGTGTTTTTGATTCATGCCGGGTGTGATGGTATCTCATTGTGGTTTTAATTTGCGTTTCTCTAATGGCAAGTGATCTGGAGAAATTCCTTATGTGTCTGTTGGCCGCTTGAATGTCTTCTTTGATGAAGTGTTTGTTCATTTCCTTGGTCCATTTTTTAATAGGATTATTTGTCTTTTTGTTGTAGAGGTATTGGATTTTCTTGTAGATTATGGAGATTAGACGTCTGTCTGACTTGTATTGTCCAAAAATTTTTTCCCAGTCTGTAGGTTCTCTTTTTACAATTTTGGTGAAGTCTTTTGAAGAACATAGGTGTTTGATTTTTAGAAGATCCCAGTTATCTAGCTTGTCTTCTGGGGTTTGTGTGTCAATGGTTATGGTTTGTATCCTGTTAGTGCCGTGCATTAGGGCCTGTAGCGTTGGTCCTATTTTTTCTTCTATGAACTTTATAGCTTTTAGCTTTATATTTAGGTCTTTGATCCATTTTGAATTAGTTTTTCTATATGGTGTGAGGTATAGGTCCTGTTTCATTTTTTTAGTGATGGATATCCACTTTTGCCAGCACCATTTGTTAAAAAGATTGTCTTTTCCCCATTTGATGAATTTGGGCCCTTGATGAAGATCAGGTGATCATAGGTGGATGGATTTACATCTGGGATCTCAATTCTGTTCCATTGGTCAGTGTATCTGTTATTGTACCACTACCAGACTGTTTTGACTACTGTAGCTGTATAGTAGATTCTGAGGTCAGGTAGTGTGTGTCCTCCAACTTTATTCTTCTTCAATAGTGCTTTACTTCTTCGGGGCTTCTTCCCTTTCCATATAAAGTTAATGATTAGTTTTTCCATCTCTGAACAATGTTGTTGGTATTTGGACCAGGATTGCATTGTATTTGTAAATTGCTTTGGGTAGAATTGCCATTTTCACAATGTTGAGTCTACCTATCCATGAGCGTGATATGTTTTTCCATTTATGTAGATCCTTTTTTGTTTCTTGCAGCAGTGTTTTGTAGTTTTGTTTATACAGGTCTTTTATATCCCTGGTTAGATTTATTCCTAAGTATTTTATTTTTTTAGGGGCTAGTATAAATGGCATTGTTTTCCTGATTTCCTTTTTATCGTTCTTTATTGGTGTATAGGAATCCAAATGATATTTGTATGTTTATCTTGTATCCTCACACTCTGCTGAAAATTTCTATTAGTTCCAGTAGATTTCTCACAGTGTCTTTAGAGTTTTCTATGTATAGTATCATATCATCTGCAAACAGGGACAGTTAAAATTCTTCATTACCAATTTGGATAACCTTTGTTTCTTTTTCTTGCCTTATTGTTCTAGCTAGAACTTCCAGCACAATGTTAAATAGGAGTGGTGATAAAGGGAATCCTTGTCTTGTTCCTGTTCTCAAGGTGAATGTTTTTAGCTTCTCTCCATTAAGAATGATGTTTGGCTGTTGGTTTTGGAAAGATGCCCTTTATTATGTTGAGAAATTTCCCTTCTATACCTGTTTTATTGAGAGTTTCTATCAGAAATGGGTGTTGGACTTTGTCAAATGCCTTTTCTGTGTCAATTGAAATGATCACGTGATTCTTTTCTTCCTTTTATTTATGTGATGGAATACATTATTTGTTTTTCGAATGTTGAACCATCCTTGCATACCTGGTATGAATCCTACTTGGTCATGGTGTATTATTTTTTTGATATGATGCTTAATTCTTTGGCTAGAATTTTGTGGAGAATTTTTGCAACTATATTTAAGAAAAATATTGGTCTGTACTTTTCTTTTTTTCTGGCGTCTTTGCCTGGTTTTGGTGTCAGGGCTATGCTGGCTTCATAGAATGAATTTGGAATTGTTGCTTCCTTTTCTATGCTCTGAAATAGTTTGAGTAGTGCTGGTACAAGCTCTTCTCTGAATGTTTTGTAGAACTCTCAACTGAAGCCATCTGGGCAGGGCTTTTTTTTTTGTTGGGAGTTTTTCTTATTACCTTTTCAGTCTCTTCTCTTCTTAAAGGTCTGTTCAGATTTTCAACATCACTTTGTTGTAGTTTGGGTAGGTAGTGTGTTTCTACAAATTAATCTATTTCCCCTAGGTTTTCAAATTTGTTGGAGTATAGTTTTTTATAATATTCTGTTATGATACTTTTTTTTCAGTTGGGTCTGTTGTAATGTTGCCCATGTCATTTCTTATTTGGGTTATTTGCGTCCTCTCCTGTTTTTCTTTTGTCAGTCTGGCCAGTGGTTTGTCAATTTTGTTGATTCTTTCAAAGAACCAAATTTTGGTTTTGTTGATTCTTTCTATTGCTTTTCTATTCTCTATTTCATTTATTTCTGCTCTGATATTTATTATTTCCTTTATTATGGGGGCTGTAGGCTTTTTTTGCTGTTCTCTTTCTATTTGTTTGAGTTCTGTAGTTAATGTTTTGATTTTGTCCCTTTCTTCTTTTTTGATGTGTGCATCTATTGCTATAAATTGTCCTCTGAGGACTGCCTTTGCTGTGTCCCAAAGGTTTTGCTGTGATGTGTTTTCATTATTGTTTGATTCTAGGAATTTTTTTATTGCATCTCTGATTTCTTCTATCACCAAGTGGTTTGTAAGCAGGGTGTTATTCAGTTTCCATGTAATTGATTTTTTTTTCCTTGCTCTTTCTGTTGTTAATTTCTACCTTGATGGCATTGTGGTCAGAGAAGTTACTTTGTATTATCTCAGTGTTTTAGATCTTGTTGACGATTGCTCTGTGGCCTAAGATGTGGTCTATTCTGGAGAACATTCCATGTGCATTGGAAAAGAATGTGTACTTTGCAGCTGTTGGATAGTGTTCTATATATGTCTATGAGGTCAAGTTGGCTGATTGTACCCATTAGGTCTTCTTTGCTGAGTTTCTTTTTAAATGTTCTGTCCTTTACTGAGAGTGATGTGTTGAAGTCTTCTACTATTATTTTGGAACTGTCAATTTCTGTTTTCAGTACTGTTAGAGTTTGTTTTATGTATTTTGGAGGCCTGTCGCAGGGTGCATAGATGTTTATTATAGTTATGTCTTCATGATGGGTCCTCCCCTTAATCATTATAAAGTGTCCTTCTTTGTCTTTTACAGTAGATTTTGTTTTAAATTCTATTTTATCTAAGATTAGTATTGCCACTCCAGCTTTTTTTTGGTCATTGTTAGCTTGATATATTCTTTTCCAACCTTTGACTTTTAATAAATTCACATCTTTGTTTCTAAGGTGTGTCTCTGGTATACAGCATATTGTTAGGTCCTGTTTTTAATCCATTCTGTCACTCTCCATCTCTTTCTGGGTGCACTGAGTCCATTTACATTCAGTTTAATTATTGATAGATGTGAGTTTATTGCTGTCATTTTGTAATGCTTTTTTTTTTTTTTTTTTTTTTGTGCGGACATTTTTTTGTTCCACTTACTCCCCTGTGCTGAATTCCTTTTTGTGTGTGTGTGTGGATTTTTTTCATTTCTTTTGTTTTTGTACATTTTGTTTTTACTGAGACTTTATGTTTTCCCCTTTATTTTTATAAGTATATTTGTTAACTTTCTTTGTGGTTACTGTTAAATTTACCCTTACCTTTCTAAGTTTGAAGTAGTCTATTATTACTTGGTGTCACCTTGCCTCTCTCTCCTTTAGACGGTTCTATACCTACACTGTTTATTCCTCTTTTCTTGTTCTGATGTTGTTGTCATTTACCGATTAACTGGACTGATTCCCTGTTGTATTTCTTTTGGTTTTGGAGAGTCCTTGAGAGATCATTTCCTAGATTGGTATCTGGCTGGTATGATCCTGCATCCTAGATTCAGCCTGTGAGCTGAAGTTGTTTGTTCTCAGATCGAAGAACTCCCTTTAATAATTCTTGTAGGTTTGGTTTGGTTTTTACATATTCCCTTAATTTCTGTTTATCTGGAAATGTCATAATTTCACCATCATATTGGAATGAGGGTTTTGCAGGGTATATTATTCTTGGCTGGCAATTTTTTTCTTTCAGTATTTTATATCTGTCCTCCCATTGCTTTCTTGCCTGCATGGTTTCTGCTGAATAATCTGAGCTTAGTCTTGTTGTTTCTTCTCTGTATGTGACTTCTTTTTTTCCAAGAGCTGTTCTCAGGATTCTTTGTTTGTTTTTGGTTTTGGCGAGTGTGATTATGTTATGCCTTGGTGATCTTCTTTTAGGATCTATCCTTTATGTGGTTCGTTGAACTTCTTGGATGGTCAGCTTTTCATCTTTCATGATGTTGGTGAAGATTTCTTTTACCAGTCCTTCAATGATCCTCTCTGTTTTCTGTTTTCTCCCCCTGTTCTGGAACTCCAGCTGCTCTCAGATTTTTACTTTTGATTGTATCCAACATAACTCTCAGGGTCTCTTCATTTTTCTTTGTTCTTTTTTCTGAGGTTTCCTCGAACAGAGTTTTATCCAAGTGTTTTTCTTCAATTCCACTGATGCTGCCTTCCACCATTTCAAATCTGCTCCTCAGCCCTTCTATGACACAGTCCATTTCTGATATGTTGTTGTTTATCTTTTGAATTTCTAATTGTTTTTGTATAATTTCTCATTACGAATTTATTTTGGCATTTTGTTCCTGCATTATTTTCCTGAATTCTTCCACTTTTTGGTCTGCATTTTCCATGAATTTGTCTGCCTTTTCCATGAATTTGTCTATTTTCTCCTCATTTTTGTCTACTTTTTGCTTCAACTCTTGGATAATTCTGAATATTAAAGATATGAACTCCCTATCTGGTAGTTCTAGTGCCTTTTCTTCTACTGGAAAGTCATCTGGTGTTTAATTTTGGATGCCTACTGGAACCATCCTGACCTGTTTTTGTAAATGTTTTGTTATTGTCTGCTGTCTTCGGGGCATTCAGTAGTTATTTTTCTTGCTTATTGATTGTAGATTTGTTTGTTCCATCCTTTTTTTTTTTTTTTTTTTTTAATTTGGCTATGTCTGAGCAGGCAGGCTGTGTGTTCTTTGTTGTTTGTTTGTCTATTAGAATGATACTTTTCACTTTCTTCTGTAATTGGCATGGTCAGTCACGCAGATATGGTAGAGCAGGGTAGTTCTAGCTGAAGAGGAGTTGCTGGGATGTGTTGTTTGTGGCACTTACTACAGCCACCAGGGCGGGTCAGTAATCAGTGCTGGGCAGATTCCAGTAGGCCGTGCCTGTGCTGCTTGGTGGTGTGATGTTAAGCACACAATGCGGGTAGGCAGGATGGAAGGGAGGGATTGTGATGCGTGTAACTAAGATGTGTATGGGAGAGAGGAGAGAGGAACAGGAGCCAAAAACACAAACAAAAAAGAGTGCTAGGGGAGCTTGCCATTGGAGTGGAGAGATGAGAGACTATGAAATGGAGAAAAACAAAAAGGTGAAGTAGAAGAAAAGAAAGGAATAGATAAATAAAAATTAGAAAGAAGAAACAAAAGCAAAGCTCTCAGGGATCCCACCAGTGCAGCTACAAGGTAGGGGGAAGTTGTTTCCAGGTGTTGAAGTGTAACCTGGCTAGAAGGCATAGAAGTGTCACTCAACACCAGGTATTCAGAGGACAGGAAGAGGAGGAAGTTATAGAGAGATGAGAAACTGATTAATGAAGAAAGACAAAAAGGGAAAAAGAGGGAAAAGAAAATAAAACAAATTAAAAAAAAAAGAACAGGAATAACACCCAAAATAACAGAAGGAAAAAAAAAAACACGAGAAAAGAAATGTTCTCAGGGATCCCTCTGCACGTCTGCGCAAGCTGAAGGGGTAGGCCCCAAGCCGCACGGCTTTGCTCAGCCAGAATGGTCTCCTAACTCGAGGAAAGAAAAAGAAAACAAACAAACAAACAAACAAAAAGTCCCGGGATCCCACCAGCATTGTAGCATGGACCGAGAAGCAGTTCAACACTTGAGCAGAGCTCCACAGCTCCTCAGGAAGAAGCAAAGATGGCGCACGGAGCCAGGTATTTGAGCAAAAAGATGGGGAGTTGTTGAGAAGTAAGGAAAAAATCAAAAGAATTGGAAAAAAGCAACACCAGCAGCCAAAAAATGGCCCTCATGGAGTCAGCCAGTGCAGGCAGGTAGAGTCCAAGCAGCCTATGCTTCCTGGCCAAGACATTGTGGCCGCAGCAAGCAGAGGAGGCTGAGTGGGAGTGAAGAAGGGTGGGAGGTGGAAAAGTGTATATCACTGTTTACCAGTTGTTGTGTCTCCTGCTGGAGGCTCCGTGAAACTGCTTTCTCCTGCTCCCAATTTGCTGGTCTCTGATAGGAGTCCAAGATGGTAGATCTATGCTGCGTTAGCTGATAGGGGACCTCTGCACGTATGTCTCTTCACTGTCTGTTCTCTGTCAGTTTCTGACTCCATTTGGTGCTTGGTTGAGTTCTTTATCTCTTTATTTGATGTTTAGGGTTTCAGAATTGTTGTTTTCTCTTTTTGGCTTAGTTTTTCAGATCTTTGCTCTGGAGTGATGGACTGGTGCTTCTGCCTGGAGCGCCATGTTGCCAGTAGTCCAAAACTCTCTCAATATAGAAGAATATGTTCAATCTTACTCATAATAAGAGAAACCCATTGCCACTGAGTCAATTCTGACACATACTGACCCTATAGGACAGAGTAGATCTACCCCATAGAGTTTCCAAGGTGTGAGTAATGGATTTGAACTGCTGACCTTTTCATTAGCAGCCAGGCTCTTAACCACTGTGCCTCAGGATTCCATAGTAAGATATAGGCAAGTAAAAAAAAAACACAAGAAGGTATGATTTAAGTTATACTGTCAAAGGAAGTAAAATGATTCTTCACTATGTTTTTGAAGGACTGGAGAGACACTCTGAATCATCTTCATCTAAAGGGTAAACTGGTGCAACATTCTTTGATGGAAATACGATATCTTCAAAACTGGTTATATCTACTGACCCAGCAAATACATTCCTATGAAAATTATCTCTACATATATCATTGTATATCTGTAAAGTGAAATTTAAAGGTAAAATTTACAGTAATATTTATATTAAATTATTAGAAACTACTACAGTTCTATTAATAAGTGAACATTTCAGTCAATTATATTATGTTTCTGTAAAGAAAAATCATATAATTTTTAATATGATTGAGCAATTTTGAATGTGTTGGTATAGCATGATATGCATCATGCATGATTAGTATGGGAGATATTAAGAAACTTTTTAGAACACTGCTATAAGTATTACATATTAGACTAAAACATATCCAGATGTATATACTCTTACATATCTATATGATTTATGAAAAATAAGCCAGAATTTATAGGAAACTATTAATAGCCATTCTTCTTAGGAAGTAAAATGGATGTCTGATGAGTGGTTTTGAGTTAATTTTTTACTGGTAGTAACTTTGTCCTGTCACAAAGATTTTTCATGCCTTGCTTATTCAAAAAATTAAAAATAAATGATAATACACATAAATAAATGGAAATTGGAAGTCCCTAGGTGATGCAAATGGTTAAGCACTCAACTACTCCCCGAATGGTTGGCAGTTTGAACCCACCCAGGGATGCCTCAGAAGACAAGCCTGGCAATCTGCTTCCGAAAGATCACAGCCTTGAAAACTCTACAAGCGGTTCTATTCTGCAAAAGTGGGGTCACCATGAGTTAGAATTGACCCATAGCACCTAAAAACAGCAACATATAGAGATTACTTCAAAATTTAAAGAGTATTATATAATGGGGAGTTCCTGCAAAATGGCGCTCTAGGCAGAAGCACCATGCCATGCCTCCACAGAAAAGATCCAAAAAACTAAGCTGAACAGAGACTACAACAGTCCTAAAACCCTAAAACATGAAATGGAGAGATGAACAACTCAGCCAAGCACCAAATGGAATGAGAAAACTGACAGACAACGGAGAGCGAATAGAGATTCATGCAGAGGTCCCCTACCAGCTAACGCAGTGCGGATCCACCATCTTGGACTCCTATTGGAAACCAGCAAATGGGGGAACAAGAAAGCAGCCTCACGGAGCATCCAGCGGGAGACAAAACAACTGTCTCTCATCTCTCCATTCCAAAGGCAAGCTCCTCTAGTATTCTTTTTTGTTTGTTTGTATGTTTTTGGCTCCTGCGCCTCTCTCCTCTCTCCCATATCCATCTTAGCTCCACACAAAGCAATATCCCCGCTGCATCCTGCCTACTTGCACCGTGCGTTTGACATCACACCACCAAGCAGCACAGGCACGGCCTACTGGAACCTGTCCTGCACTGATTACCAACCCGCTCTGGTGGCTGTTGTAAGTGCCACAAACAACCCGTCCCAGTAACTCTTCTTCAGCTAGACCTGCCCTGCTGTACCATATCTGAGTGACTGACCCTGCCAGTTGGAGAAGGAGGTGAAAAGTATTGAGTGCACAGATGAGCAAACAAGAAAGAACACACAGTCCGCCTGCTCAGACATAGTCAAATTTTTTTTAAAAAAAAAAAGGACAAAAAAAAATCTATAATCAATAAATGAGAAAAATAACCACTGAATGCCCCGAAGATAGCAGACAATATAAAAACATTTACAAAAACAAGTCAGGATGGTTCCAGTAGGCATCCAAAATAAAACACAAGATGACTCTTTTGTGGAAGAAAATGAACTAGAACTACCTGATACGGAATGAAAATCTCTAATACTCAGAATTCTCCAAGAACTGAAGCAAAAAGCTGACAAACATAAGGAAAAAATAGACAAATTCATGGAAAATACAGACAAAAAAGTGGAAGAATTCAGGAAGATGATGCAGGAAAAAAATGCCAAAATAAATTCACAATTAGAAATTATACAAAGACAACAATTAGAAATCCAAAAGATAAACAACAAGATTTCAGACATGGATGATGTCATAGAAGGGCTGAGAAGCAGATTTGAAACCATGGAAGACAGGATCAGTGGAATTGAAGAAAAACTCTTGGATACAACTCTGTTTGAGGAACACTCAGAAAAAAGAACAAAGAAAAATGCAGAGACCCTGGGAGTTCTGTGGGACACAAAAGCAAACATTTACGAGTGATTGGAATTCCAGAACGAGGGAGAAAACAGAAAACACAGAGAGGATCATTGAGGAACTTCTGACAGAAAACTTCCCCAATATCATGAAAGATGAAAAGCTGGCCATCCAAGAAGCTCAATGAACCCCATATAGAAGAGACCCCAAAGGAAAATCACCAAGGCATATCATATTCACACTTACCAAAACAAAAGACAAACAAAGAATCCTGAGAGCAGCTCGTGAAAAACAAGAAGTCATATACAGAGGAGAAACAATAAGACTAACCTCAGATTATTTGGCAGAAACCATGCAGGCAAGAAGGCAATGGGATGACATATATAAAATCTTGAAAGAAAAAAATTGCCAGCCAAGAATAATATATCCTGCAAAACTCTCGTTCAAATTTGATGGTGAAATTAGGTCATTTCCAGATAAACAGAAATTAAGGGAATATGCAAAAATCAAACCAAATTTACAAGAATTATTTTATTTATTTATTTATTTTATTATTATTTTTTTAAAATATTATATTGTACTTCAGGTGAGGACTTACAGAACATATAGTTTCTCATGAAACAGTAGTACACATGTTTTATGACATTGGCTAACAACCCCACAACATATTAACCTTCTAAATTCTCAACCTGTTTTTTTTTTTTGGTGAAAATACACATAGCCTAAGATACACCGTTTCAAAAACTTCTACATACAGAGTTCAGTGACATTTACTATGCTCTTCCAATTGTGCTGTTATTCTCACTTAAGATGAAGGCTTACAGAACAAAATAGTTTCTCATTTAACACTTACTACAAATGTTGCCCTATGACAATGGTTAACAATTTCACAACACATCGACAATATCTTTACTCAATCTTGTGTTCCCTATCACCAGCTTCCTTGTCCCCTTCTGCTTTCTGGCCCTTGTCACTGGACTCCTGTACCTCGTTAGTCTCATTTGGTTTTATGGGGCTGTCCACTCCCAGGCTGAACAGTGAACCTCGGAGGTAACTTCACCACTGAGCTAAAAGGGTGTCTGGGGGCCATACTCTCAGGGTTTCTCCAGTCTCCATTAGGTCAGTAAATCTGTTTTTTTTTTTTTTTTGTGAGTTATAATTATGCTCTACAACCTTCTCCAGCTCTGTCTAGAACCCTCTGTTGTGATCCTGGTCAGAGCAGTCAGTGGTGGTAGCCGGGCACCATCTACCTACACTGGACTCAGTCCGGTGGAGACCTTGGTAGTTGTGGACAATTAGTCCTTTGGACTAATCTTTTCCTTGTATCCTGTTCTCTTCATTCTCCCTTGCTCCCGAAGAGATGAGACCAGTGGAGTATCTTAGATGGCCACTCACAGGCTGTTAAGACACCAGACACTACTCAACAAGGTAGAATGTAGACCATTGTCTTTATAAGCTGTGTCATGACAATTGAGCTAGATGTTCCCCGAGACCATGGTCCCCAGAGCCCTCCACCCAGCAATTCAGTCCCTCAGGGAGTTTGGATGTGTCTATGGGGCTTCCATGACCTTTCCTCAAAATTAAAAGAATTGTTAAAGGGAGTTCTTCATTCTGAGGACAAACAGCTTCAGCTCACAGGCAGAACCTAAGATGCAGGATCCTACAAGCCTGATACCACTCTAGGAAAAGACCTCTCGAGGACTATCCAAAACTAAAAGAAATAAAACAGGGAATCAGAGCAGTTAATCAGTAAATGACAATAACATCAAAACAATAAAAGAGGGTATAAACAGCATAGGTATAGAACCTTCTAATGGAGAGGGAAGCAAGGTGATACCAAGTAATGGTAGACTGCTTCAAACTTAGAAAGATAAGCGTGAAATGCATGGTAACCGCAAAGAAAGTTAACAAACCAACTCATAAAAATAAAGACGAAAAACATAAAGTCTCGGCAAAAACAAAACCTACAAAAACAAAAGAAATGAAAACAAAAATCCACAAACAAAAGTAACTCAGCACAAGAGAGTAAGAAGAACAAAGAAAACTTCAGCACCACAAAAAAATAAGCACTGCAAAATAACACCAACAAATTCACATCTATCAATAATTACACTGAATGTAAATGGACTCAATGCACCCATAAAGAGATGGAGAGTGACAGAATGGATAAGAAAACAGGATCCATCAATAAGCTGTCTACAAGAGACACAACTTAGAAACAAAGATGTGAATTTATTAAAAGTCAAAAGTTGAAAAAAACTATATCAAGCTAACAACTACCAAAAAAGAGCAGGAGTGGCAATTCTAATCTCAGATAAAATAGACTTTAAAACAAAATCTACCATAAAAGACAAAGAAGGACATTATATAATGATTAAGAGGATGATCCATCATGAAGACATAACCATAATAAACATCTACACAGCCAATGACAGGCTCCAAAATACATAAAACAAACTCCAACAACACTGAAAAGAGAAATTGACAGTTCCATAATAATAGTAGGAGACTTCAACACACCACGTTCAGTAAAGGACAGAACAACTAAGAAGAAACTCAGCAAAGATACAGAAGACCTAAAGGGCACAATCAGCCAACTTGACATCATAGACAAATATAGAACACTCCATCCAACCTCTGCAAAGTACACATTCTTTTCCAATGGACATGGAACGTTCTCCAGAATAGACCACATCTTAGGCCACAGAGCAATTCTCAACAAGATCCAAAATGCTGAGATAATTCAAACGATCTTCTCTGACCACAATGCCATCAAGGTAGAAATTAACACTAGAAAGAGCAAGGAAAAAAAATCAACTACATGGAAACTCAATAATACCCTGCTTACACATCACTGGGTAATAGAAGAAATCAGAGATGGAATAAAAAAATTCCTAGAATCAAAAGAGAATGAAAACACATCATACCAAAACCTTTGGGACACAGCAAAGGCAGTCCTCAGAGGACAATTTATAGCAATAGATGCACATATCAAAAAAGAAGAAAGGGACAAAATCAAACATTAACTACAGAACTCATACAAATAGAAAGAGAACAGCAAAAAATGCCCACAACCACCAGAAGAAAGGAAATAGTAAAGATCAGAGCAGAAATAAATAAAATAGAGAACAGAAAAACAATAGAAAGAATCAACAAAACCAAACGTTGGTTCTTTGAGAGAATCAACAAAATTGACAAACCACTGGGAAGAATGACAAAAGGAAAACAGGAGAGGACACAAATAACCCAAATAAGAAATGAAATGGGGGACATTACAACAGACCCAATGGAAATAAAAAGGATTATAACAGAATATTATGAAAAACTATACTCCAACAAATTTAAAAAACCTAGAGGAAATGGATAAATTTCTAGAAACACACGGCCTACCCAAACTACCACAAAGTGATGTTGAAAATCTGAATAGACCCATAAATAGAGAAGAGATTCAAAGGTAATAAAAAAACTCCCAACCAAAAAGAGCCCTGGCCCAGGTGGCTTTACTGGAGTATTCTACAAACATTTACAGAAGAGCTTGTATCAGTACTACTCAAGCTATTTCAGAGCATAGAAGAGGAAGCAACACTTCCAAATTCATTCTATGAAGCCAGCATAAAGCTGATACCAAAACCAGGCAAAGACGTCACAAAAAAAGAAAATTACAGACCAATATCTCTCATGAATATAGATGCAAAAATTCTCAACAAAATTCTAGCCAATAGAATTCAGCATCATATCAAAAAAAAAATAATACACCACCACCAAGTAGAGTTCATACCAGGTATACAAGGATGATTCAACATTAGAAAATCAATCAATGTAATCTACCACATAAATAAAAGGAAAGAAAAGAATCACATGATCATCTCAATTGACACAGAAAATGTATTTGACAAAGTCCAACACCCATTCCTGATAAAAACTCTCAATAAAATAGCTATAGAAGGGAAATTTCTCAACATAATAAAGGGCATCTATGCAAAACCAACGGCTAACATCATTCTTAATGGAGAGAGGCTGAAAACATTCCCCTTGAAAACAGGAACAAGACAAGGATGTGCTTTATCAACACTCCTATTTACCGTTGTGCTGGAAGTTCTAGCTAGAGCAATAAGGCAAGAAAAAGAAATAAAGGGCATCCAAATTGGTAATGAAGAAGTTAAACTGTCCCTGTTTGCAGATGATATGATACTACACATAGAAAACGCTAAAAAATCCACGAGAAATCTACTGGAACTAATAGAAAGATTCATCAGAGTAGCATGATACAAGATAAACATACAAAAATCTGTTGGATTCCTAGACACCAATAAGGAGAACAATTGAAAGAAAATCAGGAAAACAACACCATGAATAATAGCCCCTAAAAACATAAAATACTTAGGAATAAATCTAACCAAGGATGTAAAAGCCCCATACAAAGAAAACTACAAAACACTACTGCATGAAACCCAAAGGGATCTACATAAATGGAAAAACATACCATGCTCATGGATAGGCAGAATCAACATAGTGAAAATGTCAATTCTACCCAAAGCAATTTACAAATACAATGCAATCCTGATCCAAATACCAACAACATTCTTCAAAGAGATGGAAAAACTAATCACTAACTTTATACGGAAAGGGAAGAAGTCCCGAATAAGTAAAGCACTACTGAAGAAGAAGAAGAAAGTTGGAGGACTCACACTACCTGACTTCAGAACCTACTATATCGCTACAGTAGTCAAAACAGCATAGTACTGGTACAACGACAGAAACATTGACCAGTGGAACAGAATGGAGAATACAGATGTATATCCATCCACCTACAGTCACCTGATCTTCGACAAGGGCCCAAAGTCCATCAAATGGGGAAAAAACAGTCTTTTTAACAAATGGTGCTGGCAAAACTGGATATCCATTTGGAAAAAAATGAAACAGGATCCATACCTCACACTGTATACAAAAACTACTTCAAAAAGGATCAAAACTTGAATATAAAGCCTAAAACTACAAAGTTCGTAGAAGAAAAAATAGGACCAACCCTACAGGCCTTAATACATGGCATTAACAGGATACAAACTGTAACCATAAACGCACAAACCCCAACAGATAAGCTAGATAACTGGGTTCTTCTAAAAATCAAACAACTATGCTCTTCAAAAGACTTCACCAAAGAGTCAAAAGAGAACCTACAGACTGGAAAAAAATTTTTGGACAGTACAAGTCAGACAAAGTTCTAATCTCCATAATCTACAAGAAAATCCAATACCTCTACAACAAAAAGACAAATAATATTATTTAAAAATGGGCAATGGAAATGAACAGACTCTTCACCAAAAAGACATTGAAATGGCCAACAGACACATGAGGAAATGCTCGCGATCACTAGCCATTAGAGAAATGCAAATTAAAACCACAATGAGATACCATCTCACCCCGGCATTACTGGCACGAATCAAAAACACTGGAAATAACAAATGTTGGAGAAGCCGCGGGCGATGGGAACTCTTATGCACTGCTGGTGGGAATGCAAAATGATACAACGATTTTGGAAAATGATATGGTGCTTCCTCAGAAAGCTAGAAATAAACATACCATTCGATCCAGCAATCCCACTCCAAGGAATATATCCTAGAGAAATAATAGTCGTCACTCGAATGGACATATGCACACCTATGTTCATGGCAGCGTTGTTCACAATAGCAAAATGATGGAAACAACCTAGATGTCCATCAACAGATGAATGGATAAACAAACTATGGTACATACACACAATGGAGTACTATGCAACGAGAAAGAACAACAATGAATCTGTGAAGCATCTCATAACATGGATGAAACTGGAGGACATTATGCTGAGTGAAATAAGTCAATCACAAAACGACAAATATTGTATGAAACGTCTACTGTAAAAACCCATGAAAATGTTCACACACAAAATGTTACAATCTTTGTTGGTTACCAAGGATGGGAGGGGTGGGGGGTAGAATACTAAATAGGCAATAGATAAGTGGTATCTTGGGTGAAGGTGAGACAGTACACAATACAGGGGAAACTAGCACAACCTGTACAAGGAAAGGTCATGGAAGCCCCTTAGACACATCCAAATTCCCTGAGGGACTGAATTGCTGGGTGGAGGGCTGTGGGAACCATGGTCCTGGGGAACATCTAGCTCAGTTGGATGACACAGCTTATAAAGACAATGCTCTACATTCTACCTTGGTGAGTAGTGTCTGGGGTCTTAAAAGCCTGTGAGTGGCCATCTAAGATACTCCATTGGTCTCATCCCTTCGGGAGCAAGAGAGAATGAAGATAACAGGATACAAGGAAAAGATTAGTCCGAAGGACTAATTGTCCACAGCTACCAAGGCCTCCACCGGACTGAGTCCAGTAGAGCTAGATGGTGCCTGACTACCACCACTGACTGCTCTGACCAGGATCACAACAGAGGGTTCTGGACAGAGCTGGAGAAGGATGTAGAGCATAACTCTAACTCACAGAAAAAAAGACCTGATTTACTGGCCTAACGTAGACTGGAGAAACCCCAAGAGTATGGCCCCCAGACACCCTTTTAGCCCAGTGGTGAAGTTACCTCCAAGGTTCACTGTTCAGCCTGGGACTAACGAGGTACAGGAGTCCAGTGACAAGGGCCAGAAGGCAGAAGGGCATAAGGAAGCTGGTGATAGGGAACCCAAGGTTGAGTAAGGATATTGTTGATGTGTTTTGAGATTGTTAACCATTGTCATAGGGCAACATTTGTAGTAAGTGTTAAATGAGAAACTATTTTGCTTTGTAAGCCTTCATCTTAAGTGAGAATAACAGCACAAGTGGAAGAGCATAGTCAATGTCACTGAACTGTGCATGTAGAAATTTTTGAAATGGTGTATCTCTGGCTACGTGTCTTTTCACCAAAAAACAAAAAAGGGTGAGAAGTTAGAGGGTTAATATGTTGTGGGTTTTTTAACCAATTTCATAAAACAACATGTGTACTACTGTTTCATGAGAAACTATTTGTTCTGTAAGCCTTCACCTGAAGTACAATAAAATATAAAAAAAAAAAAATTAAAGAGTATTATATAATGAAAAAAAATCAATCAAGGAATTATGAACTGAACACTTGGGGAGATACTGAAGAAATATGTGGTCTGAAATATGACACTTCCCAGAAACCATGAATTGTAAAAGATGATTTTCCAATGTAAGATTGGCCGAAGGCAATGTTTCTCTTTTTATTATACACTGTGAAATCTTACAAGCTGGTAAGTAAAGCAAATAATAAAATCATATGAAGAAAAACAATGTTACAAAAATTTCATTCACATTTGTGTATACACATTTTTGATCATTTAAGTACATAAACAAATAAGTGGTATTTCTACTGTATCCTGGTTTCTTAAATCAAAAAAATATGTATTTCTTAATGATTGGCATTTCTTTAAATTTTTTTTTCTTAGTATATCCAGAAATTTATCCATGTTATTTGTTTTAATAATACAGTTCAATTATTTGTTGTATATATAGAATTGATATTAATTGGTACTTAGTTTTTCTTCTAGTAGTAGATATCAGAAAATGACATGTATAAAAATAAAAATCATTAATCTTTTATAAATTAGCTATTTAAATGGATCACAAGTAATAGAATAGATAAAAATATAGCTGTTAAGTTTTGAGATGGGCACTTCAAAAATAGAAATATGTCTGTAGTGGTGTATCGCTTTCAATGTCTTCTAAATAATGTTAAAATCAACTAAGAATAATTAGAGTTCTCCATGAACAATATTGACAGAAGGAATAAGACTGCATTCCAATGAAGAACTATGAAACATAATCATATTAAATTTTCTGCATCCCTTAATCTGTATTATCTGTCTCTCTATCTACCTACCTACCTGCCTCTTCATCTCTCCGTCTCTCTGTCTCTCCATCTCTCCATCTCTCCACCTGTCTGTCTGTCAGTTCGTCTATCTATCTGTTTATCTATCTACCTACCTACCTCTTTGTCTCTCTGTCTCTCCATCTCCCTCTTTCTCTCTCTCTATCTAATCTGTGCATTTTGATGGAATCAATGGCCTCTCTTTAAGAGCTCCATTGAATGTGTTGAATATAGGTTTTGATTCCCATATGCTTTGATGAGTGGGAAAAGATAATTACATAGCTACTGTCCATCAAATTAGACCTGGAGGGACAAACCTAGATGCTTCTTACAATAAGACTTTAGAGTATTCTGAACATTTGCAATAAATTCCTGATCTACAATTCAGGCAATCAGAAGAAAATCCTATAATAATCATATATAAGTAAGAGCATCCATTTATAATATGTTTGCTTTGATTTAAAATGAATGGTTATACTCTTGCCTTTAATCTATCGGAGACATTTGCCAGTTAGCCCCCAATTAAAAACATAAAAAGTGTCTACTTCACACTGTATTAACATGAGAATACAAATTGGTATGACTTTTCTGGAAGGCAATTTGGTACTAAGCATTAAAATCTTAAAATGACCAAGAAATAGCACATCAGAAATATATCCTAAGGAAACAGTTATGTAAGTAAAAAGATCTGCAAGAAAAATCATTGAAACAGTATTTATAATAATAATAAATTAGAATTTTCATAATTGAACAACAACAAGGGATAATTTGAATAAATGTAATGTAATAGAATCTAGGCATTATGAAACATGTGAAATCTAATATCAAACAAATGAGTGATAAAATATCAATTATATTATGAAGAACATAATTAATTAAAATTATGTATATACACACACATAACCACATACATTAACCAATGTAGTAGCTTTCAGTGGCACCAACTCAGAAGAAATAACAATGTAATATTCATCTTAACAAGAAAACATAATACAAGATACTTTTAAGGTGGACATATTCCAGCTACTATTTAAAGAATGAAAAATTGAAAATAGATGTGATTCAATATAGGAATGGAGCATCTTTTTACTTTTTAATGAAATTCATAATTTTAATGTAATTCTTTATATTTTATATACATTCTACAGGGAACTCTTACAGGTTTATCTTGGGGGGGGGACTATTCTCATATACTGCCATTGCTTTGGAGTAATAAACTCTTAATATCATATGTAGTATAAATGAGATGTTTCTGGAATCTGCTTTTTTGCTGGCAGAAGGGCCCAATTACACAAACTGGAAGCCTTATCTGTGTATCCATGATTAGAGATAGTTATGGTCATGATATATTTCAAATGTTTAGCAGAGATAGACCATGTAAGGGAGTCTCTACATATGTTTGAGAAAAGAAAGAGAAATGATAGACATTTCACCGTTAAAAAAATCTGTTTATGTAAAGTATATTAATTAGTCTTTAATAAATATTTATACATGTATTTTACATATTAGAGCATTTGGTATTACTTATTCCAAACCCATCTTAATTACATATATTTCACAGTAAAGTGTAGTAAACATGCAACTGCTCAAATATTTCAGTGTCTTTTTAAATCATTGAATTGGTGTATGTAAATAAACCTTGATATTCTGTATTTAAATTTCTCATTTCCTGCTCCAGACACAAATTTGTCTTTTAAATTTGGCTGTTAAATCTAGAAGTATGTGATCTCGACTTTTCCGCAGATAATTTTATAGCTCCTGAAGATCAAAGCATGTGGATGAGTAGTAAAAGATAGCTATACAGTCCAACTAAGAGATTTTCTTCAGCTTTAGTTTATAGTCTATTATTTCCATTATCATTAATTTTATGGAATAGAAAGCACATCTTACTGTTATTTAGCAATCTAGTGATAATACTCTTTTTAGTAGCTAATCAAGCCCTGCTCTAACCTTTCAAAAGTTGTTTGGAATGGAAAAATGAATGTGACAAAACGCTGAATAACCCTGACCTGATAACTTAAACAATTGCATAGCCTTCCTGTCTACCAACCATTAATCTGACAACCCTAATATAGCATCTGAGAGAGCTCTGTGTGTGTGTGTCTGTGTGTGCATGTGTGTGTTTATATGTGTGCTTTCCCCTAAACCCTGCTGCTCAATTTCTTTCCTATCTTTCCCCTTCAGTTCAGTGATACCAACTAAGAAAGTATGCCTTGTAACTCTTCCAAGATCTGAAATTAGTATTCTCTTGAATTTTTTCTCCATCTGTACCTTCCTTGTAAAAATGTTCTGCAGTATCTACTGCTGAATAGAAATGTAATGAGAACCATATATTCAATTTAAAAATCTTAATAGGCACATTTATTTATTTATTTTTTATTGTACTTCGGGTGAAGGTTGACAGAACAAATAGTTTCTCATGAAAGAGTAGTACACATATTGTTTTATGACATTGGTTAACAACCCCACAACATGTCAACCCTCTCCCTTCTCGACCTTTTTTTTTTTTTTGGTGAAAATATACATAGCCAAAGATACATCATGAGATACATCATTTCAAAAATCTCTACATGCACAGTTCAGTGATATTGACCACGCTCTTCCAGTTGTGCTACTATTCTCACTTTAAATGAAGGTTTACAGAAGAAAATAGTTTCTCATTAAACACTTAGTACATATGTTACCCTATGACAATGGTTAACAACCCCACTACACATCAACACTGTCCTTACTCAACCTTGGGTTCTCTATCACCAACTTTCCTGTCCCCTTCTGCCTTTTAATCCTTGTCCCTGGACTGCTGTGCCTCATTAGTCCTGTTTTGTTTTATGGGGGTGTCCAATCCCTAGCTGAATGGTGAACCTCAGAAGTGACTTCACCACTGAGTTAAAAGGGTGTCTTGGGGCCAGACTCTCAGGGTTTCTCCAGTCTCTTTTAGGCCAGTAAATCTGGTCTTTTTTGTGTGTCATAATTTTGTTCTACATCCTTCTCCAACTCTTTCCAGAACCCTCTGTTGTGATCCCAGTCAGAGCAGTCAGTGGTGGTAGCCGGGCACCATCTAGCTGTATTGGACTCAGTCTGGTGGAGGCCTTGGTAGCTGTGGTCCATTAGTCCATTGGACTAATCTTTTCCTTGTGTCTTGTTCTCTTCATTCTCCCTTGCTCCCAAAGGGCTGAGACCACTGGAGTATCTTAGATGGCTGCTCACAGGCTTTTAAGACCCCAGATGCTACTCACCAAGGTAGCACGTAGAACACTGTCTTTATATGCTGTGTTATGCCAGTTGAGCTAGATGTTCCCCGAGACCATGGTCCCCACAGCCTTCCACCCAGCAATTCAGTCCCTCAGGGAGTTTGGATGTGTCTATGGAGCTTCCATGACCTTTTCCTTGTACAATTGTGTACTGTCTCACCCTTCACCAAAGATACCACTTATCTATTGCCTTAATAGGCACATTTAAAAAAATCAAGTAAAATCAATTTTATCAATATATTTCTTTCACCCAATGTATCTCCAAATTAACATTTCAACATATAACATATATATATATATATATACATACACACACACACACATTTGTTTATTTAGTGAGATATTTTACCATAGTAGATATTTCAAATTTGGTGTTTATTTCATATTTGCAACACATATCAATTCGGACTAGCAACATTTCAAGGGTGCAATTGTCACACGTGGCTAATGGTTATCATATTGGACAGCACAACTGTAGACCAAGCCATGATATATGTATGGAGCCCTGGTGGCACAACAGTTAAGAGCTTGGCTGCTAACTGAAAGTTTGGTAGTTTGAACCCATCCAGAGGCTCTACAGGAGGAAGACCTGGTGATATTTTTCCATAAAGATTATAGCCTAGAAATTCCTATGGGGCAGTTCTACTCTGTAACATAGGGGGTTGCTATGATTCAAAATTGACTCATTGGAATCTAACAACAATACGTATGTATATATATGTATGTGTGTATATATATATATACACACTCACATTATATTATACAAGATATAAAAATGAGGAATGGGGAAATTATTATAATTTTAATTTTTAAGGTTAAGTATTGCATTAACATTTTTCTTTTCCCTGAAGTTGAATTTTACCTTGGTATGTTTCTGAGTATTCCTTCTGTAACATACACTCATCTACTCCCAAGAAGATTGATAATCTGGGTGGCAAGGGAGAAAGTCATGCATTTGGAAATTTAAAAAAAAAGAAAATATCACATTAATGGTTTTCAAAATACCATTATTGTTAAATCACAGCTGTGTACAGATTTAATTCACTTATGAGTCACATTTATTACAAATCAGAAATTGGATGCTAAAAGATTGGTAGATAAATTGAACAGTAAGAAATAAATTTAGATTAAGCCACACTAATTCTGCTTTGTTTGGCATTTTCTAATACTGTTGATTCAATATATTTCACAAGGTACAGATGTCGGGAAATTTTGTATGTATAACCTGTGAGTAAAAATTCATAGATTGTTGAATGGTACAAATACAGTTGGCTTTCCTCCTTCTCTATTAATGAATTAGTGTATATGCTTCATGAGAGTTACTGAGACAAGAGCAATATCAGTTTCAAAGTCAGTCATTCAATTATTCTTAATATGTCTAATTAAATCAAAATTTCTTATCATCTGCTACAATACTCGTTAACAAATAAAATCAAAGTACCCAAGATAGATAAATGGTAACTCTCAAATTAATTTCAAATAAAAGCTATTACTGCATATTATTTCTAACCAGGCACATGAAGTCAGCACTACATATTAGCTAGCTTATACTTAATATCAAAGCAACGTTTTTATCAAACACAATGAGAAAATGAAACAATGTCAATCTTATTGCAAGATTATTGAAGTCATCAAGACTGGGGACAGAGAACTCTGACAGAGTGACAATATATCAGGAGCTAGATTGTTCAATACCCTAGGGATGAGATAAGACAGGAGGGGATCTACAATAAATACAAGTTGATATGTGTATATATTATTCATTTAGTTTAGCTGACGTAATTTCTTTCACTGTAAGAAAGAGAAAAAGCAGACCCTAACATCTGGCTCTTGACCTGGCCTTTACAGTATTCTCCCTCTAAACATAGCCCATTTTATAGAACATCAACATCAAGGCCATGCCGTGACTAAATGAAGTGAGACGCAAGAAGTTTATTGAAGCACATAAAAAAAAAATAAAACAAATATTGTGCAAACTAGAAAAATACTAAATATACTTCATATTGTAACTAATACAGATGAAAGACATTTCTTTACATCTTGAACCTCATTCTAGTTCGCTTTTCTTCTAGATAAGATATATTAAGAATTATTCTCGCTTCATAATAGCTTCTAATCGATTAAAAAGCCTCACTTTCTTTAAGCTTCACCAAAATCATTTAATAAAGGCCCATATCAAGGAGGAATTACTTTCTCACACCGTCTTACTGAGACATCCCACACTTCCTACTGTGTGCTTTCTCTAGTTACAATGAACACCAAACACAACTGTTCAACTACAGGTGAGTTCCTGGTGCAGTTTGATGAGAGGGCACAGAGGATTGTGAAAAGGATGATGCCACAGTGTATTCACTGTCACCTGAGTACACATGAGCTATTCTCAAAACGTACACTTAGAAATGATATTGGTGGATTGTAAATTGAAAATCCTTCACCTTATATGGTATTACAAATTTATATTCTTTGTGTCTTTCACAATTGACATGTGACATAACAATGAATCGGTGTCAGGCACACTCACACTTTAATTCATTTGTACTAATTTGATTGATTTGAAAAGGCATTTCATTTTCAAATGCATATTTCTCTGACTGTTTCTGACTTTAAAGTCTTTTTATGTTTATCTGGCATTAGAGATTCCTTTTCTAATGTTGGTTTTTCTAATGTTACTTTTCTAATATAAAATGTCATACGTGACTTTTGTTTTTCCTCCTATTTGTTTATTTCATACTGATTTGTATAAGTTCTGTATGCAATCTGAATACTGTACTTTGGTTGATATTGTGTTTTAATTGTCTTCCTTCCCATCAGTGGCCTACATGTTAAATTTGTTGATACCCGCTACCCGTTGCTGTCAAGTCGATTCAGACTCATAGCAACCATATAGGACAGAGTAGAACTACACTATAGGGTTTCTAAGGAGCGGCTGGTGGATTGGAACTGCTGACCTTTTGGTTAGAGCTCTTGACCCCTGAGCCACCAGGGATTATATTGTAGGTTATTTTGCAAGGATTTTTTTATATTGTGATAAAATCATTATTCTTTCATAAAAATCATTTGCTTTCAAATTTCTTATCCAAACTTTTTCCTGTCATAAGTTTATTAAAATCCCTTTTTCTTTCCTTTTAAAGATTTTAAAGGTGTGCTTCTGGATATATTAGATTTGGAATTTATTAAGATACATGGCATTAACTTAGTTTTTTTAAAAAAACAAATTTTCTCATGAATAATTGTTGCATTATTACATATTGATAATGCTGATATTTTCATTTTAACATATGCTCATGTGCAAGGTGATTAAAAAAATAAATATATGCCTAAATTACTCCAAAGAAATTATTTCAAGAAGAATAAAACATCTTATGTAATAAAAAAATTGTGTAATAATTTAAATGGAAACATTTTTCTCTTTTTGCCCTTGTTAAAACAATGAAAAGTTCTGCAGTCAATGCTATTTGGTTTAAGTAATAATACAGCTTGTATCAACCTCAAACATGAGTAATATGTAATATAATTACAATATGTATCATTATACTAAATTTTTTTTAAAAATAAGGTAAAAAATATATAACCTTAGATATTAAACCAAGATAAGTGCAAATATGTATTCTTATACACTGACTTACATTCAATTGTTTATAACAACTTTATTAATTAAAGCAAAAACTGGAAACAGTAATAATTCCAATAACAGATGAACAGATTCAAAAGAATATGATACATCCCTACGTGATATACTACCTATCAATGAAAATGAACTACTCACACATGTACCAATAGGGGTCCATCTCCAAACCGTACTGAACAAAAGATTCAGATGCTAAGTAACGCATTGCATAGGATTACATGTATATGGATTCTAGAAAAAGCAAAACTAATTGATAGTGACAGAAAACATATCAGAGGCTGTTTGTGACCAACTCAGAGGAAAGACTGAGTTCAAAAGGGCATGAGGGGACATTTTATTTGATGGAAAATACTCTCTAGCTTCCTTGTGTTTGTTATTACAGGGGTATACATTTGTGAAAATGCATTAAACTATACATTTAAAATGGATGAAATTTGTTGTTGTGTGCCACCCAGATGATTCCAACTCCTAGCGACCCTATATGACAAAGTAGAATTACTCCATAGAGTTTCCTAAGCTGTCCTTATATGACAGAGTAAAACTAACCCATAGGGTTTCCGACACTGTAATCTTTAAAGGAGCAGATCACCAGGTGTTTTCTCCCTCAGCACGGCTGGGGCATTCAAACCTCTCATCTATTGGCTAGCAGCTGAGTGCTTAACTATTGTGCCACCAACGCTCCTTTGGAAGAACTTTATGTAAATTATGGCTTAATAGAATTTATTTAAATACTCTGTGTAATTAATAATGAGTTTTCTGTCTGCTTGATTTATAATTTCTCATTTGGGGGTTCACTTCCTTTTGTATTTCTGTTGATTATAACTTTAGATATTTTGGGGCAATAGTGGAATTTTATTTATTTTCATGATGTGATGCATTGTTAATTTTACTGTTATATAGGAAATATCCATTTTTATTCTAATTTATTTGCCATAAAAATATATTTTATTGTTGTTAATATTGATAACAAGATTGTTGTATGTTTTATAATTTAGATATAACATCTCTTTTTTTCCACCCTCCGTTTGTTTTTGGTCTTTAAATTTTATCTTTCAGTTATGTCATTAGAAGTAATCAAAGATTTCCAGCAATGGCGCTCTAGGCAGAAGCAGCACTCTGTCCCTCCATAGCAAAGATCTGAAAAACTAAGCCAAACAGAGAAAACAGCAATCCTGAAACCCTAAAACATCAAATGAAGAGATAAAGCACTCAGACAAGCACCAAATGGAGTGATAAACTGACAGAGAATGGAGAGCGAGGAGAGATTCATGCAGAGGTCCCCTATCAGCTAATGCAGTGTGGATCTGGCATCTTGGACTCCTGTCAGAGACCAGAGAACAGGGGATACAAGAGAGCAGCTTCACAGAGTTTCCAGCAAGAGACAGAACAACCGGTAAACAGCGATATATGGTTTCCCATCCCCAACCATTTGTCACTCCCACTCGGCCTCCTCTGCTTCCTGTGACCACAGTCTCTTGGCTGGGAAGCACCAGATGCTTGGATTCCACCCGCCCACACTGGCTGGCTCACTGATTGCCATTTGTTGGCTTCTGGTGTTGATTTTTTCCACTTCTTTTGAGTTCTTCCTTACCTCTCACAACCTCCCCCTCCTTTCGCTCAAATACCTGGCTCTGGGTGCCATCTTTGCTTCCTTCCTGAGGAGCTCTGTTCGAGTGAGGTACTGCTTCCCGGTCTGTGATGCCATGCTGGTGGGATCCCAGGGTATTTTGTTTGTTTGCTTTCTTGTTTTGAATTGTTTGTCTCCTATTTCTTTTCTTGAGTTGGGAGCACGCTCTGCCTTGGCAGTGCTGTGCGGCTTGGGACCTACCCCCTCAGCTTGCGTAGACATGCAGAGGGATCCCTAAGTGCATTTGTTTTTTTGTGGGTTTTTTTTTTTCCCTGTTTTTTGGGGGCTTTTCTTATTTTTTTTTTTTTTAATTTGTTTTGTTTTGTTTTCCCTCTTTTTCCCTTTTTCTCTTTCTTCATTACTCCATTTCCTTCTCCTCCTGTCCCCTGAAAACCTGGCACTGAATACCTCTACGCATTCTAGCCAGGCTGTACTTCAACACCTGGGAACAACTTCCCCAGGCTTCAAAGCCACACTGGTGAGATCCCTGGGAGATTTGCTGTTCTTTATTCTGTCTAATTTTTATTTATTCATTCCTTTCTTTTCTTTTTTTTTCTCTTCTTCTTCCCCTTCTTGTTTTTTTTTCCATTTGATAGTCTCTCATCTCTCCACTCCAATGGCAAGCTCCTCTAGCACTCTTTTTTGTTTGTTAGTAAGTTTTTGGCTCCTGTTCCTCTCTCTTCTCTTCCATACCCATCTCAACTCCACACATCACAATCTCCCCCCTTCATCCTGCCTACTTGCAATGTATGCTTAACATCACTCCACCATGCTGCACAGGCACACCCTACCAGAACCGACCCTGCACTGATTACTGACCCAACCTGTAAGGGGCTGTAGTAAGTGCCACAAACAACCCATCCCAGCAACTCCTTTTTAGCTAGACCTGTCCTGCTGTACCATATCTGGGCGACTGATCCTGCCAATTGAAGAAGGAGGTGAAAAGTATCATGCCCACAGAAGAGCAAACAACAAAGAACACAACCCACCTGCTCAAACATAGTCAATTTTTTTTAAAAAAAGGACAAAAAAAACAAATCTACAATCAATAAATGAGAAAAATAACCACAGAATGCCCCGAAGAAAGCAGACAATATCAAAACATTTACAAAAACAGGTCAGGATGGTTCCAGTAGGCATCCAAAATAAAACACCATATGAGTTTGCAGTGGAAGGAAATGCACTAGAACTACCTGATAGGGAATTCAAATCTCTAATACTCACAATTATCCAAGAGTTGAAGCAAAAAGCAGACAAAAATTAGGAAAAAATAGACAAATTCACGGAAAATTCAGACAAAAAAATGGAAAATACAGACAAAAAATGGAAGAATTCAGGAAAATAGTGCAGGAACAAGATGCCAAAATAAATTCACAATGAGAAATATACAAAAACTGCAATTAGAAATCCAAAACATAAACAACAAGATTTCAGAAATGGACAGTGTCATAGAAGGGCTGAGGAGCAGATTTGAAACGGTGGAAGATAGGATCAGCAGAATTGAAGACAAACACCTGGATACAACTCTGTTTGAGGAAAATTCAAGAAAAAGGACAAAGAAAAATGAAGAAATCTGGATAATTATGTGGGATACAATCAAAAGCAAAAATCTGGGAGCGATTGGAGTTCCAGAACAGGGACAGAAAACAGAAAACACAGAGAGGATCAGTGAAGAACTACTAACAGAAAACCTCCACAATACCATGAGATGAAGAGCTGGCCATCCAAGAAGTTAAATGAACCCCGTATGGGATAGACCACAAAAAAAATCACCAAGGCATATCATAATCACACTCGCCAAAACCAAAGACAAACAGAATCCTGACAGGAACTCATGAAAAACAAGAAGTCACATACAGAGGAGAAACAATAAGACTAAGCTCAGATTATTCAGCGGAAACCAAGTAGGCAAGAAGGCAATGGGATGGCATATATAAAACCTTGAAAGAAAACAATTGCCAGCAAAGAATAATATATACTGCAAAACTCTCGTTCAACTACGATGGTGAAATTAGGACATTTCCAGATAAACAGAAATTAAGGGAATATGTAAAAACCAAACCAGACTTACAAGAATTATTAAAAGGAGTGCTTCGATCTGAGAAAAAACAACTTCAGCTCACAGGCTAAATCTAGGCTGCAGGATCGCACCAGCCAGATACGAATCTAGGAAATGAACTCTCAAAGACTACCCAAAACCAAAAGAAATACAACAGGGAATCAGAGCAGTTAATCTGTGAATTACAACAACATCAGAATAATAAAAGAGGGAATAAACGCTGTGGGTATAGAACCTTCTAATGGACAGGAAGGCAAGGCAATACCAAGTAATAATAGACTACTTTGAACTGAGAAAGAATAGGGTAAATTTCACGGTAACCACAAAGAAAGTTAACAAACATACTCACAAAAATAAAGAGGAAAAACATAAAGTTTCAGTAAAAACAAAACCTACAAAAACAAATGAAAAAAAAATCCACAAACAACAGGAATTCAGCACATGAGAGTAAGAACAAAAAACGTAACACCACAAAAAAAAAGCAGTACAAAATGACAGCAATACACTCACATCTATCAATAATTACACTGAATGTAAAGGGACTCATTGCAACAATAAAGAGATGGAGAGTGATAGAATGGATAAAAAAACAGTATCCATCAATATGCTGTCTACAAGAGACACACCTTAGAAACAAAGATGTGAATTTATTAATAGTCAAAGGTTGGAAAAAAATATATCAAGCTAACAACTACCAAAAAAGAGCAGGAGTGGCAGTACTACTCTCAGATAAAATAGAATTTAAAACAAATTCCACCATAAAGGACAAAGAAGGACACTATATAATGATTAAGGGGACTATCAATCAGGAAGACATACCCATAATAAACATCTATGGACCCAATTACAGGGCTCCAAAATATATAAAACAAACTCCAACAGCACTGAAAAGAGAGATGGACAGTTCCACAATAATAGTAGGAGACTTCAACACACCACTCTCAGTAAAGGACAGAACAACTAAGAAGAAGCTCAGCAAAGACACAGAAGACCTAAAGGGCACAATCAGCCAACTTGACCTCATAGATACATATAGAACACTCCATCCAACAGCTGCAAAGTACACATTCTTTTCCAATACACATGGAATGTTCTCCAGAATAGACCACATCTTAGACCACAGAGCAATCCTCAACAAGATCCAAAACGTTGAGATAATACAAAGTATCTTCGCTGACCACAATACCACCAAGGCAGAAATTAACAATAGAAAGAGCAAGGAAAAAAAAATCAATTGAATGGAAATTGAATAACACCCTGCTTACAAACCACTGGGTAATAGAAGAAATCAGAGATGCAAACAAAAACTTCCTAGAGTCAAATGAGAATGAAAACACATCATAGCAAAACCTTTGGGACGCAGCAAAGGCCATCCTCAGAGGACAATTTATAGCAATAGATGCACACATCAAAAAAGAAAAAAGGGACAAAATCAAAAAATTAACTACACAACTCAAACAAACAGAAAGACAACAGCAAAAACAGCCCACAGCCACCAGAAGAAAGGAAATAGTAAAGATCAGATCAAAAATAAATGAAATAGAGAATTAAAAAACAATAGAAAGTATCAACAAAACCAAAAGTTGGTTCTTTGAAAGAATCAACAAAATCGACAAACCACTGGCCAGATGTGACAAAAGAAAAACAGGAGAAAACACAAATAACCCAAAGAAGAAATGAAATGGGGGACACTGCAACAGACCCAACTGAAATAAAAAGGATTATAACAGAATAGTATGAAAAACTATACTCCAACAAATTTGAAAACCTAGAGGAAATGGATAAATTTCTAGAAACACACTACCTACCCAAACTACAACAAAGTGATGTTGAAAATCTGAACAGACCCTTAACAGGAGAAAAGATTGAAAAAGTAATAAAAAAAAAACCTCCAAAAAAAATATCTTGGCCCAAATGGCTTCACTGGAGAATTCTACAAAACATTTACAGAAGAGCTTGTACCAGTTCTACTCAAGCTATTTCAGAGCATAGAGGAGGAAGCAACACTTCCAAATTCATTCTATGAAGCCAGCATAACGCTGATACCAAAACCAGGCAAAGATGTGGCAAAAAAAGAAAATTACAGACCGATATCTCTCAAAAATATAGATGCAAAAATTCTCAACAAAATTCTATCCAATAGAATTCAGCATCATATCAAAAAAATAATACACTATCACCAAGTAGGATTCATATTAGGTATGCAAGAAGGGTTCAGCATTAGAAAATCAATCAACATAATCTACCACATAAATAAATGGAAAGAAAAGAATCATATGATCTCTCAGTTGATGCAGAAAAGGCATTTGACAAAGTCCAACACCTGTTCCTGATAAAAACTCTCAATAAAATAGGTATAGAAGGGATATTTCTCAACATAAGGGAAATTTCTCAACATAATAAAAGACATCTATGCAAAACCAATGGCCAACATCGTTCTTAATGGTGAGAGGCTGAAAACATTCCCCTTGAGAACAGGAACAAAACAAGGATGCCCTTTATCACCACTCCTATTTAACATTGTGCTGGAAGTACTAGCTTGAGAAATAAGGCAAGAAAAAGAAATCAAGGCCATCTAAATTGGTAATAAAGAAGTTAAACTGTCCCTGTTTGCTGATGATATGATACTATACATAGAAAACCCTAAAGACTCCATGAGAAATCTACTGGAACTAAGAAAGATTCAGCAGAGTAGCAGGATATAAGATAAAAATACAAAAATCAGTTGGATTCCTATACACCAGTAAAGAGAGCGATGAAAGGAAATCAGGAAAGCAATACCATTTATAATAGCCCCTAAAAAAATAAAATACTTAGGGATAAATCTAACTATGGATGTAAAAGACCTATACAAAGAAAACTACAAAACACTACTGAAAGAAACCCAAAGGGATCTACACAAATGGAAAAACATACTATGCTCATGGGTAGGTAGACTCAACATTGTGAAAATGACAATTCTACAATACAATACTATCCCCATCCAAATAACAACAACATTCTTCAAAGAGATGGAAAAACTAATCGCTAACTTTATATGGAAAGGGAAGAAGCCCCGAATAATAAAAGCACTATCGAAGAAGAAGAATAAAGTTAGAGGACTCACACTACCTGAACTCAGAACCTACTATACAGCTACAGTAGTCAAAACAGTCTGGTAGTGGTACAACAACAGATACATTGACCAATGGAACAGAATTGAGAATGTAAATCCATCCACCTATGGTCACCTGATCTTTGACAAGGGTGCAAAGTCCAAGAAATGGGGAAAAGACATTCTTTTTAACAAATGGTGCCGGCAAACTGGATATCCATCTGCAAAAAAATGAAACAGGACCCATACCTCACACCATATATGAAAAATAATCCAAAATGGATCAAGACTTAAATATAAAACCAAAAACTTTAAAATTCATTGAAGAAAAAATAGGACCAATGCTACAGGCCCTAATACACAGCATTAACTGGATACAAACCATAACCATCAACACAAAAATCCCAGAAGATAAGCTAGATAACTGGGATCTTCTAAAAATCAAACACCTATGCTCTTCAAAAGACTTCACCAAATGAGTAAAAAGAGAACCTAGAGACTGGGAAAAAATTTTTGGACAGTACATGTCAGACAAAGTTCTAATCTCCATAATCTGCAAGAAAATCCAACACCTCTACAACAAAAAGACAAATAACCATATTAAAAAACCGGCAAAGGAAATGAACAGACACTTCACCAAAAAGACATTGAAATGACCAACAGACACATGAGGAAATGCTCGCGATCACTAGCTATTAGAGAAATGCAAATTAAAACCACAGTGAGATACCATCTCACCCCGGCATTATTGGCACGAATCAAAAACACTGGAAAAAACAAATGTTGGAGGGGCTGCTGGGAGATCGGAACTCTTATGCACTGCTGGTGGGAATGCAAAATGATACAACAATTGTGGAAAATGATATGGTGCTTCCTTAGAAAGCTAGAAATGGAAATACCATACTATCCAGCACTCGCACTCCTAGGAATATATCCTAGAGAAATAAGAGTCGTCACTCGAATAGACATATGCACACCCATGTTCATGGCAGCATTGTTCACAATAGCAAAAAGATGGAAACAACCGAGATGCCCATCAACAGATGAGTGGATAAACAAACTATGGTACATACACATAATGGAGTACTATGCAACAAGAAAGAACAATGATGAATCTGTGAAGCATCTCCTAACATGGATGAAACCGGAGGACATTATGCTGAGTGGAATAAGGCAATCACAAAAGGATAAATATCGTATGAGAGCTCTATCGTAAAAACCCATGAAAAAGTTCACACACAAAAAGTAACAAGTTTGTTGGTTACTAGGGATGGGAGGGGTGGGGGGGAAATACTAAACAGACAATAGATAAGTGATATCTTGGGTGAACGGTGAGACACTGCTCAATACTGGGGAAACCAGCACAGCTTGTACAAAGAAAGGCCATGGAAGCTCCCTAGACACATCCAAACTCCCTGAGGGTCTGAATTTCTGGGTGGAGGGCTGTGGGGACCATGGTCTCAGGGAACATCTAGCTCAATTGGCATAACACAGTTTACAAAGATAGTGTTCTACATTCTACCTTGGTGAGTAGCATCTGGGGACTTAAAAGCCTGTGAGCAGCCATCTAAGATACTCCACTGGTCTTACCCCTTCGGGACCAAGGTAGAATGAAGAGAATAGGATACAAGGAAAAGACTAGTCCAAAAGACTAATGGACCACAGCTACCAAGGCCTCCACCGGACTGAGTCCAGTACAGCTAGATGGTGCCCGGCTACCACCACCAATCACCGCTCTGACTGGGATCACAGCAAATGGTTCTGGATAGAGCTGGAGAAGGATGTAGAACAAAATTCTAACATACACAAAAAAGACCAGATTTACTGACCTGAAAGAGACTGGACGAACCCCAAGAGTATGGCCCCCAGACCCCTTCTAGCTGAGTCGTGAAGTCACTTCCGAGGTTCACCGTTCAGCAGGGGATTGGACAGCCCCATATAACAAAACAGAAGTAATGTGGCACAGCAGTCCAGGGACAAGGTCTAGAAGGCAGAAGGGGTCAGGAAAGCTGGTGATAGGGAACCCAAGGTTGAGTGAGAACAGTGTTGACATGTAGTGTGGTTGTTAACCATTGTCATAGGGCAACGTGTGTACTAACTGTTTAATGAGAGACTGTTTTGTTCTGTAAACCTTCATCTAAAGTGGGAATAGCAGTACAGCTGGAAGAATGTAATTGATGCAACTGAACTGTGCATGTAGAAATTTCTGAAATGGATGGTGTATCTTTGACTATGTATATTTCCCAACCCAAAAAAAAGAGGTCGAGAAGGGAGAGGGTTGTCATGTCGTGGGGTTGTTAACCAATTTCATGGAACAATGTGTATTGAGTGTTTAATGAGAAACTATTTATTCTATAAATTATGTATGTATGTGTAATAATAAAAAATAATATAATCATGTAATTTTTTTCACAGTTTACTATGTACCAGGAAGTATGGTAAAGTTTTACATCTATATTGAAATCTCATATGAACCCTAAAAGAAAGAAGTAATCCATAAATGAATATTGTTCTTGTCTATCAATATTTGTTAATATCACCCCGGGAGCCCTGCTGGTGCAATGGGTAAGCACTCAGCTGCTAACTGAAAGGTCATTAGTTCAAATCCACCAGTGGCTCTATAGGATCAAAAGACCCGACCATCTGCTCCCGTGAAGATTACAGCCTAGAAGACACTATGGTGCAGTTCTACTCTGTCATACAGAGTCGCTATGAATCAAAATTGACTTGACAGTAAACAACAACAATATCACTTTGCATATATTATTGATATAAGAGGATAAGTCAAAAAGTATTGCTACTAGGGTTCCTCTTCATACATGCACGGGTTTACTCCAAACAAAATGCGTTTAAACATGTCTCTTCTATTAGTGGATTTCTGCAAACAAGTTGTCTCAGGCACTCACTTGTCTCAGTCTCATTAGGGTGCCTTCAAAAAAGGGGGTACTTTTTGTGTCTTGGGGGAACAAAAAAGGTTTTCTAATATCAAATATTTAGCAAAACTCAAGTTGGACATCTTCCCAAATCATCAAATCTGTGCAACAAGTTTATGGGAATGCTGCACCACATAAAAACCAACAGTTTTTAGATGGGTCAAGCGTTTTAAGGAAGGTTGGAAAGACCTTAAAGATGACCTAAGGAAGGGAAGACTGCTCAGAAGGTTATGGGGACTCTTTTTCGGGATTCCAAAGGGCACGGGTTGATCACAGGGACTTATTAAGAAGAAGTTTTAAGAAAATTGAATACTGCATTGGAGAGAAAAAGGCCAGGAAATTTGCCCAGAGGAATTTCGTTGTGAAACCTTACCTTATCCACATTACAGCCCTGATCTTGCCACTTCAGACTTCTTTTTGTTTCCAAAACTCAAAGAACATTTAAAAGGAAGACAATTTGTGTCCCTCAAAGATGCCCAAACTGCTGTTTTGATGTGGTGTAAATCGAAGAGTATAGATTTCTTCAGGGAAAGGATAGAGAGATGGAAACACTGCCTTCAGAAGTGTATAGACCTAGATGGAGGATATGTCAGCAATAGCTTCACATTTTAATATTTTTGTTTAATAAAGGTTTCTATGATTTTATAGCAATACTTTTTTACTTACCCTAGTACGTGGAATTTTTAATGTCATTCTATCATATATTTTCACTTTATCATGTTTTCTTTTTTCTTATTTTCCCCTGTTTCATTTTTATAGAGTTTTATATATTAAATCTATAGATTGTATTCTTATTCTTTGTGGTTAGCTTTAAAAATTTAACTCATACTTTAAGAGAAAAAGAAAAAAACTATAGTTATTAAATATTTACCACTACTTCCAGCTAGGTTTAATTAAGAATTATAAGTAACACTTAAATTGTTGTTCCTGTTTGTAATATAAAAGAAGCACCATAGTGATCTTTAAGATTAAAAATTCATCCCAGTTAATATATTCAAATGTAGATAACAGAAATTTTAAAACATTATGTGTAATAATTTAAGTTGCAAATTTTGAAACACTGTAAAATATTACTATGTCATTTTATAACACTTTGTTGTAAACTGGAATCTTATTGCTCAATTAGAACAAATTATAAATTATATGCAAAAAAAATCCCTATTATGTTAATTGAGCATGTCTATCTAGAAAAAAGTTGTCTCTACTATCTGGAGATTAAGTGCTATAATGGTGTTAGCAACATAGTCCTGAGAAAGACAGAAATATGCTAAGGTACTGCTGTTTACCCAAACACTGAAGTTCTTTATCACTACTTACCCAAATACTAAAGTTCTTCAGACAAATAGCAGCCTATTTTTTCTAAAATATTTTTTTAATAACAAGAATATTAATCCAGTTAAGAGTTTTCCCTTAATTAAATTCAGGAAAGAAAACAATCAGAGGATAAACATTTGCAAAATTTTCATGAATTGTGGTGTAAGTTTTTTCTCATCCTGCCAATGGATCTGAAATGCCAGAACCTAGCAATAAAAATTGGATGCCCTTGAGAAAAACAAAGTGTTTTATAATAGACAAGGTTATATTGAATTTCATGTATTCCCGACAACTTCTACCTAAGATATGGCATGTACAAATATAGGAACTATTTGAAAATAACAACTCTGGTATTTTAAGTCCACTGTTGTACTGCAGCTAAACATTGGGCAGTAGGTGGAGAGCAAAGCATTGGGAGTACATCACAGAATCTTGCAACCCATGTTTAACAATATCTCCACAGGTCGCAATGTAAATTTCTAATGTCCTATAAGAGAATAAAATTATTTTGCTTTGAAATGTGCTAGAGCAGGATCCAAGACAGCATATTAAAATTGTTATGTAAATAATGAATCATAAATCACAGTTCTATTTACTCTATGCCAGTATACATATCACAAGTTGTTCTTCAAGACATAATGCAACCTAACGTAACATATTACAATATAAGCAGTACCTCACTGAAGTATCCATCATCACTAATTCCTCTCCAGTTGAAATACCTCTCGTTGGTGGTAGAGAGGTGGAGAACTGAAACAAAATCCAATTATATTCTGCCCACAAGAAACTCACTTTAAAAATAAATATAAAGACTCTTATACAATAAAAAAAAAAAAAGATATTCCATGCTAACACTAAATAAAGGAAAGACAGGACAAGGACCTTTGCTTTTAGAAATATATCTTGTGTTAGTTTCTCCAACCTGACCAGAAGCATAAGTAACAATGTCTTCTGTTAGTGAGTCTAATGAGAAACAGACATTCTCTTATATTACTTTTGGGATTGCAAACTATCATAGCTCTAAGGAAGATGTTATAGTTTCATGATAATTACAATTTTTATATTAAAATTACAAACGTATGCACTCTTTGACCCAGTTGAGAATTATCCTATGTGTATATTTTTTCTCATTAAGATCAAGTGTTGTTTGCAATGGCAGCAACAATAATTAAATAAAGTAATCCAGATAGTCTCCAGGAAAAGAATGTTGAAATGAATTAAAATGTATCAAATAATGTCTTAATATGTTGCTTTAATGAATGAGGAAGCTCTCTGTGTACTTATATGGAAATAATTGTCAAGATATATTAAATTAGCAAAGAGTAGAGAGTGTATGTAGAACATATATTGTGTATAAAAATTGGAGAATCAGTATACGTTCACAAGTGCAGGTAAACTCTAGAATGATAGACAGGAAGCAGATAAAGTTATTTTTTGTGGGATAGTTTGTTGAGAATCGGCTGGAGCACAAGGAGGGAAATGAGACTTTATACTCCATGATTTTGTCATGTGTATATATTATCTATATGAAATTTTTTAAAATAATTTATTTTATTTTATTGTTGTTGAAAATGTACACAGCAGAACATACGCCAATTCAATGACATTGATCACGTTCTTCCAGTTGTGTAACCATTCTCACTCTCCTTTTCCAAATCATTCCTCCCCACTGACATAAAACTCACTGCCCCCTAAATTTCCCCTTGAATCTTTTGAGTTGCTGTTGTCAGTTTGATCCCATACAGATACTTCTTAAAAGAGCACAATGCTCAAAGCAGATATTTTTTACTAGATAAGCTACACTATTGTTTGGTTTTAAGAAGACTTTGGGGATATTTTTAAGATTTAAGGTTTAAAAATTATCTCGGTGCAATTGTTTCAAGGTTCACTCAGCCTTCTTGACTCCAGAAAATTTGGATTCCATGAGAATTTGAAATTCTCTTTTACATTTCCCCTCTTTTGATGAGGATTCTTTTACAGAATCTTTGATCAAAATGTTTGGTTATGGTAGCCAAGCACCATCCAGTTCTTCCGGTCTCAGGACAAAGCTGACAGTTAATGGAGGCAAGTAACCACACATTCCATTTTCTCCCCCTTTCCTGACCCATTTACTTCCTTGTTTAATTTAAATAAATAAATAAATAAACAATTTCACTCTGACATAAGAAGATACAGTCATATTCAGTGGAGACTAACCATCCTCTTACCTTGTCTAATGTTTTTATCAGACATATAAAATAAATTTATATTGAAAGTTTAAACTTACAATGACAGCAAAATTCTTCTAACAATACTTCTAGCTGGCACAGTGGAGCATGTTAACGGTCATTGGGATTCCACAGTTAGTGATCAAAACTGGATACAACCTTCAGAGTATGTAGAGAGTACATGGTGCATTGGATTATAAAATGAAATTTATAATCCAAAGTTTACAGAAACTTAAAGTACTTTTTTGTCAGGTTTTACAGAAAGATAATGCTAAGAAGGCAGTTTCTTGGGTCCCATGAAAGTTATAATCCACCAGGCAGGGGCTTTGCTTATCTTATTCAGCACTGCAACTTACTATTATAACGCAGTACTGAATGCATAGTAGGTGTTCAGAAAATGTTTAATACATGAATAAAATAATGGAAATAAAGCTCTTTAATGATATGAACAATAGATAAAGGAAGATGTATTTTGTTTTATCTAGATAAATCTGTATTAATTGTGGATATTTCTAACAGAGCTAAAGTGGTGATTGAAGTCAGTTCCCTCAGGCCTGGATATGCCAGGAAATGATGCAGAGGAACCAGTAGGAAAAGTGTCTATGCTCCTTGTCCTTGTATTCAGATGCATAAATGTTTAGGGCTTATGAATAACTAAGACTGCAGAAAAGCTTGGGGAATATAAAAGATTGATCTAAAATACATTGATAACAAGAGAATTGTTTACTACATAAGATTAATAAATGGTTGAGAATCCAACAACAGTGACAAATGAAATCTTTTTGAGCTAAGATATGACTGTGGAAAATAAAAGGAAATTAAGCTTTACTGTTTTCCAGCCTTGTGCCAGACACCATGATAGGGAATTTATCACTACTTTCTGTCCTTTAATCCTCACAATGACTTTATAAATTAGCTATTAATATAACCACTATATAAACTAGAGAGCTGAAGTTCAGAGAATTCAAGTAATGTGAAAGGTAAAAATTGGTACCTCAGGTTTGAAATTGCTTTTCTCTTATTATTAATGAAGTTGAGAATCTTTTCAGATGGTTAGGAAGATATTGAATTTTTTTTTCTTTTTTTTTAACTCTGTGTTTACAACTTTTGCTCACCTATATTTTCTAGTTTTGTTTTTTAATAAAATCTGTGTTATTTAGAGATTCACTTTTGCCTGTGATGAGTTGTAAATCTTTCCCCCCAATTTGAATTTTGACTTTTGATTTTTCTTGTGGTGATTTTTAATATGCGTATGTTTTTGGTTTTTATCCTTGTTGTTGGAGTCCCTGGGTGGGTTAAATGGTTAAGCACTGGATTACTAACAGAAAGGTTGGTGGTTCAAACTCACCTAGAGTCTCCTCAGAAGTTAAGTCCTGGCTGTTTTGAAAGGTCACAGCCTTGAAAATCCTTAGAAGTGCATTTCTACTCTGACACACATGGGGTCACCATGAGTCAGAATCGACTTGACAGCAACTAACAACAACAAGACAACAACACCATCATTGTTGAGTTTTAATTTTTTTTAAATGAGATTTAATTTATCAATCTTTTTTTTCTTTTTGCTTCTTCAAGTCATAGTTAAAAAGGCAACCCTCTTTTTAAGGTTAAGAGAACTTTCCTATACTTTTGTTTAATTTATTGTTTACTTATTAAAATTTAAACCTTTGTTTTATTTTGAGTAACTCTATTCCCATCCTAAAGAGCCCTAGTTGCACAGTGGTTAAAGCACTCGGCTGCTAACTGAAAGTTTGGTGGTTTGAATCTGCCAGTCACTCCGTGGGAGAAAGATGTGGCAGTCTGCTTCTGTAAAGACTTACAGCCTTGGAAATCCTATGGGGCAGTTCTACGCAGTCCTACAGGGTTGCTGTGAGTCAAAACGACTCAGTGATGGTGGGTTTGGATTGGTTTTTGGATTCACCTCCTTACTAAAGACATAAACTAGATAATTAAGTTAATTTTTTTCTGATTTCTTATTTCATTCATCCCAACTATTGATTGGTTGATCTGGCATTAGGGACAATGGAAGCAAAGGACATGATAAGGATCAGAGTACTTGCCAGTCTTTGTGAGCCATGCCAGTATATCGCTTCATAAATTTCTATGGCACGAATTATTTTGGTACGAAGTATCCTAACTTGGAAAAATTTTTCATATTAAAGTATTTGTTTCTGCTCAAGAAAAGTTTTGTTTTTTTATCCATTCTCTTGATAAATTCATTTTGAATAAATTAGCTCATGTAAAAAATAGGAATAATCTTTTTGTTTTGACCTATATAATGAAAAAGACAATAACACTATTGCCATGTAATAAAATTTTCAGAAAATAAATTTAAAAAGTAAAGGCTTAAAACTCTTAGAATCAACTGAAAGGTCAAAAATGCATAGGTGACACTTGCAGAACAACTGTGGTTGCCGAGATTTCACACCTAGGGTTTTTTTCCTCAGAGCTTTTTTTGTTGGGCAAAATGAAACAGTTAATCTGCAAGGACAGCTTTCATCAACTGTGTGATGAAGTGTGAATGCCTTCTGGGCATGAGCAAAATGAATTTAGTTTTAAATTCTATGGCTTCTTTTTTTTAATACATTTTTGGTGAGAGTTTACACAGCAAGTTAGGTTCCCATATGACAATTTCTGCACAAATTGTTCAGTGACATTAGTTACATTTATCACAATGTGTCAACATTCTCTTTAATTGCATCCTGGTTGTTCTATTTCCAGTACTCTAGTTTCCCTGCCCCCTTATCTTCTCATCTTTACTTTTGAGTAATTGTTGAAATTTTGTACTCATATTGATGGTTTTTAAGTAGAGCACTGATCTTACCGGTAATATCCTTTATTTTGTGTGCTACTCTGCTGTTTTGCGAAAGGGTGATCTTAGGCATTAGACTCAGCTCTAGATTTAAAGATTGTCTCAGGGCGATAGTCTCAGGGAGTCCGCTGTTCTCTATTGTTCCAGTTTATCTGGCTTTTTAAAAATTTTTAATAAGAATTTGAATTCTGCTCTACATTTTCTTGAATTCTATCGAGGACCATCTCTTGTGACTAAATGGATAATTTCTTTTATCAGGATCAGCACAAATCTGGTTCCTATGGGGCAGAAGTTAAATTTGTCCCAAATGTCCAGCTTTCCCAAACTGCTGTACCACTCCATCATCTATAACATCAACTGCTCCTCCTCTGCTCAGTACTCTCCCTCCTGTCACTGGGGTCCATAATTCTACAATAATTCACGGAACTCATGAAATGGTTTATGTGTTTGTGGAGGTTGACAAGTCCCAAATCTGTGGGTCAGGCATAGGTTTCTCCCAATCCATGCAGCTGCAGGGGCTGATATATTCAAACTGGCAGGTCAGAACATGGGCTGCTGGCTCACAAAGCTGCAGAAACTGGCAAATCAGGTGAGACAATAGGATACTCAGCCCACAGGGCTGCAGAAGCCGGTGAATCCCAGAATTGGCAGGTCAGATGGCAGGCTCAAGTCCCAAGAACTGGAGGTCAAACATTGATGAATTGGATGCAGGATCCAGATGCAGAGAGACAGAGTCTTGCCTGAACACTCACATGTGTACCTTGGATGCAGGCCGCACCCCTTGGAAGGGAGTGACTTGACTAAAGGTGTCACATGAGTCACACCCTCCTACAAGTTTGTGACTCAAGATACTCCCCACACTAATCCTGCCTTATTACCATACAGAGGTTAGAATTTACAATACATAAATTGAGGATAATTAGATCACACAATTTAAGACAACTATGCAATACTGGGAATCATGGTCTAGCCAGGCTGACACATAACCCCAACCATCACAAGTTCTGTACACATTATCTGTATAGTCCCACTCAATCATTGTATGTGAGTCACACAGACCGTGGCTGGAAGGGCCATATTAAGTAATTCACTGCACCACAGTGACACCTGTCAGAATGGTCAGTGGTCGTAGCTGGGCACCATCTAATTCTTCTGTTCTCAGGGTAGATGAAGTTGTGGCTCATGTAGACCTGATTATTCTCTGAGATTTTGGTTACCTTCTTAGTGTTTTGCTCCTGGTGAGTAGAGGCCCATAGTAGTGTCTTAGATAGCTGCTCACAAGCTGTTAAGACCCCAGACACTACTCACTTCACTAGGATGCAGATCTTTTTTGTGAATAATGTTATGCCAATTGACTGAGTCATCCTATTAGACTATGGGCTTAAGTTTTCAAACCCAGAAAATCAATCTTGGAAGGTATTTGGTTATGTCAATAAATTATTGATACTTATATCTTCAATGAATATATGAGCCTACACTCACATATTTATATTTATATGTATTTATACTTTTATCTGCTCTCACCTATGTACACATCTACCTGTATACCAACATAGCTATACACATCCATATGTGCTCCAATGGTCATTTTTACTTTGGTCGTGCGATGCTCACTACATCCGCATTAGGTGCCACTTTTCCTATAACAACAACAAAAAAAAACAAACAAGTCTCTATGACCTAAAGCATATTTTCCCCTCCTCCCCTCCTCTCCCTGATAACCACCAATGAACATTGGTCTCTGTCTATATATATATTCTTGTCTTCTTATAAAAGAAGGATCATACAATATTTTTCTTATATGCTTGACTTACATCACTTAAAATTATGCCCTCCAGGTCCCTCCATGTTATAACATATTTTTCAGATTCATCATTGTTTTTTATGGTTGTGTAGTATTCCATTCTATGTATGCGCCACTGTTTACTTATCCGTTCATTCATTGATGGGCACTTGGTTGTTTCCATTTATTTTCTATTATCGATAAGCAGCAATGAACTTAGGTGTGCATATGTCTGTTCATGTCATTATTTAATGGTCTCTAGATTATGAACTCATTACTGACGTCGGATGGATCTTGGCTGAAAGCAAAGAATACCAGAAAGATGCCTATTTGTGTTCAATTAACTATACAAAGGCATTTGACAGTGGATCATAACAGATTATGGATAACATTGCAAAGAAAGGGAATTCCAGAACACTTAATTGTGCTCATGTGGAATCTGTACAAAGACCAAGAGGCAGTTGTTCAAATTGAACAAGGGGATGCTGCATGGTTTAAAATCAGGAAATATTACATATTACACTGGGAAAATTTGCTGCCAAAGACTTCTTTAAAGTGTTGAAAAGCAAAGATGTCACTTTGAGGACTAAGGTGCGCCTTACCCAAGCCATGGTACTTTCAATCACTTTATATACATGTGAAATCTGGACAATAAATAAGGAAGAAGGAAGAATTGAAGCCTTTGAATTATGGTGTTGGTGAAGAACATTGAATATATTATGGACTGTTAAAAGAATGAACAAATCTGTCTTTGAAAAAGTACTACCAGAACGCTCCTTAGAAGCGAGCATGGTGAGATGTCATCTCATGTACTTTGGACATGTTACCAGGAGGGACCAGTCCCTACAGAAGGATGTCGTGTTTGGTAAAGTAAAGGGTTAGCAAAAAAGTGGAAGACCCTCAAGGAGATGGATTGACACAGTGGCTGCAACAATGGGCTCAAACATAGCAATGATTGCGAGCAAGGCACAGGACCAGGCAGTGTTTTGTTCTGTTGTACATAGGGTAGCTATGAGTCAGAACCAACTCGAAGGCACCTAACAACAGTGTATTTATGTGGGAATGAGATTGTTAGATCATAGGGTAGTTCTATACAGTTTGGTTTTTGTACTATTTTACAGTCCTACCAGTAATGGATATGGGTTCCAATCTCCCCACATCCTAGCCAACATTTTTTGTTATCTGCTTTTTTTTTTTTTCCCCCTTAATATCAGTGCCATTTTAACCGGATTACATGGTATCTCATTGTAGTTTTGATTTGCATCTCTCTAATGGCTAATGATTGTGAACATCTTTACGTATGTTTGCTGGCCGCTTGGATGTTCTCTTTGGTGAAGGTTCTGTTCACATCCTTTGCCTATTTTGTGACTGGGTTGTTTGTGTTTTTGTTGTTGAGTTGTTGCAGTTTTCTAAAGATTAGACCCTTACTGGAAGACACATTCCCAGTCCGTTGGTTATCTATCTACTCTTTTAATAAAGTCCTTTGATGAGCATAGATTTTTAACTTTTAGGAGGCCCTATTTATTTTGAATTTTTTCTATTTGTGTATGTTGTTATGTTTATTATGCTCATTTTTACAAATGATTAGGTCCCATAATTTTCTTCTAGGAATTTTATGGTTTTAGGTTTAACATCTAGGTATTTGACCCATTTCAATTTAGTTTTTGTGTATGGTGTGAGATATTTGTTGTGCTTTATTTTTCTGCAAGTGGATATCCAGGTTTGTCAGCCCCATTTATTAAAGAGACTGTTTCTTCCCCCACTGGATGGACTTTGACCCCTTGTCAAAAATCAGTTGTTCATAGATGGATGAGTTTAATTCTGAGTTCTCAGTTCTATTCCACTGGTGTATGTGTCTATCATTGAACCAATACGAGGCTGTTTTGATTACAGTGGCTATATAGTATAGTTTAATGTCAAGGAGTGTGAGTGGTCCTGTTTTGTTCTTTTTCTTCAATATTGCTTTGGCTATTTGGAGTTTCTTTCCTTTCCATATGAAGTTTGTCATTAGTTTTTCCATTTCAGCAGAGAAAGTTGTTGAGACTTGTATAGGGATTGCATTATATCTGTAAATCACTTGAGTTAGAATTGATGTTTTCATTATATTAAGTCTTCCAATCCATGAGCACAGGATGTTCATCCATTTTCGTAGATCTCTTTTAGTCTCTTGTAGCAGCGTTTTATAACTTTCACTGTATAAGTCTTTTATGTCCCTGGTTAAGTTAATTCTTAAGTATTTTGTCAATTTGGGGGCTATTTAAATAGTATTGTTTTCTTGATTTTTCAGAGTAGTCTTTGTTAATGTAGAGGAACCCAGCTATTTTTGTGTGTTATTCTTGTACCCTGCAATGTTGATAAATTCTTCTATTAGTGCCAGCAGTTTTCTTCTGGAATCTATAGGATCTTCTATGTATAGGTTCATGACATCTGCAAATATAGTTTTATTCTTCCTTTCCAATTTTGTTATATTTCATTTCTCTTTCTTGTCTTATTGAACTGGCCAGGACTTCCAGTACAATGTTGATTAAGATAATGATAATGGGCATCCTTGTCTTGTTTCTGTCCTCAAATGGAAGGCTCTCAAACTTTCACTATTGGATATAATGGTGGCTGTTGGTTTTGCTTATATGACCTTAATTATGTTGAGAAATGTCCCTGCTATTTCTATTTTGTTAAGAGTTTTTATCACGAAAGGGTGTTGAATTTTATCGAATGCCTTTTCTGCATTAATTGCTATGATCATATGGTTATTTTCCTTTGTTCTATTTATGTGGTGGATTACATTGATTGATTTTCTAATGTAGAACCATCCTTGCATTTCTGGTATTAATCCCACCTGATCATGATGTACAATTTTTTTTTAATATGCTGTTTAATTCTTTTGGCTCCAATTTTGTTGAGAATTTTTACATGTATGTTCATAAGGGATATTTGTTTGTAATTTTCTTTTCTTTCTTTTTTTTTTTTTATTTTTGTGGTGTCTTTGCCTGGTTTAGGTATCAGAGTTATACTGGCTTCAAAGAAAGAGTTCAGTAATTTTCCTTCCTCTTCTGTTTTTTGAAGAGATTGAGCATAATTGGTGTCAACTCTTCTCCGAATGTTTGGTAGAATTCTCCAGTGTAGCCAATGGGTTTTGGACTTTTTGTTGTTGGTGGTAGTTTTATTATGATGTCTTTAATCTGTTATGTAATAGGTTTGTTTAAATTTTCTATCTCTGTTTGTGTTAGTTTGGGTAGGTAGTGTGTTTCCAGTAATTTGTCCATTTCATTTAATCGTTTGTGGGAGTACAATTTTTTACAGCAATCAGTTATAATCTTCTTTATACCTGTTGGATCAGTTGTAATGTCACCAATTTCATTTCTTAACTTGGTTATTTGCCTCTTCTGGTATTTTTTCTTCTGTCCTTCTAGTCAGTAGTTTGTCTATTTTATTGATCTTTTCAAAGAATCAACTTCTGACTTTCTCATTTCTCCTATGTTCTTTAATTTTCCTTATTTTTTCTGGTAGCTTTTCGTTTCTTATGCTCTTCCTTCTCTATTTGTCCAAGTTGTTAGCTTAAGTTAATGATTTGGGATCTTTCTTCTTTTTTAATGTCGGCATTTATTGCTATGAATTTCCCTCTCAGTACTGCTTTTGTTGTGCCCTAATGATTTTGATAAATTTTGTTTTCATTTTAGTTTGATTCTAGGAATTTTTTTTTTAATTTCACTTTTGATTTCTACTATGACCCAATAGTTTTTCAGTAGTGTGTTATTTAGTTTCCATATGTGTGTGTGTGTTTCCTTATTTTTCCTGTTGTTGTTTTCTAGCTTCATACAGTTAAGGTCAGAGAAGATGCTTTGTATGATTTCAATCTTTTTAAATTCATTGAGACTTGTTTTGTGTCCTAGCATATCATCTATTGTGGAAAATGATTGCATGTATGCTGGAGAAGAATGCATATTGCTCTGATGCTTGGTGCAGTGTTCTATATATCTCTGTTAAGTCCAATTGGCTTATGGTTTTATTTCAGCTCTCAGTGTTCTTAGTGATCTTCATTTTAGATATTCTATCTATATTTGAAAGTGATGTATTGAAGTTCCTTACTATTATTGTGTAGTTGTATATTTCTCATTTCGTATTAGTATTTCATGTATTTTGGTGAATGGCTGTTAAGTGCATGTATATTTATATTAGTTACGTCTTCTAGCTGGATTAACCCTTTTATTACTACATAATGATCTTTTGTAATATATTTTGAATTAAAATCTATTTTGTCTGATATCAGATAGGTAACCCCATCTCTTTTTTGTTTACTTGTTGCATTTAATAATTTTCTCCATCCTTTTGTTTTCAGTCTGTTTGTTTCCTCACGTTTAAGGTATGTTCTTTGTAGACAGCAAGAGGATGGACAGAATGGATCATGTTTTTGTTTTTTTTTCTTTCCGTTCTGCCACTCTCTACCTTTTGTGTTGGGTTTTTACACCATTTACATTTAAAGTTATTACTGAAAATGAAGTGTTTATCTCACTCATTTTGCAATTTCTTTTTTGAGTATTCTGTGTTTTATATCTTCTTTTTTTTTTCAATTCTAATTTTTCTGTTTTTATTTGTATTTGGCTACTTTCTTGTGATAAGCCTTTGTGTTTTCTTCCTTCTGCTGAAGGTTTTTTCTCAGTGATTTCTTAGTAATTACCACATATATTACATGACACAACTTACAACTGTAACATTGTTTAACATATAAATAACAACATACAACCGTAACTTAATAAATCTATTGGTGGTATACTCATCCCTCCCTCCCCCATTTCTGTTTGTGTGTCTCTATTAACATCAATATACAACCTATATTCATTAAGTCAACTTTGTGCTTATTTCTAACAAATTTGATTTTGTATTGTTTATGAGATTGAATTATTGAATTTACTCCTTGAAAATATCATATACTTGGTCCTTGTGATTACCTGTGTTGTTGTCTTTTTTGGATTTCTCTCTTTATCTCTCCCCTTTATTTTTTATTTTTTTCCTGTTTATACATTCGAGTATTTATTTAATGCTCTTGCCTTTCCATTTGGAGTACTTCCTTGAGTAATGACTTGCAGAGCTTGTCTGGTAGTGGCAAATTCCCAGAGCTTCTGTTTGTGAATGTCATGGTTTCCCCTTCATTTTTGAATGACAACTTTGGTGGTAAAGAATTCTTGGTTGGAAATTGTTTTCATTCAGTATTCTATGTATGTCACTCCATTGTCTTCTGGCCTCTAGAGCTTCTGGAAGGGATTTCTTATGAAAGAAACTTGGTCTGTTATATTGCATTTTTCTCTTGCTGCTTTCAGAATTTTTTCTTTGGTTTTTTAAGAATTTTATTAGGCTAATGCACAGAGTTGATCCTTTTGCATCTCTCCTGATTGGAGTTTGTGTATCTGCCTGTATTTGTAGGCTTGGTTCTCTGTTTAGATCTGGGAAATTCTTTCTGATTTTCTCTTGGAAAATTGTTTCTGTGTCTTTGTTGTTGACTTGGTGCTCTGGGATTCCAATAATTCTAATGTTAGATTTCTTAATTATATTAACTAACTCTCATATTTTCTTTTGAGTTTGTTCACTTTTTTTGTTTCACTTAAAACTTGAGAAGTTCAGTTATTTTCTCTTCTAGCTCATTTATTCTATCTTCTGTCTTTTCAACTCTACTGTTGAGTGTTTATCTTGCTTTTTCAAATTCAGTTTCTTTATTTTTCAGTTCCGGTAGTTCTCTCTCTCTCTCTCTTTTCTTTCTCTTTTGTTTTCAATTTCTTTGTTGAGTCTTTCATTTTTTCCTCCATTTGTTTCCTGACTTCCACTAGTCTGTTTTCTGTGTGCTTTTTGCTTTCTTTAAACATATTTAGCAATATAGTCTGAAATTTTTCAGTTCTTTGCGTTAGTCTGGACTCCACAGGGGAAATTTCCTCTTCTTCGTGATTTGCTTTTAATTGTTCCTTCTCTTGTGATTTCCTGAGTTGTACTATTTTTTTTGTAGAACTTGGGCCTCTTTGTTATCTTTTTTTTAAAATTTAGAGTTTGTATTCTGGTTTTGTGAAAAACTGTTCTGATTGGGTCCCAGGTGGTGCACCGGCCAAGCACCCAGCTGTCAATTAAAAGGCCGGGGCCCCCAACCATCAGCCACTCCATGGGAGAAACATGTGTCAGCCTACCACCTCAAAGACTCACAGCCCTGGAAGCCCTATGGGGCAGCTGCACTCTGCTCCACAGGGTCACCATGAGTCAGAATCAACCCAGTGGTAGTAGACTTGATATCTTCTTCTGAGAACCACTAAAGGGCACTTTTATACTTTGCTTTTTTCAGTGATGATTCAGAAATTCTGGATGCTTGATTTCTGAAATTTAATACACATGCATGGGAGGGAAGGTTTAGTTGGTAGCAAATGCTGATGTAAGTAGAGGGACTCAACTTTCCTGTGGCAAAGTTGGGGATTCTCTATCTTTCCCTCACAGGTGCCACTGTACAGGCTCTCCCATGGTGTCCCACTTTGGGCAGGGAGCTAGAAGTTTGCTTCTCTGTAGCCCATCAGTCTGAAGTATTTCCCTCCTGTCTGTCCTTGTAGTTCCTCCTTGTCTTAGTGACCACTCATCCCAGGCCTCAGTGAAATTCAACAGCACTCTTTCAGTGCCACAATCCTCCATCACTCCCTCCCAATTCGGCAGCCCGCAAACTCCCACAGCCAATAAACTCTACCTTCAAAAAACAATCGGACTATAGTTTCCTCAGATTAGCTCCCTTTCTGTGTTCGCTGCTTGGGGTTTTGCCAAGCAACTTTCCAAAATAGCTACAAAGAGCATGCATTCTAGATTTTATCAGGTAAATTCTCCCAGCTTCTGTCTTGCCCCCACTTCTCCTCTGTCTTGCTTCTGGACTCATCCTGACTCTCCAACACCTCAGCTGCCATCCAAAATTCCGAGATCACAGACTGCTTGTTTTTGTTCATTGTTCAGTGGATTAATTGCTAGGAGAGCAAATGGGAGTGTCCACTCACTTAACCATCTTGCTCCACCCTCCTGGCTTTAAAATTTTTATTTTAATCATATGTAAAGTTAAAATAATCAAAACATTATTTTTCTATTATTTCATATAAGCATAGAATTGTCATTAAGTGTTCCACATGACATAGCCTCTGTAATTTTATTTAAGACATTTAGAGATTTATTAATTCATATAAATTCAGGGATAAAAATCACAAATGGACAATCTAGTGTCTATTAAGACAACGTAATTGTACTCTGCTCCATTTTTAAGTAATTAAGATAATCTAAAAAATTCTTGAATGTAAAATTGTTTTTCTTAAAAACTCAATAATTCATTCACAAATGGTCTCTGGGCTTCGATTAAGCAAAATAACTATGGCTAGTGAGCAAAACAGGTTATTTTACATTTTATTTCCTTTCATTAATGCAAATTCAATCTAAAGGGATAGGCATTTAACCCCATTTAACATATATATAAAAATGAATGATTAAATCAAAGAAACATAATTTAATTTTCAATCTAACTTAAAAGTAGAATATAGTAAGTATAGTCTCTGTGAAACCCTAACCCTTCACTATCAGTTTTATTAATTTTACTCGGCTTATAGATGGTTGGTTTTGTAGTATTCAGCAATGTTATTAATCCGTCCTTGTTCCAGACTTTGAATCTTCACCAACATCCTACTGCCTATATGTGAGAATAGATATGCTTCAGATTCTTGCAAGTGAGTTTTTTGTTAGTTCTAGAATAACACATAAGAAGATACTTGGCTTGGAAATTTTTGGTAGAGACGTGAAAGTGATGAAAATGTTCTATTTTCAGTTACATTAGTTTGTTGGACAAACATCTCCTATCGCATGATGCTAAAATAATGTGCAGAGGTGCCATATGGAGAGTCATGGTAAGAAGCCACAACAAAGAAAGATGAGTGAAAGACAAAATCATAGTTTAATCATGCTATTTACACTTAAGTTTATGGAGTCACTAAAATTATTGAAAAGAAATATATACATATATATAATTCCTTCTGATTATTCCTACAGTTGTGTGTGTTCAAGTGTAGATTTCTTATAAACTTGGAGGAAATTTAATGCTATTACCAAGTATGATTGAAAAGAGCAAACTTGAAAGTCTTGCCATCTAAGTTGTTGTTGTTAGGATCGGTCGAGTCGTTTCTGACCCATAGTGACCCCATGCACAACAGAACAAAATACTGTCTGGTTCTGCACTATCATCACAATTGTTGCTATGTATGAACCCATTGTTGCAGCCACTGTGTCAATCCGTTTCATTGAGGGTCTTCCTATTTTTTGTTGACTCTCTGAATTTACCAAGCATCATGTCCTTCTCCCGGGATGGTCAATCTTGATAATATGTCCAAAGAACATGAGATGAAGTCTCCCCATCCTTGCTTCTAAGGAGTATTCTGGCAGTACTTCTTCCAAAACAGATGTTTGTTCTTTGGAGGTCCATGGTATATTCAATATTCTTAGACACCATAATTCAAAGGCATCAATTCTTCTTCGGTCTTCCTTTGTCCAGCTTTTGCATGCATATAAGGTGATTGAAAATATCACTGCCTGGGTCAGGCACACCTTAGACTTCAAGGTGACATCTTTGCTTTTTAAGACTTTAAAGAGGTCTTTTGCAGAAAATTTTCCTGATGCAATACATCCTTTGATTTTTTGACTGTTGCTTCCGTGGGTGTTGATTGTGGATTGAAGTAAAATGAAATCTTTAATAACTTCAATATCTACTCCGTTTATTATGATGTTACTTATTGGTCCAATTGTGCAGATTTTGTTTTTTTATGTTAATATGTAATCCGTACTGAAGGCTGTAGTCTTTCATCTTCATCAGTAAATGCTTCAAGTCCTCTTCACTTTCAGCAAGCAAGGTTGTGTCATCTGCATATCTCAGGTTGTTAGTGAGTCTTCTTCCAGTCATGATGCCCCAGTCTTCTTCATATAGTCCAGCTTCTCGGATTATTTGCTTAACAAGAACAGAACTATATTTTGTCAATGCAAAGTAAAATTAATTTTAACTTCAACCCACTGCCACAATATTTGTCCTTTTGCTACTGACTAAATTCACTCAGCATAATACCTTCCAGACTTCTCCATGTTATGTTTCACGGATTCATCATCGTTCTTTATAGTTGCATAGTATTCCACTGTGTGAATATACCATAATTTGTTTATCCATTCATCCATTGATGGGCACCTAGGTTGTTTCCATCTTTTTACTGTTGTGAACAGTGCTGCAATGAACATGGGTGTGCATATATCTATTCGTGAGACGGCTCTTATTTCTCTAGGATGTATTACAAGGAGCAAGATTGCTGGATTGTATGGTACTTCTATTTCTAGCTTTTTAAGGAAGTGCCAAGTTGATTTCCAAAGTGGTTGTACCATTTTACATTTCAACCAACAGTGTATAAGTGTTCCAGTCTCTCCACAACCTCTCCAAAATTTATTATTTTGTGTTTTTTGGATTAATGCTAGCCTTGTTGGGGTGAGATGTATCTCGTTGTAGTTTTGATTTGCATTTCTCTAATACTAATGATCGTGAGCATTTCTTCATGTGTCTGTTAGCAGCCTGAATGTCTTCTTTGGTGAAGTGCCTGTTAATATCCTTTGCCCATTTTTTAATTGGGTTGTTTGTCTTTTTGTTGTTGAGGTTTTGCAGTGTCTTGTAGATTTTAGAGATTAGACACTGACCAGATTTGTTGTAGCCAAAATTTTTTCCCAGTCTGTAGGTGGTCTCTTTACTCTTCTGGTGAAGTCTTTTGATGAGCGTAAGTGTTTGATTTTTAGGAGGTCCCAGTTATCTAGTTTCTCTTCTGATGTCTGTGCATTGTTATTTATGGTTTGTATTATGTATATGCCATGTATTAGGGCTCCTAGCATTGTCCCTATTTTTTCTTCCATAATCTTTATCATTTTAGATTTTATATTTAGGTCTTTGATCCATTTTGAGTTAGTTGTTGTTCACGGTGTGATGTATGGGTCTTGTTTCATTTTTTTGCAGATGGATATCAAGTTATGCCAGCACCATTTGTTAAACAGACTGTCTTTTCCTCGACTAATGGACTTTGGGCCTTTGTCAAATATCAGCTGCTCATAGGTGGATAAATTTATATCTGTATTCTCAATTCTGTTCTATTGGTTTATGTATCTGTTGTGGTACCAGTACCAGGCTGTTTTGACTACCAAGGCAGTATAATAGGTTCTAAAATCAGGTATTGTGTGGCCTCCCACTTTGTTCTTCTTCTTGAGTAATGCTTTACTTATCTGGGGCTTTTCTCTTTCCATAAGAAGTTGGTAATTCATTTGTCCATCTCATTAAAACATGTTGTTGAAATTTGGGTCAGGATTGCATTGTATCTGTAGAATACTTTGGGTAGTATTGACATTTTCACAATGTTGAGTTTTCCTATCTATGATCAAGGTGTGTTTTCCCACTTATGCAGGTCTCTTTTGGTTTCTTCCAGTAGTGTCTTGTAGTTTTCACTGCATAGGTTTTTTACATGTTCGGTTAAATTTATTCCTAAGTATTTCATCTTCTTGGGGGCTGTTGTAAATGGTATTGACTTGGTGATTTCCTCTTAGAAGTTGTCTTTGTTGGAGTAGAGGAATCCAACTGATTTTTGGATGTTTATCTTATATCCTGATATTTGCTGAAATCTTCTATTAGTTGCAGTAGTTTTCTTGTGGGTTCTTTGGGGTTTTCTTTGTAGAAGACCATATCATCTGCAAATAGAGATAATTTCACTTCTTCCCTGACAATTTGGATGCTTTTTATTTCTTTTTCTAGCCTTATTGTACTGGCTAGGACATCCAGCACAGTGTTGAATAAGAGTGATGATAAAGGGTATCATTGTCTGGTTCCCGTTCTCTGGGGGAATGCTTTCAAACTCTCTCCATTTAGGATGATGTTGGTTGTTGACTTTGTATAAAAGCCCTTAATTATGTTGAGGAATTTCCCTTCTATTCATTCCTCTTTTGCTGAGAGTTTTTGTCATAATGGATGTTGTACTTTGTCAAATGCCTTTTTTGCATCAACTGATAAGATCAGGTGTTTCTTGTCTTTGTTTTATTTATGTGTTGGGTTATATTGATTGTTTTTCTAATGTTGAACCATCTCTCCATACATGGGATAAATCCCACTTGATCATGGTGAATTATTTTTTTGACATGTTGTTGAATTTTCTTAGTTAGAATTTTATTGAGGATTTTTGCGTCAATGTTCATGAGGAATATTTGTTTGTAATTTTCTTTTCTTGTGGTATCTTTACCTGGTTTTGATATCAGGGTTATGCTGGCTTCATAGAATGAGTTTGGGAGTATTCAATCATTTTCTATGCTCTGAAATACCTTTAGTAGTAGTGATGTTAACTCTTCTTTGAAAGTTTGGTCGAATTCTCCAGTGAAACCGTCTGAGCCAGGGCTTTTTTTATTGGGAGTTTTTAATTACCTTTTCATTCTCTTCTTTTGTTATCGGTTTATTTAGTTGTTCTTCCTCTGTGTAAGTTTAGGTGGTAGTGTGTTTCAAGAAATTTGTCCATGTCCTCTATGTTTTCAAATTTGTTAGAGTAGAATTTTTCATAATATTCTGTTATGATTCGTTTAATTTCAGTTGGGTCTGTTGTAATATCACCCATCTCATTTCTTATATGGGTTATTTGCTTCCTCTCCTGTTTTTCTTTTGTCAGTTTGGCCAACGGTTTATCAATTTTGTTAATCTTTTCAAAGAACCACCTTTTGGTCTTGTTAACTTTTTCAATTGTTTTTCTATTCTCTATTTCATTTAATTCTGTTCTAATTCTTATTATTTCCTTTCTTCTGGTGACTGAGGGCTTCTTTTGCTGCTCTCTTTCTACTTGTTCAAGTTGTAGGGTTAATATTTTGATTATCGCCCTTCTTTCTGGATGTGTGCATTTATTGCTATAAACTGACCTCTGAGCACTGCTTTGGCTGTGTCCCAAAGGTTCTGGTAGGATGTGTTTTCATTCTTGTTTGATTCTATGAATTTCTTTATTCCATCCTCAATTTCTTCTATAACCCAGTAGTTTTTGAGCAAGGTGTTGTTCAGTTTCCATGTGTTTGATTTTTTTCCCTTGATTTTTTTGTTATTGATTTCTATTTTTATGGCTTTATGGTCAGAAAAGATGCTTTGTAACATTTCAATGCTTTGGATCTTTTAAGGCTTGCTTTATGGCCTAATATGTGGTCTATTCTGGCCAATGTTCCAAGTGCATTGGAAAAGAAAGTATACTTGGCTACTGTTGGGTGGAGTGTTCAGTATATGTCCATTAGATCAAGTTGGTTGATTGTGACATTTAGATATTCTGTGTCTTTACTGAGCTTATTTCTGAATGTTCTGTCCGTTACTGAAAGTGGTGTGTTGAAGTGTCCTAGTATTATTGTGGAGCTGTCTAACTCTCTTTCCAATGCTGTTAGAGTTTGTTTCATGTATTTTGGAGCCCTGTCATTGGGTGCATAAAATTTATTATAGTTATGCCCTCCTAGTGTACAGATCCTTTAATCATTAAATAGTGTCCTTCCTTATCCTTTGTGGTGGATTTTACTTTAAAGTCTATTTTGTCAGAGATTATTATCACCACTCCTGCTCTTTTTTGAGTGTTGTTTGCTTAATATATTTTTTTCCACCATTTGAATTTTAGTTTGTTTGTGTCTTTAAGTCTAAAGTGTGTCTCTTGTAGGCAGCATATAGATGTCAATATGTGAAAGATTATAACGTTGTCTTAAAATTCTTTCTCTTTGTTTTTGATAAGTTTGATTATAGTCTGTCTTGGTTTCTTTCTTTTGGGATCTTCATTATCTGGATTTTGATAGATATCTTCTCCTCTTTCATAATATCAGGGAAGTTTTCTGCCAACAAATCTTCAACAATTCTCTATGTATTTTCTGTTATCCTCTCCTGTTCTGGCACTTCAATCACTTGGTTATTCCTCTTGATAGATCCCCACATAATTCTTAGAGTTTCTTCATTTTTTAAATTATTTTACCTGATTTTTTGGTCAAATAAGTTGGTCAAGTGCTTTATCTTCAAAATCACTAATTCAGACTTCTATTGCCTCAATTCTGCTTCTGTGACTGTCTACTGAGTTGTCTAATTCTGAAATTTTATTGTTAATCTTCTGAATTTCTGATTGCTGTCTCTCTATGGATTCTTGCAGCCTATTAAATTTGTTATTGTGCTCTTGAATAACCTTCTTTAGATCCTCTAGTGCTTTCTCTGTGTGTTCCTTAGTTTGATCTGCATTTTGCTGGATCTCCTTTCTGGTTCTTGAAGAGTTCTCTATATTAATCTTTTGTATTCCACCTTGGGTATTTCCAAGAAATGATTTCCCTCACTAAAATTTCTTTATTCTCTATTTTGGGAGCTTGCTGAAGCCATCATGGTCTGCCTCTTTATGTGATTTGATATTGACTATTGTCTCCAAGTCATCAATAAGTTATCATATTTATTTATTTTATGTTTGCTTACTTTGTCCTAGATTCCTGTTTTATTTTAATAGGCTGTTCATGTGAGCTAGTTTGATTATTGGCATCTTTGAAGCTCTAACATCTTGTCATCAGGTGGTTAGATCTGTTACTAAGTATGTGAGCACAGGATTCTATTTACTTTTCTTGTATGGATTCAGCTCAAGTGTCCAGGGAGTCAGTCACCAATGTGTGGTGCAGCCTCTCACCTACTGTCCTAGACTGGCATGGGTGATTGGTGTAGGCATTGGTATCTGGCTGCAGTTGGGGGGTCACATGCTGAGCAAGGCAAAGGGCTGATGGCTGCCCCTGAGTGTCTGGGAGGAAAGTTTCAGCCAGACTATGAGCACCCAATGCTGATGGCTGTAAGGACTAGGGGGTACCACTTATTCTTAGACCCCTTTCACAGGTGGCTAGGTGGCATGGATAGAGTCACCAGTCCTCAGGCCCCTGACGTGGGTAGATGAAGACCCTGCTTAATGAGCAGAGCAGTGTCAAATGTCACAAACCTGCCACTTCAGAGCTAAAACAGTTGAAGTTAGACTTCAGGTATATACCCTGTTCTACTGTGGTAATGAGGGCCTACAGTGTTGAAACAGGCCCATGCAAGTCTATGCAGGGGTGAAAGGCACTCAAAGTCCATGGAACCCTTATTCCTGTACCTAGGCAAAGGAGCTGTGCCTACCCCCAGTTCCTGGCTTAAGAGAGTTGGCAGATTATTTTTTCCCCCTGTTTGTTAATTTGTTCCCTCTCCAGTTCCAGGACAATGGCTCAGGGCACGTGACAGGTCCTACTTTTGACCCAGGGGATTCAACAATCACTGAAGCCATTCCAGACCCAGTGCAGAGCAGGGAGATGGGAGGTAAATGGGAAGGAGGTTTTTTTTCCCAAAGGGGGGTGTTTTCGATCCATATGGTAGGCCAGATGCAAGTGCTTATCTTTCACCAATGGAGCAGTGTTTCTCACTGGTTCTGGATGGCCAAATAGACTCTCTGATGCTGGGTCTTTCCTGGTGTGGAAAATGCCTCCTGAGAACCACTGCTTGCCTCACTGTGTACACAGCCTTAACCGGCCTGAAGGGCTCCAGCTCCTGCTGGGTCAGGTCTGGCATCTCCTCGCTGCTTCCAAGTTGTCTCTTCCTCCTCCTGCCACTCAGTCCAATTCCTCAACTTTGCCTTTGATGTTCAGGGCACCTAGATTGTCATATATAATTGATTCACTTGTTTTTTCAGGTCTTTGTTTTAAGAGGGACCACTGGAAGCACCTGAATACTCCTCCAGCTTGACTCTGCCTGTTGGCTAATAAATCTGAATAATAGTTGTATTAACTAGTCTTCCTTGTAGGCCTATGGACAATATCTTACCACTGACAGAATTATATTTCAGCATAGATCCTGAAATGTTCTTTTTATGATGAATGTGGTGTCATTCCTCTTCAATTTGTCATTCCCAGCATAGTAGACCATATGATTGTCCATTCACAATGGCCGATACCACTCCATTTTAGCTCACTAATGCCTAGAATATCAGTCTTTATGTATTTTTTTCATTTTTGACACTTTCCAATTTTCCTAGATTCATACTTTGTACATTTCATGTTCCAATTATTAATGGATGTTTGTGATTGTTTCTTCTTATTTTGAGTTGTGCCACATCAGCAAATGATGGTCCCAAAAGCTTTATTCCATCCATGTCATTAAAATCAACTCTACTTTGATGATGCAGCCTTCCCCAATTGTATTTTGAGTGCTTTCCATCCTGAGGGACTCATATTCCAGCACTATATCAGACAAAGTTCCACTGCTATTCATAAGGTTTTCAACTGCCAATTTTTTTAGAAGTGGGTTGGCAAGTCCTTCTTCCTAGTCTCTCTTAGTATGGAGGCTCTGCTGAAACCTGTCCCTCAAGGGTAGCCCTGCTGGTATTTGAAATACCAGTGGCATAGCTTCCAGCATCACAGCAATACACAAGCCATCGCAGTACAATAACCTGACAGATGTGTGGTGGTCTAAAATAATAAAATGTTTTAAAAAAATCCCTAAGTAATCTGAATGGAATTGTGGACTTGATACTTAATTTGGAGATTCAAAGACTATTTGAAGTCTGTCAATATGTGACAACTTACCAGTTTTGTTATGTAATGTGGAATTGTAGAAATTCAGTGCAAGAAGTGATCCTAGGACCAACTTCTGTCCCCTAGCTTTACAAGTGAGGAAGCTAACTGAAGAAATTTGAGTAACTTGTCTGAAATCACACAGCTGGTATCAGTTTCAGAATTAGAGACCAGTGGTCGGATTCCCAGTCCAACGTTTTATTCTCCAGTGCAGCATTGTGCCTTCCTACAAGTGATTCCTTCCACCATGCTTCCCACTACCTTCAACTGCCTCAAATTACTTTTTATTTAGCCATTGATCCATTCAGCATTTTTAGCAATAAGTAGAATTGATCAACTTTTACTATTTGCCAAAATAAGTATATTATTTGAGTCTCTACAATCTTATAAACTATATTTCAAAAACATTGCCATATACACAGATTTTACATATCACAAGAGTCATATATAGGATTTGTTGTTACAAAGAAAGAAAAAGGGCACAAGAGATCCCCTAAGTCATGGAAGTCAAGTTACACAACAGATGACAAGTTATTTGCAAGAGTAAAGGTCATAGTTAAATCTAAACTTAAGTGAGAACTGCATATGAATCTAATTAGCAAGCAAATGGATTCTTCTTTCCTCCATGGATTGTAAATATTCTTTACCCTGTCCCATTCATTATCTCATTCATCCGTCCATTCATTGGTATTAGATAGAATAAGCAACTACTCTGTCCAACTCTGTCTTAGTTTCTTAGTGCTATGGTAAGAGAAATGCCACAAGGGAGTGGCTTTAATGAACAAAAATTTATTTCCTTGTCACTTAGGAGGCACCTCATACCTCTGAATTCAGGACACCAGCTATAGGAAAAGTCTCTCTGTCTGTGATATCTAGGGGAAGATTCTTATCTTTCTTTCAGTAGCCCTGGTATTCCATTCCTTGGTGATTGTCACATGTGCTTCTGTCTTCCCTAGTTTGTGATTCTCCTCTCTGTGTCTGCTTACTCTTGCATCTGTGCTGCTCCTCGTTTCTCAGAATTGATTAGGTTTAGGACATACCCTACATTGATATGGCCTTATTAACATAACAAAGAAAACCCTATTCCCAAACAGGATTATATTGACAGGTATTACAAAGGTTAAGATTTTAACTTATATTTCGGGGGAAAATAATTCTAATCGTAACAACCCCCGGTCTTCTGTCTCCAAACCTGAATGGCATAGTACATTTAGGTCCTAGATGGATTTGCTTCAACATCTCCCTTTAGTTAAAATTTATTCTATTCTTAAATATGGTTTATATCTCAGATTTTGTACTTTATTTTCTCAAAATGACAAAGTATATTATTGTTTTTATATGTATCATGCTGTTTTGGAAGCAGATAGACTTCATTTGCCTCATTCCTTGAGTACTGAGATCTCTTATATAACTCATGGTTCTAGCTCAGGTACAACCTCATGCCTCAGGAAAATGAAGATGGGACACTGTTTAGCTTCTGGCGGCAAACCTTTGAGTCTATCCTTCTACTCTCACACTAGTGGGACACATGTGTCCCAGAGCATCCATAATGAACTGCATGTTTGTCTTCCTTTGGGTAAATTCAGGAAATCTCATCTAGTCACATTTTTAAATTTACTTTTCACCTTGGTTATATGAGAGTTAGGGAGACCTAAAATCGACACTCAGCTATCCATTGTGGGAAACTTGATCTGTTCGCAAAATATTTTATTTAAAAAAAAATGCCAAGTTAAATATTTTAAAATTTAATATTATTGCTTACACTGACAACAACAACAACAAAAACCTGTTGTCATCAAGTCAATTCCAATATACTAAAGCTGAATATTTAATTACTAATGAGGTAGTATAAAAGTCCATTTATTTACATGATTAATATTGAGCAGCTTGTTGAAGAATATTACTTTTTTTTTCTATAACATTTTGATATTCATTAGCACATAGGGACTTTAGCATATTCAATTTTGAAGGTTAAATCATTGATTTAATTCATATGAAAGTCTTGTTGAATGCATAATTATCAAATCCATATACAAATATTATAAAATACACATGAGATGCCTTGTTGCCACATTTTATTACTTTTGCTCTTTCTAATCTATCAGTATGTATAGAGCTTAAGGTGATCAAACTTAAAAATTTTGGAAATATTCAAAACATTCTTTTTTTTTGTAATTCATTTTGAGTATTTGAATGAGGGGTCATTTTGTCTAGATTTTTGTTCAAAAGGATAAATACCTTGGTTGATAAATGATTATCTGATTCAGCTCCCACTATGTTAAGTTTTTAAAGGCAATATCTTAAAAAGGCCATAACAAAAGGATGCCTGTAATTATAAGAAAGAAAATAAAAGGGAAGAACAACTATGAACTGCACACACAGTTTTGGAATGCACAGACTTGAAAGGCCACTGTGAATTTATACTGAATAGAAGTTCTGAAACTAATGTAGTCTAATTCAACATTTCTAGACTGTCTCTCTATGCATGTGTAATAGTCTAGACTGTTCATTGACAAGATCCATTAGAATCAAGTATTCCCTACTCTATAATATTATTTATATATACACATTCAGAATATTTGTAGCTAAGATGTTTATTGCACATTTATTCAACACATATTCAATACAACTTTTAAAAACCTACATGACAAGGTAAATTACAAACTAGTACACTACAACATTTTGTAATAAGTAAAATTACAGAATGCATTTCTAACTCATTCTTGAAATGTCTCTACATAACGAATTATGGGTCTAAATTTCATCAATGGTTAAAGCAATCCTTACCTGTAAAAAAGCCAGTAGGATGAAAATCCATTACCCAAGCAAGAAAAGGTTAGACACCTGCTTTTATTTGAAACTAAAAGGTCTTTGTAAAAAAAAAAAAAAAAAAGAACAAAGAGAATAGCTGTAATAAGATGGAGGTCATATTACATCTAAGGTCAGTGTTGTAGATAATTTCAAGGAATAATTTGAGTTATAATTTAATTATTTTTTGAGGTAACCAATGATTTATAGTACTTTAGGAGTTACATGAGTATATCATACAACTTTTAGATGTAAAGTCAAAATTCAAAGGAGTTAATAAAATGCTCTTTCAATGAAATGTTAGCTGTCATTTATTCTTGTTAGCTTATCTGTAAGTTTTCAATTTTTATTCTTAATTGTTTAAAAATCTTTAGTACTTACGTGTGATGTAAAATTTAGGTATTTGATTTTATCTTCACATGCAAATCTGAATTCATTTTTCTTTATAATACTTTCTTCAAACATTAATTTCATACATATTCACATAGGTTTATGTTTGTTCATAATTGACTCCACTTGCTTTACTCATTATTTCATTTGAAGATTGAAATATTTTTATTCTTTTTTCTACTCTCCTTCAATATATCTTGTATGAGCTAATACTTGATAGAATTAAACATTTTCTTTATTTCTTCACTTTCTCAACGTGATGTTTATTTCAAAGCAGTACACTCCTGAAATTAAAATCGGATGTCTGGTGCAAAGTATGACATCATAAACAAAGCAGGCATTTGCCAAATGGCTTCTGACAATAGTCTCAGTACGAACTTTCTTTAAAGTGGTGCTTAGCTTATTGCTTCTGAGAACTCTAACTCTCGTTCATTTGGACTGCCTAGAGAAAAAAATATCCTAACACTGTCTCTTCTCAGGTTCATTTTATTCAGTTTTTCCCTAATTGAAACAGAAATAACTATGTCAGAATCTATCAATAATTTGGCTAAATTAAAAATAGTCTATATTTCTATGGTATAGAATTATAAATAGGAAACAAGGCTATTTTGACACTGTCTTAGTCATTTATGAGACAGCAAAAGTCTGAAAATATTCTTAGAGTACAATGTCATATGTATGGGGAACAAATTAATCTTGGGTTCTTTGAGTCTGCTCTAGTCAGTCTTGATTAGCTTGACTCATGTTTTCTTTTGCCACTGGTGAACTTATCCTCTAAAACTCCTACTAGCAATGATAATAACATCCTCATAATTTCTTAATTTAAAATCATGTACTTGCTTAGGCTGTACTTTCCAACTTACACTAAGTCGTTCTTTATATTATTGCAGTATATAGTCACCCTTAATTCTGTGTTCGTAACATATTTTTAATATCATTTCTTTTTCACTTTTTTCTGTTGTTAATCTACTATGCAAAGTGGTATATACCAGTGTTTATATAAAGCAATAGGGATAGAGAGACAATAAAGCATAGCCTTTGCAATCAGGAAATTTCGTACAATTGAAGTGGTCAAAAGCAATAAATAGATCATTGCAACATTATTTTTATTTTTTCTTGTTTGTTTTATTTTTGAATAATTAGGTTGCTAGATTAGAGAAAGTATTGCATAAATTTTCACAAGCTTGAGGACATCATTGTAGTGTTATCAGCTGTATGCTAAATACTACCATAATGAATGAAATATCTCTAGGTCATGCTAAAAATGTATTTATGGTAACATTAATAAAACACCTACCCTACTTTCTGTAATCATTCCACTTACATCTCAATATGAGCAAGATATTAATACATTCTACTGATGATTTCATTGCAAATTTCACATTATTTGCTTTACTATATTAGCAGTGTTATAAAAAGAATAGGGAGAGACTTCTGCTTCTGGTCAAGAAGGTATAACTGGTACAATAATAGATATCCCAGTGAAAATGAATGTCAAACTAGGTAAAAAATATGAGACACCTATTTTCATTATTATTCAACAGGCAGCGTAGGACTTTGATAGCTAAGAGAGGAGCTAAATAAAACATGGTTAATTCCTCATTATCTTGGCTTTATACCTCTAGTTGCCTCTCAGAGTTATCGTGTGGAAATAGAACACAGTGATATTACTGAGCTGGGATACAGAGCTTGGAATTTAGGACTGCTCAAGTGGCTGTAGTTTGCATTGTTAGGTTACTAGAGAGCAGAGAGCTGTTCAGAAAAAGGAACTCTAAAAATCTGCTAAGGGATTCCCTTTTTCTCTGGCTTAATGAGAGACATATATACAAGGCAATACTCCACAAGGCCTGACAGAGAATATTTTCTGTGGAGCATTCACCCAAATGATGAGTATAGAGATCAAAAGCACTGGACAAAATACGAATGTTGGTGAATCAGAGTGAAGAGACCTCAGTGAGTAACTCACACATTCAATTGAGACCCCACATATACCAAGTTTTAAATCAAGCTATTCTAGCACAAGGGTAAGGGTAACTTTAGACAGGTCACAGAAATGCTTAAAAATCAAATCTCCCAATGAGATATCACTTCACACTCATTAAAATGGCTGTGATTAAAACAACAACTACAAAAAACAAAAAACAAAGAACAACAGATGTTGGTGAGGATGCAAAGAAATTGGAACACTCATCCATTGCTGGTGGGATCATAAAATGGTACAACCACTGTGGAAAACATTTTGACATTTCCTCAGAAGGTGAAATATAGAATTACCATATATATGATCCAGCGATTCCACACCTTGGTATATAACCCAAAGTATTGAAAGCAGGAAAGCAAACATGTACTTGTACACCAATGTTCATTGTAACACTATTGATAGTAACCAAAATGTGGAAACAGCTGAAATGTCCATCAACAGATGAATAGGTAAATAAAGTATAGTATATATCTCAGCCATAAAGAGAAATGAAGCCCTGATACATGCTAGAAGGAGCGTGGATGAACTTGAAAGCATTATGCTGAATTAAATAAGTCAGTCACAAAAGGATTTTGTATGATTCCACTCACATGAAATATCTAGGATAGGCAATAGAGACCAAAGTTTATTAGTGGTTACCAGGGACAGGTGGGAGGGAGGTATAAAAGGGGACTCACTGCTTAGGAGATAGTGAGCTTCTGTTAAGTGTTAGGGGAAAATTTGGACATGGATAATGATAACGGCTGAAGGACGTGATAAACATAAGCAATGCCACTGACTTGTTCAGGTGAAAGAATGTTGAAAATGCAAATGATTTGTTACATATGCATTTACCGTAAGTAAAAATATATATAATCTTAAAAGTATTATGCTAATCCACCAGTTGATTTGATACCTGCCAGAAGAAAGCATGCTTTCTAAAGGAAGAAACAAAAGGTCTCACAACAATTGTGCTTCACAATTTCCAACATAAAATCAAAAATCACTATGTATTAGAAGCAGGAAATTCTGACTCATAAATAAGGAAGAAATAAACAAAACAGACACTAGAAATTTACCCTGATGATGGCACAAGTGTTGAAATTAGTAGAAAAGATTTTCACAGATTTAAAGATTCTGTTAAAGTTCTCCATCTTTTTAAGCATGTTTTCCACTCATTCTTCTATTTTTCTTTAATATACCTGTAATGGAGATTTTTAAAGTGCATGTGATAATTCCAACATCATATCATCTGAGATTCTACTTCTATCAATTTCATTTTCTCTTGATAGTTGGTCACAGTTGTTAATTTTTCACACTTTTGAAACCTTTTTTTTTAATGCTAGACTTGGTGTATAAAAGAAATTTCAATACTAAAGTTTTTATTATTTTGCCCAGAGAGGGTATTTGTCTTTTGGTGATCCAATCACGAATTAAGCTGAGATGAAGTTTGGTAGTAATTTTAATTAGATACTTTTCCTCTCTGTGTCACATGTCTCCAGGAGGAGACACTCCCACACATTTTATAGACAGCATGGTGGATCTCTATCTCCCCCTGTATGAAAGACTGCGGGTGATTCAGTATATACCTTCTTAGTCTTGAGCTTTGATTTTAAGCTTCTAATTCAAATTTGGTAAATGTATTGAGGAGACTAGCTAAGTATTTAAAATTGGCTTTTTTGACTAGTAAGACATTGAGCCTTATTCAAAATACTGGATCAGAGGATAATTTAATATGTTCTTTACATGCATTTCTAGCTTCCTGGTTTGTTCCCCTTACAGCAAAAGGACTATGGGCAGAAATGGTCCATGTGCATTTAGGGTACGTAACATCTATAAATATTTTTCAGATTTATATTTCTCTCAGACGCATCTTTCTATTTAAGCCAAGGCCAATTTTTAGGTGCCTCTGAGAAATGAAAAAAATCATGCAAGTAAGAAAGTGGTTTGCAATTATCTGCTCACCTTGCTGGGACTTTCCTTTATCTGGTTTACTTCATTTAGTCCTCTTTGCCTCCACTTTTCCTGATTCCTTTAAAATTACGTATTTTTTTTTCTTTTTCAGATTTTTAAAATTATTCCTGGGAGTGTTTTTTTGCTTCCTAGTTCATCATGCCCAATACAACATTCTTTTAATTAATAGCTAGCTCAGATGGTAACATAAATCATAATGGGCAGTTTGCCACCAATGAAGAAGGCCTCCTGAAAGGTGGTTCCTAAACTGTGTTTTGAAGGCATATTGTTTACTAATGAAAACGGTGAGCACTTACAGCAGAAAATTAAGGAATTATTTTCTTCAAAAATGTTAAGAGCAGAATTATTCTGGAATTATTTATGAAAGAAACCTTGGATGAGACAAAAAAAAAATGAGACAGTCTTCATTTAGGGGCAAGCCAGTTACAAGTATCACATAGGTTTCCTACCTTGTCCAGAGATGAATTTTCTTTTTTAAATTTAATGTGATATAAGAAGGATGAAATTAGGGGTCAGCAACCACTATAGTGTTGTGACTTTTTTTTTCCTAGTACATTTTTTTTCACAATCTTTGTGCTTAGGAAGTCTAGGGTATTTTAAATTTGTTACACATGGTCTGTGAATTAATATATGTCAGATGTTGTATACTGATCAAACATGTCTCTTATACATGTGTTCATATACATGCATCTTATTATCAGGCTCTTTTAGGTTCAAGTAACAGAAAGAAATGTGAAAGTTGCCTTGAATAATAAGTATATATTTTAAAAGAATTAGGAGCTACATGAAGAAAAATAGACAACCATGAACAATCTGTTTTCAGGATTCCTTTATGGAAGAATCTGTTGTGTACCTTGAATAAATTTCACCAAAGAAGGGGGGAATCCTTTAATATTGCTGCTCATATATGTATATGCATTTACTAGTTTCCTTTAAAATCTCCAGTCTTCTTGTGATAGAGTAGTTACACACTTTGTGATCACATAGACTGCAATTGTCCATGCTTCTGCAACCTTTTAAAAATATTTTCAATTACTTCAAATCAGTAAGCTAGTGCTTGTGAATAAGACAATAGTGTTGCTTTTTTGATTTATTCAATTGTGATCTGGATGACTTTCATGAAAATTATAATACAAAAATTACTCAGACTGCATATATATATTTTTCAAAACATTATTTTCTGACTTCCAACATTATCTTCTAGGCTTTAGAATTCTATGCCCCAATAATTAGAACAATTATATTAACAGTCCCAGTTTAAGAGTGTAGGGGACGGGGGCAGGATAAACAAGAAACCTTAGATGCACTGTGTTAAAATAAACAGATACACGTTATTATGTGAGATAAGAAAAAAAAGATATGGGTTCAGAATGCATAAATTAAAATACATGTGTACATAATATACTAAGACTAGGGAATTTAGATTATACTTCAATTCATTCTTGTGATCAAAACAGTTTTAGTCCCTGGTGGTGCAACAGTTAAGCACTGGGTTGCTAGCTGAAAGACTGGCAGTTCTAACCCACACAGTGGCTCTGCAGGAGAAAGACCTTGAGATCTGCTTCTGTAAAGATTACAGCCAAGAAAACACTATGGGGAGGTTCTACACTGTCACATGGGGTAGCTATGAGTCAGAGTCGACTCAGTAGCACCCAACAACAACAATAACAGGGGAGAGGTCTTCGGTGTTCAATAAGTCATATTTATATAGGAAATGAAGTAAACAGTATGAGATTGTCTCCCATCTGTAGCGGTTGCAATTCATGTTAGGTGTTCTAAACTTCAAAGAACCCACCTACATGACTTGGGTTTGTTCATTCATGCATGTTTACTGAAACACAAAACATTACAATCACTGTGTTGGCGTGGATGAAAACAGGTATCAGTTAATTTAGTGTGTACCTTGTATCAAACCGAGCCCCGGTGGCGCAGTGTTTAAGTGATATGACTGCTAACCAGATGTTGGCATCTTGGAAATGATGAGAGCCGCTGCTTGGAAACCCTAAGGGGCAGTGCTAGTCTGTCCTATAGTGTTGCTATCGGGTCGCTATGGGTCAGAATCAACTCTACAACAACGGTTTGGTCTATGACAAACATTACTACGAACATTTCTTATACATCACCATGATTTTGAAAGAGTATTATTGTTATTTTAAGTTATTAGGCAAAGAAAGAAGGTCATAAGATCAGAAATCTATATTTCATACAGAATTTTTATCACAACATATAATTATAAAGTATTAGATATAGAAAATGTTAGTTACTCTATAAATGCTGATTACAGTAACATGTTTTCAAATTTTAAATAAAAGATCCTATTACTGAAATGGTCTCTCATGATATGTTTAAGAAGCACTGTATCATGTCAATTTATTTTTTTTAATTGTACTTCAGTGAAGGCTTACAGAACAAATAGTTTCTCATGAAACAGTAGTACACATATTGTTTTATGATGTTGCTTAACAACCCCACAACATGTCAACCCTCTCCCTTCTCGACCTTTCTTTTTTGGTGAAAATATACATAGCCAAAGATACACCATTTCAAAAATTTCTACATGCACAGTTCAGTGACATCGACTATGCTCTTCCAATTGTCCTGCTATTCTCACTTTAGATGAAGGCTTACAGAACAAAATAGTTTCTCATTTAACAGTTAGTACACATATTGCCCGATAACAATGGTTAACAACCTCACAACATATCAACACTATCCTTACTCAAACTTGGGTTTCCTATCACCAGCTTCCGTGTCCCCTTCTGCCTTCTGGCCCTTGTCCCTGGACTGCTGTACCTCATTAGTCCCATTTGGTTATATGGGGCTGTCCACTCCCAGGCTGAATGGGGAACCTCGGAGATAACTTCACCACTGAGCTAAAAAGGTGTCTGGGGGCCATAATCTCGAGGTTTCTCCAGTCTCCTTTAGGTCAGTAATCTGGTCTTTTTTTTTGTGAGTGATCCTGGTCAGAGCAGTCAGTGGTGGTAGCCAGGCACCATCTAGCTGTACTGGACTCAGTCTGGTGGAGGCCTTGGTAGCTGTGGTCCAATACTCCTTCAGACTAATCTTTTCCTTGTGTCCTGTTCTCTTCATTCTCCCTTGCTCCCAAAGGGATGAGACCAGTGGAGTATCTTAGATGGTTGCTCACAGGCTTTTAAGACCCTAGATGCTACTCACCAAGCTAGAATGTAGAACATTGTCTTTATAAACTGTGTTATGCCAAATGAGCTAGATGTTCCCCGAGACCATAGTCCCAAGAGTCCTCCACACAGCAATTCAGGGAGTTTGGATGTGTGTATGGAGCTTCCATGACCTTTCCTTGTACAAGTTGTACTAGTTTCCCCTGTACTGTGTACTGTCTTACCCTTCACACAAGACACCACTTATCTATTGCCTATTTAGTATTCCACCCCCCACCCCTCCCATCCCTGGGAACCAACAAAGATTGTTACATTTTGTGTGTGAACTTTTTCATGGGTTTTTACAATAGAGGTTTCATACAATACTTGTCCTTTTGTTATTGACTTATTTCACTCAGCATAATGTCCTCCAGTTTCGTCCATGTTAGGAAATTATTCACAGATTCATTGTTGTTCTTTCTCGTTGCATAATACTCCATTGTGTGTATGTACCAAAAGTTTGTTTATCCATTCATCTGTTGATGGGCTACTAGGTTGTTTCCATCGTTTTGCTATTGTGAACAATGCTACCATGAGCATAGGTGTGCATATATCTATTTGAGTGATGACTCTTATTTCTGTAGGATATAATCCTAGGAGTAGGATTGCTGGATCGAATGGTATGTCTATTTCTAGCTTTCTGAGGAAGTGCCATATTATTTTCCAAAATGGTTGTATCATTTTGCGTTCCCACCAGCATTGCATAAGAGTTCCGATCTCCCAGCAGCCCCTCCAACATTTGTTATTTCCAGTGTTTTTGACTCGTGCCAGTAATGCCAGGGTGAGATGGTATCTCATTGTGGTTTTAATTTGCATTTCTCTAATGGCTAGTGATCGCGAGCATTTCCTCATGTGTCTGTTAGCCATTTGAATGTCTTCTTTGGTGAAGTGTCTCTTCATTTCTTTTGCCCATTTTTTAATAGGATTATTTGTTTTTTTGTTGTAGAGGTGTTGGATTTTCTTGTAGATTATGGAGATTAGACCTTTGTCTGACTTGTACTGTCCAAAATTTTTTTCCCAGTCTGTAGGTTCTCTTTTTATTCTTTTGGTGAAGTATTTTGAAGGGCATAGGTGTATGATTTTTAGAAGATCCCAGTTATCTAGCTTATCTTTTGGGGTTTGTGCACTGATGGTTATGGTTTGTATCCTGCTAATGCTGTGTATTAAGGCCTGTAGGGTTTGTCCTATTTTTTATTCAATGAACTTTAAAGTTTTTGGATTTATATTCAGGTCTTTGATCCACTTTGAAGTAGTTTTTGTATAGGGTGTTAAGTATGGGTCCTGTTTCATTTTTTTTCAGATGGATATCCAGTTTTGCCAGCCCCATTTGTTAAAAAATTGTCTTTTCCCCATTTGATGGACTTCGGGCCCTTGTCAAAGAACAGGTGATCATAGGTGGATGGATTTACATCTGGGTTCTCCATTCTGTTCCATTGGTCAATGTGTCTGTCGTGGTACCAGTACAAGGCTGTTTTGACTACTGTAGCTGTATAGTAGGTTCTGAAGTCAGGTAGTGTGAGTCCTCCAACTTTATTCTTCTTCTTCAGTAGTGCTTTACTTATTCGGGGCTTCTTCCATTTTCATATGAAGTTAATGATTAGTTTTTCCATCTCTTTGAGAAAGTTGTTGGTATTTGGATCCGGATTGCATTGTATTTCTACATTGCTTTGGGTAGTATAGTCATTTTCACAATGTTGAGTCTACCTATCCATGAGCATGGTATGTTTTTCCATTTATGTAGATCCCGTTGGGTTTCTTGCAGTAGTGTTTTGTAGTTTTCTTTGTATAGGTCTTTTACATCCCCGGTTAGATTTATTCCTAAGTTTTTTTTTGTTTTTTTTTTTTAGGGTCTATTATAAATGGTATTGTTTTCCTGATTTCCTTTTCATCATTCTCCTTATTGATGTATATGAAGCCAACTGATTTTTGTATGTTTATCTTGTATCCTACTACTCTGCTGAATCTTTCTGTTAATTCCAGTAGATTTCTCGTGTCGTCTTTAGGGTTTTCTATGTATAGTATCATATCATCTGCAAACAGGGACAGTTTAAATTCTTAATTACCAATTTGGATGCCCTTTATTTCTTTTTCTTGCCTTATTGCTCTAGCTAGAATTTCCAGCACAGTGTTAAATAGGAGTGGTGATAAAGGGCATTCCCGTCTTGTTTTTGTTTTCAGGGGGAATGTTTTCAGCCTCTGCTCATTAAGAATGATGTTGGCCATTGGTTTTGCATAGATGCCATTTATTATGTTGAGAAATTTCCCTTCTATACCTATTTTATTGAGCTTTTATCAGGAATGGGGGTTGGAATTTGTCAGATGTCTTTTCTGTGTCAGTTGAGATGATCATGTGATTCTTTTCTTTCCATTTATTTATGTGGTGGATTATTTTGATTGATTTTCTAATGTTGAACCATCCTTGCATACCTGGTATGACTCCTACTTGGTGGTGGTATATTATTTTTTTGATATGATGCTGAATTCTATTGGCTAGAACTTTGTTCAGAATTTTTGCATCTATATTCATGAGAGATATTGGTCTGTAATTTTCTTTTTTTGTGATGTCTTTGCCTGTTTTGGTATCAGCATTATGCTGGTGTCATAGAATGAATCTGGAAGTGTTCCTTCCTTTTCTATGCTCTGAAATATCTTCGGTAATACTGTACAAGCTCTGCTGTAAATGTTTTGTAGAATTCTCCAGTGAAGCCATCTGGGCCAGGGCTTTCTTTGGTTGGGAGTTTTTTTTTATTACCTTTTCAATCTCTTCTATTTTTATTGGTCTGTTCAGATTTTCAATATCACTTTGTTGTAGTATGGGTAGGTAGGGTGTTTCTAGAAATTTAGCCATTTCCTCTAGGTTTTCGAATTTGTTGGAGTATAGTTTTTCATAATATTCTTTTATAATCCTTTTTATTTCAGTTGGGTCTGTTGTAATGTCCTCCGTTTCATTTCTTATTTAGGTTATTTATGTCCTCTACTGTTTTTCTTTTGTCAGTCTGACCAGTAGTTTGTCGATTTTGTTGATTGTTTCAAAGAATCAACTTTTGGTTTTGTTGATTCTTTCTATTGTTTTTGTGTTCTCTATTTCATTTATCTCTGCTCTGATCTTTTGTATTTCCTTTCTTCTGGATGCTGTGGGCTTTTTTTGCTTTTCTACTTCTATTTGTTTGAGTTCTGTAGTTAATGTTTTGATTTTTTCCCTTTCTTCTTTTTTGACGTGTGCGTCTATTGTTATAAATTGTCCTCTCAGGACTGCCTTTGCTGTGTCCCTACAGTTTTGGTAAGATGTGTTTTCTTTCTCATTTGATTCTAGGAAATTTCTGATTCCATCTCTGATTTCTTCTATCACCCAGTGATATGTAAGAAGGGTATTTTTCTGTTTCCAAGTAATTGATTTTTTTTTTCTTGCTCTTTCTGTTGTTAATTTCTACCTTGATGGCATTGTGATCAGAGAAGATACTTTGAATTATCTCAGTATTTTGGATCTTGTTGAGGATTGCTCTGTGGTGTGAGATGTGGTCTATTCTGGAGAACGTTCCATGTGCATTGGAAAAGAATGTGTACTTTGCAGCGGTTGGATGTAGTGTTCTCTATATGTCTATGAGCTCAAGTTGGCTGATAGTGCCCTTTAGGTCTTCTGTATCTTTGCTGAGTTTCTTCTTAGTTGTTCTGTCCTTTACTGACAGTGGTGTGTTGAAGTCTCCTACTATTATTGTGGAACTGTCAGTTTCTCTTTTCAGTATTGGTAGAGTTTGTTTTATGTATTTTGGAGCCCTGTCATTGGATGCGCAGATGTTTATTATGGTTATGTCTTCATAATAGATCCTCCCCTGAATCATTATATAGTGTCCTTTTTTGTCTTTTATGGTGGATTTTGTTTTAAAGTCTATTTTATCTGAGATTTGAATTGCCACTGCTGCTCTTTTTTGGTCGTTGTTAGCTTGATATATTTTTTTCCAACCTTTGATTTTTAATAAATCCACATCTTTGTTTCTAAGGTGTGTCTCTTGTAGGCAGCATATTGATGGATCCTGTTTTCTCATCCATGCTGTCACTCTCCATCTCTTTATGGGTGCATTGAGTCCATTTACATTCAGTGTAATTATTGATAGATGTGAGTTTGTTGCTGTCATTTTGTAGTGCTTTTTTTTGTGGTGCTGAAGTTTTCTTTGTTTTCTTACTCTCTTGTGCTGAGTTACTTTTGTTTGTGGATTATTTTTTTCTTTTTTTTTTTTTTGCTGTGATTTTATGTTTTTCCTCTTCATTTTTATGAGTATGTTTGTTAGCTGTCTTTGTGGTTACCATGATTTTTACCCTTATCTTTCTAAGTTTGAAGCAGTCTATGATTACTTGGTATCGCCTTGCTTTCCTCTTCAATAGAAGGTTCTATACCGATGCTGTTCATTCCCTCTTTCATTGTTTTGATGTTGTTGCAATCCATCAGTTAACTGCTCTGATTCCCTCTTGTATTTCTTTTGGTTTTATGTAGTCTTTAAGAGGTCATTTCCTAGATTGGTATCTGGCTGGTGCGATCCTGCATCCTAGGTTCTGCCTGTGAGCTGAAGCTGTTTGTCTTCAAATTGAAGAACTCCCTTTAATAATTCTTGCAAGTTTGGTTTGGCTTTTACATATTCCCTTAATTTCTGTTTATTTGGAAGTTACCTAATTTCACCATCATATTTGAATGAGAGTTTTGCAGGATATATTATTCTTGGCTGACAATTTTTTTCTTTCAAGATTTTATATATGTCATCCCATTGCCTTCTTCCCTGCATGGTTTCTGCTGAATAATCTAAGCTTAGTCTTATTGTTTTTCCTCTGTATGTGACTTCTTGTTTTTCATGAGCTGCTCTCAGGATTCTTTGTTTGTCTTTGGTTTTGGTGGGTGTAATTATGATATGCCTTGGTGATTTTTTTGGGGGGTCTATCCTATATGGGGTTTGCTGAGCTTCTTGGATGGCCTGCTTTTCATCTTTCATGATATTGGGGAAGCTTTCAGTCAGCAGTTCTTCAGTGGTCCTCTCTGTGTTTTCTGTTTCTCCCCATGTTCTGGAACTCCAATCACTTGCAAATTTTTGCTTTTGATTTTTATCCCACATAACTCTCAGGGTCTCTTCATTTTTCTTTGTTCTTTTTTCGGAGCTTTCCTCAAACAGATTTGTATCCAAGTGTTTGTCTTCAATTCCACTGATCCTGTCTTCCACCATTTCAAATCTGCTTCTCAGCCCTTCTATGACATCGTCCATTTATGAAATCTTGTTGTTTATCTTTTGGATTTCTAATTGTTGTCTTCATATAATTTCTAGTTGTGAATTTATTTTGGCATTTTGTTCCTGCATTATTTTCCTGAATCTTCCAATTTTTTGTCTGTATTTTCCATGAATTTGTCTATTTTTCCTCAGTTTTGTGTGCTTTTTGCTTCAGCTCTTGGAGAATTCTGAGTATTAGAGATTTGTTCCCTATCAGATAGTTCTAGTGCCTTTTCTTCCACTGGAAAGTCATCAGGTGTTTTATTTTGCATGCCTAATTGAACTATCCTGTCCTGTTTTTGTAAATGTTTTGATATTGTCTGCTGTCTTCAAGGCATTCAGTAGTTATTTTTCTCATTTATTGATTGTAGATTTGTTTGTTTTCTCCCTTTTTAAAAATATTTAGCTATGTCTGAGCAGGTGGGATGTGTGTTCATTGTTGTTTGCTCGTCTGTGGGCATAATACTTTTCTCCTCATTCTCCAATTGACAGGGTCAGTCACTCAGGTATGGTAAGGCAGGGCAGGTCTAGCTGCAGAGGGGTTACTGGGACAGGTTGTTTGTGGCACTTACTACAGCCACCAGGGCGGGTCAGTAATCAGTGCTGGGCAGGTTCCAGTAGGCCATGCCTGTGCTGCTTGGTGGTGTGATGTTAAGCACATGGTGCAGGTAGACAGGCTGTAGCAGGGAGATTGTTATGTGTGGAGCTAAGATGGATACGGGACAGAGGAGAGAGGAACAGGAGCCAAAAACATGCAAACAAACAAAAAAGAATGTTAGGAGAGCTTGCCGCTGGAGTGGAGAGATGAGAGACTATGAAATGGAGAGAAACAAAAAGGGGAAGAGGAAGAAGAAAAGAATTAATAAATAAAATCAGAGAGGTTAGAGAACAGCAAAGTTCCCAGGGATCCCACTGGTGCAGCTATGAGGTCTGGGGAAGTTGTTCTCAGGTGTTGCAGTACAGCCTGGCTAAAAGGAGGTGATGTATACAACACCAGGTATTCAGGGAACAGAGAGAGAAAGAAGATATAGAGAGATGAGAAACTGAGTAATGAAGAAAGACAAAAGGGGAAAAAGAGGGAAAAGAAAACAAAACAAATTAAAAAAAAAAAAAAGAACAAGAAAAGTCCCCCAAAAAACAGAAAAAAAAAAAGAAAAAAAACAAAAAAGAAATGCTCTCAGGTATCCCTCTGCACATCTGTTCAAGCCAAGGGGGTAGTTTCCAAGCCATGCAGCACTGCTTGGCCAGAAAGTGCTCCCAACTCAAGAAAAGGAAAAGAAAACAGACAAACAATTCAAAACAAACAAATGAACAAAAGCCCCAGGACCACACCAGCACGGCAGCCCAGACTGGGAAGCAGTTCCACGCTCAAACGGGGCTCTGCAGCCCCTCAGGAAGAAGCAAAGATGGCATATGGAACCAGGTATTTGAGTGAAAGGAGGGGGAGGTGGTGACAGGTAAAGTAGAAATCAAAAGAAGCGGAAAACAAGCAACACCAGCAGCCAACAAATGGCACTGAGAGCCAGCTAGTGCAGGCTGGTGGAATCCTAGCAGCTGGTGTTTCCTGGACAAGAGACTGTGTCCTCTGGAAGCAGAAGAGGCCGAGTGTGGGTGAAGAAGGGTAGGGGGTGGGAAAGCATATATCACAAATTACCAGAGCTCTGCAGCCCCTCAGGAAGAAGCAAAGGTGGTGCACAGAGCCAGGTATTTGAGCGAAAGGAGTGGGAGGTGGTGAGAGGTAAGGAAGAAATCAAAAGTAGCAGAAAAAAAAGCAACACCAGCAGCCAACAAATGGCACTCAGAGAGCCGGACCATTCAGGTGGGTGCAATCCAAGCAGCCAATGTTTCCCGGATGAGAGATTGTGGCCAAGTGAAGCAGAGGAGTGCGAGTGGGGGTGAAGAAGGATGGGGGGTGGTAAAGCGTATATCGCAAATTACCAGTTGTTCTGTCTCCCGCTGAAAGGTCCGTGAAGCTGCTTTCTCATACCCCCTGTTTGCTGGTCTCCGTTAGGAGTCCAAGATGGCGGATCCACGCTGCGTTAGTGGTTAGGGGACCTCTGCATGAATCTCTCCTTGCTCTTCATTCTCTGTCAGTTTTCTTACTCCATTTGGTGCTTGGCTGAGTTCTTTATCTCTTCATTTGATGTTTTAGGGTTGCAGGATTGTTGTTTTCTCTGTTCAGCTTAGTTTTTTGGATCTTTGCTGTGGAGGGATGGCATGGTGCTTCTTCCCAGAGAGCCATTTTGCGAGAACAGGTCATGTAAAATTTTTTTTAATAATTTTTTTTTTTCAAACATGAATTTTTAGTAAATTTGTTCTTATTCGCTAGTTTTGTGCTGTACTTACTTTGAAAAGTGTTTACTGAATCAACAAATAATAGTCCCTTTGGCCTCTTATTATTTTGTACAAGTAATAAAAAAAAGGGGAAATACCACTTAACATCATCATCCAAAGAAACTTTTTCTCAAGAATACCTTCTAAATTATATTTTTGAATTTGAGAATTTGTATATGGTTGCTTTTTTGAATTTTTTCATATATTCTTTCAATAATAGATTTGTAGTCTAAAAACAATATATACTGAAACAGTCCACACTGCAATATAAACTGCTGTTTGTGATGCATCAGGAGTTGTAAAGCAGATTCCCAATAAAAGCTGTATTTCTTCACACTTCCAGAGTCCATAAAACTCATACGTTCTAGTGAGCACCTATCTATAAGCAGCTGCTAAATTATGGACAGTGATTACCAAACTCTTTATAGCTGTTTCTACTTCTTAGGGAGTGCTCTCCTGCCCATCTAAGGCCAGTCCATCTCAGCCACTTCTTCTTCTTTTCCTTTTCTTTGTATGACCCTGTTGTTGTTCAATGTTAGTACAGTCAATTTCCACTCATAGATACCCCATATGACAAAGTAGAACTTCCCGCACGGGGTTTTGTAAGCTGTAATAGTTATGAGGAAACCCTGGTGGCATAGTCATTAAGAGCTATGGCTGTTAACCAAAAGGCAGTTGGAATCCACTAGGTGCTCCTTGGAAACCCCATGGGGCCATTCTACTCTGTCCTATGGGATTACTAGGAATCGGAATCAACTCTACGGCAACAGGTTTTTTTGGTTGTAATAGTTAATGAGAGCAGATTGCCAGGTTTTTTTCTCACAGAACCACTGGATGGGTTCAAACTGCCAACCTTTCAGTTAGCAAACAAGCACTTAATCATTGTACCACCAGGACTCCTTTGTAGTATGCCTGTGCAAGTCATAAGAATGAATTTTCATAGGAAATTGCCTTCATCAAATTCTTGATATCCTTGCAGAGAAATAGATAAATATACTGTCAATAGATATATGTGGCATATATCATACATCTCAGATTTAGTAGGAACATCACATTGGAATTACTTTATATTTTAATTCCAATGAAATTTATCAAAGTGGAAATCAACTAAATCCCCAAAAAAGTAGATGTATTAGTAGGTAAACTGAGAATACTAGCCAGGTAATATTTTCCACTTTGCTGTATTTTATGGCGATGTTACTTCAAAAATTGTATTGCAAATCTTTTGAATTTTTTCTTTCAAAACAAAATGATTAAAAGTATTTCATCAGAAAATCTGACTTAGCTTCTATCTTTCATGTAGACAAATGCAAACTTTATAGAACAGAAAAGAGGAAAATTTTGTTTCCATAAAAATTTCTAGGAATTTAGGCTCCAAAGCTCACAAGTGACATGTAGCCGTAAGTCACAAGAGTTTTTTTTTTGTGTTTAAGTAAGACATCTCCATTTTTATTTCTCACTCATGCTTTATTGATTAGTTGATCTTTAAAGAACAAAATAAGGTACATCTTAGGAGATGTTGATGATAAAGGGAAATAAGATATTTTCATTTGCATCATGCATGATACTACTAAGAATTTTCTAAATTCCAGTCAGTTTATAAACTATGATTAGCAAGCTTCTCAGAAAAAAGATAGTAATGACATTAATGTATTGTTAAATAATTATTAATATTACTTTCTTATGTACTATTGGGGAGATTATGCATTTTATATGTAGCCATCATTTACAAAAGATAATTTCATCACATAATGGTTAACCCATTTTTATATTTAAGTTTGAATTATTTTAAAATACCTTGAATTCATTTGACTATGAGACGTCTCCTAAATTTCCTTAGACTTATATTATTAAAAAAATGATAGCAATGTTTGAAAATTAAATTTCTTATCCCCAGTTGTAAAACTTAGATGCCCCATACTTCTATATACGTATGGGGCATCTAAGTTTTATGGTATGTAAATTTGTATCTATATATAAATTTGTATAGTCTGCTAAATTGAAATTAAACTTAATTTGATAGACTGAGATGAAAGTTGTCACACTATTTACTACTAAAGGAAAAAGCAGAAAATAATGGGCAAAAGATTGAGACATACTTGCAGAAAATGATTCAATTTCCTTTGCCTTTCTGCCCTACCCAAACTTCACATTTAACTTATAAAAAAAGCACTGACTAAGCAAAATTTGAAGTTAGGAAAGATGGAATAAACTCCTCTTTATACTTAGACTTAAGTAATGTTTAATATGTTCAATTAACCTGAATAGTTTTTGTCAATATTCTTCTGTTCATTATTCTTCCTTTAGCAAACTTACTTTTTCCTATTGTTTTTTGTTGTTGTAGGTTTCTTTTTTTTTTTTTTTTTGATTAAAGTTGTTCAAACTGTAGGTTACTACAGTTTCTTGACATTATCATGTCAAATTCCAAATGATGCTCTAAAAATGCAAGAAGGTTGTTTCTTGAGATTATTATGGTGGTTGAATGTGTTTACATTAAGCATGAAAGCGAAACACATAGTTGTACACTTTATCGTCATAATCACAAGTTAATAGTATGAAATTATCATTGTAATAGCACTAAACCCCCAAACTCCCCACATGTCCATTAGTTATTATGTAATCTAACATTACTTTACAGGAAGAGTTGGTAGTTTAATCTATTTATTTAATCCAAAATATACATCCTCCAGGATTTTCTTATACACATTTAAAGAATTCATCACAGTATAACAGATTTTTTTTTTTTTTTTTAGTCAAATTTCTCTTTGCTTTCCTCTTACAAGACACCTCTGATTACATTTAGGGTCCATCTGGATAATCTAGGATAATCTTCCCTTCTCAAGTTCCATAACTTAATCATGTCTACAAAATTCCTTTTGAACTAAACCATCTTGACCTTAGGATCTGCTGATGAATATAAACATATTTATCTCTTTTCTTCAAGGTTGCTAAAGATATTCAGATTTTTCATAACTTTTTCCCTAGTCTAAGGATAAGTTAAAAATTGTAAATCAAGAGAATTTTTATTCCATTTTTCTGTATTTTCAATAGCTAAAGGTCTAGTAGCATTTACTTGTTTTGCACTATTTATTATTAAAAATCATGTATTAATTTATCAAATATATATCAAATGTCTACTGTCAGCCTGTCCAGTGAAAGTATTTCAGTAAGTATTATAAATACGAAGGAAGTATGCAAAAACTTTGGTCAAATAATATAGAGTCCAGTGGTAATTACTGATAATTAGAAAAAATCATTTTATCTTTGATAAATCATTTACGTTAATACTATCTAAGATTTAGACAAAGTGACATCTAAAAAATCAATTATCTGACTTCAGATAAAGTATAAAAATATTGATTTATGAATAGAATTAAGAGAACAGGTACAGAGACTGTATACTTCTCTGTATTAAGTAATAAAACAAAATAATAAAAACAATGTCCTGACTTGAGTCCTGACTTGAGTATTTACTGTATTTGTTTCCATTACTTTCATGAAATCACTCTGTGGTCTTAGGTTTCTGTTACGGATTTAATTGTGTCACCCAAAAAATATGTTGTAAATCCTAACCCTTATACCTGTACTTATAATCCCATTTGGTATCGTGTGGTCTTTGTTATGTTTAGAGGTCGTGTCAGTGCAGAGTGTGTTTTCAATTAATCACCTCTGAGATATAAAAAGAGCAGATCAGGCATAGCAAGCAAGTGGAGATGTGGGAAGACTGATGCCAAATCACATGAAGACTGCTGAGGAAGAAGCTGAAAAGTGACAAGGAACTTCCTCCAAAGTCAATAGAGTTTAGAGATAGCCCTCCCCTAGAGCTGGCACCCTGAATTCAGACTTTTAGCCTCCTAAACTGTGAGAAAATACATTTCTATTTTTTAAAGCCACCTACTTGTGGTATTTCTGTTATAGTAGCACTAGATAACTAAGACAGCTTCTATTCAAAAAGTATTCTCTATCTTCTATCCTCAAAGTATTCTTAGTTATTCCATTATTTCTTAAATGCTAAACAAAAAATTTATCACATTTTCTCTCCCTTATTCTACCTTCAATGGGTATGGAGAATGTTTACTTAGAATTTGCAGTTAAGTTTGTCTCCCCCACCCCCATTAGTATAAACCCCTGGAAGTTTCGTAAAACATGAAGTTTAAGCGTGCTAATAAGATAAAAATTTATTAAATGTGACCTGAATTACAATAAAGTTTTTCATTGATATTTAGAAGTATGTATTTGTATTACTGATTCCTTTTGGTCAGCTTGATGTATTACATACTGAGAAAGATGTGTTAGAATTTCCCATTGTGATTTAGATTATCAATATCTTGTTGTGTAGTCAAGTTTATTTCGAATATTTTGAAATTTTTTGTCAGGTGAATAATGCCTAACAATTGAAACATCTTATTAAATTGAACTGTTGATCAATATATATTGAGCCTCTTTACACTAATAAGTATTTTTTCCACTTAGGTCTATTTTTTTTGATAACTTAGCTATAGTAAATTTCTTTGTTATCACTTGACCAGCTATACCATTTCCCCTTAATATTTCTGTGTTTTTATGTTTTAGGAGTACATCTGTAAAAGTATGTGGCTGAATTTTACATATTGCCAATTTAATGCTGCTATTTTAACTGTAGATTTTGATCCATTTATATGATTGTGATTGATAAATTTATGTCAATGTTTCAGCTCATTTTTTTTGTGTGTGTGTACTTTTTTGTCTATATCTCCTTTACTTTCTCATTTTTTTTTTATATACTAATTTGACAATTTTATGTTCTATTCCTGGTGTGGGTAGGACTTTCTAAATTCTCTTTCATTTAAAAGGTTTAAGTTGAAATCTACTTCTTAATTGTGAATATTCTAAATCAAAACCCTTACTATCCTTTCAAAAAATATGACTCCACAGATTGCCTTAAATATTTTTGTCTAGAATTTTACTTTGATGTTCATTATCTTAACCTCACAAACAAAAGCTATTATTGTATTATTATATACTCAATAGTGATTTAGAAGTTCCCATACATTTACCATTTTCTTTGCTCTTGTTCTTTTTTACATATCAGACCTTCCCTGTTTTCTGAATCAGGAAATACTCTTAGTTTTTACTTGACTTGAAAAAAAGAAAACTCTTTGTCACTCTTTTTCTCAAAGATTTATTTCCTAGATATTCATAAATGGTTGAGAGTTTTTAAACCCTTTGGTGAAATGAGTCCTTTTATGTAGCCTTTTGCCTTGTTTCTGTGGAAAAACAGGTTGAGAGATTTTTCCTCTAAAGCCAGAGGAGTTACCTTTACCCTAGTTTTCTACCCTAGAGGGTTTGTTAGTTTTATCCAGGTCGAGTGACATTTCCTGGGTAAACTGGAAACAACTTGATGTTTTGATACTTTTTGTCTATCCTTAGGCTACAGCCTACACTGTGATTGTTCTATTTTATGCACCTTTCAGGGATTGGTCAATATAATTATGCAAATGAAGTTAACTATAGCCTATTGTACAAATAAAATGATGGTGGACTACCAAGAGGTGATTGATCAGTTGTGGTCTTGGTGGGAATGCCATGCCTTGAAATAGACCAGGAGCTTGCTTATATATGTAGCCAGCCCCAAAGAGGTTGGCAGACAGAAGGAAGAAAAAAGGAGAAAAGAGAAAAGCCAAGAGAGGCAAGAAAGGTGAAGAGAGAAGCAGAGAGAGAAGAAGCAAGGAAACTCCTAACAGATCTGTAACATGAGTCAAGGGCTGTTAACACTGAAGACAGTGAGAGGCCCAGAAGAGGCCCTGCAGCAGAGCTGGTGGTGAAGGAAGAAACCTGCTTCTAGGGATGCAGCTAAGAGAGCTGAACCAATTGCTGCACTGGATATGAGCTGGGTCACTTAGCAGTGGAGAGGTTGAAGGCAGAGAGGACTGCACAGCTTAGAGGGTGAGTGTACAGTCAAAAGAGAGGAGACTGTCCTGGATGGGGATGGGGCAAGAGGAGCTTGTCCTCACTGGGCCAAGAGGAGGCCTGTCTTGAGGCGGCTGAGAGGAGGTGTTTCTGGTATGGTCTGTGAGTTCTGTGTGGCCATTGCAACAAATTATCAAACCCAGCAGAGAAGTAGAAAGTGCTGTGGGTGGGATGGCAGGTGTCAGAATTGGTAAAAAGTTTGGAGAGTGGAGATATGTCTGATCTCCACTTCACGGGAATCAACTTTAGGCTGATCCTTGTAATTATTCCCCCTGAAGTTAGACAGGTTCTGACTCTGCTATCACCTTTCTACACCCTCAATTCCTTGATGATATGTTCCATGTACTTGTTGCCATTGCTATTCATAAGTCATGTGTAGTTCTTATCTTTTTTTTGTAGGTGAGATATCTTTTCTTTCTGGCTGTTTTGAAAATCTTTCTGGTAGTCTGAAATTTCACTCTGATGTCTCTAGATGTAGATTTCCTTTTTATTCATTCACATTAGGATTTGTCAAGCTTCTTTTATTTGCTGATTATTATCTTTCATCAATTCTGGAAACTGTTCTGCTATTAGAACTTTGAATAATCCTGCTTCATGATTATTTTCTTCTGGAACTGTGATTCAGTGTTATGCTTCCCACTCTACTCCCCATTCCATCTTTCCTTTCTCTTATTTTGTTTTCTTCAGATTTAGCATCTCATTCGTTTACTGTCTTCTTATAGGTCTAACCTGCTGTTTAAACAACTGCATTTTTCTTATTCCAGTTATGATTGTTATTATTTTTTATTTTTAGAAGTTTTTTTTTTCATTTAAAGGCAGCAAGTAAATGTTAATACTACGTTGTTCCTTCATCATAATTTCAATATCTTTTATTTCTTTAAACATGTAATGGTGTAATTATTATGGAACTAATGATACTAATAACGACAATATTGGTTATTCTGATTCTACAATGTACTGTATCTGCTTTCTTATCTTTCATGGTGGTTTTCTCTTCACATGTTTAGTGTTTTTCATCTTCTTCCTTGAAGATTTTTCAGTATTTTGAGGCCTATGGTTTATGTATATTCCTTTAAACAGAATTTGTTTCTGATATCGACAGATACATAGAGCACTAGCAAACTTGGGACTACTTTTATCTACATTTTCAATTTCACTTTTTTTGGGTTGGTGAACGTTCTGACTGTAAGCTATGAAAGGGTGCACTTTTATTTCACAAGTCTCAAGGGAGATGTCCCTTGACGGGTTCTTGTTGTAGCTATATAGTCTCACATTCCTCAGGAAAAATGAAACTATTTTGGTCTATGCATGCAACTTTTCTGTTAGTTTGAGATTTTTTTTAAATATCCCTTTTCTCTACTTTTATTAATTATTGTGAATACCTGTTTCATTATTCACTTGTTGTCTGTATTATTAGACCTCGGTGCTTTGTGGGTGGCTCATTTTCTTCTTATGTAGATAGCAAAATATGAAAAAAGAACATAAATTATAAGCTAGACACTTTTACCTTAACACATGAAACATAGTATTAGGAGAATAAGAATAATAATAGATACCATTGATTGAGGAACTACTGGGTTACTTACATATAGTAAGATATTTATTGTTATAAGAGATCTAAGACTCAGTATGTTTAAATATATGACACAGTCACATAAATAATTAAGATACAGAACCAGGATCCAAATAAAACATGTATTTTTGATATCACATCGTTGTTTCTTCCATTACATTAAAATACCTCTAAAGTTCTGATTCTTAACTTTTGTATTTAGTAATTTAGTAAAAGGTCTACAAGTTTTAGAGAATATCAAGGAGCCCTAGTAACTCAGTGGCTAAGCGTTGGCTGCTAACCAGACCGCCCACGGTTCAAACCCACAAGCCTGTGCTTTGCAGGAGAAAAATGTGGTAGTCTGCTTACGTAAAGATTATAGCCTTGGAAACACTATGGGGTAGTTCTCCTCTGTCCTATAGGGTCTCTATGAGCCAGGATCGAGTTGACAGCAGCAGGTTTGGTTTTTGGTTTAATCAGAATGTCAACTTTTTATTTATACCAAACTGCAAAATGAAAGAAATAAACAAAACTTTCCATCCTCTGCTACTATGATTTTTTTAAATGACTATTTTTCTTATTAAACTATGTGTTGGTGAAACTTTTACTATAAGAAGGCATTTTCATATGGACTATCCTCTGAGACGTCATGCCTCAAGGTGTTTCAAGTGTGAACATTTTTTTTAATATTGTAATCATTATTTCATTATGTTTATTGTTGCTATTTTGAATTCTTAAATTATTTCACTGAATTGAATTAATATCCTTATAAGTTAATTAATGGTTTATTTTTTTCTACGTAGTAGTCTGTGTATAGTCAGGGAAATTTCTTTTCACTTCTGCAAAGATAACTGATACATCTAGTTTTCTGATTATACTCATTAGAAACATGACTTTACAATCAAATTATTTTGTTCCAGAAAAAAATATAATGTAAGCTTGTCAATGATTATTACAGATGATATTCCACTGGAAAAGCCATATGAGACAATACTTTAAACATTTGATTACATATTCATCACTGTATCTATTTTATAATTAGTAAGACAAATTATTTTAAAATGCCACAGTACTTTATCATTTACTGAAATAAAACTTCCATATATAGTCCATATATTTTGCTTCAAGAAAACAAATATATCTTAATAGTTTCTTAAGTACATATTACTTAATTCTGATGTAATTTTTTATTAGAAAATAATTAACCTACTTTTAGAAATAAGTTACATCTAAGTATATATTTTAATCTCTGTTTACCTAGAATATTTTATTTAAATATATATACGGTTTTAAGAAAAAAAGAAACATACCATCAAACAATAACAGAAACACTGTGATTCTACGAAAATACTCTTACATTACTTTACTCCTGCATCTCCTCCTTTTTTCAAATTAGATCAGTTTAAATCATCATCAAAACTATCAGTAATAAAAATTTATTATTTTCATTGTGTCCATATTCATTTAATGCTTATATTCAAGAATTATTGTTGTGTCTCTTTCCAATTCTCTGTTTAATATCCATAGCCCTTCTCTGTTGGATTCTTGTAATATATGTTACCTTCATCATCACTCTTGTGTACTCGTTCTTGTCAATAGTTTTGAAGGGATGTTTTCAATCATTCTTCACATTTGCATTATAAGAACACCTCATAATCCAACCTAATACCCACAAAGTGAAATTATTCCATAAATCCATTTTCAAAGCTTGCCTCTTTCTGAAATATTTTTCAGTATAAATTATTTCCATTATACATTGCTGTAGAAAACAATTTAATTCTACATGAAACAATGTATCATCGAGACTCATGTTCACATGTTTTCTAAAGTGTTCTCAGTTAAGTATTTGTTCAGTAGAAAACCATTTTAATAAGAACTCTTGCTACTGAACAGCTAAAAATATTCAGAGTAGTGATACAACATGTTACAAACAATATATCGTGTTTGATGTTCATTTTAATTAAACAACAAAGAGTAAATCAAATCATGTTTTTTAGAATTATTTTCTTAATTCTCCAAATTAACCTTTATGCAAAGATGAAGTGTCTCTTTACTACCATTACTTCATCAGCACAAATAGTTATTACTTGGTTAATATTAAAATAGTGACGCTTCCCAGGGGTAATTATTCTCCACCCTACTGGTTATAATTCTGATTATTTGCATATGTAGATGGATATTCATCTTCAAGTTGAAATACAGTATTTGTTATAACAGCTGTTTGTTCACAGGGCCGAAAGAAATGTATATATAAATTGTACAGTGACATAACGAGAAAAGGGATGGCGTTTTAATCCCATGAAATGCCATATTTAGATGGAATCAGGCTTGAAGTGTTTCATTAAAAGTGCATTGTTTTCATTGTAAAATAAACTTTACAAGTTATAAAACTTCAATTTTCCTAAAGGAGTTGTTAGCAGTTGCACAATCTTTTAAATGATGGAAAAATAACTCTTTAAGGAAAGCGAATTAATAAACTACCATGGTTAAACTGATAAGGTCAATTTCTTTTTTATTAACTAGAAAGTCTTTGAAAATATTAGCAGATAAAAGAATCAGTGAATGCTATTCTGAGTGATGATATCTTGCAATAATTGATTACATTTCTTATGGATTTTTCTTTTAATGTATCAGTATAGAATTTGGAAAGATATTTTTATGAATCTTTTTTTACATTTTCATACAGATTAAAAAATTGGTGACAAATTTAGAATTCTAGTTCTGAGCACAGGTTGAAAGTTGGTACTTATTAAAAGTGTGTTTGTATATTGAGTATGTGTGTAGATATTTGTGAGTGTGCATATGTATGAATATTTTAAAAATACATTATTTTCTTTCTATTTAAAATGAGTACTAAAATTGCAGCTTTCTTTCTTCTTTTCATTTCTTCAACAGAATCAAATAAACATGTCTGAATCTTATTTTCTCTTCTTTGGACGAGTTCAAAATTACTATTTGTTCCAATATTTCTCTTAATATAATGTTTTTGCAATATTTTAACTCATATGCTTCTTTTATAAACTTGTTTTGCCCTTTATAATTCATTTTGTCATTTTCTTGTAGTCCTGTACTTTTCAATATAATAAATTACTATTAAGCATCAGTCACATGCACTTAAAATGGGGAATATATTAGGAAAAATTATAGAACTATAAAAATCATAAATCAAGGTAAATTATAAATGGCATGGTGTTAAAAGTAGTGGATGATCACATCTTATTTAACAATTCAGAAAAATCTGTGAAAAAGGAAGCATTTAATCAGCCTTGAAACTTGTACAGTTACTTGACATATTGTAATTATTAAAGCAATTGTGGGGCTAGGGTGGTGCAATTTTCAAGAACAGATGACAACAAATTATCACGTTATTTTGTTACACAAATGATTTTATAAGAAAAACATCTCAGAGTTTTATTTTTTTTAAATTCATGTAATAGGGCTGGAAAAAAAGGGACAGATTTATAATTCCATAACATTTTAAATATGAGTATTGGAAATTACATTTTTCAAATTTTATGCATGAACAAATTTGAAAGATCAAACTAGAAAATTACATTGTTTCCTGCTTATGGAAAATACAAAGGTATTAATTAATTTATTCAATACTATTTTGAAGAATATCAGTCTAAATTTTATATAATTTAATTATAGTCAAGTAATGCACAAGAAGAAGCAAAAATAATTGAATTCTTGAAAGAAAGCTCTTCTATCCATTGATTAAATATATAATTTTCCTCTGAGATATATTTTCACAAAAATGATGAATTACTATAATTCCTCTTTACTTGAGACTCTAAATTATATTAAGTTTCAAAAATACACCAAGACATTCCTTTAATGGAAATCTTGTATACTTTTTGGTTGTTTCACTGACAACTTCCACAGAAGGCAATGTTCTGAAGTGAATTATCCCATGGGGAGTTTAAAATAAGAATTTTAACTTAGAAATAGCCAGACCCAAAATGACAGACACAAAAGTGAAAACAGATAAATAAAAACACAGTCTGTAAATTCATTCTTTCTTAAGATTTCTGTCACTTAAATAAGAAAAATCAGGTGAGAGAAGCCAGATACATATCAGTTTTATTTTTATTTTGATCTTTGTTTTTTGGATAGCCATTTAAGATCATTTAGATTTGGATATGGGAAATTCAGAGGCATAAAATAAGTTCTGGTGCCACCAACAGCTACAATACCCAAATACAAATATTTCACTTAATAGTTGTTAGGTTACTGTTGTTAGGTACTGTCGAGTCGGTTCTGACTAATAGCATACCTACATACAACGGAACAAAACATTGCTGTGTACGGCACCATCCTCATGTTAGTTATTATGCTTCAGCCGATAGTTGCAGCCACTGTCTCAATCCATTTTGTTGAGGGGCTTCTTTTTTGCTGACCCTCCACTTTACCAAGCATGATGTCTTTCTCCAGGGAGTGGTCCCTCCTGATAACCTGTCCAAAGATTGTGAGGTGAAGTCTCGCCGTCCTCACTTCTAAGGAACATTCTGACTGTACTTCTTCCAAGGCTGACTTGTTTTTTATTCTGGGCATCCATGGTATATTCAATATTCTTCACCAACACCACAACTCAGAGGCATCAATTCTTCTTCAGTCTTCCTTATTTATTGTCCAGATTTCACATGCCTATAAGGCGATTGAAAACACCTAAGGTCAGATGAACCTTAGGCCTCAAAGTGACATCTTTGCTTTTTGACACTTTGAAGAGGTCTTTTGCAGCAGATTTGCCCAATGCAATGCATGGTTTGGTTTTTGACTTGTACATCCATGGGTGTCGATTGTGGATCCAAGTAAAATGAAAGCCTTGATGACTTCAATCTTTGCTCTGTTTATCATGATGTTGATTATTGGTCCAGTTGTGAGGATTTTTGTTCTCTTTATTGTGAGGTGTAATCCATACTGAAGTTTATGGTCTTTGATCTTCATCAGTTAGTGCTTCAAGTTCTCTTGACTTTCACCAAGCAAATTTGTGACATTTGCATAACGCAGATTATTAATGAGTCTTCCTCCTATCCTGGTGCCCTGTTCTTCACATAGTCCAGCTTCTCTGATTATTTGCTCAGCATAATGATTGAATAAATTTGGTGAAAGGATACTATGCTGTGGCACGTCTTTCTTGACTTTAAACCATGCAGAGTTCCCTTGTTCTGTTCTATCCACTGCCTCTTAGTTTATGTACAGGTTTCTATGAGCATAATTAAGTGTTCTAAAATTCCTGTTCTTCACAGTGTTGTCCATAATTTCTTATGATCCATACAGTCCAATGACTTTGCATAAATAAAACACAGGTAAACATCTTTCCAGTAGTCTTTGTTTTCAACCAAGATCCATCTGACATAAGCAATGATATGCCTGGTTCTGCATCTTCTTCTGAATCCAGCTTGAATTTCTGGCAGTACCCTGCATATCCACTGCTGCAACCATTTTTAAATTATCTTCAGCAAAATTTTACTTGCGTGTTATGTTAATGATATTGTTCGATAATTTCCACATTTGGTTGGGTAAACAGTCTTTGGAATAGGAATAAATGTGGATCTCTTCCAGTAGGTTGGGCAGGTAGCTGTCTTCCAATTTTCTTGGCATAGATGAGTGAGCACTTCCATAACTGCATCCATTTGTTGAAACATCTCAATTGGTATTCTGTCAATTCCTGGAGCCTTGTTTTTTAACAATGCCTTCAGTACAGCTTGAACTTCTCCCTTCAATACTATCGAATCTTGATCATATGCTCTCTCCTGAAACAATTGAATGTAGACTAATTCTTTCTGGTACAGTTACTCTGTGTATTCCTTCCATCTTCTTTTGATGCTTCCTGAGTCATTCAGTTATTTTTGCCCATAGAATCCTTCAATATTGCAACTTAAAGCTTGAATTTTTTCTTCAGTTCTTTCAGCTTGAGAAGTGCTATGTTCTTCCTTTTTGGCTTTCTAACTCCAGGTCTTTGCATATGTCATTGTAATGCTTTACTTTGTCTTCTTGAGCCACCTTTAAAAATCTACTGCTCAGCTTTTTTACTTTATCATTTCTTCCATTCCCTTTAGCTACTCGATGTTGAAGGTTAAGTTTCAGAGTCTCTTCTGACATCCATTTTTGTCTTTTCTTTCTTTCCTGTTTTTTAAAGACCTTTTGCTTTCTTCACGTATGATGTCCTTGATGTCGTTCAACAGCTTGTCTGGTCTTCGGTCTTCTGGTCTTCTAAATTCAGGTGGCATATATTCAAGGTCATAGTTTGGCTCTCGTGAACTTGTTCTTTGGCTCACCTTGAACCTGCATATGAGCAATCAATGGTCTGTTCTGCAATTGGCACCGGCCTTGTTCTGACTGATGATACTGAGCTTTTCCATCATCTCTTTCCACAGATGTAGTCGATTTGATTCCTGTGTATTCCATTCGGCAAGGTCCATGTGTATCGTCACTGTTTATGTTGTTGAATAAAGGTATTTGCAATGAAGAGATCTTCCGGCATTATATCAGACAGTGCTTCACTGCTATTCATAAGGTTTTCGTCGGCTAATTGCTTTTCAGAAGTAGATTCCCAAATCCTTCTTCCTAGTCTGGCTTAGTCTGGAAATTTAGCTGAAACCTGTCCTCCATGATGACACTGCTGATATTTGAATACAGGCAGCATAGCCTCCGGCATCACAGAAAAATGCAAGTCCCCACAGTATGACAAACTGACAGACATGTAGGAGTAATAAACAATATAATGGAAAGGAATATTTGTACTAATGTAGTTTTTTAACTTTTTAGTATTTGCTCTTCTTTATTCTTGTAAGTGTATTCTCACATTCTTCTTGGCAACAGCTTTTCCACAAGTGATTCTTATTCCATCTCACCACCAACCAGAAATTTACATGGGACCCAACCTGATTGAGTCTTTCTCTAGTATTTTTCCCAAAAAAGGACATTTAAAAATATAACTTGTAAACTTGTATTAGTAATAAATATTTCAGAGCTCATAATCCTCAGAATGATACACTATCAAGTAAATAATCATAATTTCTAGTGTTGATTAATACAAAACTCTCAACTCATGAAATCAGAATGTTTAACAATATTCTAGCAGTAAGACTTTTAGACAGTGAGAAAGGTTATCTTATTTTAGAGGTATGGGAATCAAAGTCCACAGGGAGAAAATGGTATTCTTTCTAGTCTTTTTAATGCTGAAAAAGTCATTGTCTAGTTTTAATACTCTTTTTATAGATAGGAATATAAGTTCCTACAGTGTGACAGTGTAAGTGGTTTTCTAAATATTACAGCTATCTAATGACAGAGAAGAAACTGTATAATTCACTTATTGTATCCCTAGTCTATCTTTGAACATAAATACGGTGAAATATTTATACATCATGCTGATATAATCATTAATTCTTTCATCAAATATGTATTGAGTGCTTACTCTTTACCCAGAACTGTGATAAGTATTAAGTACAGGATGGTAAAGATGACAAAAGAGTCATTGCCCACAGACCATAACTGAACTTATTGTCAAACATCCTGAGATAGACAATTTAATAATTAAAATGTAATGCAATTATTTATGTGGCATAAAAAATAAGGTTGTTATGTGATTATGTAAAAGGAGAATCAAGTCTAAGGAAAGAAAATGAGGAAGGAATGAGATTCTTTCTCGCTCTTTATATGTAGATTATAATTATATATATGTATAGTGTGTATGTATATATGTGTATATATATACACACACACATATATATATATAGTTGTTGCTCTTATGTGCCATTGACTCAGTTCCAACTCAGCCAACACCATAATTTAAAAGCATCAATTTTTCTTTGGTCTTCCTTAGTCATTGTCCAGCTTTCACATGCGTATGAGGTGATCGAAAACACCATGATTGGGTCAGGCACATCTTAGTCCTAAAAGTGACATCTTTGCTTTTTTAAACTTTAAAGAGGTTTCTTGGAACGTATTTGCAAAATGGACTATGTCTTTTACTTTCAAGAATGCTGCTTCCACGGACGTTGACTGGATCCGAGTAAAATGAAATCCTTGACACCTTCAATATTTTTTTCCTATTTTCATGACATTGCTTATTGGTCCAGTTTTTAGGATTTTTGTTTTCTTTATGTTGAGGTGTAATCCATACTGAAGGCTGTACTCTTTGATTTTCATCAGTTAGTGTTTCAAGTCCTGTTCACCGTCAGCAAGCAAAGTTGTGTCATCTGCATAATCATAGGTTGTTAACTAGACTTCCACCAATTCTTATGCTGCCTTCTTCTTCATATAGTCTAGCTTCTCAGAGTATTTGCTCAGCATACAGACTGAATAAGTTTGGTGAAAGGATACAACCCTGATGCACATCTTTCTTGACTTTAAACCACACAGTATCTCTTGTTCTGTTCGAATAGATTCATCTTGATCTATGCACAGGTTCCTTGTGAGCACAATTAAGTGTTCTGGAATTCCTATTCTTCACAACGTTATCCATAATTTGTCATGATCCACACAGTTCAATGCCTTTGCATAGACAATAAAACACAGGTACACATATTTCTGGTATTCTCTGCTTTTAGCCAAGATTCATCTGACATCAGCAATGATATCCCTCATTCCACAAACTCTTCTGAATGTGGCTTGAATTTCTGGAAGTTCCCTGTTGATGTACTGCTGCAGCTGTTTCTGAATTATCTGCAGCATAATTTTACTTGCTTGTGATACTAATAATATTTTTCAATAATTTGTGAATTCCTTTGGACCACCTTCCTTTTGAATGGGCACAGATATGGACTTCTTCAAGTCAGCAGGCCAAGTAGCTTTCTTCCAAATTTGGCAGAGATGAATGAGCGCTTCCAGATTTGCATCTGTTTGTTGAAATGTATCAGTTGGTATTTTGTCAATTCCTGGAGTCTTATTTTTAAGCAATGCCTTCAGTGCAGCTTGGACTTCTTCCTTCAATATCATCAGTTCCTGATTATATGCTATCTCCTGAAATGGTTGAATGCCCACCAGTTTTTTTGGTACAGTGACTCTGTGTACTTCTTCCATCTTCTTTTGATGCTTCTGTGTCATTCAATGTTCTGCCCACTGAATCCTTCAATATTGCAACCTAATGCTTGAATTTTTTTCTTCAGTTCTTTCAGTTTAAGAAATGCTGAGTGGTTTCTTCCTTTTTGATTTTCTAACTCCAGGTTTGTGCATATTTCATTAAAATACTTTACTTTGACTTCTCGAGGTGCCCTTTGACATCTTCAGTTCAGATTTGTTACTTCATTATTTCTCCCTTTTGCATTAGCTAGTCTACATTTGAGATCAAGTTTCAGAGTCTCTTCTGACATCCATTTTTGTATTTTCTTTCTTTTGTATCTTTTTGATGACCTTTTGCTTTCTTCATGTATGATGTCCTTGATATCATCCCACAACTCATGTGGTCTTCAGTCAGTAGTGTTCAAAGTGTCAATCTATTCTTCAGATGGACTCTAGATTAAGGTGGGATATACTCAAGGTAATACTTTGGCTTTCGTGGACTTGTTTTATTTTTCTTCAGCTTCAACTTGAACTTGCATATGAGCAATTAATGTTCTGTTCCACAGTCAGTGCCTGGCCTTGTTCACACTGATAATGTTGAGCTTCTCCATTATCTCTTTCCATAGATATAGTTGATTTGATTCCTATGGATTCTACCTGCAAGCTCCAAGTGTACAGTTGCTGTTTATGCTGTTGAAAAAAAAGTATTTCCAATGAATGCATCTTTAGTCTTTCAAAATTCTATCATATGATCTCCCATGTTATTTCTATCACCAAGGCCATATTTTCCAACTACCAGTTTCTCTTCTTTGTTTCCACCTTTTGCATTCTAATCACCTGTAATTATCAATGCATCATGACTACATGTGTGATCAGTTTTAGACTGCAGTATTTGGTAAACATCTTCAATTTCTTCATTTTTGACATTAGTGGTTGGTGAGTAAATTTGAATAATAGTTGTATTTACTGGTCTTCCTGGTAACCGTATAGGTATTATACAATCACTGACAGTGTTGTATGTTTGGATGGATCTTGAAATGTTCTTTTTGATGATGAATGTGATGCCATTTTATATATTTATATATACATATATATATATAATTTCTATGAACAAAGTTCTGAAGAACAAGAATTATGTATTTTTTCCCACATAGGAGAATAACAGTTATAGAGTCATACACTGTGAATAAAATGCAAGCTCATTTGATGACTTACTTGGTTTAGCAACTCTTTAGAACTAAGAAAAGGCCATAAAATAAATGTTTCTGTCAGCCATGTGAAATATATACCTTACGTATGTTTGAAGACATTGAAGATTCTTAATATAGAAGATGGTCAGCAGTTGAAATCCACCAGACACTCCTTGGAAACCACATGAGGCAGTTCTACTCTGCCCTACAGGGTCACTATGAGTCGGAATTTTTTTTTTTTTAAATATAATAAAAAATTACTTAGGCCATAACTAACAGAATGACTTGAAGGGATAAAAAAAGAAGTCTAAAAACATGTAAGTATCTCATGATTTTGAACAAAAATAATATAGAAAATAATATTGGAGATAGAAAAATACAGATATAGGAATGATTAAATTAATAATACAATATTATCAAAAGGGTTTGCTAATGTTTTTGAAAATTGAAGTGAATGCAGTTTTGGGCAGTGAAATATATCAAGCTAACTCAATGAGGAATAGAAAGACTGACTTAAGCCATACGTGTATGCAGGATAATCCTGCCCTCCCATGGTTTCCATATTCTAATCCCTAAAATTTGTGATAATGGGAAAAGAAAAAAATCGTAGATGTGACTAGGTTAAGCACCTTGAGATGGGGAGATTTTTGGATTATGTGGGTGGGGGTACTCTAAGCATATTTTTGGTATTGTTGTTGGGGGCCATAAAGTTGGTTCTGACTCATAGCGACGTTATGTACAACAGAATGAAACACTCTCTGGTCCTGTACCATCCTAACTCTACCAAGCATGATGTCCTTCTCCAGGGACTGATCCCTCCTCATAACATGTCCAAAGTATGTGAGACAAAGTCTTGCCATCCTCATATATAATGAGCATTCTCACAGTACTTCCTTCAAGAAAGATTTGTTTGTTCTTCTGGCAATCTATGGTATACTCAATATTCTTCACTAACACTATAATTCAAAGGTCACTAAAAGAGAGGAGGCTTTCTCATAAGAGTGAGATATGGTTACAGAAGAATGGTCAGAGAAATGTAATGTATGTGATTTGAATACAGAATAAAAAAGCTAGAAAGGCAAGTGCATAGATTCTCCCTTAGAGCTTATAGAAAGGATTACAGCTCTGTGAAAACACAATTTAAGTCCAGTGAGACTCATGTCAGACTTCTAACCTACAGAATATAAAAGAATAAGTTTGTGTTGTTTTAAAACACTAAATTACTGGCTATTTGTTACAGTAGCAAAAGAAAATAATAGTGAAAAATGCTCCCAGGAAGGCAAATTTAGAGGTGAATTCAAACAAAATTTTAGGAAAAATCTTTAAAATCTTTGTAAAATCTCTTGCAGGTATTTAAACACACACACACAAATAATAGAATATTCTCCAACTTGTTCTATGACGTTAGTAAAGCACTGATAACAGACTGAGGCAAAAAACAATATAAAAATTAAATTAAAGGCCCATATTACTCATGAATATAGATACAAATCTCCTAAGCAAAATATTGGTAAACTGTAATAGTTACTGTTGTGTGCTTTCCAGACCTCCGTCTTGGAATTGAGGCACATATTCCACTAGTTTGGGCTGCTGACATCTCTAAAATGTAGTGGTTTAAATAAACCATTTCGTTATGTCTTATATTTTAGAGGTTTAGGAATTTGCTTAGAGCTCAAATAGATGATTATGCTTGTCTATATAATGCAGATTGACGTGAATCAATGACATTTGTCTGTTGGCTAGGCTGGTGAGGAGGATACATGATGGCTTTATTCATATTCCTGATGACTTTGTAGGGATTGCTGAAAAATTGGGCTCAGCTGTGACTGTCAAATGGAAGACCTATGTGTAGGCTCTCTAACATGGTAGTCTCAGTGTAGTCAGATTTTTTATATAGTGACTTAATTATCACATCAAGAGTGTTCTAAAAGACTTAAGAAGAAGTTGCAAGGAGTTCTGTGACTCTGTCTGTGTGGTTCTATTCTAATTCCCAATCAAGTCACTGAGACTATTCAGATTTAAGGTGAAGGTGGATGAGGTTAGATTCTAACTCTCAGTGGAATCAATACTAAAGAATCTGTGTCCATTTTTAATTTGCCACACAATATGATCAGAAATTATTTGCACTCTATGCACACCTTGATATTCATCCCCTCCCCCAGGCCATTAAAAAATCTCATTATGATGGTTATTTTCCATAAAGAGACAGGTAGTAAATACTTTAGGCTTAATGTGTCATACAGTGTCTGTCACAACTACTCAAATCTGATGCTTTAGTAGGAAAGTAACCTTAGATAACACTTAAACAAATGAGTATGGCTATGTTCTGAAAAATTTTCTTTACAAAGCAGATGGCAGGCCAGATTTGGACCATGAACCATTGCTATTGACCTTGGATTATGGCATCTCCCCTTGAAGAAATTGCATCCTCAGATTTCCTTGAACCCTCTGGTTCTGCAGAAAGGTTTACGCTTGCTTTTAAATGCTAACTCTTCCCATTTACTTGAAAATAATGTGCAATATTTGTGAAATCATGTATGCCTCCCTTAGAATCAATCTGATGCCCCAGGGTCATCAATATTTGAAATAAAAATAAGTTGTCTAAACATTATTATTACAATGATAAATTGTCTATTGGATAAAAAACAAAAACAAAAGCAAACAAATAAACAAGAACTACTATGTAGGTTCCAGAAGAAAGTTACTTTTAAGTTAAAGATGTAGATCACACTTAACAGTAAAAGACTGATTTGGAACATGCATGGTGTCTATTGCCACCACTTCTATTCACCATTGTATTGTCTGGCCAAAGACACTTCAATAGGTCAAGAAAGAAGAAATAAACTGCATACTGTAAAAGTCTTTGTTCACATGGTGTGATCATTTACATAGAAAAGCCCAAGGAAGCTGCAAAATAAAAAAAGCTACTAGAACTAATAAATAAGTTTATCAATTTCTCTGGTATTTTGAACTTACTGAAAATGAAAATACATCATACAAAAATTACAGGATGATGATGTATCAGTGATTGAGGAAATTTATAACATTACATTATCATATTTGAAAAGAAAAACAAAATCTCAAATAAGTGATCTAAGAATCTATCTCAAGAAACGTGAAAAAAAAAACAAATTTAACATAAAATAAGTAGAATGGTGAATGTAATAAAGATAAGGGCAGACATCAGTAAAATTTAAAAAAGACAACAAAAATGCTGCTGTGATAAACTATAGAAAATGAATGCACAATATTTATAGATTGGGAACTCAATTTTGATAAGTTGTTAATTTGTCCTAAATTTATCTATGAGTTCAGTAAAATCTCAATAAAAATCCCAATACAATTTTATGTAGAAATTGTTAACATGATTATAAAATTTATATGCAAATGTAAATGATGTAAATATTGTTTTTGAAAAAGAAGAAAATAGTTGGATAGCCTATATTGCTTAATTTTAAGTTTTACACTAAACTTAAAATAACCAAGAGAATGTGGTATGAAAATAAGAATAGGCATATAGATCAGTGGAAATAAGTAAAATCCACAAATACAGCCACATATATAGGGCCAACTGATTATTAATAATAGATATCAGGGTAATTCACTGGAAAAAAAGTGTCTTTAACAAATGTTGGTAAAGCAATTAAATATCTATATGAAAAAAACTCAACCTCAAATGCAAAATTCCCACTTTTACAAAAATCAACTCAAAAGAAATCATAAACTTCATGAAAGCTAAAACTATAAAACTTCTTACAAATATTTTAAATCAATGGCCACTACCTAGGACATCTTCTTCTCATATTTCCTCTAAGGGAACACAACAAGAGGAAAAATTAAAACAGGACAAAAACCACACCTTCAGTATAACTTGTGGACCAAGAAAGCCAAAACATAAAAATAACTAAGTAAAATGAGATAAAAGGTCAAATTTCAGCAAATGATTTCTCATAAGCCTTCTATTCAAGGCTTACAGCCAATCAAAGGAAGGTTGTCAATAAATGTGGGAATAGAAAAGGGTGAACTTGAATAAGGCCAAAGTTTTTTCTAAAACCACACATGAAAGAGTCAAACAAAATCTGAAAATACTAAAAAAGTGCCCTTATACATATGAGGAAGTTACATAAAAGTATGTATAATATGAAATTAAAATCTTTGAAACACAGCTTCTGTGTAAGGGAAAGAGCAAAAAGAAATGGAAAAGTACCTTTTGGCAATACAGCACCAAAAGGTAGAGAAAAAGAAGCAAAGTGGGAAAATATATGATCTTGCAAGAATAAAAAAAAAAAAATACAGTACAAACACTTCTACTAACAACAAGAAGACAAAATCCACTAAAGTTTTGGGACTTCAATATACTGATGCAAGAGAAAACCACTGAACTTACAATCTTATAATGTATTCTAACACCACAAAAATAAACAAGCAAAATAAAAGATAACAAAAAATAGTTCAAAAAATCATAAGGAGATATCCAATACATTGCAACCAATGAAATTTTCCCCTGGAAAATAGCCACAAAGTAAAAGAAAATAAGACAGCATTGAAAACTAAATTCACTATATTCTAAAAAATATTTGGGAATATTAAAACCGTATCAAGTAAGGATTTGAAAACTAAGGACAGACATTGACCAAAAAGTATTAAACTATAAGAGAATAGATAGAATTTAGGAAAGAAATGTAAGAAAATGACAAATGTTTCAGAAATCATGATTAAAACAAATGTGTCCAGAGCAGAATAGTCGTAAAAGTAAGTTTAATAAGTGAAATTAAAGAAACTCATGAAAGCAACTAAGAGAATTTTAAAAAAATTAATAAACAAAAATAAAATACTAGAGCCAAAGTGATACAATTAACTCATACATAATAGACAAGTAGATTAGGTGAATACGATAGAACTCCTAGAAATAGAACCAAATGCATATAGACAATAAGTACATTACAAAGATGTCATCTCAGATTAATGGAACATAGTTAAACCTTTTAAAAGTTATGCTGGGACAACGGGGTAGCCAGTTTCTAAAAGATGAAATTAAATAAATATATAAAATCATAAACAAGAATAACAGTATGGCACTATCTTTACATATAAAGACATATAAAGCTATAGTAACTAAATCAGTTTAGTATTGGCCCAAGGATTAATGGGATGAAATAACACCCAGAAACATATCCATTGAAAAATTAGATATCAATATGGAGAAAAATAAAATCAAAACTCTAATTCACTCCACAGACACAAAATTTAATTCTACATGAATTAACTAAAAGAATTTAAAACTTGAAGGAAAATATATGGATTATACTGTTCAGAATTTTTGGTAGGAAAAGCTATTTTAAATATCAAATATATTATCAAATATGATCCCATAAATATCAAAATTGATATAAAATGTGATATAAAATGTGTTAAAGAAAAATGGAAAATGTCAACCATATTGAAATAAGAACCGTTATTAATCAAAAACACCTCACAGAAAGTAAAAAACCAACAAATAATGTGAAAGAAATAAATTTGCAACATTTAACTGACAAAAAATTACAGAACAAAGAAAAAGACAAGCAGCTCAGTAGGAAAAGTAAACAAACTGTCTTAGTTACCTAGTGCTGCTATAACAGAAATACCACAAGTGGATGGCCTTATCAAACAGAAGTTTATTCTCTCATAGTCTAGTAAACTATAAGTCCAAATTCAGGGTGCCAGCTCCAGAGGCAGGCTTTCTCTCTCTGTTGGCTCTGTAGGAAAGTCCTTGTCATCAATCTTGCCTTGGTCTAGGAGCTTCTCCACACAGGAACTCCAGGTCCAAAGGATGTGCTTTGCTCCTGGAGATGATTTCTTGGTGGTATGAGGTCCCCTGTCTTTCTGCTTGCTTCTGTCTTTTATATCTCAAGAGAGTTTGGTTCAAGACACAATCCAATCTTGTAGATTGAGTCCTACCTGATTAACATAACTGCTGTTAATCCCATCTTATCAACATCATAAAGCTAGGATTTACAATACATAGGAAAATCACATCAGATAACAAAATGGTGGACAATCACACAATACTGGGAATGATGGCCTAGCCAGAATGAAACACATATTTTTGGGGACACAATTCAATCCATGACATTCCACACTTTGGCCCCCCAAATTCATATCCTTGCCACATATAAAACACATTCACCCCCATCATGTCATAACAAAAATTCTTAATTCAACTTCAAGTCCAAAATCCTAAAAATTCCTCTTCATCTGTGAAATCTGCAACACAAGTTATCTGCTTCTAAAGTACAATGGTGGAACACGCACAAGGTAGACATTTCCATTACAAATGGGAGAAATTGGAGGGAAAGAAGGGATAACAGACACCAAGTAAGTTAGCAGAACACCTTACATTAGCCCTTAAGGCTTGAAAATAATCCTCTGTTCCCTGAGACCATTTACACACAATGGCACTGCCCTCCAGGCTCTAGCTACTGGCAACACTCTCCAGATTCTGAGTGGAGGTCCCTCGGCCCAGGGCTTCAGCTCTGCCTTCCAGGACAACTGGGACAGCAACTCTGCTCTCTAGGCTTTAGGCACACCATTCTCCTAGCTCATCTGAGTGGCAACTCCACCCTTAGAAACTCCAGAGGCCATGGCCCCACCCTTTGAGACCCCAGAGATTGTGGCCATACCCTTTGAGACTGAGGCAGCTCGGCTTCCTGTGTTCCTTGTATCTTCAGCTTCTGCTTCTTGGTTTCTTGGCCTCTTGACCCTCTGGCTGTGGCAGCAACAGAGAAGCGGCAGCAGCAGAGAAGCAGCAGCAGCAGAGAAGCGGCAGAGCTTTGGAACACTAGCCCCAGCAGGGCAGACATGGGAGGATGGATGCCAAGACACATGAAGATAGCCAAGGAAACAAGGAACAGAATCTGAAAACAGACAAGGAACTTTCTTCAGAGCTGACAGAGAGAAAAAAGCCTTCCTCTAGAGCTGATGCCCTGAATTCAGACTTCTAGCCTTTAAGCTGCAAAAAAATAAATTTCTGTTTGTTAAAATCCTTTCATGACCCATGGTACATATGGTATACTACTACTCACTTTCTTCTGCTCTCTAGTTCTTTGGGAGTATACTTTTACCACTGAAAGTATTTGTTGTCCTCCAGTGGGGATTTGCATAACAGTGAAATGAAAGGGAAATGTTAGTTGAAACAAAACAGCTGTGGTATGAGGGTTGCAAGTGAGGTGGTGCAACCCGAAAGTGTGATTGGGTAAAAATTTTGTCTCTTTTGGTGTTTGTACCCCTAGAATATCCTTCTAAGCATATTTATGGTTTCCTGTGTGATAGTTATGGAGCCCTGGTGGGTTTAGTTTGTTTTTTTGTGTATAGGTTTGTCATATTTGTAAATATTTACCCACATAACCTAACGGAAGGCATCACAAAAAACATCAGCAACCAAGATCTGGAGGCACAGAGGAGCACAGGCTAATTATGGAGTCTGAGAATCTTAAAATTTCTGTAGTAACCATGTAGTACCAGACAATATTTCTCAAAATCCATATTACAAACCAAAATTTAAACACACTCCATGACTCAGCATGCTTTCATTAATGAAAACACATGGTATACAAAAAAAAAAAAAAAAAAAAACAAAGCAGAAAGTAATTGGTTCTTGAAAGAGTTAAAGCCACTCACTGTAATATTTCTGTTACAGCATCACTAGATAATTAAGACAGCTAGTATTTCCTTTGACAAGACAATTGTCTACAGGGGGCTATAATGCTTTTGAGCATTTCAAGATTGTACAAACGGTCATAGAGAATTGATGAATTAGCTAAATATATCATGAACTTGAAGTGGCAATTATGTCCTTCATGCTACATATTTTCCATCTCTGATACGAAGAAGTGGAATTGGCCTAACAGAGAACTCTGATATAATATAATACTTAATGAACTAGAAGCAGCAGAGTCTAGAAAACAAAAATTAAAGCATCAGCCAGGCAGGTAAGAAGAAAACAAACATAGGAACATTATATAAGCTTTGGAAAGAATTTTTCAGTAAGAATGAGACTTCCCAAAGCCAAAAACAGGAAAAGGGCCAAGTAAGGCGAATCTGGTGTTAAAAAGTTTATTAGTGCCCTAGCAACCTGGTCAAGATCAATTTCACTGAAGTGATGCCAATGAAATCATACTTGAAGCAGTTATTATATATAAAAGAGACTATTATCTTGTTTTATCAGAAGCAAAGTATAATTTTTTGAGGTGAAGCTCTAAATAATTAATACTTGGTAAATCTATTTTCTTCCGTTTTTATATATCTTGCACTGTAATTTATTTACATGCCCAGAACTTACGTACTATATCATGCATATTGATATTTTCTGTGCTTTATATTAAAAAATGCTTTTGCAACAACTTTTATATTGAAAAGTTCATAAATGATGAACAGATACATTTCAGATCAAGAGAATTGCAAAGTATAAGTAAAAAATACTAATTTTTATAAAATGAAACGCCCGAAAATTTTTCTGAATTACTTCATGAGCTGTCTCATGCTTGATTGATTTCTATATTGTCTGAGTCAGATTTGGTTGAGTGATAATTCACTATGCTGGGGGAGGCAAGGAAGTAGTCCTTATTTGTGAAATAAAGGACAAATTTGCAATTTTATCTATATTATTTTATTCATGATTATTGCATCTAAGTAACACTCAATCCTAATAATATCGTAGATCAAGCCATAATACATGAACAAGAGTAAATAGCTCTTTCCTGATCAGAAAATCTATTACCTAGTAAATAAGGGATAAAATCATAATCTGAAATGCTATTAAACAAGGTAGTAAATGCATTTTGGGTTCAACTTTCAGAGGTGGTTGGAAAAAAAAAAGAATAAGCCTGAGAGTCCCTAAGAAGACCATCCTGACTACCAATTAAAGTAACTAAGAAAATCAAGAACAAGACAAAGTCAAGAATCTAGAAAACCATGAATAATCACAGTTACACCCAGAAGTTGATCTAAAAAAAATTAAAACATAGATAATGCCATTCATTCATGAGGAATTGGAGCTACCGGAAATTCTCTGTTCATTATATGTCAAGGTAAATTGATAAAGCATTTCTGGAAAGTTCAGGCTATAATAAAATTATTGACTAAGAAATTCCATTCCTGGGTACATATGAGAAGTGGTGCAGTCTTGCAGTGTCCTTTGATTTATCTGGTAAATATTTATTAATTATGTGCCAAGTGCAAGGCATTGTCCTAGATCCTGGGGATATAGTGATGATCATTAAAGACTAAACCCATGCCTATATGGATGTTATAGTCTTACTTGAGAGAGAAACAGACACATAAGAGACATATAGTACATCACCCCACGGTAAAGCATACTATGGAATAAAATAAAGCAGGTAAGAGAGTTAGTATGAAGGAGAGTATGAGGGGTTGCAATTTAAAATAATTTAGTTTGAGAATTTAATTCAGCAAAGGGAAAAAATTAGCAAAATACTATGTAGCTGCAGAAGGTGATATAGTGAACCATGTGGATAGACCATGAGTATCAGCTGAGATGATGAGGAAGATGTGTTGGAGATTTGCAGAGACAGAAGATACGAGTCTGTTTTCCAGGAGCCTCACAAAATAAATGGACTAGAAAAATGTAAATGTTAGGTTTGCAGGCGTATTTTGAAAAAATGACTAGAGCAATATTTGTGATCCCACATACTCTCCAGAATCTTTCCTTCCCCAATGACATGGAGGGAGGGGAAATACTTTTCTCCTCTTTTGCCTACATAGGAATTGCACCTGCCTTGATAAATAGAATGTGGTGGAAATGACTCTATGATTTCCAAAGCTGGATTATAAAAGACTACACCTTTCAGGTGACTCTCCCTCTCTTAGGATGTTTGTCTATGGAAACCAGCCACCACACCATGCTGTGAGAAAGACCAAAGTAGCTAATATGAAGAGAACACAAGAAGAAGACCAAGAAAAGAAAGGGACTGAGATACACTCCTGGCAGCTTGCATCAACTAGCAGACGTGTGAATGAGCGTCTTCCAGTTCTATCCTTTGAATCTTCCAGATGAAGCCCCAGATACTGTGGAGTAGAACTAAATCATACTCACTAAACTCTAAATTCCTAAAGAACAGAATCCCTAAATACTTCATTCTGTGCCCTGGTGGCTCAGTGGTTAAGTGCTCAACTGCTAACTAAAAGGTTGGCAGTTCAAACCCACTAGGTGCTCTGTGGGAGAGAAATGTGGTGGTGCACTGTGGGAGAGAAATGTGGTGGTCTGCTTCTGTAAAGATTTACAGCCATGGAAACTATGTGGGGCAGTTCTACTCTGTCCTATAGGGTCGCTATGAGTTGGAATCGACTTGATGGCATGATTTTTTTTTTTTTAAATCCATGAAGATTTTGAGTAGCTTATTATACAACCATAGGAACTGTAATGTTTTTTGGTACCTAGGAGTGGATACTACCATAATAAAAATTTTAAATGTCACCCCTGGATGGGAAGGTGAACCAAAGGTATCAGAGCTTTGAAAAAATTGTGAGAGAGAGCCTAGTGGATCTTAGCAGTGTGTTTGTGAGGGATTCCATGAAATTTGAAGTGCAAATTGTGTTAGGTATTGTAAGAGTTTAGCAACACTGTCACTTGCTGTCCTATAGAAAGTAGAAAATAGACCTAATGAATTGGATGATCTAGCCGACTTCCAGGAAGTGGGTTTAATGTGCTACCTGTTTTCTTGATGCTGTTAGATAAGTATGAGAGGATAGCGATAATCTAAAGAAAGTACTATTAAATATAAAGGACTTGCTGGGTTCAAAAATAAATTTGTTTCTCATTCCCAGTCTATCCAAGATTCCAAAATTGAGAAAAAACTTTACAGTAAAGATAAAACCCAGTAGGGGAATATAAAATATTTTGTTAAGACTGTAGAAATATTTAAGGTTGGGACTCAGAGAACAGTGCAGTTAGACAAAAAACCCTCATTAGGGATGATAAGGCATCTCTCAACTAGACAAGTGAGCACAAGAGTCCTTAGTCCCCAACCTTTTGTTCTTCAAACCAAGGCCACAGGTATCGCATAGTAGATACAAGGAATCTGTCCTTTTCCAATTGCTGACTGATAGAGAATATAAAGTCTTAACAATATATTTTACATGGTTATTTTACAGCAATATGTTTTGGGAAAATTTGCTAGACAATCTCAAACCATCCAATATTTTACTAACTATCATCACTGGCATGTCCTCATTTCCCCAATGATCCCCCTTAATTTTTATTGTCCATCATTAAAAAAGCATTGCCTTCAGCACACACTAACATGGTTGTCACTTTCTTGCTTCGTTTTACATAATTGGTAAAAATTCCAATATCGTGTAGATCCAACTTTCTGTCTACTCTTCAGTTACATCTATGTAGCTCAGTAAGGATTAAAAAAAAAAGACAATCATACTGACTGATCTAATCTTAAAATTGTGACCACAAAGCCCATGGAATATTTGATATTGCTCAAACCATTTAAAAAGTTGTCATTTTCTTGCATTATGTGTATAAATAAAGTGTATATATTGGATCTCATCTTACATGTTTAACTTTATAACTTCAGTTTAGATCTTATATGAATTTGCTACTGCCAGTGGGTAGTATCCTTTTATCCTCTCTGTCATGAATTTTTGTGGAAATTAATTGAATTAGATGTTTTAGTAAAACCCACATTTATGAATCTTAAAAATAAAATGAGGTATTCAAATCACAAAACTTGATGCAGTACATTGAAATAAATTGTATTAAAAAAAATCAGATGAGTCACATAATTTCACTTCAGGAAAATTTAAAAACTAAAAACCAAAAAAACTTACAGCTATCTAGTTGACCCATGTGTTATAGAGTAGAACTGAGCTCCACAGGGTTTTCTTAGCTGGAATCTTTAAGGAAGCAAATTAACTGCCCTTTCCTCCATGGTGTCAGTGGACAGATTCAAACTGCCAATTTTGGGCTGGTAGATGAACAGGAACTCTGTGCCATCCAGGGACCTAGAGTACTCATAAGGCGATATAATACTACATCACATAGGTCAAAATATTTCAGTAAACTCCACGTGAGTGCAATTTTTATCCATGAAACTTTTATGTCTATGCACCATATAAAATCTAAGTCATTCGATGAAATGATTCAACAATGTTTTTCAAAATAAATAAATAAATAAATTTTAAAAACATGCTTTGTTTCATTTTTTGGTTAAAGCAGCAAGTGTAAATGACCCATATTATTTAATAATATAACAAAATTTTAAAACTTATAAATGATTGCATGTTTTGAACCATAGTATTTCCTTATTTAAGCACCAGATTCTATAGAGTGGACTGGATTCTATGAAATGTGATGTAGGGCTTTTCACTCATCCAAGAAAAGTTATATACTTTCAGAAATCAGTATCTGATTAACAATTTCATTATCTTTTACTCTTTATAACAAACCATATAGATCTAGAGCCATCCAAGTTTCTAATTAGGGGACAAATTTTCTGAAATTCCACATAATAAATTATTATAACAGTGATATCTTACTACACAGGTGAGATGTCAAGGAAAGACGAATATTTTAGAGTAAAAATGATAAAGGGAGTTCAGAGAGATATACATCAGAGAAGTCAAAACTTCTTGGTTCATTGAAAGCTCCTGGCAAAAATCATTTAACACATAGATTTAAAGCATTATAGAAAAAAATATTTTTACCCTGCTTTATATAGAAGCTGTGGTCTAGTGAAATATATTATTTGATTGATTTCTTTTAAAATTAGCAGTATATTAGGCTGAAAATGGAGAGCCAATAGAAGTGTTAACATAATTTATACAGACTGCAAATGTTAAGTAGTTTTATTCATTGTGGGCATAAATCCATCTCTCTGTTAGAAGCTATCAATTAAATTGATGGCTATAATTCATTAAAATAGATGTATAGTAGGCTATTCAAGACAAGAAAATGCTTCTTCCATCACTACTAAGTAAATGATTGTAAGGAAAAAAAAATGATACAGAAAAGATGGTGCTTTAGGTTTCAATTTACATCAGATTAGAAATAAAGTATGTGGCTAGCCCACACAGTAAATGCAAAGCACAAGATTCCTATAAACTTTCCTAATATGTTTGGCCAATGAGTTTTCTTAACTTATTTCACTTTTTGAATTAGCAAATCTAGCGAAGATTAATTTGAATAAACACATTTACAACAAAAACTTACATGAAGAGCTGTAACAATATAATTAATGTTTTTTTAGTTAAAGCAGTACAGTAAAAACTAGACATTTATTTCTTATGGAATTACTTTCCTTAATAGTTTTGAATGCTTATAAAACTGGAGAAAAACTAAAGTGATTAAAGAAGTTGTGAAAAGGCAAGCATTAAAAATCTGTTTTTAATTTAACTGAAAGATGGTTATTATCACAATTATATAGATGCAATTAAGATTGAGAGGGTAACTAATAACCTGTAATCACTCAACTATTAATTGTGTGAGTCAATACTTCAACACAAATCTGTCTGGCTCCAAAACGTGTACTTTTTCTAGGTCTCATTTTCACACATAGAACTATTTTGAAGTATACTACGTTCTTGAAGAGAACGATTTAATTGAGGTTATCAGAACAGAAAAAAAAAAGACCCCCCCACACACAAACATATCTTCATTATTTCCATAAAAAATAGCATATTTCAAAAAAATTTCATTAATTCTTATTGTAATGTTCAAACTGCCAGATGACTGAGCTGGTAGATTAGAATAACAAGACAACCTGAAAGTAATAATCAAGTGTTTATTCACTTATTACAGCAATGTAGGCGAGAGGCAAACATAGGTGCCAGCTCCCCAGTGTTTCATTTTATTCCCCACAGAAGGCACCAGGTGACAGTCAGATGACATCTAGCACAGGCTGGAGGAATTGTATCATCATCCATTGCCAAGTAGCCCCAAAACAAGATTCCTGCCTTTTGATGAACCTTAGAGTCCCTGGGTGGCACAAGTGTTAATGAGTTTGGCTGCTAACCAAAAGCTTGGAGGTTCATTTTTATCCAGAAGTGCCTTGTAAGAAAAACATGGTGATCTACTTCTGAAAAATCAGCTATTAACAACCCTATGGAGCACAGTTCTATTCAGAAACACGTGATGTCTCCATGAGTTGGAATTGACTCTATGGCAACTAAATTTACTGTATGTATGTCGTTGTTAGTCTGGCACAAAATTCTTACTGATATAATAGTGACGGGATTCTGCTTTATTTTGTTGACGAGATTATTTTTTCATGAAGGTATCCACAACAACATAAATGTTTTGTTCAAAGAAAATGGTCTAGAAAGTTGCATAGCATTGTGGTTCAATATATTTTTTTATGTTGCAATCTCTTGAGGTGGTATTATAAAGACAGAGATGACTACTCTATAAATACTTATAATTTTAATCAAATTGAATTGGGACATACACATATACACACACATACATATATAATTGCATGGTGCAAACAGTTCAGCGCTCAACTACTAGCCTAAATGTTGGTGGTTCAAACCTATCCAAAGGCACATCAGAAGACAGGCCTGGCCATCTGCTTTTGAAAGGTCATAACCTTGTAAACCTTTGGAACAGTTCTACTGTACATACATGGGCTTGCCATGAGTTGGAATCAACTCAAAGGCAATTAACAACAACTATACACACACACATACACACACACACACATTGGTAAAGTCAGTAAATAATAACTTGGTGAATAATTGAAAATGAATAGATGGATTGCTTCTGGTTTGGACAAAATTGAAATTTCCTGTTGTTGTCTAGTCACCCGAAACCATTACTTCATACATCATACATTGACTTTTAATTGTGTTTGATACCACTATGTATGCATGCATAAATCTAGCTGACTGCAGCTATATACATTATTTGTAATAGAACTCAACATTCATTGATTTTGCCCCTCAGATTTAGGTTCAGAATCTTTAAATGGAGATTTATTGATAAACGTTTGAAAACTCTAATACTAACACAGAAAAGGAAATGAATTACAAAAAGAGAAAAAAATTAAAATTTTGCTTCGATCTAGGTAGGAAATTTCTATAAATATTTATTCTCAAGAAAAGTAAAAAATAATGTAGGCTAATTCTCAAAGTTTCATGTTGAATCCGAGTGTCTATGTGATTATCTCCTTATAAGCCATTTTAATTTAATTGCAAGTGTGGCACTTCCCACCTCTCTTTGATAAAAATATTCACAAGTTTTGTTGTTGTTGTTTTCCCAAACGAAAAAGAAATGTCATTAAAAATTGCATTGTGGGATGGTTTAGAGGTTATCCATTCTCACCACTCATTTTACCAGGATTATAGAAACTGTAGAAACAAATCTTATCTGCTTTATCCTCTTTTTGTTTCCCACAAGAACTACAAATCTCCAATTATACATCTCAATTTAACAATCCATCAAACTTTTAATGAGCACATACTGTAAGAAATACACTGTACTAGGCACTGTGGAGACGGGCTGGGTGGACGGAGAAAAGATGAGGATGTTACCACCACTCTTTCCCACACTGTAAAAAATGTCATGTGAGCTTTTCTCTTAAATATACAGAAAATAAAACAAAACACTCATTTATTTACACAAAGAGTTAGTAACGAATAAAACTATTCATCGACATTAAGGAACAAATTGTTTTTATAGTTCATTCTTTTTGTAATTTGGGGAACAACTTTCATCCTTATTATCCTTATGAAGAAACAGACTCCACTGTTGTTTATCTACATTTCTCTTATGTATTTTAAACAAGCAAAAAATTATGCTAAGTTAGCAAAAATATGTATTTGGAACATTCTATGCCTCAAAACATTCTGTGGTAATCTGAATTTTTTAAATATCTTTTTTTCAAATATATAGATGTTTTATATTTATAAATGTGTATATAGATATATACACATACTAAACAAAATTAAGGACAAATTTCCTAGGCCAGTGAGATATATTTAATTACTTCAGAATTCTGAGTTTTTTAAAGTGTCCTGAATCGACTGCTACACCATTTCAGTGTTTATTTCAATTTTGATTTAGATTTGTATCTTAGCAGTTTGTTTTTGTTGTTTTCAAAAGAGTACTTCTTCAGTAGATTTTTAAAAATTATATTTTACATCCACAATTAAAGTGCTATTGACAAATGTCCTATATCCAGATTTTATCTAAAAAAAGGAAAATAGAACATTATGGGATATTCATTTGTAGGAGTAAATACTGTTGTATCCCCTCATGAAGAAACTGGAGGTTTATTTACAGTCAATTTATAATATGTTGTCATAATCCTTTTTACCCAATTTTCTCCAAACGGGATTTAACACTGCTGGAAGAAATTAATTTACTGGCTTCCATGGTTTAAGATTGACTCTGTTAATAGATATTCAGATATTTATTCTGCTTTTACTGTAGTTTTAAGGAAGTAGCCTCAATTAATGCAGGCAGCATCAGATTCAAATTACAAAAGGAACAATAATATCTAATTAAGGGACTCAAATTTCTTCTAACATTTCTGTATATGAGTTTATCAATAATCTACAAATATGGTAATGATAATTAACCATACACACTACGGTACATTTGAGAGTGAAAGAGGGTCTTCTTAATAAATTATATCATACAGCAGGCATAAATCTGGAGTGTCCTAAGCAAACAGAATATACCAATACGAGTTGCCCTTGAGTCGATTTTGACTCATAGTGAATCCATGATCATTTAATAGTAGAACTGCATTTTATAGGATTTGCAATGGCTGTGATCTTTCAAAAGTATATTATTAATCCTTTCTTCCAAGGATCCTCTTTTGGTTATGAGTACTTAACCACTTGTGCTAACCAGGGACTCCAAGTAAATAGGATATAGGTTCAACTCACCTATAGACAAACCAAGGAGAAGTATTATTTTCTTAATCATGAAAGCTCCAGCTCCTACTCTAAGCATAAAAGCCACTTACAAAATACTAGTTAAATAATGGATAGATTTTTTTAGAAGTAATGGTTATGACCTCTTTTTAATCATTTATTTACTGTGAATTTCATCTTTTACACCTGTAATTCAAATTCTATCAACTCTGACATTTTAAGAATGATTAGTGTGTTCATTTTTAGATCAATTTATGTTCTATGAAATATCCTTCACTGTACTGTGTTTGTATGTATATTCTGTGCAATGGTCTTAACTATATTGTATTTGTATGTACTTACCTTTTATCGAGATCAGTTTTATACATTTTAATATATAACTATTCATTAACCTCATTTGTCCAGATGCAAGTGCTAACACAGTGAAAAAAGTGGAGCAAAGAAGTGGAGAAAGTTTGGTCCCTTACTTTTAAGTACCAGTGGCAGAAAGGTTGAGAACTGGTAAAGATGTTTATTTCTTCCTGATACTTTAGATAAAATATAATGATATGCAAATAATTAGTGCCTAAATAGACTATGCAATATTTTTAACAGGGTTGCAAATGAAGTCTATGTTTATAAAATTCTAATACCATGATGATTAATAGGAAAACTTTGAAAATGTTTCTTTAAATAACAATTGCTTGCATGCAAATTCAAGTTGAAGGTGAGAAAAATTAGAACAAGTACACAAGAGCCAAAGTACAATATTGAGTGTATTCCATCTGAATTTAGAGCCCGTCTCAAGAATAAATTTGACACATTGAACACTAAAGACAGAAGAGCAGATAATTGTGGAATGGCAACAAGGACAAGATGCAAAAAGAAAGCAAGAGGTCATTAAAAAGACAGGAAAGAAAGAAAGGACCAAAATGGGTATCAGAAGAGACTCTGAAACTTGCTCTTGAACACAGTGTAGCTAAAGTGAATGGGAGAAATCATGAAGTAAAAGAGTTGAACAGAAGATTTCAAAGGGTGGCTTGAGAAGACAAAGTGAAGTATTACAATGACATATGCAAAGACCTAGAGTTAGAAAACCAAAAGGGAAGAACACGCTCAACATTTCTCAAGCTGAAAGAACTGAGGAGAAAATTCAAGCCTCGAGTTGCAGTATTAGATAATTCAGTGGCAAAAATACTGAACAACACAGAAAGCATCAAAAGAAGATGGAAAGAATACACAAAGTCACTACCAAAAATAAATGATAAATGTTCAGTCATTTCAGGAGGTAGCATATGATCAAGAACCGATGGTACTGAAGGAAGAAGTCCAAGCTGCGCTGAAGACATTGGTGAAAAACAAGCCTCCAGGAATAGACGGAATATCAATTGAGATGTTTCAACAAACTGATGCAGTCCTGAAAGTGCTCACTCGTCTATGCCAAGAAATTTGGAAGACAGCTACCTGGCCAACTGACTGAAGAAATCCATATTTATGCCTATTCCAAAGAAAGGTAATCCAACAGAATGCAGAAATTATCAAACAATATCATTAATATCACATGTAAGTAAAATTTTACTGAAGAAGTTTCAAAAGTGGTTGAAGCAGTACATCAACAGGTAACTTCCAGAAATTCAAGCTGGATTCAGAAGAGAACATGGAACCAGGGATATCATTGCTGATGTCAGATGTATCCTGGCTGAAAGTAGATAATACCAGAAAGATATTTACCTGTGTTTTATTGACTATGCAAAGGCATTTCACTGTGTGGATCATAATAAATTATGGACAATTTTTGAAAAATGGGAATTCCAGAGCACTTAATAGTGCTCATGTGGAATCTGTACATAGACCAAAAGGCAGACGTTTAACAGAACAAGGGGATAGTGTGTGGTTAAAGTCAGGAAAGATGTATGTCAGGCTTGTATCATTTCACCATACTTACTCAATCTGTATGCTGAGAAAATAATCTGAGAAGCTGGACTATATGAAGAGGAATGCGGCATCAGGATTGGAGGAAGCCTCATTAACAACCTGCATTATGCGAAGGACACAACCTTGCTTGCTGAAAGAGAAGGGGACTTGAAGCACTTACTGACGAAGATCAAAGATGACAGCCTTCAGTACAGATTACACCTCAACATAAAAAAAAAAATTCTCACAACTGGACCAATAAGCAACGTTATAATAAATAAAGAAAATATTGAAGTTGTCAAGGATTTCATTTTACTTGGATCCACAATCAACACCCTTGGAAGTAGCAATCAAGAAATCAAAGGACACATTGCCTCGGGCTAGTCTGCTGCAAAAGACTTCTTTAAAGTGTTAAAAAACAAAGATGTCATTAAAGAACTAAGGTGCGCCTGAACCAAACCATAGTGTTTTCAATCACCTCATATGCATGCAAAAGCTGGGCTATGAATACAGAACACTGAAGAAGAACTGACGCCTTCAAATTATGGTGTTGACAAAGAATATTGAATATACCATGGACTACCAAAAGAAGGAACAAATCTGTCTTGGAAGAAGTACAGCCAGAATGCTCCACAGAAGCAAGGATGAAGAGACTTCATCTCACATACTTTGGACATGCTATCATGAGAGACCAGGCCCTGGAGGAGGACATCATGCTTGATAAAGCAGAGGGTCAGTGAAAAAGAAGACCCTCAATAAGATGGATTGACACAGTGGCTGCAACAATGGGCTCAAGCATAATGATCATGAGGATGGCACAGGACCAGGCAGTGTTTAGTTCTATCGTACATAGGGTTGCTATGAGTGGGAACAAACTTGAGGGTGCATAACAACAACAACGACATTTATTTCATAATCAGATGAGTTAGTTTTATGGACTTGCAATGTCAGGCTACAGTTTTAAGGAAAGTAAAGTTTCATCCTCAAATTTTGAAAATAATAAAAATGAGCAGAATTAGTGTACATGATATATAAACAGCACAAGACAGCCTAATTAAAGAAGAAAACACAAGATTGATGCAATTAAAAAGTTAAGTAACATAGAATGCTAGTTTAGTCCTGGAGCACTATGATAAATTAAGGGAGGAAACCCAAGCCATGGTTTTTTTCAACGTCTCATAGGCATTCAAAAGCTGGAAAAAGAAAAAGGAAGATAGAAGAATAATTGATACAACCGAATTGTGGTGTTGGTTAAGAGTGTACTATGAACTGCCAGAACAAACACATCGTTTAGAAGAAATACAACCAGAATGCTCCATAGAAGTGAGAATGGCCAAGACTTTGACTTGCTAACTGTAGGCACATTGTCAGGAAAGACCGATCGTTAGAAAAGGACATTATCTTTAGTAAAATAGAATATCAGCAAAATTGAGGGAAACCCTCAATGAGATGGATTAATATAATAGCCACAACAATGGACTAAAACATACCAATGATTGTGAGGATGGCTCAGGACTGGGCAACATTTTACTCTGATATACATAAGGCCACCATGAGTCGGAGATGACTCTATGGCAACCAACAACAACAAAAATACAGAATTTTAGCAGGATCAGTAGTGTAGTATAGGGAAAGTCTTATCTCTCTCTGAAAGTATTTATCTCCTGAATTTTAGCTAATCATTTAATTTCTCATTTCAACAGTATCCTCAGCTAAAAAATTAGAAGTAGGAATATATCAGCATTTCTAAAAGTTCATTCATGACAACCAGTGACATGGGAAGCATTAAAAAAGGATTATGTTGTGTTTTGGGTTTGAGTTTAGACAATCACCATCCTGGAGGCTGAAAATTCACATTGTCATTATAAGACTCATTAATGATATTTAAAAAAAAAAAAATGTGTAACTATGCTCAACACAATGAGAGCCGGACTTTAGAACAGCTCTAGATATCACTTTTGGGAAACTATGGACTATATAATATTTAAGTCATTTTATCTAAGTATTAGAGAGTGTATTACATGTGTTAAATACATTATTTTGTTTACCTGAATTCCAACTATGACGGAAAATTAAAAAAAGAAAAAACTTAGCTGTGCAGAGATGCAAAATATCTTTATATTTTATAATAACTCATATTTTCTATTTTCAGCCATCCAATTCCCTAAACTGAGTTGATTTTAGAAGACAGAACGACAAAATTTAAATGTGCCTTTCTTAGTTTTTGAGGGCTGCTTTGACAAAACACCATAAGGTGCTTGACTCTAAGGGATAGAAATTTATTTTCTCACAGTTCTGGCAGCTAGGAGTCCTAATATGGAGGTTAGGCTCTTGGATGTGTCAATTCCTTCTGTGGACTTTGAAATACGAACTGAACCATGCCTTTCTCCTAATTTCTGGTGGCTGCCTGCAATCCTTGATGCTTCTTTGCTATTTATAGACGTGTCTGCCTCCATTGTCACATAACATTTGTCTTAACACTGTATGTGACTTCTTTTTTATAAAACACCACTCAGAAGGAATTAAGATTAGGTCTCTCCTTTTTTCCAGTATGACCTTGTTCAACTTAACTGAAAATGAAAGAAAAAAACATATTTCCAAACAAGGTCACAGTCACAGGTACAGGGTTACGACTCTCAGAACTTGGGCAGAGCTTCCCTTCCCACAGCAATGTGTTTGTTGAGCTCCTTTGGCTCTGTCTTGCCTGACTATGTTGCTGGGCCAGTCTAAGATGAAGAAAGAGTGGAACTGGGTAAGAAATCTGCCCATACGGCTGTCCATGTGTTGGCTGAAGTAGTGATTTTTACATCTAATATATATTTTCTTTTTCTGCAGAGCTTTCCAGTCAATCTAGTTTGAAATCAAGAGGCTTATCAGACATGGAAGGTCATCACAAATCCTTTGCAGCTCTCTATGGATGCCAGAAATCCAGAAATGTTGGCAGGATTCATCTGATTCTCAGCTGGCTGATTCATGCCTACTTTTATTTGATACAAACAATCCCATGCCTTAGTCCACAATAACTTTTTAATAAGTCTATGGATGCTTAAAACTCCTACAAATATAACTGATGTCCAACTGGAAATAGTTCTATGCTCTTTCATTTAATTCAGAAACGTTGAGGAGATTGAAAATGTCTTTGTTCTTTCCTGACAGTTTGCATCATTATGGGATCTTTCTCTAAGTTCCTTATTCTACGTTCTACACGACAGTGACAATTCTAATAATGGAGATACAGGTAAGAAAAAAAAAAAAAAAAATATATATATATATATATATATATATATGCCATATCTTGGAGACCATGCAAAACCGCACAGATATGATTAACAAAACACAAAGATAGCTATTTACAAAATAAGGCAGTATTTATGTACAGCATAGTGGAGATTGCTTAGAAATGTCCTGCCTAATGTAGTAATTGTATATATGCCAAGGGACAAAGAACAAAGTTTGGCTTTTTTGTCTCCATTGTTTTAAAATCTTCTGAGCAATTAAAATGTTCTTTGTTTTCTAAAACAACCATGCCAAACTTAGACAAGTATAAATAAGTAGGGGGCTACACATGTCCTACCCAGGCAACAGGCCTCAGGAAGGGATGGGACATAATGTAGTTAAGTATATTCTTTGATTGGGTTGATCACGTTGTTAGCTGCCATCCAGTCAGCTCCAGTTCATAGCAACCTTAAGTACAACAGAACGAACTGTTGCCAGGTCCTGTGCCATTTTCACAATAGTTGTTATGTTTGAGCACATTGCTACCTCCACTTGTCAGTCCATATCATTGACGGTTACCCTTTTTTTATACTGATCCTCTACATGACTAAGCATGATGTCCTTCTCCAGCAATTGGTCCATCCGATAATTTGTCTAAAGTAAGCGAGATGAAGTCTCACAATTCTCATTTCTAAGGAGCATTCTGGCTGTACTTCCTCCAAGACAGATTTATTTGTTCTTCTGATAGCCCATGGCATATTCAGTATTCTTTGCCAACACCATAATTCAAATGCATCAATTCTTCTTAGGTCTTCCTTATCCACTGTCCAGCTTTCAAATGCGTAAGAGGCAATTGAAAATACCATGGTTTGGGTAAGGAACACCTTAGTCCTCAAAGTGACATCTTTACGTTTTAGGATTTTAAAAAGGTCTTTTGCAGCAGATTTGCCCATTGCAATATATCATTTGATTTCTTGGCTGCTACGTTCATGGGTGTTGATGGTTGATCCAAGTAAAATGAAATCCTTGACAACTTCAATCTTTTATTCATTTATCATAATGCTGCTTATTGGTCCAGTTATGAGGATTTTTGTTTTCTTTATGTTGAGATGCAATCCATTCTGAAGACTGTGAAGTCTTTGATCTTCATCAGTGCTTCACGTTGGCTCCACTTTCAGCAGGCAAGGTTGTGTCATCTGCATATTGCAGGTCATTAAATGAGTGTTCTTCTAATCTTGATGCCACGATCTTCTTCATATAGTCCAGTTTCTCAGATTATTTTCTCAGCATACTGATTTAATAAGTAAGGTGAAAGGATAAAACCCTGACACACATTTGCCAATTTTAAACCACACAGTATTCCCTTGTTTTGTTGGAAAGACTGCCTCTTGATCTATGTATAGGATCTGCGAGCACAATTAAGTGTTTTGCAATTCCCATTCTTCACAATGTTATCCATAATTTGTTACGCTCCACACAGTGGAATTCTTCTGCTTAGTCAATAAAACACAGGTAAACATCTTTCTAGTATTAGTATTCACTGCTTTCACCCAAGATTCATCTGACATCAACAATGATATCCTTAGATCATAACTATGCATTAATAAGAACCAAACCAGATGCTATTGAGTCAATTCCAACTCACAGTGATCCTATAGGACAGAGTAGAACTGCCCCATAGGGTTTCCAAAGAGTGGCTGGTGGCTTTGAACCACCACTCTTCTGGTTAGCCCTGAGTTCTTAACCACTGTGCCACCAGGACTCCCCTTAACAGGGTCGCTATGAGTTGGAATCTACTTGACTGAAGTGGGTTTTTTTTTTGGGGGGGGAGGGGGGTCCTTAATGCATACTTTTAATGCAAACTATGCATTAAGGACCCCCCCCAAAACAAAATCCACTACCCTTGAGTTGATTCCGACTCATAGCAACCCTTGGCTCCAGTCATACGTATTCATTGAGGTCTCAGTGGCTAAGGGATTCTGGACCTTGGACTTTCGAACTTTCTCTATTTGGGGCTTCTGTAATTGGTGAGAACACACATGCAGGGGAGATGTTGTGCATATGCCTGGGGACAGTGGGTGATTTATGCCACGACCTACCCCAGACCTTGCCTGATGCATCTCTTTGATTGTATCCTTTATTATAATAAATGGATAGATGTAAGTTTAGGTAATAATTTGTATGAGTTCCATTAGTCTTCTAGTAAATTATTGAAAGCACCTTGTGTAGTGAGAGCCAGAAGAGAGGCTGGACTTTGCTTATTTGGCAGGGGCTGGAAGAACAGAATCCTAACTTGTGAAGTCCCAACTCTGGATGGTTAAAGACACAGAGAGAAACTGCCATGTGGGTGGCTGGTGTCAGAATGATGAAGTGGAAAGGAGGGATATTGAGTTATCTTCAAATTTTAGGAATTAGCTTTATGTCAGCTATTATTCAAGTATATTCTTTAGAACTACTTTTATAAGTCCGTGTGCTAATGGTAGTTTTTAACTTTTGAAGATTTGTCTCTTTAATAAGTTTCTATAATGGGCTAGTTGAAAAGACCTTATTAGAGAGGCAGTCTTTACTGGGAAGAAGACAATGCAAACAAGTATTCATTGTATCAAAGATATAAGTGTTGTCAATATTTTCATGCAGTGTCCTGGAAAGAATAAGGGTCCTGTGCAGTAACATATTTCACATTACTGAGTAATGTTTTAATATTTTATCAGAATGTATTGCATTTATAATTTTAATGGTTTATTTAAGAAGAATGTATATCATCAACAACCTGCATTACATAAGAAATAATGTAGTATGAAAAAAAAAACAAACCCATTGCCATCGAGTCTATTCTGATTCATAGCAACCATATAGGATAGAGTAGAACTGCCCCATAGTTTCCAAGGAGCACCTGGTGGCTTTGAACTGCTTACCTTTTGGTTAGCAGCCATAGCACTTAACCACTATACCACCAGGGTTTTTAGATATTTATATTCAGCATTAAATTTGTTTATGTAAAATATTAATTTATGGTCATACAGTTATTATTGGATTTTAAAGTTTTAGATCTTAAAATTAGTGGTAACTTGATATTACTCCACACTGAAGTATACTATTAAGAGACATGATAGGAAGGGTTTCATTACTAAAAAATGGTTTATAATTCCAAGGCTATTCTCTTTTTACATCCGATCTCAAATGCTTAATAACGTTACTTAAAAATACTTCATTTCTAAGTAATGGTAATGGAATATAGAAAGAATGCATGCATTTGGGGAAAGTATCTACCTATCTCTCTATTTAATTATTTTGGTAATAGATTTTGTGAAGATTATTATTTAATATATTTTCAAGCAAATAAAACTCATTATTTGAGATGCTCTTTTCACCTTGTTTAATAGTAAAGACGCAAAGAAGCAGACATGCAGTCATATGATACTCCACAATGAAAGGAAAACAAAATATACATACCCTTGTTTTTTTTTTTTTTTTTTTTGTAATCACACTTGTAATTGTAGGAGAGAGAATTTGGCTGTCTGAATATTTGAAATCACTGTGGTAGATCCAGTAGGGAGTGATAAGAGTAAATATTGAAAATATACTGGGAATTTTCTCCAAATTTACTCTTAGATTTGAAGGCCCAACCTTGTAGACAGTTATTGCAGAATATTTTGCTTTGGAATACAGACTACAATAACCATTAAATATGTACTGTAAACAAAATATTAAATTGGTTCACTCTTTCATTTTCAGTGAGTCCTATACTTCATGCTTCTGGCTTTTATCACTATTTTTATTGTGATGGCTTCCAAATTTCTCAAGCTCATGATCTACACTCTCATATTCTCAATAACTCCTTGTATATTTCCCTTTACTTGTTTTACACACTATTTAAACCAAAACTATTGAAAAATTGAACATATTATCTCTATTCTCAAACAAGATCCTGTTTAGTATACATGTGGTTGTTCTTGTTGTTGTTGTGTGCCATCAAGGCGATTCCTACTCACTGTGACCCTGTAGGACAAAGAGAAACTGCCCCACAGGGTTTCGAAGGTGTGATCTTTATGGCAAGGAGCACTGGTGATGAAGTGATTATACTCTTGGCTTCTAACACTCCGTGGGAGAAAGATGTGGCGGTCTGCTTCTGTAAGGATTTACAGCCCTCGAAGTTCTATGCGGCAGTTCTACTCTGTCCTTACAGGGTCGCTATGAGTTGGCATTTACTTGATGGCAACGGGTTTGGCTCTTCAATCTTCATGGGAGGAGATCACCACTTTTCTCCTGTGGAGCGGCTGGTGAGTTTGGACCGCAGACCTATCGGTTAGCAGCCAAGCACTTAACCATTGAGCTGCTAGGGCTCCATCTAGGTAAATAGCACCTATTTTCTCCAACAGGAGCCCTGGTGGTGCAGTGGTTAAGCACTGGGCTGCTTAACCAAAAAGTAGGTCAGTCAAACCCACCAGTTGCTCTGCTGGGTAATGATGTGGCAGTCTGCTTGCATGAAGATTACAATCTTGGAAACCCTATGCCGCAGTTCTACTTCATCTTACAGGGTCACAATGAGTCAGAATCGACTTGACTGCAATGGATTTGGGTTTTTTCTCCACCAATGAAATCAGAAGTATAGGATGTATCTGAGAGGACATTCTTTACCCACTTGTGCACATTTAACCAGTTACAGTTATCTTTCTGCTCAAACTGCTTCAAGAATTTTCCTGACCGAAGTATAAAATTATACTGTATAGCATGACATAAAAATCTCTTATGATTTAAATTACCTTATTTTAATATCATGTTTCTTAGCCCTACAAATCTTGGTTAAAAAAACAATGTTCCTTGGTTGAGACTTCTCTGTTAGTTTCTGCTAAATATTCTGACTTGAGCTCATCTCCCTGAACAAGAACTGGGGACCAGACCAGCTCCAGAAATGCAATTGTGGACATACCACCTCACGATGACTACATATCTTTATGACTCTAAGAACTTTCAGTTACATTCTCTGACATACTTTACACCCCAGGAAATCCCAAGACTACCTTTTTCATGATGTCCAACTAGGCATGATAACTTGGAGAATTTTGGTTCTCATGTGTTCAGCTCCTTTTCTGGATGGGTGATGCTTCCTTGTCTTATCTGACTCATCTCTCTTCCTTTATTCCACAAAAAAGAGTGCTAGTTTTAGTCTATATTCTAGTTCTTTTCAATTCAACATTTTTCCCACTGCTGGGTTCCTTGTATGTCAAACATAGTAAAACAAAAACAATAAAACAAACCAGTTGCCATCAAGTTAATTCTGACTCACTGCCACCCTATAGGACAGAGTGGAATTGCCCCACAGGGTTTTCAAGGAGGTGCTGGTGGATTCAAACTGCCAACCTTTCAGTTTGCAGCTGAGCTCTTAACCACTGTGCCCCACCAGGGCTCCTAGTTAACCTACCAAAAATTTAAGCAAATGTCATTTTCAAACAACAAAGCATATTTTATTAAACTCATCAAGATATTTTTGTCTGCTATATATGGTCCTAAGAGTCGGAATCATCTCAACAGCAATGGCTAATCACATTTAACTAACATTATCCACTTAAAAATAGGTTTAATCCATGTTGTATTTTAAATATGTACACGTGTTTACATGTTTTTGTGTATATAGATATATGTTTAAACACATAGTATATTTTATAAGTATTATAATAAAGAGATCTGATGAGAATCACTTGACAGCAAGTTGGAAACATTTTCATTCTCAAGATAAATAACGTAAGTGATCAGAATTCTGCTAACACGATTTTGAAAAGGGCATTTTTTAAATGGGTAAGGAAGGAAAGAAACTCAATCCCCCCGTAACAGAGTATATATTTTTTTATTATGTGTTCAAAGCCACTCTATATTTAGTAGTGTTTGTGAATTGTATATATTCATGCCTTTGATTGCTTTTAATGTCTTTGTTCAACATGAGCTACCCATTTCTACTTTTACATCTCAGTAATTCTGTATGCCACTAGTCTTGGCAACCATTTTATAGCGGTGTCATGTGGCTGGAGGTCATAATTCAATGTATATTTTAAGTTCTACATTTTCTCTCTTTGTAGGTACCCTCATTTCACTCCTTGAATACAATGTCTTACGGAAATGCTTTGGGGATTCTATTTGTATTTACTCCCCATAAATCTTCAACCCAGTAGGCTAGAGAGCTAATAACCATCCCTTTATTGCCGGAAGACTTGCTGACTTCTGGTACCTCATTGTTAGTGATTCTGTTCAGTCTTTTCACGATATTTGTTTAATAGTATAATTTCTTTAAGGGCTTACTGAACACTGCTGTTTATGATTCTTCTCTTAATCAGACAAGAGTAAGATATGTTTGAAAGATCATAAGCAAAAGCATTAAAGTAGTACATTAAACGAAAAGTGTGTTTAGACAAAGTTGTATTTCTGAGGAAATAAAATAATTTTGGACATAGTGAAATAAATATCCTTCAAAATCCTATGGGGCAGTTCTACTCTGTCCTATAGGATTGCTATGAGTCGGAATCGATTCCAGGGCAACAGGTTTGGTTTGATTTAACTGTATTCTGTTATTTGAGAAAGTGTTTTCTTGATCCCCACACACATATATTTAAATGCTCTTCATGTGAAATTACGTTTTGTGTTTGCTTTTATTTATGTTTCCTTTCTTTTACTCAGTGTATGCAGAATAAACCTTATGACTTTCTGTCATTTTTACATACTAGAACTCTTATTTTTTTTGGTTTTAGCGAAGAGAAGTTTATTTCCTCACAATCAAAGTAGGCTAAAAGTCCAAATTCAAGATGCCAGCTCCAGAGGAAGGTTTTTTCCTCTCTGTCGGGCTTCTCATCAATGTTCCCCCAGACTAGCAGCTTCTGGGTGCAGGGACCCCAGTCCAAAGGACATGCTCTGCGCGCGGCACTGCTTTCTTGATGGTATGAGGTCCCCCGTCTCACTGTTCATTTCTGTCTTTTATATCTCAAGAGATTGCCTCAGGACACAGTCCAGTCTTGTTGATCCAGTCCTGCCTTACTAACACAATTGCCACCCATCCTCCCTCATTAACATCATAGAGGCAGGATTTACAACATATAGGAAAATCACACAGTACCAGGAACCATGGCCCAGCCAAACTGATATACACATTTTTGGGGGAACATAATTCAATCCATGACATTCCACACTTTGGCCCCCAAAAAATCACATCCTTGCAACATGGAAAACATATTCAGTCCATCATATCATAGCAAAAGTCCTAACTCCAAGTCCAAACTTCAAAAATTCCTCTTCATCTGTGAAATCTAGAATACAAGTTATCTGCTTCCAAATGTACAATGGCAGAACAGGCGCAAGCTAGACATTTGCATTACAAATGGGAGAAATTGCAGGGAAAGAAAGCATAACAGGCACCAAGCAAGTGAGCAGAACACATTACATTAGCCCTCAAGGCTTTGAAAATAATCTTCTGTTCTCTTAAACAATTTACATAATAGCCCTGCCCTCCAGACTCTAGGTATTGACCACAGTCTCCGGATTCTGAATGGAGGCGTCTCGGCCCTGGGCTTCAGCTCCGCTTTCCAGGCCCACTGGGACAGCAACTCTGCTCCCTTGGCTTTAGGCATACCATTCTCCTAGTCCATCGGAGTGACAACTCCACCCTTAGAAACACCAGAGGCCATGGCTCCACCCTTTGAAACCCGTGAGGTCATGGCCATACCTTTTGAGACTGAGGCAGCTCTGCTTCTGGTGTCCCTTGTCTCTTCAGCTTCTGTTTCCTATGGCTTCTTGGCTCTCAGACCTCATGCCCGCATCTGCCCTGCTGGGGCAAGTGTTCCAAAGCTCTGTAGCTCCACTGGTAAGTGCCCAGAGGCACCCACTCTGCCAGGAAGCCTCCCACACACAGGCACTCAGCTCTCTCACTCTGTGGGTCGGCTCCAGCGCAGTCTTTCACAGGTCTCCTGGTTCTGCTGCTGCTGCTTCTCTGCTGCTGCTGGTCCTCTGTCATTGCCACACGTCTATCCATTCAAAGTTTTAAAACCACTTCCACATTTTAGGTATCTGTTAGAGCAGCACCCCACTCTTTCGGTACCAGATTCTATCTTAGTCATCTAGTGCTGCCATAACAGAAATACCACAAGTGGATGGTTTTAACGAAGAGTTTATTTCCTCACAGTTAAAATAGGCTAAAAGTCCAAACTCAGGGCGTCAGCTCCAGAAGAAGGCTTTTTCTCTCTGTTGGCCTTCTTCTCTTCAGTGTTCTCCCAGACTAGGAGCTTCTCTGTGCAGGGACCCCGGTCCAAAGGAAGCGCTCTGCTCCAGGCACTGCTTTCTTGATGGTATGAGGTCCCCCTGTCTCTCTGCTCACTTCTTTCTCTTATATCTCAAGACATTGCCTCAGGATACAATCCAATCTTGTAGACTGAGTCCTGCCTCACTAACACAACTGCTGCCCATCCTCCCTCATTAACATCATACAGGCAGAATTTACAACATATAGGAAAACCACACAATACCAGGAATCATGTCCCGGCCAAATTGATACACACATGTTTTGGGGGACATAATTCAATCCATGACATATATATATATATATATATATATATATATATATATATATTTAAGTCTGCTAATAAGTGTGTTCATTTTTGCCATTTAAAGGGATGCAACAAAGGCAATATTTAAGAGGTTTATTAAAAAAAAAGTTTATTTGATATAGTCAAAAGTTTTATCTGTCTGACTAAAGTTTAATGGTTTAACTTATGAGATTTTATGAGTTTTAATGTTAAGTAGCATATAAAACAGAGAATTGGGTTTCTGGCTGTTAAAACAACAAAATTTTCTTTGATTTCTGAGTTAAAGGGTTAATTTATTTGTGTAATCTGCCTAGAAGACAAAGGTTTGGCCTCTCATTAGAGAAATATTTTTGCATCTGAATACTAAGCCACATGGCTTTTAGAAAAGAAAGCTAAGGTTTTTACTTTAAGTTGTTTGGTTAAATAACTTAAGTATTGTTTCACAGTGATCTATAATATTATTGTTTCTTTACTGTTAACTTGGTTGCAACTTTATCTTTTTGAATCTAGCATCATCAAAGCCAATGGTTTGATTGGGGAATTCACATCATTTACCTATGAAGTTTTTTTTTAATTACTATTCAGATATTTAGAGATTTGATAATCTTGGTATATTCTTGGTATATCCTGACTATATGGTATTTTGTCTCAAAATTATTATGCATTATATCTGAAGTTCTTTGAATATGGTTAATGATTATATTTAGAATTTTTTTTCTAAAGTTTTTTTTTTTTTTTTAACTAATTTTATTTGGCCTTTATGTTGTGCTTGTAATTAATTTCTATCAGGCCTTTCATTATTAAGAGTATTATTTTTATAAATTAATCATGGACATATTAAGTTTTGCCATCTATAGATAAGTTTTTACTTTGCTGATTTGCTGAAAACGTTTACTAAAAATGGACCTTATTGGACTTGGAAAAGACTGTGATTAGACTCAGTCAAGATTTATAGAACTCTTATGCAGAAGCTAATGGGTTCATAGACTGCTGCTAATCCAGAACCACGTGGGACAGAAATTAACTATATAAGACTGAGTAAATGAAAGAATACTATGGGTTTTATATGGGGACACTGCTGATGTTTTAAGGTCCTAATTTCTGGATATAAGAAACTATTTTCCTTTCTCCTAAATTATCTAACTAATGGGTTTAGATATTGTAACTCTTGAATTAGAAGTTCCTGTTGGTAAACTTAGCAAACTGGTAACAATCATAACAAGATAAGTGTCTGATATTTGAACTATGATTTTACAAAATAGAACAGCACTAGATTTCCTGTTAGTCTCTCAAGAAGCAGTTCGTGCCTTAATAGATAAATGTTGCTGTATTTATATTAATACTCAATCTGAGGTTTTGCAGAATATGGTTGCTGTTGAGGTACATGAAAAGCAGTTACTGATGCTGCTTATGTATAGACAAACAACTCATGAGATTCATTTCCTTGATTCAAAGACTTTAGGGTCATGGTTTCACTGGTTACTTCAGACAAATGGTGTACTGTTATTGTTAATATTTCCATTTTACTTCCTAGTTTGCTGTATGGTGCCTGGGATCTTAAAAAAACAGATGATGCCCAATTACCATTTATTAAGCATTTTTGATAAAAGAGTCTATAAGAAGATCATGATCCAAAGGAAAGAATGATGAGAGAGTTGTAATTATCTTGAAATCCAGATTTCTGATTTTCATGGAGGTTGGGGTAACCCACACAGGCTATTGCCTTTGGGTGACCTTTTGAACCTCGAGCTTTGAGAAAAAAAAAAGTTCCCGAATCCATTTTGAGTCAAACAATGATCCAGATAAACTAGTAAGACCATTTTGCTCTGGGCATTGTGCTTTTTTTGGAAGAATTCCGTCTGTTTTAGGAAACTAGCTTCAAAGATCAGACTGAGAGTTATGTTTAACATAAATTAGTAATTAGTTTAATCATTCTTTAAGACAATGTCCTCTGAAATACTGTCTAATGTTTGTAATCAAACTGTCACCCTCTTTCTATGCAGAAACTTATGTATCTTAAAGAAACCAGATTCTCAGAGGAGATTGGCCTCATGGCTCTGACTCTGTTTTGTCTTAGGTTCCATTTGTGTTTCTGAGAAAGTGACCCATGACTGTTAATAGGTAAACCAAGGAGGGGCAGCTTGCCCTTGGGAAGAACACTTTGTATGTTTTAAAGAGATTAACTGAAGACCTCCTACAGGAAAGGCCCATCCTATATTATCTTGTTAATCATGAATTCTTTAATGGAAACTTGTTTGTCACATGTAAATTTTTATATATTTTCTGTTTTCTCTAGACAAACTTTGTTTACTCCTTATGGATATATGTTTCTGTGTGGTAGATCCAACTATACTAGTTTAGATGATACCTTTAAAACTGATAGTGAATTAATGTGGGCAGTCACTTGTTTAGATTCCTGATAAATGTGTGGGCAATGCACTTTGAGAACTTTAGGATTATCTTTAAATATTCCTAGTAATAATGCTAGTAAATACTGAAAAGGTAATGATAAAATTGTAAAATGAAAGTCAGAAGAAAAGTCATTGGCCCAACATTCAGGATATTGTCAGTAGTTTTAATTCCTACTTATGGTATAGTTGAATTGGAGAAATCTTTTAAGAAATTTGTCAAATCACTATGGGACCAGTAACATGAGATGGAAGCACAACAGTGAGCTCTGATCTCATAAGCAAACCAAGGTGTTGTGAGATAACAAAATAACCCTAGATTTTTATCATCCCAGGAAAGTAGTCTGTGCTATAGAATTATACAGTAAGCTACTTGGTTACACACTGTAACATTCTTATAAACACCAGATTTCTTTGGTTGGTTACCATCAGGAATAAGTACATGGGCTAAATCACTATTGCAAGGAATAGTAATATTCTTAGTCTACATCCTGATAGTATTAGGCATAAAAAAATTTATCCTCTATTGTCTTACACACCTAAAAGTTAAAGAAGTCTTCGGGCTAAAATTTTAATGTACATTGAGTCTGCTCACTCGCGCAATGTGATTGATGAGAACATCGCTCTTGCATAAGATCCTGGTGAAGAACCATATGGTATCCAGTGGAAAACCAGCACTGTGAGTTTAAAGAGCCTGCAATGGCCTCCATCTAGGAGCTTGACTAAGTCCAGGTATTGATCATCGACATGCTATCTCCAATCTCCAATCAAAAGGAGGGAATGATTTAGGAAATAATATTCATGTTATTATTCCCTCTCCTTGAGGACAGAAAAAGTGACCCATCTGGAGCTGGGCTCACAAGGACTCACAAGGATACATCAACTGGGCCTTGAGGTATAAAGACAATAGCTAAGATAATCTTGGAAAATATCTTTTAGGGAAACTTTAACATAAAGCCAATCAAACAGAACACAAAAGACTTTCCACTTTTATCTTTTCTATTAGCATTTAGTGAATAGAAATTTGTTGGACCAGTGAAGACCCTCCAGACTGTAGTTACTGAAACCTGTAACTGAAACCAATGATTGTTAAGAAAGACAATTCAAAATGTAGGATCACAGTTTCTAGTCAATCTGAAAAGGCTAAGCTTTCAATGTTTTTGCACATTTGAAATGTTAATATATACTGACGGCTCTGTAACTGTTCCTTGGACTCAGGCAGACATGGCTGTGTCAGCATGCTTGTCCGTTTTCCCACTCTTGCCTGTTCTGTATTATTTCCTTGCACTCAGGCAGACATGGCTCTGGCAGCATAGTTGACCGTTTCTCACTTTTGTCCTTTTGAATATATGCCGAATAAAACTTTCATTTTTCTTTAAAAAAAAAAAAAAAAGAACAGATATTTTATCATGTTTACAAAAGCTCACTATGCTTATGTAGAGTTTAACTCTGAAGTATTTTTAGCATAGTTCTCTGAATAAAGTAAGGCAACATTTTTGACACATTGAATAAGAATTAAATTGTAGGTATTTGGAATAAAGGTGGAAGGAAACACCTTGGTTGGTTTTAGAGAGGCAATATAGCATAATGATGGTTGTACTCTGGAAAATGACAGATGTGTATCCAATTCTAGCTCTTTAACTTTTTAACTGCATGTAGAAAAGTTGCATAATCTCTTTAAGCCTTAGGTCTCCATTATACAATCTGTATAATAATATCACCTACTTCAAAATATGGTTGTGAATATAAAATAAGTAGCTAATTTAAAATGAGTTAACATATAGTTCCCAAAAAGTAAGTGCTTAATAAAATGTAAACTATTATAGTTACTATAATTCTGTTCCACACTACTTGTACTTATGTATAGTTTTCATCTACATTATATCTCAGATACTACTAAATATTTTCTTCTGTCAAGCAATTTTTTTCTATTAAGGAATAAAATTCCCATTCATCATAATAAAGCCAATTGTATATTTCCCTTAACATAAATTTTAAGGAGATGTTTTAAACTTTTTCTCTTCTGATATTATTAGGTTATGTATAGTGACATTTCAAATGCTTATTAGTTTTGACAGTATTTCTGGAGTAGAGGACAAGGTTAAAAGAGACACAATGGCATTTTACCTTTGAAAACGCGAAGAAGATTAATGTGTTGCTGAACTTAAAGTTACTCATGAGACCTGCGTGCATGATTTCCGATCTTGAGTTCACCAAGAAACCCCTGATAATAGTGAGTAGTTGAACTTGTGTTATAAACTAGTATATGTTCCTTCTGAAGTATTTGCTTTCACAGTAGCACAAGATGTGGAATGTAATGTTTGTGATTTTCAGACAAAGGGAGGTATAATCTTAAATACAAAAATGTACGTTTTGTGTGGGAATGTATGTCTAAACCATAGATCTATTAAATTTTTAGGTTAGACAATAATATTAAAAAAGAGGAGATATTTATTTTTAAAGGAATCTGTTTTACAGGTAAATAAAACTAGATATTATCCTTTAGGCAAACATAACTTGTGTATCTTCAAGCAGAAAATCAATATAGTGTTTTATGTGAACTAAAGTGGTCTTACAGCACAAGGATACGGAGAGGATTTGAGGGGTGGTTAGACTATAGCCAAGGACCAATAATGAGGCCCTCTCAGGAAACTGAGTTTCACATTATGAGAGCTTGAATTGAAAGGTTGTCAATAAAGATAGAGAGAAATGTCTAGGAGATGTTTTGAAGGAAAAACAAAACACTAAGGCTTTAAAGGAGAGGAAAGAATGAAAGATGACTCAAACCTTGAACATTTATTCAATATAGACTTAAAGGGCTATTTGCCAGTCATTGTTCTAAAGCAAGATTGGGAACTTTTTCTGTTATAGACCAGATGGTAAATATTTTAGGCTTTGTGGGACATCTGGTCTTTTTCACAATTACTCAGCTCAGTTATTGTAGTGTGTAAGCACTGTAGATAATATGTAATGAATATGTGTGGCTGTGTTTGGATGAAACTTTATTTACAGAAAGAAGTAGGCATGCTGGATTTGCTTCATAGTCATAGTTTGCCACCCCCTATTATGAAAAGATCATAATAACCCCAACAGGTAGGTACTATTATTATTCCCATTCTGTAGATGAGTAAACTGAAGCAGACAGGTTAAATAATTTGACCCAAATTTAATAGCTAAGAACTGGCAGAGATAGGATTCAAACAGCAAGGTCTGTGCTATATTCCACGTGCTAATGTAGTGAAAGATATTTAAATTAGTGAGACATCGAATGACTTTATTTTGAAGCATATACATATATATAAAAAACCCGTCACTGTTGAGTTGATTCCGACTCATAGCAACCCTATAGGACAGAGTAGAACTGTCCCTTAGCGTTTCCAAGGAAAAGCTGGTGGACTTGAACTGCCGAACTTCTGGTTAGCAGCCCAACTTTTAACCACTTTGCCACAGGGCTACACACACACACACACACACACAAAAAAAAAAAAAAAAAAAAAAAAAAAAAAACCCAAACCAAACCTGTTGCTGTTGAGTCAATTCCGACTCATAGGGACCCTATAGGACAGAGTAGAACTGCCGCATAGAGTTTCCAAGGAGCATCTGGTGGATTCGAACTGCCAACCTTTTGGTTAGCAGCTGTAGCAATTAACCACTACAACACCAGGGTTTCCCGTATATATATATGTGTGTGTGTGTGTATATATATATATATATATATATATATATATATATATATATATATATGTTGTTTTATAACTATAATTATATGTATTTATTTTTGTAAAAATATATGTAACACAACATTTGGTAATTCAACATTTTTCAGGTGTACAATTTAATTATATCAGTTACATTAATTATGTTGTGTAACCATCACCCATGATTGTTTGTTGCCAAATATTTTAATACTATAGTAGAACTTTTGATCTAAAATGAAATGTAGGGTTTTAGATATTCAGAGGTAAGTGGTTAAAGTTAGAGGTATAGATTTAGGAATCAAAAATTAAAGACAAACAAAATAATCACACACACACACAAAAGGACTGAAGCCATGAAAGTTAAAAGTTTCTCTGAGAACATAGTCCCCAAGGTAACAATGTGGACTGGGGCAATATTAGGACCATCTAGAGTACAATTTGTTTGGCAAATACATAATTCAACAAGCCTGACTCTATGAAAAAGAATGCTATATGAGGATTGGAGGAAGACTCATTAATAACCTTGCTTTCTGAAAATGATGAAGACCTGCAACACTTATGATGACAGTCAAAGACTCAACCTTCAATACTGATTACACAGACAGTTGCTGGATGAGTCACAGCTTTTGAATTTTGAGCAGTATTTTATTGACATGCTGGAGTTGCTATTGCTCCTACCTTGCTGGGCACAGTGGCTGACATAGCAGTTGCATTTAGGCTCTCCATGAGGGAGAAAGTTCAGGTGGGGAATTATAGATGGACAGCACAGGGGAGGAGCCTTCAGAGAGAGCATGGTCCTGCTGACACTCTGAATTCAAACTTCTAGCCTCCAGAACTATGAGTGAATACATTTCGGTTGTTTGAAGCCATCTACTTGGTGGTAATTTGCTATGGTAGCCTTAGAAAATTAATACAAAAACCAAATAGAAAAGAGAAAAATAGAATTTTTAAGATTTATTATCTATATTTTTTAAATATTTTAATATCCTTGTTATTAAAATACACTTACTAAATACTTCAATCCCCTATGCATCTGTCAGTTTGTCTTACTGTGGGAGCTTGCCTGTTGCTGTGATGCTGGAATTATCCAACAATATCATTTATATCACACTCAAGTAAAGTTTTGCCAAAGATCATTCAAAATCTATTGCTGCAGTATATTGACAGGGAACTGCCAGAATTCAAGTTAGATTTAGAAGGGGATGTGGAATCAGGGATATCATTGCTGATGTCAGATGGATCACGGCTGAAAGCAGAGAATACCAGAAAGATGTTTACTTGTGTATTATTGACTGTGCAAAGGCATTCGACTGTGTGGATCATATCAAATTATGGACAACATTGCAAAGAATGGGAATTCCAGAACACTTAATTGTGCTTGTGAGGAACCTGTATATAGATCACGAGGTAGTCATTCAAACAGAACAAGGGGATACTGCGTGGTTTAAAGTAAGGAAAGATGTGCATCAGGGTTGTATCCACTTACCATACTTATTCAGTCTGTATACTGAGCAAATAATTGGAGAAGCTGGACTATATGAAGAAGAAAGGGGAATCAGGATTGGAGGAAGACTCATTAACAACCTGTGTTATGCAGATGACACAACCTTGCTGGCTGAAAGTGAAGAGAACTTGAAGCACTTACTGATGAAGATCAAAGACTACAGCCTTCAGAATGGATTACGCCTCAACATAAAGAAAACAAAAATCCTCACAGCTGGACAAATAAGCAACATCATGATAAACGGAGAAAAGATTGAAGTTGTCAAGGATTTCATTTTACTTAGATCCACAATCAATACCCATGGAAGCAGCAGTCAAGAAATCAAAAGGTACATTGCATTGGGCAACTTTGAGGCAAAAGACCTCTTTAAAGTGTTAGAAAGCCAAGATGTCACCTTGAAGACTAAGGTGTACCTGCCCCAAGCTATGGTGTTTTCAATAGCCTTACATGCATGGAAAAGCCGGACAATGAATAAGGAAGACTGAAGAAGAACTGACACCTTTGAATGATGGTATTGGTGAAGAATATTGAATATACCATGGACTGCCAAAAGAACAAAAAAAATCTATCTTAGAAGAAGTATAGCCAGAATACTCCTTTGAAGCAAGGATGGGGAGACTACATCTCACATACTTTGAACATGTTATCAGGAAGGATGAGTTCCTGGAGTAGGACATCATGCTTGGTAAAGTAGAGGGTCAGCAAAAAAGAGGAGACCCTCAATGAGATGGATTGACACAGTGGCTGAAACGATGAGCTCAAGCATAATAATTATTGTGAGTATGACGCAGGACAGGGCAGTGTTTTGTTCTGTGGTACATAGGGTTGCTGTCAGGGATTGAATTACGTCCCCCCAAAAAATGTGTGTATCAGTTTGTCTGGGCCATGATTCCTGGTATTGTGTGATTTTCCTATATGTTGTAAATCCTGCCTCTATGATGTTAATGAGGGAGGATGGGCGGCAGTTGTGTTACTGAGGCTGGACTCAATCTACAAGATTGGATTGTGTCCTGAGGCAATCTCTTGAGATATAAAAGACAGACGTGAGCAGAAAGAAGAGGGGGACCTCATACCATCAAGAAAGCAGTGCCTGGAGCAGAGCGCTTCCTTTGGACCGGGGTCCCTGCACCTGAGAAGCTCCTAGTCCGGGGGAACACTGATGAGAGGCCGAGAGACAGAAAGCCTTCCCCTGGAGCTGACACCCTGAATTTGGAATTTTAGCCTACTTTACTGTAAGGAAATAAACTGCTCTTTGTTAAAACCATCCACTTGTGGTATTTCTGTTATAGCAGCACTAGATAACTAAGACAGTTGCTATGAGTTGGAACCAATTAGACAGCACCTAATAACAACAAAAAGTACTTACTTTAATGTAAAACAATAGACTGGTAAAATTGATGCAAATAGGCAATTTTTATATTTTTGATAATATGAATTATTATTCATATTATTACACATGATTATTCTCCATGAACTATTCTCCGTGATAGCATCTGTAAAAAATATGGAAGATGATCTCCAATCTTTATCACTTATTTACACGTCTAGTCAATATCTTACAACATTTCATATTTTAAATTTTATAATACATAATTTAATACATAATATATGTATTATTGGTAATTTTTCAAAGAACTATTTATAACTATTTCATTTTGTCACACTTATGAAAGCACCACTGGATATTAGCATTAATTATTTTTAAATTATTTGATTTTTATGTAAAATTTCTCATGTACCTATTTTAGCTGGGACAATATTTTACACTGTCCTAGATACAATTTTTTCCAATTAAAAAAAATAAAAAGCTAAAAATGAATTTATATTCATTCCATCCAGCCCTCCCCATGAAAAAACTTGGGAAATTAATCCGTTAGAGTATATGTTTGTTTGTTTTGGCAAATGTTAGGTAGCAGAAATATGGACATATTCAGATTCATTCTGATTGAAGATAATTATATAAGCAAGAAAGTAGGTTTTGGATATAGGAAAAGGATGTACACTGGCAAAGAATAAAATTTTATTTATTCAGGGATGCTTGGAATATATGGAATAATTTAAAAATCACAGCATTAGAACCTGTGTTCTTTGGTATCCTTGAAGAAAACGCAGACATGAATGAAAGATTATCAGATATCAAATATTTGGGAGAATAGATAATCATATTATATGTGCAATATTATATCTTATATATGATATACGTTTTACTATATGAACTGGCTAGCAGTTTCAAGAAGTCTTTGAATGTTTCAAATTGTTTCAATAGATATTTTGTAAAATATTTTATCCATTTTGTAATTAAAACTATTCTTATACTAGGGTCCAAGATGCAGGACCCATAAGTAGGAGTTCATTTTTTTGAAATTATAGATTGAGAAAGACATTGAAATATAACTTTGTACAGAATAAACTCTCCTACTTTGTATCTCCTCTGTAGCAAAAAAAGCTATGTAATATAAAATAGTGAAGTAAATGAGTTCTGTATATTTTGACTGCCTAGCTTTTATTGTCCTTTCATATGATAACAGAAACTTGATTTTCCTTGGGGAGCTACTCTGTTCCGCAGGAATTGTTCCACTCCATCTTTGCAAAAAAGTGTGGCAGGTAAATGAGTACTCAAAATAAGTGCATCACCTGACCTGACCTGAATGACTCAGGCCATTCAGAACAAAGAAGAACAATAAATGGATTCTTAAACTATTTGAGACTACATATTCTATTTCCATGGGATTAAAATAAAATAATAAGACAGAAGTCTGGAACTGTTGGCAGATATCTCTAAGTAATATGACTTAGCAATATGCATTTAAGTTTCCTCTCTTTTTTTTCATTGTTGAAAATTATTTCATGGTATGGATGTACCACAATGGTTACCAAGATGCCCTGTCTTGCCACCACATAGCAAGACCCTAGTAAGGTTGTGGCTAACTCAGGAGAGAGCAGCGCTGAGAGTTAGAGAAATAATCTTGACCATAGATGACATGGTTCGAGCACTTAGATCCAGCCAAGATTTAAACTTAGATTGTTCAGGTATATGATTCAGTAATTTTCCCTTTCCATTAAAACATGGTAACTTGGTTTTCACTCATGAATACAAAAAATCTTCCTGGCTTATACAGCTGCAATTAAAGATTCTTAATTTTGAAGAAGAAAGAACCATGCATCTCTCAGGTTCATCAATCAGGTTTGAGAGCTCAGATTTAAGTGATTTTTCAGCAAATGAATTGATTGAAATGAAATTTGGTAACTAGACATTCAGATTTATAAAATTTGCTGAAACAGTAGAAGGCTACTTAGTGAGAACTCAATGTCTTGGAAAGAATTAGTCTAATAAGAACATTTCTCCCACCATCACTGACCCCAGAACACTCAACATCATAGTTTCAACCATCCACACTATATGGCTGGGGTGAAACGTTTCTTACAGTTGATGAGCCAATACTGATACTTTATAATTAATGAAAGTTCATAATTTACATTAAGATTCATCCTTTTTTTGTGCACTTCTATGGTTTTCAACAAATGCATAATGCCATGTATATACCTTTACAGTATCATACAAAATACTTTCACCGCCCTGTAAATCACATGTGTTCCATCTATGCATCCCTCCCCTACTCCAAATTTCCTCCTCCAAACTGCTGGTAATCAGTGATATTTTTTACTGTCACTATAGTGTTTTTTTTTTTTTTTCCCCAGCATGTCATATAGTTGCAATCATACAATATAAAGCTTTTTCAGATTTTCTTCTTTCAATTAGCAGTATGCATTTAAGGTTCTTACATGTCTCTTCGTAGCTTAATAGCTCATTTCCTTTTATTACCCGATAATACTCCATTGTATGGATGTACCACCATTTGTTTATCCATTCAAATACTGAAGAACACCTTTGTTGCTTCCAATTTTTGGCAATTATGAATAGAGCTGCTATAAATGTTTGTGTGCAAGTTTTCATGTGGGAGTAAGTTTTCAGTTTATTTGGGTAAATATCTAGAAGCATGATTACTGGATCTCATGGTAAGACTATGTATAGCTTGGTAAGACATTGCCAAAGTATATCCCAAAGTTCTTGTACCATCTTACATTCCCACTAGTAATGAAAGAGAATTTTGGTTGTTTCAAATCCTCTCCACCATTTAGTGTTGTTAGGGTTTTGGATTTTAGCCATTCAAATAGGTGTGTAAGGAGACTTGGTGGTACAATTGTTAAGTGCTCTGCTGCTAACAGAAAGGTTGGCATTCTAACCCATCAAGCGGCTCTGTGGGAGAAAGACATGATGATCTGCTACAGTAAAGATTACCAAAAAAAAAAAAAAAAATTCCATCCAGTCCATTCTGACTCATAGCAACCCTATAAAACAGAGTAGAACTGCTCCATAGAGTTTTCAAAGGCACAGCCTAATCCTGTATATTATGTCTTGCTTCATTCACATAACTGCCTCTAATTCTGCCTCATTAACATCATAGAGGTTAGGATTTACAACACATAGGATAATTACATCAGATCACAAAATGGAGGGCAACCACAAAATATTGGGAATCATGGCTTCGCCAAGTTGACACACATTTTTGGAGTATACAATTAAGCCCATAACACCCAGAAGAGCAAACACTATACTGAAAATAACAAAATCAAAAGACTGACACAACCTGACTCCATGACTTTCTATAAAACTATAGTAATGAAGACACTATGGTATTGGAAAAAGAGTAGACAAATCAATGAATGGAACAGAATAGAGTGTCTAAAAACAGACCTACAGTCATCTGTGCCTTTTCAACAAATTTTGCTGGAACAACTGGACTTTCACTTGAAAGAAAAATGAATCTAGACACTGACTTTATGCTTTTCATAAAAATAAACTCAAATCATAGACCTAAATGCAAAAAATAACACTGTAAAACCTTTAGAAGAAAACACACGAAATAATCTAGGTGATCTTCGGTTTGAAAATGACTTTTTAGATAAAACATCAAAAAGCAAGATTCATTAAAGAAAAGCAAATTGCTAAGTTGTATTTCATTAAAATCTTAAAAATTCTCCTGTGTGAAAGACACTGTTAAGAAAATGAAAAGATAAACCACGGACAGGAAGAAAAAAATTGGAAAAACACATAGCTGATAAAGGACTTATCCAAGTACTCTTAAACTCAAAATAAGAAAAGAAAGAACTCGATTTAAAAGTGGGGAAAAGATCTAAACAAACAACTCACCAAAGAAGATATATAGATGGTAAATAAACATGAAAAAAGGTTTTATCATGACATCTTAAAAATATTGTATCTTTCCATCGTAACATGCATTATATTTCTATTTATTTAGATCTTCTTTGATTTCTTTCATCAGTTTTATGTATTACCTCATCTGGATCTTATACATATTTTGTTAGGTTTATACCTAAGTATTTATTTATTTATCGCTCATAATGAAAATGATGTTGTGATTTTATTTTCAAATTCCAATTAATTGTTCATTGCCGGTATGTAGAAAAACAATTGTTATTTGTATATTAACCCTGGATAATGCAGACTTGCTATAATTGTTTACTAGTTCCAGGGTTTTTTGTTTGGTTGTGTTTTCTCTGTTTCTTTTGTTTTTGATTTTTTGGAGTTTTCTATGTAGACTATAGTATCACCTGCCAACAAAAGTTTTATTTTGTCCTTTGCAATCTGTGTATCTTTTATGTTTTTCATGCCTTATGGCATTTAGCAAGGAATTCTAGTTTGCTGTTAAATAGGAGTAGTGAGAGGGAACATCTTTGCCTTTTTCTCAATCTTCAGGAGAAAGTAGTTAGTTTCTCACTTTTAAATATGATGATAGCTATAGGTTTTTTGTAGATTTTTGTTTAAGTTAAGAATATTCCTATCCCTAGTGTGCCAATGTATTTTATCATGAATGGGTGTTGAGTTTTATCAAATACATTTTCTGCATCTATTGACATGCTCATATAATTATATTTCTTTAGACTGTTGATATGATACATTATATTAATTGGTTTTCAAATGTTGTACCAAATCTGCAATATCTGAAATCAATCCCTTATGGTCTTGGTGTATAATCGTCTTCAAAATATTGTTGGATTGTATTTACTAATACCTTGCTGAGGGTTAATGTATGCATGTTTGTGATATACATCAGTCTGCAGTTTTCCTTTCTTGTAATGTCCTTGTCTCCTAAGGGTATTAGGTTAACGCTGGCCTCATAAAATGAATGAGGACATGATCTCTCTGCTTCTATTTTCCAGAACTGATTGTAGAGAATTGGCATCATTTCTTCCTTACTTGTTTGTTGGAAATCACCACTGAAACTGTTTTGGCTTGATACCTTTTGTTTTGGAAGGTTATTAATTGCTACTTCCATCTTTTTAATAGGTACAGGACATTTTAGATTATCTATTTCTCCTTGAGTGAGTTTTGGAAGATCATGATTTTGAGAAAATGATCGAGTTCATCTAAGACATCGAAATTTGTAGACATAGATTTGTTTAAAATATTCTTCAGTTATCTTCTAAATTGTTCATGGGATGAGTAGTGATATCCACACTTTAATGTCTGATATTAGTAACTGTATCTTCTTTCTTTATTGATTAACCTTGCTAGATGTTTATCCATTTTATTGATCTTTTCAAAGAATTGGCTTTTAGTTTTGTTGATTTTCTCTACTACATTTCTTTTCTCAATTTTATTCATTTCTGTTCTAATTTTTATTATTTCTTTTCTTCTTCTTACTTCAGATTTAATTTTCTCTTTGTTTCTTGTTTTCAAAGGTGAAAATTAGGATTATTGATTTTAGACCTTTCTTTTTTTTCCTAATATACAGATTCAGTGCTATACATTTCTCTCCAAGTACTGCTTTCACTGAACCTTATAAATTTTAATAAATTGTATTTTAATTTACATTTAGATTTAAATATTTTTAAATTTTTATTTTTCTTCTTCTTAGACCTACCTGTTATTTAGAAGTGTTTTGTTTAACCTCCAAATATTTTGGAAGTTTCCAGCTTTCTTTCCGTTGTTTATTTATAGTTTAATTTTATTGTGGCTCAAAGCATGGTTTGTATGATTTCTATTGTTTTAAACTTGTCAATAGGCTCTTCAAAATTTCATAGGTATTAGCCATTCTAACATTGAAAGCTTGGATCTCAGTGAAAACTTCATTCCGGGTGACAGCCAGTGAAAACGTAATCATTTTCCACTTCATGCCATTGTTGCTGGATTCCTATGCCTTAATATTAGGTGAAGTTTTTATTTAGCCCCAACAAAGCCAGATGATAATTCCTGTATTTCCCATTCACCTTTCCTCAGCCAGTCCCTTTTCCGTACCGGGTAGCAATTTCTGCAATAGTCCCAAATTATAAAAACTGACTATCATTCATTTAAGCAGAAAAGATATTTAATAAAAATGTGCTGAATAGATAACTGAATTAACAAGGTTGGAAGACCACACTCAGCATTTTTTCAGAAAAGAGTGAATTAACCAGTCAGAGTCATGGATAAAATCTTCCCACAGAACTACAACCAAAATTACGTCATATAGTCTATTCAGTCAATTGGCCTAATGTTATTTTTGGAGTGTCTGTTCTACTTTCTACTTCGGTGAGTAGCACCTGGCATCTTAGCTTTGGTGACCCAATTATTTTATGTTGTGAATTTTTGGTTTATATCGTGTGTTTTCATTAATGGAAGCACGCTGAATCATTGAGTGTGTCTGAATTTTGGTAGGTAGCATGGATTTTTTTTCTTGCCCCCTCCTACAAGCCTACATTCAGTTTTTGCTAAAGATCATTCAAAAGCTGCTGTAGCAGTGTATTGACAATGAACTGCCAGAAATTCAAGCTGAACTCAGAAGAGGATGTGGAACAAGGAATATCATTGCTGATGTCAGATGGATCCTGGCTGAAAGCAGAGAATACCAGAAAGATGTTTACCTGTGTTTTATTGACTATGCAAAGAAATTCAACTGTGTGGATCATAACACATTATGGATAACATTGCAAACGGAAATTCCAGAACACTTAATTGTGTTTATGAGGAACCTGGACATAGATCAAGAGGCAGTTGTTTGAACAGAACAAGGGGATATTGTGTGGTTTAAAGTTAGTGAAGGTGTGCATCAGGAATGTATCCTATCACCACACTTATTCAATCTGTATGCTGAACAAATAATCTGAGAAGCTGGACTATAGGAAGATGAATGGGACATCAGGATTCTAAGAAGACTCATTAACAACCTGTATTATGCAGATGACACAGCCTTCCTTGCTGATAGTGAAGCGGACTTGAAGCACTTACTGTTGAAGATCAAAGACCACAGCCTTCAGAATGGATTACACCTCAACATAAAGAAAACAAAAATCCTCACTAATGGACCAGTAAGCAACATCATGATAAATGGAGCAAAGGCTGAAATTGTCAAGAATTTCATTTTACTTGGATCCACAATCAACACCCATGGAAGCAGCAGTTAAGCAATCAAAAGATGCATTGCATTGGGCAAATTGGCTGCAAAAGACCTCTTTAAAGTGTTGAACAGCAAAGATGTCACCTGGAAGACTAAAGCGTGCCTGACCCAAGCCATGATGTTTTCAATTGCTTCATATGCATGTGAAAGCTGGATGATTAATAAAGAAGAATTGATGCCTTTAGATTGTGGTGTTGGCAAAGACTGTTGAATATACCATGGACGGGCAAATCTGTCTTGGAAGAAGTACAACCAGAATGCTGCTTAGAAGCAAGGATGGTGAGACTATGGCTCACATACTTTGAACATGTTATCAGGAGGGATCAGTCCCTGGAGAAGGACATCATGCTTGGTAAAGTAGAGGGCCAGCGACAAAGCAGAAGACCTTCAACAAAATGGATTGACACAGTGGCTGCGACAATGGGCGCAAGCATAACAAGGATTGTGAGGATGGCGCAGGACCAGGCAGTGATTCGTTCTGTTGTACATAGAGTCGCGATGCGTCGGAACTGGCTTGGTGGCACCTAACAACAAGTTATTAGTGGTATATATGAAGTACCACCAACTATACTATAAAGTCCCCATTGTACTCTATTGATACATATGTGTAACACCAAAAATTTCAAAATTTCTGTTTTTCCTACTAAAAATTCAAACACCTCATACAATTCCCTGTAAAAATTAGTTTGCGGCACACACTTGTTTCTTCGGTTTCAAACAGTCATCATATCCCTGCATTGTCAGTGGTACAGTAGCTTCCCAGTAAAACCCAGAGGCTGAAAAATTTCATGGTTGTTAAATGTATCGCTGGGCCTGAAAGAGTTAAAAAGCTTGTGAGTATCCCCCCAAGATAATTGTTCTCTATTTTCTTACAACAGTAGAAGAAGAAGGAGACCCAGAAATTGGGAAAGAAATGGACTACAGGTCTATTTGCCTCCATGATCTACTGCCTCCTTTGCCATGAGATCAGAAGAAATGAATGATGCTTGGTTAACATAACTGAACATTTTGATGAAGGGCCCAATAGCTGGATCCTAATTGAAAAGAGGAAAAATTTGGAACTGAACTTCAAATTCCTCTGGAAACCAGACTTACTGGATACACTGAGACTGAGGGAACTCCCTAATCTCTTGTCACGAAATTATCTTCGAAATTTGAATTGAAACTACCTCATAAAATCATCTGTAATCAAAACAACAGTTTAGCTCAATTAATAAAGAACGTCAGCCTTGAACTTTTTACTTTTTTAGAGAATTATCTATACGTAATCAAATTGACAACAGTAACTCTAAAACACAGATGAGAACTTTAAGGGGCATAGAGTGTAAAATTAATAGCGGTAAAACAAATTTGGATAGAGATAATGAGAATGGTGACACATAGCATATAATGTAACCAATGGTATTGATCTATAAATGTAGAAATGGTTGTACAGGTGTATTTTTGTTGTGTGCATCACCACCACCCCCTAAAAAAAAGAAAAAAAAAATGATGCCATAGTGAGAAAACTGCTTTTGCCGTCTCACCTTCCTGGTACTGAAACTTTTGTTATACATCTTTGCTTTCAGTGTTGTTCTAGAGTCCCTTGATTTGCTGCCACCATACCCCTTGAGGAAGGATTTTCCGTCATTCCTGCTTCTTTGCCAGATTATCTCCTAATTCAAAGATGAAAGTGTTTTTTCCTGTTAAACGTAGTCTGGATCAACAAGCCAGGGCAAGCAAGACCCTGGAATTTTCAGTTTCCAGAATAAGACGCTGCTCTCTGTCTCCTATGAAATTTTGTGGGATAGGAAAAATCATGGATTATAAAGTGTTGGTTACATTACAAGAAATCAAAAGATATTGAGTATTGATAATAGGACACCAATATAGTTCTTCAATAATACTGTTTTACAAATAATATATGTTCCCACTGGATAGAGTAAGACGATCTCCACCTTTGATTATAATAAAGGAAATCTCTTCATTGCCTATGTTAATGTGATTTATTTCTTCCAAGCCAAGAACATAGGCAGAATTTCTTTCCTATAACTGATATAATACCTCAGTTGCAATTTCACAACATGCTCCGGGAAGACATTCTTGAGGTTCCAGACTAGTGCAGGACAATCTGCTCATTGCCTTTGTACTTTTGTGGTTATAATATCAATTAAAATAAAGAGCTGTGCAACCACTTATTGTACGTATATCTTATCTGCTAGAATGCAAACTCCAGTCCCTATTAGTCTTGCTCAAATCAATGCTAAAGCAAAGATTTACACATAATATTAGGTCACTGTGTGTATTTTTTTGTTGTTGTTGTTGTTGAATTACCAAAGGGAAAAAAAAAAAAAAGACAAGAAGAGAAAGAGCATGAAGCTGGTGTCATAACAAAAGTCCCTAGATGGTGAAAATGATTAACAAACTCAGCTGCTAACTGAAAGGCTGATGTTTCAAGTCCACCCAGAGATACCTGGGATTGAAGACCTGGTGATCTCCTTCGGAAAAATCAGCCACTGAACATCCAGTTGAGCAGAGTTCTACTCTAACACTCATGGAGTTGTCATGAGTCAGAAATGAATCAACAGCAACTGGTTTAGGTATCATAATGTTGGATTTATACCTAAGGTCTCTTTGCAAGTTTTGGATGATTTTAATGAGTTTGCTACAGACCATTCAGATTGGCAGAATCTTGCTTTCTATTTCAGCAATTAGAAATATTTTCAGACTAGTAGGCTAAAGGATACAGGGCCCTAAATTGTCGCAAACAGAATACAGTGTTAAAAGCAGTAAGAGGAATTTAAAACTCTAGCAAAAACTAAAGAGAGATGAATTATGATACTACTATATAAAGATGCATATTTCAAATATTTCATAAGATACAGAGTATAAAAATTATGTTGATAAGTTTTCAAGAAGAAGAGTAATCTTTTATGATGTTGAATTTGAGATATAAATCAGAAAATTCTACATGCATGAAAACTTTTGACTGAAAAGTGTTACTTTCTAGTTTCTGAAAGAAACTGGAAGAGTGTTGTGGGTTAAAGTTTTGCTGTTTCCATATATTCTCCAACCCCTAGGAAAATCATCCTGTTATAACAGTTTAAAAAAATTTTTTTTTTCAAGAAACGTCACCAACAATAAATCAGAGATGTCTTAAGATTAAATGCTCTGTTTTATATTTTAGCCTAAAGCAAAGGAAGATAACATGTCAGCATTTATCTCAGGATGATTCTATGGATTAGCAAAATAGGAAATTCTATATATGAAAAAATTAAAATCCATTTGCCCAATTACTGTGTTTCATTCATAAATCTCCATATATTTTCTTAAGAATAATCATCTATAACATTAATAGATTTTGTTAATGTTTGTTCCTTCCTAAAACACTGCTTAAATAAATAATGCTATAATTTTAAAGATTTTGACCAAAATTAACTTAGTAATTTCTATTACTTTCCTTAGATATAGTGCATCATGAATCTTCCTTATAAAACAACACAGGTTCAAATATTCTGAAAGTATATTCCAAAGTGCATAATGGAAAGGTAATAAGTGTGCAGTGAAGTGAGATATTAACCTGACATGATTAAAGCTTAATGAAGGGTTGTTATAACCTACTAGCTAAATATTTGAAATATAAAAGGGATCCAACACACAATGAAATTTTTCATTGGCAGCTAGATTTTATTTTATTTATTTACTTGCTTACTTACTTTTCAACAATGTAATTGTAAGTAAACTATTTTTTCCTTCTGAAGTCCTGTACATGAACCACCTCATTTAAAATATTAAGGAAAAAAATAGACACACACACTATCTGAAATAATAATACTAAACAAATTAAATCTGTTAGTTTTCTTATAAATTTGTCTCACACTAAACACTAAATGATCAAGTAAAATTTTCAAGTTTAGAGTGAAAACCCTATGTTATTATTCTGGAGTCCCTGAGTGGTGCATATTATTAACGTGCTCTGCTACTAATGAAAAGGTTGGAGGTTTGAGTCCACCCAGAGGTGCCTCAGAAGAAAGGCCGTGTCATGGATTGAATTGTGCCCCCTCAAAATGTCAACTTGGCTAGGTCATGATTCCCAATATTGTGTGATTGTTCACCATTTTGTCATCTGATGGGATTTAACTATTTGTTGTAAATTCTATCTTTATGATATTGATGAAACAGGATTAGAGGCAGTTATGTAGACTCAATCTATAAGAGTAATCTACAATTTAAGCCAATAATTTTTTTTTTATTATATATATATTTTATTGTACCTCAGGTGAAAGCTTACAGAGCAAATAGTTTCTCATGAAATAGTAGTACACATGTTGTTTTTTTTTGACATTGGTTAACAACCCCACAACGTATTAAGCCTCTAAATTCTCAACCTTTTTTTTTGATGAAAATTACAGATGGCCAAAGATACACCGTTTCAAAAATTTCTACATTCACAGTTCAGTGACATTGACTACGCTCTTCCAACTGTGCTGTTATTCTCACTTAAGATGAAGGCTTACAGAACAAAATAGTTTTTCATTTAACAGTTACTACACATGTTGCCCTATGACAATGGTTAACAATCTCACAGCACATCAAGAATATCCTTACTCCACCTTGTGTTCCCTATCACCAGGGGGCTTTCTTGTCCCCTTCTGTCTTCTGGACCTTGTCAGTGGACTATTGTACCTCTTTAGTGTCATTTGTTTATTTATTTATTTATTTATTTTTATTTTATTTAAACACCATTTCAAAACTTTTTACTTACACATTTAAGTGATATTGACTATGCTCTTCCAATTGTGCTGCCATTCTCGCCCAAGATGAAGGCTTACAGGACAAAACAGCCTCCCATTTAATAGTTACTACAAATGTTGCCCTATAGCAGTGGTCAACAATCTCACAATACATCGACAGTGTCCTTATTCAATTTGTGTTCCTTATCATCAGTTTCTTACTCTCCCTCTGCCTTCTGGCCCTTGTCACCGGACTCCTGTACATCGTTAGTCCCATTTAGTTTTACTAGGGTGTCCATTCCCAGGCTTAACATCGAACCTTGAAGGTAACTTCCCCTCTGAGCTGAAAGGGCGTCTGGGGGCCACACTCTCGAGGTTTCTCTAGTATTCTTTATGCCAGTATATCTGGTCTTTTTTTTTTTTTTTTTTTGGGAGTTAAAATTATGCTCTACATCCTACTCCAGCTCTGCCCAGAACCCTCTGTTGTGATCCTGGTCAGAGGAGTCATTGGTGGTAGCCGGGCACCATCCAGCTGTACTGGGCTCAGTCCCATGGAGGCCTTGGTAGCTGTGGACCATTAGTCCTTCGGACTAATCTTTTCCTTGTATCCTGTTCTCTTCGTTCTCCCTTGTTCCCGAAGGGATGAGATCAGTGGAGTATCTTAAATGGCCGCTCATAGGCTTTTAAGACCCCAGACACTACTCACCAAGGTAGAATGTAGAGCATTATCTTTATAAGTAGTGTCATGCCAATTGAGCTAGATGTTCCCCGAGATCATGGTCCCCAGAGCCCTCCGTCCAACAACTCAGTCCCTCGGGGGGTTTGGATGTGTCTATAGGGCCTCCATGACCTTTCCTTGTGCAGGTTGTGTTAGTTTCCCCTGTACTATGTACTATCTCATCTCTCACCCAAGTTGCCACTTACCTATTACCTATTTAGTATCCCCCCCTCCTCCCATCCCTGGTAACCAACAAGGATTGTTACATTTTGCATGTGAATTTTTTCATGGGTTTTTACAATAGAGGTCTCATACAATATTTGTCCTTTTGTGATTGACTTATTTCACTCAGCATGATGTCCTCCATTTTCATCCATGTTATGAGATGGTTCACCGATTCATTGTTCTTTCTCGTTGCATAGTACTCCATTGTGTGTATGTACCATAGTTTGTGTATCCATTCGTCTGTTGATGGACATCGAGGTTGTTTCCATCGTTTTGCTATTGTGAATAATGCTGCCATGAACATAGGTGTGCATATGTCTATTCGAGTGATGACTCTTATTTCTCTAGGATATATTCCTAGGAGTGGGATTGCTGGATCGAATGGTACGTCTATTTCTAGCTTTCTGAGGAAACGCCATATCATTTTCCAAAATGGCTGTATCATTTTGCATTCCCACCAGCAGTGTATAAGAGTTCCCGTCTCCCCGCAGCCCCTCCAACATTTGTTATTTCCAGTGTTTTTGATTCGTGCCAGTAATGCCGGGGTGAGATGGTATCTCACTGTGGTTTTAATTTGCATTTCTCTAATGGCTAGTGATCGCGAGCATTTCCTCATGTGTCTGTTGGCCATTTGAATGTCTTCCTTGGTGAAGTGTCTGTTCATTTCCTTTGCCCATTTTTTGATAGGATTGGTTGTCTTTTTGTTGTAGAGGTGTTGGATTTTCTTGTAGATTATGGAGATTAGACCTTTGTCTGACTTGTACTGTCCAAAAATTTTTTCCCAGTCTGTAGGTTCTCTTTTAACTCTTTTGGTGAAATCTTTTGAAGAGCATAGATGTTTGATTTTTAGAAGATCCCAATTATCTAGTTTATCTGTTGGGTTTTTTGTGTTGATGTTTATGGTTTGTATCCTGTTAATGCCATGTATTAAGGTCTGAAGTATTGGTCCTATTTTTTCTTCTATGAATTTTATAGTTTGAGGCTTTATATTCAGGTCTTTGATCCATTTTGAAGTAGTTTTTGTATATGGTGTGAGGTATGGGTCCTGTTTCATTTTTCTACAAATGGATATCCAGTTTTGCCAGCACCATTTGTTAAAAAGACTGTCTTTTCCCCATTTGATGTATTTTGGGCCCTTGTCAAAAATCAGGTGACCGTAGGTGGATGGATTTACATCTGAGTTCTCAATTCTGTTCCATTGGTCAATGTCTCTGTTGTTGTACCAGTACCAGGCTGTTTTGAGTACTGTAGCTGTATAGTAGGTTTTCAAGTCAGGTAGTGTGAGTCCTCCAACTTTATTCTTCTTCTTCAGTAGTGCTTTACTTATTCGAGGTTTCTTCCCTTTCCATATAAAGTTAATAATTAGTTTTTCCATCTCTTTGAAGAATGTTGTTGGTATTTGTATTGGAATTGCATTGTATTTGTAGATTGCTTTAGGTAGAATTGCCATTTTCACAATGTTGAGTCTGCCTATCCATGAGCATGGTATGTTTTTCCATTTATGTAGATCCCTTTGGGTTTCATGCAGCAGTGTTTTGTAGTTTTCTTTGTATAGGTCTTTTATATTCCTGGTCAGATTTATTCCTAAGTATTTTATCTTTTTAGGGGCTATTGAAAATGGTATTGATTTCCTGATCTCCTTTTCATCGTTCTCTTTACCGGTGTATAGGAATCCAACTGATTTTTGAATGTTTATCTTGTATCCTGCTACTCTGCTGAATCTTTCTATTACTTCCAGTAAATTTCTCGTGGAGTCTTTAGGGTTTTCTATGTATAGTATCATATCATCTGCAAACAGGGACAGTTTAACTTCTTCATTACCAATTTGGATGCCCTTTATTTCTTTTTCTTGCCTTACTGCTCTAGCTAGAACTTCCAGCACAATGTTAAATAGGAGTGGTGATAAAGGGCATCCTTGTCTTGTTCCTGTTTTCAGGGGGAATGTTTTCAGCCTTTCTCCATTAAGAATGATGTTGGCTGTTAAGCCAATAATTTTTGAGATATAAATGAGAGAAGCAGACAGAGAGACAGGAGGACCTCACACCACCAAGAAACAAGAGCCAGGAGAATAGCACGTTCTTTGAACCCAGGGTCCTTGTGCTGAGGGGGTCCCTGTGCTGAGAAGCTCCTTGAGCTGAGAAGATTGATGACAAGGACCTTTCCCCAGAGCCAGCAGAGAGAAAAAGCCTCACTCTGGAGCTGGCCCCCAGAATTTGGACTTCTAGCCTCCTGAACTGTGCGAGAATAAATTTCTCTTTGTTAAACCCATCCACTTGTGGTACTTCCATTGCAGCAGCGCTAGATAACTAAGACAGGCCTCACAAACTACTTCTGAAAAATAGTCATTGAAAACCTTATGGAGCACATGCCTGACACAAATGGTGTTGCAACGAGTCCAGATTGACTTGATAGCAACTTAGTTCACAGTGTGTTATTGTAACGTTTGAGTTAGCTCCAACTAATGGCAGCCTTATGTATAACAAAACGAGACGTGGCTCAGTTCTGTGTCATCTTCATGATCACTGGTATGTTTGAGGCCATTGTGGCTATTGTGACAATCTGTCTCATTCAGCATTTCCCTCATTTTTGCTTATCTTCTATTTTGCCAAACGCAATGTTCTGTTCTAACAGTTGTTTTTTCTTGATGGTGTCCAAAATAAGTGAGTCAAACTCTCTCCATCTTTGCTTGTAAGAAGCATTCTGGATGTTTTTTTCAAAGACTGATTTGTTCCTTCTTTTGGCAGTCCGCTGTACATTCACTATTCTTCACCAATACAATTTGAATGCATCACTTCTTGTCTTTCTCTTTCATTGTCCAGTTTTTACATGCATATGAGGCAATTGAAAAGACAGTACCTCGGGTCAGGCGCACTTTAGTCATCAAAATGATGCCTTTGCATTTTAAAACTTTGAAGAAGTATTGTGCAGCAGATTTGCTGAATGCAATACCTCATTTGAGTCCTTTACTTCTGCTTCCATGGACCAAGATTGTAGATCCAAGTGAATAAAATCATTAACAACTTTAATTTTTTTTCTGTATTTATCATGATGTTGTTTATTGGTCCAGTTGTGAAGATTTTCGTTTTCTTCATGTTCAGGCATAAACTATACTGAAAGCTGTAGTGTTTGGTCCTAATCAAGAAGACCTTCAAGTCGTCTTCATTTTTGGCAAGGAAGGTTGTGTCATCTGCATAGCACAGTTTGTAAATGAGTCTTCCTCCAATCCTAATGCTGTGTTCTTTATCTAGTACAGCTTGTCAGACTCTTTGTTCAGCGTACAGATCGAAAAACTAAGATGAAATAATACAACTCTGCTATATGCCTTTTCAAATTTGAAAATCCTTTAATAGAGTTTAATTCAGCTAAATTTCATACCTAATTCATGGTCATGGGTACATTTTATTTTATGCTTTGTATCTCCCTGAATGTCCTTCTGTGATCCATTGCAGTTTCTGCACACTTATCACCTGTTGTCATGTACACCCATATTTATAACCTTGCAGATTATGATATTAAGATGACTCTGAAAACCAAACATGAAGCTACTTTAAAGGAGAATTATATTCATTGGTAAAACCTGGTATGATATTTCACAAGCATTGATGATGCATTGAAGGTGTAACATTTATGTCGGTTCAAAGATAAATTATCCAATATTCCTAATGAAATTCTATTAATTTTATTTCCATTTAATAATTTGAGAAAAAATATTTTTAAATATTTGTAATGTTTCAACTAGTGTAATATCTAGGCTTCAACAGGTATTATAGACTTTCTATCTGCCCATTGAATTCCAAAAGTTTCTGACTTCTTAGGAAACTTATGCTATTCTCTCTCTTTCTCTCTTTCTCACCATCTCTCTCTCTCTCTCATACTGTCTACCACTCCCCCCTCACCTTCCTTCTCTCCCACTCTCTCTCTCTCTCTCTCTCTCAGTCTCCATCCCTCCCACTCTCTTCCTCTCTCTTGCACTTGTATTCATTTTCTCCTTGCAACCTGGATCCATTCCATCAGTTATATTTATGCATTCAAACTTTATCCAATAACTTTAAAAATAAAACTCAACCCTGCTGCTTCAGTTATCAAAAAAACCAAACCCACTGCCATCAGGTCTACTCTGACACATAGAGACACTATAGGATAGAGTAGAACTGCCCCCACAGGGTCTTCAGTTACTCACTGATTTATCTCTCTCCCTTGCTAGAGAAAATTTTGGAAGACAAAGATTTAATTTTCTTAATTCCTATCTTTCTCCATATCATTTCGATCTAGTTGTCACCCTGATGATTTTATTAAGCTAATTCTCACTGTGATCACAACAGCCTCCAACATATCTATTATGGATTGAATTGTGTCCCCCCAAAATATGTGTTGTAAATCTTAACCTCTATGCCGGTGGTTATAATCCCATTTGAGAATAGGTTTACTCTGTTAAGTTAATGAGGAACTATTAGTGTAGGATGTGTCTTAAGTCAATCCCTTTTGAGATATAAAAAATCAGATTATGCAAGTGAGCAAGCAAACACAAAGGGAGCAGAAGACAAAGGCCACATGATCACCAAGGAATTTAGGAATAGAAACTTTAAAAAGACAAAGACCGTCCACCAGAGCTTACAGAAGAGAGCTTTCCCCTAGAACTGGAATCCTGAATTTGGACTTCAAGCCTCCTAAACTGTGAGAAAATAAATTTCTGTTCATTAAAGCCACCTATTTGTAGTAATTCTGTTATAGCAGCTCTAGATAGCCAAGACAAAAATCAACATATTGTTTTTAAGTCCATCTTATTTGACTTAGCCATTTTGAAATATTTCCCTTCTTCTGTAATACTTTCCTCCTTTGATTTCTGAACACAACATTTTCCTGGTTTTCTCCTATATTTCTGCTACTTACATGTCTGTAATGTTTTTGTGGACATGTTTTCATCTGCTGGCCATTAGTAGTTGCTGTGATGAAGTGTTTGGTCATGAGCTCCTTTCTCTTGCTACATTATCTCCTTAGGTTATTTCACTCATGCTCATAGATTCAATTGTTCACAAAACAAACAATTTATATTTTTAACTCAGCTGTCTCTATGACTTCTAGATCCAATTACTTAAGAACATGTTTCAAAAAATCCTAAAATACAAAGAATTCAAACTTTCTGATTTGATAAGGACTAGCATCAATCATCCAGTAAAATAAAGTAGCACCACTGAAGTCATCTTTGACACGTCTCTTACCTACACATGTGTATCTAGCCCACAATTTAGTCCTGCTGTTTTTGACTCTTTCTTATCTCCTACAGTAGTTTAATTGTTGGTCAACTCCCATTGAACATTGTTCAATTCAAATACATCTTCTCCTCAACTGGAATGATCATTCATGTAAACAAAAATGTAGATCATACTACTAAGAAAAAATGTAGATCCCACTCCTTTGTTTAAAATATGACAAAAGTTATTTTATATATAATTGGAATATTTTTATTATTGTATGCCTTTATCACTAGATTAAAACTCATTGAAGACGAGGCCCAAAAGATTATTTGACTCACTATTTTATTGTCAAAAATTAAGAGCTAATTAATCATTTATTGAAAGAATGAAGAAACTATCATGTGTGTTCTTCTAAATGCAGCAAAAATTGTTTTTTTCATCTCTAGCTATTCTTTACCATTTATATAATTTTCTTCATGAACATAAATAAAATAAGTATAAATCAAATTGAAAATTGTGCTAAATTTGGAGAAATATTTTGTGTTTCTAAATGTGAAAATATTACAGTGTATCTACTTGCTTATTTAAAACACAAACTAGGAAAGTTTTAATTTACTCTAAATTTTGGTAGTTTTAATAAAATTTTTAATAAAATAAAAATAATAATGATCTTTTAGTTATTCAAAAATATTTTACTTTATATAAAATAAAATATACTTGGAAAATTATCCCATTAAATATTTTCCAAAATCATTTGAGGATTATTGAAAATATTTTATCCGTTTTGTTGAAGGTCACAGCATTTGGTTGACTTCCAGACTTTTTGTTTGTTTATTTGTTGTTTTTTTGTTTACAGTTTGTATGTCTTCCAGGGACATTTACCTAATTGTTTTACTTACATGGTCAAATTTTGATTTATTATTTGGTTTGATCCAAGGTGCCCACACATATTAGATCAGTAATATATGATTATGCTATACATATTATATGTGGTAAATACAATATTATTTGCTGATATTGCAGAAATAAATGTTGTTGTTGTTAGGTGCCATAGAATCAGTCCCCACTCATAGTGAACCTATGTACAACAGAACAAAACAGTGCCCAGTCCTGTGCCATACTCACAATCATTGCTATGTTCAAGCCCATTGTTGCACCCACTTTGTCAATTCATTATGTTGAGGGTCTTATTTTTCACTGACCTTCAACCTTACCAACCATGATGTCCTTCTCCAGGGAATGGAACCTCTTGATAACATGTCCAAAGTAAGTGAGAGGAAGTCTCACCAACCCCATTTCCAAGGCGGGTTCTTGCTGTATTTCTTCCAAGACCAACATGTTTGTTTTTTTGAAAGTCCAGGGTATATTCAATGTTCTTTGTCAAAACCATAATTCAAAGGCATCAATTCTCCTTCGGTCTTCCTTCTTAATTGTCCAGATTTCTCATGTATATGAGCAAGTAAGGTTGTGTTATCTGCATATTGCAGGTTGCTAATGAGTCTTTTACAAATTTTGATGCCACATTTTTCTTCATGTATTCTAACTTCTCATATTCTTTGCTCAGCATACAGGTTGAGTAAGTATGGTGAACAGATACATCCATGATGCACACCTTTTCTGATTTTAAACCAAGCAATATCCCCTTGTTCTGTTTGAATGACTGCCTCTTGGTCTATGTACAGGTTATGCATAAGCACAATTAAGTGTCCTGGAATTCCTATTCTTCACATTTATTTCCATAATTTGTTATGATCCACACAGTTGAATGACTTCATGTAGTCAATAAAACATACATAAACATCTTTCAGGTATTCTCTGCTTTCAAACAAGATCCATCTGACATCATCAGTTGCATGTCCTGTTCTGAATTCAACTTGAATTTCTGGCAGTTTCCTGTGGATGTACTGCAATAATCTTTTTTGAATTATTTTCAGCATAATTTTACTTGCTTGTGATATTAATGATATTGTTAGATAATTTCTGCATTCTGTTGGATCGTCTTTCTTTGGAATGGGCACAAATATGGATCTCTTCCATTCGGTTAGCCACGTAACTGTCCTCCAAATTTCTTGGCTTAGGCAAGTGAGCACCTCCAGTTCTGCATACATTTTGTTGAAACATCTCAATTGGTATTCCATCAGTTCCTGGAGCCTTGTCTTTCAGCTATGCCTTCAGTGCAGCTTGGACTTCTTTCTTCAAGACCATTAGTCCTGGATCATATGCTGAACGTTGACTAATTCTTTTTGATGCAGTGACTCTGTGTATTCCTTCCATCTTCATTTGATGATTCCTGCTTCATTCAATATTTTGCCCATAGAATCCTTCAGAATTGAAACTCTAAATTTTTCTTCAGTTCTTTCAGCTTGAGAAATGCCAAGCATGTTCTTCCCTTTTGGTTTTCTATCTCCAGGTCTTTGCACATTTCATTATAATACTTTACTTTGTCTTCTCAAGCGGCCCTTTGAAATCTTCTGTTCAGGTCTTTTACTTCATTGTTTCTTCCATTTGCTTTAGCTACTGTAAGTTTCAGAGTCTCTTCTGACATCCATTTTAGTCTTCTTTCTTTCCTGTCTTTTTAATCACCTTTTGCTTTCTTCATTTATGATGTCTTTGATGTCATCCCACAACTCTTCTGGTCTTGAGTCATTAGTGTTCAAAGTGTCAAATCTATTCTTGAGATGGTCTCCAAATTCAGGTGGAATATACTCAAGGTCATATTGTAGCTCTCATGGACTTGCTCTAATTTTATTCATCTTCAGCTTGAACTTGCATGTGAGCAAGTGATGGTCTGTTCCACAGGCAGCCCTTGGCCTTGTTCTGACTGATGATATTGAGCTTTTCCACCATCTCTTTCCACAGATGTAGTCAATTTGATTCTGTTTTACATTTGGTGAAGTCCAAGTGTATAGTTGCCGTTTATGTTGTTGAAAAAAGACTTTTGCAATGAAGAAGTCCTTGGTCTTGCAAAATTCTATCACACAATCTTAGACATATTTCTGTTATCAAGGTTATGTTTTTCAACTACTGGCCCTTCTTTATTTCCAACTTTTTCATTTTAATCACCAGTAATTATCAATGCATCTTGATTGCATGTTTGCTCAATTTCAAACTGCAGAAGTTAGTAAAAATTTTTAGTTTCCTCATCTTTGGCATTAGTGAGTAAATTTGAGTAATAGTAGTATTAACTCGTTTCGTTGTAGGCATATGGATATTATCCTATCATGGACAGCTTTGTACTTCAGGATAGGTCTTGAAATATTCTTTTTGAGAATGAAGTAGACACCATTCCTCTTTAATTTGTCATTTCGGACACAGTAGACCATATGATAGTCTGATTTAATATGGCCTATACCAGTCTCTTTCAGCTCAGTAATGCCTAGGGTATTGATCTTTATGCATTCCATTTCATTTTTGATGACTTCTAATTTTCCTAGTTTCATATTTCACACATTACATATTCTGATTATTCATGGATATTTGTAGCTGATTCTTCTCATTTTGAGTTGTGCCATATCAGCAAGTGAAGATTCTGAAAGCTTTACTCCATACACATCATTCAAGTGAACTCTACTTTGAGGAGGCATCTCTTTGCCAGTCATATTTTGAGTGCCTTCCAAACTGAGGAGCTCATCTAGTGGCACTATATCAGACAATGTTTCACTGCTGTTCTTACGGTTTTCACTGGCTAATTTTTCAGAAGTAGGTGGCCAGTTCCTCCTTCTTAGTCTTAGTCTGGAAGCTCCATTGAAACCTGCCTACCGTGGGTGGCCTTGCTGGTATTTGACATACCGGTGGCATAGCTTCCAGTATCACAGCAACATGCAAGCCACCACAGTATGAGAAACTGAAAAATGCATTAAAAAAAAAAGAAAAGTTTAAGGCATTTAAATATATTTACCTATATAGGTAATATAGGTAATATATAGGGTAATATATTTAAATATATTTAAATGCCTTAAACTTTTCTTCACATTTTATTTGGACTAATTTCAGTGATAATCGTACATTTAGCTAATAAAATTGTATTGAGTTCCAAGGACTTTGAAGAGTTTAAGTTTAATCCTCAGAACAGTAGTATATGTATTTACTATCATAATATAAATCTAGAGAAGGTGAAATTTAAATAATTTCATAATTATCCAGAAGTTATAAAAATAGTGATTGGCAATGCAGATATCTAAACTCATATTTATTAAATTTCATGGTCTATGTATTTGAACACAGCTATATATTTCCATCTTATGATACTTAATGGGTAGCTACAATTTGCTAATTTCTTTAACCTTATTATCAGAGAGGTGAACTTAAGTTAAAATATGTATTATTGTGTTCACAGTGATTGTATATTCATATTTTCCCAGAAAATTACAGATAAATAATTTTATGGAGAATAATTTAAATTATAGTGTGCATAACACCTCTTGCTCTGTCTGGTCATCAAAATTCAACACAGTTGAATTACAGAGACTGTAAATAATAAATTAGAAGTCTATTTTCACTAGATATTAAATATAGAATTGAATAAAACCTGCACATATTATATATCTTTTAACTCTTAGCACAGAACACTCAAAGTCATAGTCTTTGATCATGACAAAAACAAGTACATGAGGGATTGAGCTGACAACAGCTGAACTCAGAAGAAATACATGAATCTGCAAAGAATGTCTTCAGATAGAGTGAACTGAAGAGATGTTAGCAGGAAAAAAAAAAAATTGCAATACACAGTGAAAAAAAAATCACTAAACCAATAGCTTCGGAAACCTTACATGTGCAAAAAATCTTGTAGGTCAGAGTCTTGTCCAAATCTGCCAGAAATATTGATGAGAAAAAAGTGTCTTTATATTTAATTTTATATTTAAATAAATATGAATTTAGGAACCTGCTTCCAAATTCAATTCTTTCCATAATAAAGGTAAATATTCAAGATGGGTTGTTTAGGTATGCAGATTTAATTCAGGCAAGGATGGTGTCAAAAAAATTACTCTTTCATTGTCCCACTGAGATAGCTATTGACAAATAACCAGCGCACTGAGGTTATAATCGTGTTTACACAAATTGCTGTTGCATCTATTTTTAATAAATAATTAGATTCAATAAACCTAGCGTCTTCAAACACAACTTTGGCTGAAGTAATTGTCAATATTTAAACTATATTCTGCTTCTAAAACATAATTTGAACATGTGTTAAATTTCTCAATCTACTTTACTAAGTTACTTAACCGAGTTACTTTACTTGAGTTCCTCAAGACATTCCTAAAATTAGTCATACTTAAAAATTAGATCTGTAAAATGAATTAGCAAATATAATTATTTTGTCTTTTCCAGTCATCCATGTCAAAACTACATGCACAGATAAGTATGCACATAACACACATTGAAGGGTTGGGGGTGAACTTACAAATCTGACCAACAAGTTTTTGGAGTTTTTCTTAATCCAATATTCTTAGCTGATTGCAAAGGCATATTTTTATCTCAAATTTTAAAGAAGCCATCTAAAATTAGCCACAGTCTTATTTCTTTTCTTCTGACTGTTTGAATTTCCTAAGCTCTAAAGACTTTAAGTAACTCTAGGTTGCAGGATTCCCTTTCCCATATTGTCTCAAAATGCATGTTATTGTTTTGAAATTTCTGTAACTCATATAATATATTAAACCATATTTCTACATAGTAAACATATGTGGAATTTTGAAGCACAGGATCACAGTGAATAAAAGAAGGATGTGCTTCATTCAATGAAATCTTGGTATTTTGATCTGGAAGCATTTCCAAGAGTTTGTATTACAGGGTAACTGTCTTAATCTCACTCTAAAACTAGCTATTCTTTGATATGACTATTCTAAAGGTATCTGGTTACAGTGAATTTTGAAGAACATATTTCATTTTTTTTTCAGATGAAAAACACTCCAATGTAAACAGTAGATATAAATATTTAGCTGAGATGAGTTCAAATTAATCTTAGAGGGAAAACATCTAAATGGAAAAAAAAATCTTATTATACTAAATATGTTTAATATTATACATAATAGAAGAACTCATAATAGGAGAACTTTATGATCAAATACTCATTTTTTTTCTTTAGAATGAAAGTTGTTTGCTGTTTCCCTTGAACTCATGTCACATAGTCAAACATTAGATGCATAATACTTTATTATGTACTGAGGTGCTGAGGAGGATATAAAAAAGAAAATTCAGGTATTTAACAAATAGTTAAAATGTCATGTAATGTCACTGTCTATACTCTGAGGAGGAAATTAATGGTACAAACTTGAAAGAATTTATAGGATGTGATGAATAAATTTTCTATCTGACCAATATCACTTGTCCTCTGAGAAGTTTTATACTCTTTCTCTCTTTATCACTCTCTCTCTTCCTCTGTTTATCTATCTGTCCCCTTTTTATGTGTGTGTTATTATTATTATTATACTCCCTAGAAAAAGTTCTAGCCACTATGACTCTCCCCATACCTAACATAACTAGTAATTACTACAGATGTTTTGCGTTCTGTCCAGCACAGTATGTTGCCATTAATAAGGTAAGAATATAAAGCAGGAGTCAACACTATTGTAGAAGTTCAAGTGGGAAAATAAACAGATACAACTGGCAGTAAAAGCAATAGTTATATCATTTTGTGGGGGGAGGGTGATATGATATCAAGGTTCACCAGAAATTCATAGTTGTGTTAAGCTTACAGACTTGGATACCTAGACTGGATTCCATTTAGCCCCATGCATACAGATAAGCAGTTAATTTAGCAGTGCTTTACAAAATGCTGCAAAATTAAATTCTCCAGCTCAGAATGGCTCCCTCTGAAACGTGTTCTGATTTTCCATAACGCTTTTGTGGTGCATTAATGATAAATCAAATGAGAAAAATGTCGCAAAACATCGTAAGTGAACTCCTTTCTGTCTAACTAACACAGATGCATGCGTTTTGAAATTAAATTTATAAATACCTATAAGTGATTAAATCTGTAACTAACTATAAGTTATTCTAAGCTTTTACCTCACATAAATAGCCTTAAAAAGTAAATGGATTATGAAGAGATGAATACACCTCAATTATTACGACAGAGTACTGGCTTGAATCATTTTTCAACAATTAACAGTTATATAATCAACTAAATAAGAATAAATTTTGACCTTAAAGAATTTCACACTAGAACTTCAATAAGAGAAAAAGTCTCTTTTATCCTGATTTTCTTTCTGTTTTTTCTCCGATGCAACTTGTGTAATAAGAAATTGCCCCTGATTTTTATACAGTTTTAGAGGAAACAAAATTAGATTGCTAAATCTGCAGCAAAAAAAAAAAACCCAAAAACTTAATGAAAAAAACTCATGCTTCTTGAATTGTGTTCTGTATACTAAAACTGAGTTATTCTTATAATATGTGAACATGCTTTTACTACATTTAAATTTGACTGGTTTATAATTTGATTTCTTTTATGCTAGAGGCTGTTTAAGCCTATTCTAATTTGTACTTCTGATCTATATTTTCGAGCTATGTGTATCTGATCACAGTTGAGTTTTTAAAGATCCATTTTAACAATTTACTGCAGGGCTAGAAAAAAATGAAAGATTTTTCGTAGGCAATTATACAAGGATTGGGTCAGTGTTTAGAGCATAAATGCCATATCAGAAAAATATTATAATTAATGTAGAATTCTCCACTGATATGACCTTTAGAAAGTACTTTCAATAAGTATTTAAAATAAATGATGGTGTTTCCTTCTTTTCACCTATTTTATTGCAGTGCTTTAACTAAATACCAAGTCTATTTATATTATAAAGACTACCTAAGACTGAAGAGTATTTATTTTATACGGTTCTATTTGAGCTGCCCATCAGTTATGCTAGGCAGTATCTTAGTTGATACTTAGTTGATTTATTAAAGTTAGAATAAAGGAATCTAGAGAAAAATAGAAGTATAATGTTTATAATTATTCTCTGTCAGTAAAATATGAAATGATGATGAAAGACCAGTCTTTGATGCTTAAACAGCTAATAATTTATATCCAAGTAATAATGCATAGGAAGCTGTTAACCTTAAAATTGAATCATTCAGTTACATATATGATAACATTGTATTTTACATGTTTTCATTGCAGGAATAAAAAAATGGACACTTACTTCTTATATGTAAATAATGGTGAAGGAGAACAAAATTTGATATGAGTAGCAAATCTCTTTAGCAGAAGAATAACTTTAAGGTTTTTTTCTTTAATTGTGTAAATTTGCCCTTATTGTGTTAAAGCATATTTTATGAGTTTATTTTTTACATATTATTATTGATTACAGGTAGTCCTCGACTTATGACAGGGTTCCATTCTGATGACTCCTGCATAAGTAGCATCTGACGTAAGCCAAAACCTCATTTTTCTTTAGTTTTATTACTTGCACTTTTTACTATATGTATCTTTATAACTCTGATCTTTATTTGTTTTGGGGGGTTGGAAACTACATATAAACTTACAGATCTATATTAGTACGTACGTATATGAAAAATACACACATCTATTAAAAAAAATGATGTCAGCATTTTGTCAGTTGCTGTAATAACTCCTTTTGAGGAAGGTTCTGGATCATCTGGATTATCCTTGGGAATAGGAATGGGGTTTCTAGTCAGAAAGTTCGTGAGAGTTGTCAGTATGATCCTGTAACATTACATGTAGTACATATTACAAACAATAAGCTGTCCCCCCCCCCAAAAAAAAGACAATCATAAGTGCAGTTTGTCATAACTCAAACACGTTGTAAATTGAGGACTACCTGTACTCACTATAATCTAGTCATATTCTATGGGCCTTGACACAAAGATGAAAAGGTGTGATCCACAATCTTAAAGAAGTTAATGTACGGTGAGAATTAATGCATACAACTAAGTAATTCAAAATTGTGTAATTGTTACAATAGAACTGTTTTTAATTTGCATTGATTATAGGAGGAAATGAGAGCATAATTCTTCCTGGAGAAAGACAAGAAGCATTCATAGACGAAGCAATTCTTATTCTTCACTGGAAGGACCAGTGAACGCAGCACTTAAGAAGGCCCATTTGAGTCAGAGAGAATAAGATGTAAAAAGGCACAGAAACATCCAGCATATTCAAGCACTGTTTTGACCTTTAGAGTGAAAATGGAGCCCTGCTGGCGCAGTGGTTGAAAGCTGGCTGCTAACCTAAAGGTCAGCAGTTTGCATCCACCAGCTATTCCTTGGAAACACTATGGGCAGTTCTATCCTATCCTATAGGGTTGCTATGAGTAGGAGTTGACTCGAAGGCAACAGGTTTGGTTTCTGGTTTTCAGAATACAAAGGGAGCCTTCCTGGCACAGTGGTTAAGAGTTATGGCTGCTAACCAAAAGGTTGACAGTTTATAATCCACCAGCTGCTCCTTGGAAACCATACAGGGAATTTCTACTCTGTCCTGTAGTGTGGCTATGAGTTGGAATCGACTGGACAGCATTGGATTTTTTTTTTTTGGTTAGAGTGCAAATAGGCAGTATATCTGTAAACGAGGTATAAATCCTCCCAACAGCTTGAATGCTATGTTAATCAGTTTAAAATTTTGCCCTTGTGATTTTGGAGAAGTGAGAAAAGTTCCAGAAGAGCAATTCTGCTCTGATTCTTACTTTAGAAAGAACACTCGTATTATAGCAGGGAGAGTGAATTTTAAGGAAACAAAGATGACAGCAAGGTGAGTAGTCCATGAAATGAAAGGCTAGTGGTGCTGTGGGGAGATTGGTATGCTTTGTGAGTGACAAGACTTGGAAGAGATCTGTAACAATTACTGGATTTCTTGCTTGAAGAAACCATGTACTTTGTGATTTAATTTAAGAAGGTAAGGTTTGAAGATAAAAGCAAAAACGGGGACCAAAAATTGAAGGTGGTTTTGAGAAGCCTGTGAGACTATGTAGATGATATTTTGATGTGAAAATGTTGTGATTTTGTGTCATGAGTCAAAAGAGTACAGAGAGTAGGAAGAGTCATGATATTAAATGCATGGCTCCAGGGACAGGGTATAAAGTGAATCAAGAAGTGTGCAGAGATCTGACACTGGAATATATGCTAAGTAAATTTTCTATTCATGAGTTCAAATTCTTGTTGATATTCTAAAGCTTTTTTCTGAGTCTCCAGTCATGTACCTCAGATTATAAAACAGAAATATATCATTTGGGCCTTGGCTTTAGTGTGGGTCTGCTGTGTGATAGATGTATAAAGCAGCATTTAGTAAGTACCTAAGTATTATAAAATTAAAATTTTGTTATCATTATCACGACAGAGTAGACGAGCAAATTGACTACGCATATAGAGTTAACTTGTGAGCCCAATATAGGTGGGAGGAGAGAGACTTCCAAGTGTTGCACATAGATGTTTAAAGACCTTAAACATTCTCTTTTCAAAGTCATCGTTATACTAATCAGAAAGCCTAAACCTCAATACTCTCTGCCTTAGTTAACTAGTGCTACAGTACAGAGTTACTACAAATGAGTGGCTTTAATGAACAGAAATGTATTTTTTCAGAGATTAGAAGACTCTAGAAGAAAACTCTGTCTATATCTGCTCTGGGGAAAAATTCTTATTTCAGCTTCTCCAGCCTAGCATTCTTCTGTTCCATGGTGATCTCCACATGGCATCTACTTTTCCCCAACTGTACTTACTTGCTTCTGTTTCTAATTTGCCCTTTCTGTATCTTAAAAATCGTTAGGTTTAAGACACACCCTGTGTTAATATGGCTTCTTTCACATAGCAAAGAAATCACTTTTACAAATGGGATTACATCCATAGGTATATTGTTGCCAGCATCCATCCAGAAGGCTCTGACTCATAGCCACACTATGTACAACAGAACGAAACACTGCCGGGTCCCGTGCCATCCTCACAAATGTTGCTATGTTTGAATTCACTGTTGCAACCACTGTGTCAATCCATCTCGTTGAGAGTCTTCTTTTTCACTGATCCTCACTTTACCAAGCATAATGTCTTTCTTTAGGACTGGTACCTCCTGATAACATGTTCAAATAAGTGAGGCGAACTCACCCAATCCTTCCTTTTAAGGAGCACTCTGGATGTACTTTTTCCAAGACAGATTTGTTCATCTTTTTGGCAGTCCATGCTGTATTCAACGTTCTTCACCAACACCATAATTCAAAGGCATCAATGCTTCTTCGATCTTTATTCATTGTCCAGTTTTCACAAACATGTGAGGTGATTGAAACTACCATGGCTTGGGCCAGGCACACCTTAGTCTACAAAATGACATCTTCGCTTTTCAACACTTTAAAGCGGTTTATTGCAGCAGATTTGCCCAGTGCAATGTGTAATTTGATTTCTTGACTGCTACTTCCATGGGCATTGATTGTGGATCCAAGTAAAATGAAATCCTCGACAACTTCAATATTTTCTCTGTTTATCATGATGTTGCTTATGATCCAGCTGTAAGGATTTTTGTTTTCTTCAAGTTGAGGTTTAATCCATACTGAAGGCTGTAGTCTTTGATCTTCATCACTGAACTGAGTGATTCAAGTCCTCTTCACTTTCACCAAGCATGGTTGTGTCATCATGGTTATTAGTCTTCTCCAGTTCTGATTCTGTGTTCTTCTTTGTATAGTCCAGCTCCTCAGATTATTTGCTCAACATACAGATTGAACAAGTAAGGTGAAAGGATACAACCCTGATGCACAGGTTTTCTGATTTTAAATGCCACAGTATCACCTTGTTCTGCACTAATGACTGCCTCTTTGTCTATGTATAGTTTCAGCATGAGTACAATTAATTGTTCTAGAATTCCTATTCTTGACAATGTTATTCATAATCTGTTATGAATACATTTGCCTAGTCAACAAAACACAGGTAAACATTTTTCTGGTATCTCTGTTTTCAGTCAAGATCCACCTGACATCAGCAATGTTATCCTATGTTCCACCTCTTCTTCTGAAGCAGGCTTGAATTTCTGGCAGTTCCTTGTAGATATACTGCTGTAACCGTTTATGAATGATCTTTAGGAAAATTTTACTTGGGAGGGATATTAATGGTATTGTTCCATACTTTCTAAATTTTGTTGTACCACCTTCCTTTGAAATGGGCACAAATATGGAATTCTTCTAGTCAGTTGGCCAGGTAGCTGTCTTCCAAATATCTTGGCACAATTGAGTGCTTCAACATTGCATCTATTTGTTAAAACATCTCACTTCATATTCAGTCAATTTCTGGAGCCTTGTTTTTTGCCAATGCCTTTAGTGCAGCTTGGACTTCTTACTTCAGTACCATCATTTCTTCATTATACTCTACTTTCTGAAGTGGTTGAATGCCGAACAATTCTTTCTGATACAGTAACTGGGTGTTCCTTCCATCTTCTTTTGATGATTCCTGTGTTGTTCAACGATTTGCCCATAAAATCCTTCAATATTGCAAATCAAGGCTTAAATTTTTTCTTCAGTTCTCTCTACTTGAGAAATGTGGATCATGTTCTTCCCTTATGGTTTTCTAACTCCAGGTCTTTGCACATTTCATAATACTTTGTCATCTCAAGTGGCCCTTTGAAATCTTCTGTTCAACTCCTTTATGTCATCATTTCTTCCTTTAGCTAGTCTGCATTCAATAGCAAGATTCAGAGTCTCTTATGACATCCCTTTTGGTCTTTTTTTCTTTCCTATCTTTTTAATGACCTTTTGCTTTCTTCATGTATGATATCCTTAATGTCATCTCGCAACTTATCTGGTCTTCTGTCAATATTTATGGCATCATATCTATTCTTAAGATGGTCTCTAAATTCATTTGGGATATACTCAAGGTTGTACTTTGTTTTCTTTTCTTCAACTTTCACTTCAACTTGCATATGAAGAAATGATGGTCTGTTCTGTAGTTGCCCACTGGCCTTGTTCTGACTGATGATATTGATAGAGAGCTTCATCTCTTTCTACCAATGTAGTTGATTGATTCCTGTGTATTCAATCCAGCAAGGTCCATGTGTATAGTCCCTGTTTATGTTGTTGGAAAAGGTATTTCCAATGATTAAGTTGTTGGTCTTGCAAAATTCTATCATGCATTCTCCAACATCATTCCTATCTCCAAAGCCATATTTTTCAACTAGCCATCCTTCTTTGTTTCTGACTTTCACATTCCAATCACCAGTAATTATCAATGCATCTTGATTGCGTGTTTGATCAATATCAGACTGCAGAAGTTGGTAAAAATATTCAGTTTCTTCAATTTTCCATTAGTGATTCATGCATAAATTTGGATAATAATCATATTAACTTGTCTTTCTTGTAATCTTATAGATATTACCCTATCACTGAGAGCATTGTAATTCAGGATAGATCTTGAAATGAATGAAATGAATATGACACCATTCCTCTTCAATTTGTCATTCCAGGCATAGTTGCCTATATGATTGTCTGATTCACAATGGCCAATACCAGTCCATTTCAGCTCACTAATGCCTAGGATATTGATCTTCAAGCGTTCCATTTCATTTTTACAACTTTTGATTTTCCTTGAGTCATATTTCATACGTCCACGTTCCAATTATTACTGGATGTTTGCAGCTGTTTCTTCTCATTTTGAGTCATGCCACATCAGCAAATGAAGCTCCTGAAAGTTTTACTATATCCATACTATTATGGTCACCTGTACTTTGAGTAGGCAGCTCTTTCACAGTTGTATTTTGAGTGTCTTCCAACCTGAGGGATTTGTCTTCCAGCACCGTATCAGACAATGTTCTGCTATTAATCATATTGTTGTTATTGCTCATTTATTTTCGAGGTAGATTGCCATGTCATTTTTCCTAATCTGTCTTACTCTGGAAGCTCCTATCCAGTATGGGTAACTCTGATGGTATTTGGAATACCAGTGGTATAGCTTCCAGAATCACAGCAACTTACAAGCCACCACATTATGAAAAACTGAGGGACAAATGTTGGGTGTAGGGATAAGGGCTGCATTCTATAGTCTTATGATTAGGTCTCATGCTTTCAGTGAATCTGTTCCTTTGGGCTGTCACCTTCACAAGTGTTTCTTAGTCTTTCTTCCTCACCTCAGAGGTGAAATAGAAAATCTGGAGGTAGCTAGAGTTGTCTACTTATTTCCTTTCCCCCAAGATCAGCATTATAGGGGACAACAGCTATTGGGGTTAAGATTTCAATGCATATTTTTTGGGAACCCAGTTTAATCCATAACACTCTCCTAATCATCTAGAGTCTGTTATTTTTACTAACTCTAGCTTTGTGGTGATGTGATGTCCTGCATTACTTAATGATTAATATTTAACCAGTTTCTAAATATACCATGGTCTGAGAAAGCCAAGAAAATAAGGAAACTTGCCCTCTAGTATCCTCCTTTTTTCAGACTAGATTTATGCCTCCTGTCATTGTAGTATATGCAGGTATATGATTTCTGACCTGATAATGAAGAAACTGTTGATCAGGACAAAGGAAAATAATTATAACTGCACTCTCTGCCTCAGTGGAAGGTTGAATTATCTCATTGTCTCATCATAATCACGGAAAACATTTAGTGATAAATTTGTTGCAAAGCTTAATTTACTTCTTTAGCAGCCCTTTGCTACTTTATATTCTTCCTTTGTGAACCTTCACTGAAGAAGCTGAGTCAGAACTAGGAAGTGAGCCCGCTTTCTTTGTTTTAAGACATCTTCAACTCTTGTAGATTATTTAAATTGCCTCATATTTAGCCTTTCTACCTTTAGACTCCTACGTGGTGCAAACGCTTTACACTAGAGGGCTACTAAAGGCTAACAGTTTGAACTCAAGCAAAGGTACTGTGGAAGAAAAGCCCTGACAATATGCTTCTGTCAAGACTACAGACAAGAAAACTATATAGAGCAGTTCTACTCTGTAACACACGGGATCGCCATGAGTCAGAATTGACTCACTGGCAACTAACAACTACAACACAACCTTTAGATTCTAGACAGTCATGACTCTGGCTATTTTTCTCCTTACTTCTTGATTGAACTGGTACTTACACGTAGCACACTTATCTGAAGTATGCATGAGATGTTAAGATTAATGTATCATTTAAATTCATAATCTTGATTGTGAAGTTTCATTAGTCTCTAGAGGTATAACATATGAGATTCATCCCAATCTAGAGTGGACTCTACTATTCCTCTGTTCCTGCTTTATGCCCTCATTTTTAAGTGCTTTCCTAGCATGCTTGACACATGAAAACAACGTCATTATGAAAAAACCTCGTATAAGCCTTCAGCGTTTATCCACAACTTACACAGTTTCAAAGCCTAGCAGTTTATGCTTCCTTCTCATACATTTTCACACCTGTTTCCTGGAAACAGATGACTAATTGTTACACCAGGAAGTAGTTGCCTTAGCTTTCCTTCCTCAATGCCTTTATCAAGCAACCCAGAAGGCTTGTCCAAATTCTTTAAATTCTTATAAAACTAAGCTTAATTTTCTCCTTTCCATGAAGTTGTTAGATACTCTGATCAAAATTAATCTTCCAAATCCTATATCAACTTAATTGTATTAATATCAGAATACATTTAGTTTTCTTTAAACAGTGAATTTATAGAAGTTAATGAGCCCCAATTATTAGTCTTAATATCTTCAACATGGTTTCACTTAGTAAATATTCAATATTTCTCAAATTGAATTGCATTGTCTCCCTGACTTCTAGTTATGTCTTGTATTTGTTTTCTAGGGCAGCAGTAACAATACTACAAAGTGGGTGACATTAAAGACAACAAAATTTTTGTCTCACATTTCTGGAGGTTGGTAGTCCAAATTCAAGGTATTAGCTGGGCCATGTTCTCTTCCAAGGCTCTAAGGGAACATGTCTTTTGTCTTCCTCACTTTCTGATAGTCCTAGAGATTCTTTGTCTTGCACATGTAACTTCACATAACTGTTATCCTTCTCTGTCTCTTCTCTTCTTTTATAACAGCATCACTCAGATGGGATTAAGATCCACACTTCTCTAGTATGACCTCATGTTAACTGATAACGTCTAAAACAAACCTATTACCAAACAAGGACAGTTTTACAGGTACCAGGAGTTAGGATTTAATATATCTCTTATGTGGACACAATTCAATCCGTAACTCTTTTCGTTTCTGACTCCAGCATAACTGATGAATCCTAACTCATAATGCTTACTTTTTATGTTGAATTGGCTAGCAATTATACTTACTAATGTTTGTTAAATATTGAATATAATAAAACTATGCATGAATATATGTGTGTTTTAGAGGAAACACTGATATATATAGTGTACATTTTAGGTAAAAAGACATAAAACAAAAAGTTATGTATAGAACAATATTGCCTTTGAAGATTGCTATTTGGTCCCCACTTGACCCCCTCAAGTCTTTCCCCATTAGAAGAAATCACTACCCTGAATATTAAGCTTGACATTCCTTAGCTTTTCTTTAGTTTTCTGAATATACTCCTGTGTCTCTGAAAAAAAAAACATGTTCTTATGTCTGGATGTTTTCAAACTTCATGTTAATGGAATCGTATTATGTATATATTCCTGCAACTTGTATATATTCCTGCAACTTGCTTACTTGACTCAATACTGTGTCCATGAAATTCAGCTATTATTGTGGGTAGCTATGATATATCCATTTTAATTATTGGGTAATATGCCACTAAATACATTAGCAAGATTATCAAACAGTAGGATTATAGGATTATCTCCAGCTTTTTGCTAGGATGAAAGCTACTGTTACGAGCGTTCTTATACATGTTTCCTGGAGCAGTTGTGCAAGAGATTCTCAGGGACATATATCTAACAGTGAAATTATTGCACCATAAAGCATGAATTCAGAGACCATTTCAAGAAACGATTTGATGCACTGAACACTGATAACCGAAGACTAGAAGAGGTGTGGAATAATATCAAGGACGTTATACATGAAAAAACAAAAGCTCTTTAAAAAAGGCGGAAAGGAAAGAAACTCCTAAAGCGCGTGTCAGAAAAGACTCTAAAACTTACTCTTGAGCACAGAGTTGCTGAAGTAAATTGCAGAAATGATGAAGTAAAAGAGCTGAATAGAAGATTTCAAAGCTTGGCTCGAGAGTACAAGGTAAACTGTTATAATGAATTGTGCAAAGACCCAGAGTTAGGAAAGCAAAAGGGAAGAAGACACTTGTGATATCTCAAGCTGAAAGAACTGAAGAAAAAATTCATGCCTTGAGTTGGAATATTCAGAAAAATTCTATGGGCAAAATAGTGAATGACATGTGAAGCATCAAAAAAAATGGAAGGAATACACAGAGTACAGAGTCACTGTACCAAAAAGAATTGGTCGACGTTCAACCATTTCAAGGGGTAGCATATGACCAAGAACAGATGGTACTGAAGGAAAAAGTCCAAGCTGCACTGAAGGCATTGGCAAGAAACAAGTCTCCAGCTATTGATGTAAAATCAGTTGAGATGCTTCAACAAACATACGCAGTGCTAGAAGTGCTCACTCATCTATGCCAAGAAATTTGGATGACAGTTACCTGGACAGGAAAAGATCCATATTCATGCCAATTCCAAAGAAAGATGATCCATCAGAATGTGGAAATTATTGAACAATATCTTTAATACCACATGCAAGCAAAATATTACTGAAGATAATTCAAAAACAACTGCAACCTTACATTGGCAGGGAACTTCCAGAAATTCAAGCCAGATTCATAAGAAGACTTGGAAAGAAGGCTATTATTGATCATGTCAGATTGATCTTAGCGGAAAGTAGAAAATACCAAAAAGATGTTTAACTGTGTTTTATCCATACATGAAGGCATTCAACTGTGTGGATCATAGGAAATTGTAAATAACATTACAAAGAATGGGAATTCCAGAACACTTAAATGTGCTCATTCAGAACTTGTACATAGATCAACAAGCAGTTGTTCAAACAGAACAAGGCAGTAATTCATGGTTAAAAATAAGAAAAGTTTTGCCTCTGGTTTGTATCTTTTCACCATACTTATTCCATCTGTATGCTGAGAAAATAATCCGAGAACCTGGACTACATGAAGAACACAGCACCATGACTGGAGGAAGACTCATTAACAACAAGCAATATGCAGATGACACAACCTTGTTTGCCAAAAGTGAAGACAATTTGAAGCACTTACTAATGAAGATCAAAGACCACAGCCTTCAGTATAGATTATGCTTCAATAAAAAGAAAACGAAAATATTTACAACTACACAAATAAACATTATAATAAATGGTGAAGAAACTGAAGTTCTCAAGGATTTCATTCTTCTTGGATCAACAACGAATGCCTATGGAGGCAGAAGTTAAGAAATCAAATTACATATTGCATTGGGCAAATCTGCTTCAAATGACTTATTTAAAATGCTAAAAAGCAAATATGCCACTTTGATGACTAAGGTGCACCTGATCAAAGCCATGTTATTTTCAATCACCTCATAGGCATGTGAAAACTGTACAATGAAAAAGGAAAACTGAAGAAGAATTGATGCATTTGAACTGTGGTGTTGACAATGAATATTGAATATAGCACTGATTGCCAGAAGAAAAAAACAAATCTGTCTTGTAGGAAGTACAGCCAGAAAGCTCCTTAGAAGCAAGGATGGTAAGACTTTGTCTTGCTTACTTTGGAAATGTTATCAGGAAGGACCAACCCCTGGTGAAGGACAACATGCTTGGTAAAATTAAGAGTCAGTGAAAAAGAAGATCCTTGAGGAGTTGGACTGAGACTTTGGCTGCAACAATGAGCTCAAGCATAGCAACAATTGTGAGGATGGTGCAGGACCAGGCAAAATTTTGTTTTGTTATACATGGAGTCGCTATGAGTAGGAGCTGACTTGATGGCACCTAAAAACAACAAAGCATGCATATCATCATTCTTGCTAAAAAACTCCAAATCATTTTCCAAAGCAGCTGTATCAACATAAACTCTCACCAGAAATATGTAAGTGTTCCAGGTGCTCCATATCATCACTACCTATTGCCATTGAGTCGATTCTGACTCATAGCAACCCTATAGGATAGAGTAGAACTGCCCATAGGGTTTCCAAGGAGCAGCTGGTGGATTTGAACTGCTGACCTTTTGGTTAGCAGCTGAACGCTTAACCACTGCACCACCAGGGCTCTGTATCATCACTACCATTTTATATTTAGGAATAAAATATTTTGCTAAATCTATTTAATGTGAATGATAATTCATTATGTATTCAGTTGAGTTCCATCAGTTATTTATAGTTAAGCGTTTTCATATATTTAATAGTCAATAAGATTTTCAGTCCTGTGAAGAACTTGTCTTTGTCCATGTAGTTGGATTTACTTTTTCCTTAATGTCTTGTAAATAGTTTTTATTTATTCTGAATTTCTACATTATATCAGTTTCATATCCTCCTCTAGTTCATGGTTTTCTTTCTACTTTTTATGGTTTATTTTGATGAATAGATGTTCTTATTTTAATGTGGTCTCATCAATCTTTCCCTTTACATTTTGTAAATTTGGTTGACAAATTCTATATTAACTTTATGTTACAAAATATATTCTTACACATTCTAAACTAAATGTTATCAAGAAAGCCGTCCTGTCTGACAAAGATTTTTTATCATTCTTAAACCTATTTTATAATCAGTATTTTAGTAAGACATTAATAGAAGGAAAGGATGGATTTTTTTTTCTTCCCAGTAAACATAACAGGTATTGCTTTAATTGTTATATTTTTCTCAGTTATAATAATATGTTTTAGAGTGTATTTTATCACAGTATTACATTAATTTTTTATTTAAAAATACGTGCTGGAGTATATTTTGAAGAAGAAATGTTCAAACTGGAAGCCTTAACAGGTATGGTGTTCTAGTCTGAATTATAACATAGCACCTCTTTCCATCAGTGTTTCATCAGGTCCAGTTGGTACAGTTGCTTGACTTGCCCAGTGTCTGGCTAAGTGTGACCCATTTGAAATTCAATCAGTAGAAGATGGAAGTGATGGCTATTGGGCAGTGGAAAACGTTTTGATAATTTATAATGAATTTTATTTAGATAGCCGTGAAAAATACAAGCTGTGTTATATGGCGATAAACCTGACACTTCTGACATTAGATTAAAATGGATTTTCTACTCAAAAAATCAGTGGTATGCCTCTTCCCTTCCTTTTATTAAGGAAATAATCCCAATTTTTTTTTGGCTTAAAGATTGTAGATTAATTACATGCATGATGTTTTGGCTTCATTTCTGTGCATTTTAATAGACCCATTACACATTTTCCACAAAATATAAATACAGTAGATAAGAAAACATTATATACAAGGCAATATTGCTTTCATGGTTCAGATCCATATTTTGCACAGGCATAGATTATACTTTTGAGAAAATGGAAGTTGTGAAGTGCTCTTGAATTTGGTTTAAAAGGTATGATTTTAAATCTACTTTCACAATTGCTTTTCACTACTAATATAACAGTTTTCATAAAATATATTTGATTATTAAACATACCTGGGAAGATTCACAGCACTGTCCAATATCATCTTTGTATACCTGTAGGAAGTAACTATAAGACCTAAAAGAGGCCCTCATTTATATTTTAAAGCATTTAAATGATGAAAGAGTAGGCATGCATCTGCAGGAATAAGTAGATGTCAGTTAAAACAGATCTTAGAAGCAGTTTAAATTTAAAAAAAAACAAAAACTTATATTCCTGTCTCTGTGTAAGTTTAGTTTAAGTGAACCTAAGTTTGCTCATGATATTGTGATAATTTAACATCAGAGACAAACTTTCCCAAGTGTGTTCTTGTTAGTTACTGTCAAGTTGTCTTCAGCTCATAATGGCTTATTTATAAAAAACCAAATATTGCCTGATCCTGCACTATCTTCATGATCATTGGTATGCTTGAGTCCAATGTTGTGGCTATTGTGCCAGTTCATCTCATTGAGGGTTTTCCTTGTTTTCATTAGCCTTTTACTTTACCAAACATGATGTTGTTTTTCAGCAACTGATGTTTCCTGATGACATGTCTAAAAATGAGTTGACCCCTCACTATCCTTGCTTCTAAGGAATCTTCCAGTTGTATTTCTTCTAAGACTAGCCTGTTCATTCTTCTGGCAGGCCACGGTATATTCAATATTCTCCGCCAACACCACAGTTTAAATGATCAATTCTTCTTCTGTCTTTGTTTTTTTTTACTATCCCAATTCCAAATATTCTACTGAATCTTAAAATCAAAACAAAAAACAAAACAAAATTTAGAATAAGAAAGAACCTTAAAAATCTAGTACAATCTTCTAACTTAACATAATGAAAAAGAAGGCAGTGTAAATATGTCAAATGGAATGTCTAAATATATGTAGCTGCTCAATGGGAGAAGTGATACTAGAGATTAACTTTGCAAGTTTAATTTGGATTATAAATGGGAGGAAACAAGTTTAAAGTTTAGTTTTACCTTAATTGAATACTAGCACATATAGAATTTTTATAAAAGTGAGTAAAAGCTCCCCTCAAGCCTTCAAGACAAATAAATTTGGAAATTCTAGGCAGATAAAATAGAAGTAGGTGTTGTATTAATTGGAGTCTAAGCAGAAAAAAAATTGACATAATCAAATTAGGGTAATTAAATAAGATATTGTTACAATGGTTTAAGTCATAAGGATCTGTGTTATGCCCTGGCCTTTGCTTTCCCTGGGACTAGAGTGGGAAGGGGAGGAAGCAGTTGTTCAAAGCTTGAGGAGAGGGACCTGTGGTAGTATTATCTTGAGAGATGGAAAATAGCCAGTCAAAAGCAACGCTGTGGAGAAGAAGCCTTAGAAATAAATACCCAAGCATCATTCTCTGTCCTCCTTTTAATCATCTGCCGGTTCTCCCTGTTGGCCAAACACAACTGAGTGCCAGAGGACAACAAAGCCTAGGATAGAAAACAGAATGGGGAAGGATGAATCTGGAGGAGACGATTCTGGACAAGCAGAGAAATTTTCACCATAGGTTCTCTTCCTCTAGGATTCCACAACACTGAGCCAAGTTAGGGACTTGGCAAGCAAAGCATGGTTAGTTTTCAGCCTTTACTTTCACCTTCTTTGCCAGACATTCTTGTACATGGTACGTGCATCTGTTTCCACTATTTACTACTGCAGGGGTATTGAGTAAATTACTCCTATATGAAAAATAAATATAATGATAATATTTTCCTCACAGGTGTGTAGTAAAACTTAAATGTAGCTTGTTAAAAGGATATTCCAAATCTAAAAAAATATGCAAATGTGAGACAAATTTCATTATTGAAAGACAAAAAACATTTTTTATAATCGCTGTCATATACATGGCTCTGGGATTAAGTAATTTTTCTTTAACACAAATTTTCATCAAGAATTTTATTGCTCAGTTTTAGAGAGGTTCCGGCAAGATGGCACTCTAGGCAGAAGCACCACGCCGTCCCTCCACAGCAAAGATCCGAAAAACTAAGCCAAACAGAGAATGCAACAATCCTGAAACCCTAGAACATCAAATGAAGAGATAAAGAACTCAGCCGAGCACCAAAAGGAGTGAGAATACTGACAGAGAACGGAGAGTGAGGAGAGATTCATGCAGAGGTCCCCTACCAGCTAACGCAGCGCAGATCCACCATCTTGGACTCCTATCAGAGACCAGCAAACGGGGGTACGAGAAAGCAGCCTCACGGAGCGTCCAGTGGGAGACAAAACAGCCGGTAATTTGCAGTGTGTGCTTTCCCACCCCCAACCCCTCTTCACCCCTGCTGAGCTGCCTCTGCTTCCTGCGGCCACAGTCTCTTGACTGGGAAGCGCCAACTGCTTGGATTCCACACACCCAAGCGAATGGCTCTCTGGGTGCCATTTGTTGGCTGCTAGTGTTGCTTTTTTTCCTGCTTCTTTTGATTTCTTGCTTGCCTCTTGCAGCCTCCCCCTCCTTTTGCTCGAGTGCCTGGCTCCAAGCGCCATCTTTGCTTCTTCCTGAGGGGCTGCAGGGCTCCATTCGAGTGTGGAACCACTTCCTGGTCTGGTCTGCCACACTGGTGGGATCCTGGGGCTTTTGTTCATTTGTTCGTTTTGAATTCTTTGTTTGTTTTCTTTTCCTTTTCTTGAGTTGGGAGCCCTTTCTGGCCAGGCGGAGCTGCATGGCAAGGAACTCCCCTTTGGCTTCCACAGACGTGCGGAGGGATCCCTGGGACATTTGTTTTTTTCATTGGCTTCTTTTTCTTTTTTTCTGTTTTTTTTGGGGGGGCCTTTCTTGTTCTTTTTTTTGTTTGTTTGTTTTGTTTTCTTTTCCTTCTTTTTCTCTTTTTGTTTTTCTTCATTGCTCGGTTTCTCGTCTCTGTATGTCTTCTTTCTCTTTCTGATCCCTGAATACCAGGCGTTGTATGCCTCTGCGCCTTCTGGCCAGGCTGTGCTGCGACACCTGAGAGCGACTTCCCCAGACCTCATAGCTGCATCGGTGGGATCCCTGGGAACATTGCGGTTCTTTAACCTTTCTGATTTTTATTTCTTCGTTCTTTTCTTTTCTTCCTCTTCCCCTTTCTGTTTTTCTCCATTTCATAGTCTCTCATCTCTCCATTCCAACGGCAAGCTCCCTTAGGATTCTTTTTTGTTTGTTTGTATGTTTTTTGTCTCCTGTTCCTCTCTCCTCTCTCCCATATCCAGTTTATCTCCACACATAACCATCTCCCCACTGCATCCTGCCTACCTGCACCGTGCGCTTGACATCACACCACCAAGCAGTGCAGGCACGGCCTACTGGAACCTGCCCAGCACTGATTACCGACACGCCCTGGTGGCTGTAGTGAATGCCACAAACAACCCTTCCCAGTGGCTCCTCTTCATATAGACCTGCCCTGCTGTACCATATCTGAGTGACTGAACCTGCCAGTTAGAGAAGGAGGTGAAAAGTATTGAGCGCACAGAGGAGCAAACAACAAAGAGCACACAATCTGCCTGCTCAGAAATACTCAAACTTTTTTTCTTTTTTAAAAAAGGGACAAAACAAACAAATCTACAATCAATAAATGAGAGAAATAACTACTGAATTCCCCGAAAACAGCAAACAATATCAAAACATTTACAAAAACAGGACAGGATGGTTCCAGTAGGCATCCAAATTAAAACACCAGATGACTCTCCTGTGGAAGAAGATGCACTAGAAGTACCTGACAGGGAATTCAAATCTCTAATACTCAGAATTTTCCAAGAAATGTGGCAAAAAGCTGACAAACATGAAAAAAAAATAGAAAAATTCATGGAAAGTACAGACAAAAAATTGGAAGAATTCAAGAAGATGATGCAGGAACAAAATGCCAAAATAAATTCACAAATAGAAATTATATGAAAACAACAATTAGAAATCCAAAAGATAAACAACAAGATTTCAGAAATGGATGATGTCATAGAAGGGCTGAGCAGATTTGAAACCATGGAAGACAGGATCAGTGGAACTGAAGACAAACACTTGGATACAACTCTGTTTCAGGAAAACTCAGAAAAAAGAACAAAGAAAAATGAAGAGACCCTGATAGTTATGTGCGACACAATTAAAAGCAAAAATTTACGAGTGATTGGCATTCCAGAACAGGGAGAGAAAACTGAAAACACAGAGAGGATCATTGATGAACTGCTGACAGAAAACTTCCCCAATATCATGAAAGATGAAAATCTGGCCATCCAAGAAGCTCAACTAACCCCATATAGAAGAGACCCCAAAGGAAAATCACCAAGGCATATCATATTCACACTCGCCAAAACCAAAGACAAACAAAGAATCCTGAGAGCAGCTTGTGAAAAACAAGAAGTCACATACAGAGGAGAAACAATAAGACTAAGCTCAGATTATTCGGCAGAAACCATGCAGGCAGGAAGGCAATGGGATAACATATAAAAAATCTTGAAAGAAAAAAATTGTCAGCCAAGAATAATATATCCTGCAAAACTCTCATTCAAATTTGATGGTGAAATTAGGTCATTCCCAGATAAAGAGAAACTAAGGGAATATGTAAAAGTCAAACCAAACTTATAAGAATTATTAAAGGCAGTTCTTCTATCTGAGGACAAACAGCTTCATCTCACAGGCTGAACCTAGGATGCAGGATCGTATGAGCCAGATACCAATCTAGGAAATGAACTCTCGAGGACTATCCAAAACCAGAAGAAATACAACAGGGAATCAGAGCAGTAAATCGATGGATGACAACAACATCAAAACAATGAAAGAGGGAATAAATGACATAGGTATAGAACCTTCTGATGAGAGGAAGGCAAGTTGATACCAAGTAATGGTAGACTGCTTCAAACTTAGAAAGATAAGGGTAAAATTCATTGTAACCACAAAGAAAGTTAACAAACCAACTCATAAAAATAAAGACAAAAAACATAGTCTTGACAAAAACAAAAAAAATGAAAAAAAAGTCCACAAACAAAAGTAACTCAGCACAAGAGAGTAAGAAGAACAAAGAAAACTTCAACACCACAAAAAAAAAAGCACTACAAAATCACAGCAACAAACTCACATCTATCAATAATTACACTGAATGTAAATGGACTCAATGCACCCATAAAGAGACAGAGAGTGACACAATGGATAAGAAAACAGGTTCCATCAATATGCTGTCTACAAGAGACACACCTTAGAAACAAAGACTTGAATTTATTAAAAGTCAAAGGTTGGAAAAAAATATATCAAGCTAACAACTACCAAAAAAAGAGCAGGAGTGGCAATTCTAATCTCAGATAAAATAGACTTTAAAACAAAATCTACTATAAAATACAAAGAAGGACACTATATAATGATTAAGGGGACAATCCATCATGAAGACGTAACCGTAATAAACATCTACGCACCCAATGACAGGCCTCCAAAATACCTAAAACAAACTCTAACAACATTATAGAGAGAAATTGACAGTTTCACAATAATAGTAGGATACTTCAACACACCACTCTCAGTAAAGGACAGAACAACTAAGAAGAAACTCAGCAATGATACAGAAGACCTAAAGGGCACAATCAGCCAACTGGACCTCATAGACATGTATAGAACACCCCATCCAACCGCTGCAAAGTACACATTCTTTTCCAATGCACATGGAACGTTCTCCAGAATAGACCAGATCTTAGGCCACAGAGAAATCCTCCACGAGATCCAAAATACTGAGATAATTCAAAGTTTCTTCTCTGACCACAATGCCATCAAGGTAGAAATTAACAATACAAAGAGCAAGGGAAAAAAATCAACTACATGGAAACTCAATAATATCCTGCTTACACATCACTGGGTAATAGAAGAAATCAGAGATGGAATCCAAAAATTCCTAGAATTAAATGAGAATGAAAACACATCATACCAAAAGATTTGGGAAACAGCAAAGGCAGTCCTCAGAGGACAATTGATAGCAATAGATGTACATAACAAAAAAGAAGAAAAGGACAAAATCAAAACATTAACTACAGAACTCAAACAAATAGAAAGAGAACAGCAAAAAAAGCCCACAACCACCGGAAGAAAGGAAATAGTAAAGATCAGAGCAGAAATCAATGAAATAGAGAACAGAAAAACAATAGAAAGAATCAACAAAACCAAAAATTGGTTCTTTGAAAGAATCAACAAAATCGACAAACCACTGGCCAGACTGACAAAAGAAAAACAGCGGAGGACACAAATAACCCAATTAAGAAATGAAATGGGGGACATTACAACAGCCCCAACTGAAATAAAAAGGATTATAACAGAATATTAAGAAAAACTGTACTCCAACAAGTTTGAAAACCTAGATGAAATGGATAAATTTCTAGAAACACACGGCCTACCCAAACTACACCAAAGTGATGTTGAAATTCAGAACAGACCCATAACAAGAGAAGAGATTGAAAAGGTAATAAAAAAAACTCCCAACAAAAAGAAGCCCTGGCCCAGATGGCTTCACTGGAGAATTCTACAAAACATTTACAGAAGAGCTTGTATGAGCTCTAATCAAACTATTTCAGAGCATAGAAGAGGAAGCAACACTTCCAAATTCATTCTATGAAGCCAGCATAACACTGATACAAAAACCAGGCAAAGATGTCACAAAAAAAGAAAATTACAGACCAATATCTCTCATGAATGTAGATGCAAAAATTCTGAACAAAATTCTAGCCAATACAATTCAGCATCATATCAAAAAAATAATACACCACGACCAAGTAGATTCATACCAGGTATGCAAGGATGGTTCAACATTAGAAAATCAATCAACATAATCCACCACATAAATAAAAGGAAAGAAAACAATCACATGATCATCTCGACTGACACAGAAAAGGCATTTGACAAAGTCCAACACCCATTCCTGATAAAAACTCTCAATCAAATAGGTATAGAAGGGAAATTTCTCAACATAATAAAGGGCATCTATGCAAAACCAACGGCCAACATAATTCTTAATGGAGACAGGCTGAAAACATTCCCTTTGAAAACAGGAACAAGACAAGGATGCCCTTTATCACTACTCCTATTTACCATTGTGTTGGAAGTTCTAGCTAGAGCAATAAGGTAAGAAAAATAAATAAAGGGCATCCAAATTGGTAATGAAGAAGTTAAACTGTCCCTATTTGCAGATGATATGATACTATACATAGAAAACCCTAAAGACTCCACGAGAAATCTACTGGAACTAATAGAAAGATTTAGCAGAGTAGCAGGATACAAGATAAACATTCAAAAATCAGTTGGATTCCTATACATCAGTAAGGAGAACGATGAAAAGGAGATCAGGAAATCAACACTATTTTCAATAGCCCCTAAAAAGATAAAATACTTAGGAATAAATCTGACCAGGAATATAAAAGTCCTATACAAAGAAAACTACAAAACACTGCTGCATGAAACCCAAAGGGATCTACATAAATGGAAAAACATACCATGCTCATGGATAGGCAGACTCAACATTGTGAAAATGGCAATTCTACCTAAAGCAATTTACAAATACAATGCAATCCCGATCCAAATACCAACAACATTCTTCAAAGAGATGGAAAAACTAATAATTAACTTTATATGGAAAGGGAAGAAGCCCCGAATAAGTAAAGCACTACTGAAGAAGAAGAATAAAGTTGGAGAACTCACACTACCTGACTTCGGAGCCTACTATACAGCTACAGTAGTCAAAACAGCCTGGTACTGGTACAACGACAGAGACATTGACCAATGGAACAGAATTGAAAACCCAGATGTAAATCCATCTGCCTACAGTCACCTGATCTTCGACAAGGGCCCAAAGTCCATTAAATGGGGAAAAGACAGTCTTTTTAATAAATGGTGCTGGCAAAACTGGATATCCACTAGCAAAAAAATGAAACAGGACCCATACCTCACACTGTATACAAAACTGTTTCAAAATGGATCAAACATCTGAATATAAAGCCTACATCTATAAAGTTCATAGAAGAAAAAAATAAGACCAACACGTCAGGCATTACATGGCATTAACAGGATACAAACCATACAAACCATAGCCATCAATGCACAAAACCCAACAGATATTTTGGATTTCTAATTGTTTTTTTCCTAAAATTTTTATTAGTGAATTTATTTTGGCACTTTGTTCCTGAATTATTTTCCTGAATACTTCCTATTTTTTGTCTGTATTTTCCATGAGTTTGTCTGCCTTTTCCATGAATTTGTCTATTTTTTTCCTCATTTTTGTGTGCTTTTTGCTTCAACTCTTGGATAATTCTGAATATTAGCGATTTGAATTCCCTATCAAGTAGTTCTAGTGCCTTTTCTTCCACTGGAAAGTCATCTGGTGTTTTATTTTGGATGCCTACAGGAACCAACCTGTCCTGTTTTTGTAAACATTTGATATTGTTTGCTGTCTTCAGGGCATTCAGTAGTTATTTTTCTCATTTATTGATTGTAGATTTGTTTGTTTCGTCCTTTTTTTTTTTTTTTTGGCTATGTCAGAGCAGGCGGGCTTGTGTTCTTTGTTGTTTGCTCATCTGTGGTCATGATACTTTTTGTCTCCTTCTCCAATTGGCAGGGTCAGTCACTCAGATATGGTACAGGAGGGCAAGTCTAGCTGAAAAGGAGTTACAGGGATGGGTTGTTTGTGGCACTTACTACAGCCACCAGGTTGGGTCAGTAATCAGTGCAGGGCAGGTTCCGGTAGGCTGTTCCTGTGCTGCTTGGTGGTGTGATGTTAAGCGCACGGTGCAGGTAGGCAGGATGCAGTGGGGAGATTTTTATGTGTGGAGCTAAGATGGATATGGGAGAGAGGAGAGAGGAACAGGGGCCAAAAACATACAAACAAAAAAGAGTGCTAGGAGAACTTGCCATTGAAGTGGAGAGATAAGAGACTATGAAATGGAGAAAAACAAAAAGGGGAAGAAGAAGGAAAAAAAAAAGAAAAGAATGAGTAAATAAAAATCAGAAAGGAAAAGGAACAGCAAAGCTCCCAGGCATCCCACTGGTGTGTCTACAAGTTTTGGGTACGTTGTTCTCAGGTGTTGCGGTACAGCCTGGCTAGAAGGCATAGAGGTAGTCAGTGCCAGGTATTCAGGAAACAGGAAGGGAAGGGAAGTATAGAGTTATAAGAAACTGAGTAATGAAGAAAGAAAAAGAGGGAAAAGAAAACAAAACAAATTTAAAAGAAAAAAAAAAAAAAGAAAGAACAAGAAAAGCCTCCCAAAAAACAGGGAAAAAGAAAACCACAAAAAACAGAAATGCCCTCAGAGATCCCTCTGCACATCTGCACAATCTGAGGGGGTAGGTCCTAAACCGTGCAGCATCACCCTACCAGAACGGGCTCCCAACTCGAGAAAAGGAAAGGAAAACAAACAAACAATTCAAAACAACCAAACAAACAAAAGCCCCGGGATCCCACCAGCGTGGCAGCCCAGACCGGGAAGCAGTTCCACACTCAAACGGAGCTCTGCAGCCCCTCAGGAAGAAACAAAGATGGTGCATGGAGCCAGGTATTTGAGCGAAAGAAGAGGGAGGTGGTGAGAGGTAAGGAAGAAATCAAAAGAAGCAGAAAATAGCAACACCAGCAGCCAACAAAATGGCACTCAGGGAGCCAGCCAGTGTGGGCAGGTGGAATCCAAGCAGCTGGTGCTTCCCGGCGAAGAGACTGTGGCTGTGGGAAGCAGAGGGGGCCAAGTAGGGGTGAATAATAGTGGGGGGTGTGAAAGCGTATATCACAAATTACCGTTTTTTTTCTCCCACTGGAAGCTCTGTGAAGCTGCTTTCTCATACCCCCATTTGCTGGTCTCTGATAGGGGTCCACGATGATGGATCCACACTGCGTTAGCTGTTAGGGTACCTCTGCATGAATCTTTCCTTACTCTCCACTCTCTGTCAGCTTTCTCACTCCATTTAGTGCTTGGCTGAGTTCTCCATCTCTTTTTTTTGATGTTTTAGGGTATCAGGATTGCTGTTTTCTCTGTTTGGCTTAGTTTCTCAGATCTTTGCTGTGGAGGTACAGTGTGGTGTTTTTGCCTAGAGCGCAATTTTTTACACATCAGTCCAATTGGTCATTTTTTGTCTGTGCTTGGAGACAACAGTTTTCTCCTCAGTTTTTCCACTTTGCAAAACAGGAACAATAGTACCTAATGTAGCCATTTTGAAATATTGAGGGATTCAGATGACATAATATAATCAAATGATCTTGGCAAAATTATGTGAAGTCTACCTTAGACTTATTCCAAGCAGAACAAGTCAATAAATTGATTGATCATTTTCCCCTGCCCCTTTGTTTTATGGAAATACATCACTTTACAAAGAACATCCACCTCTAAATTATGCTTCCTTTCACTAACTGTATATGGATTGCATTTTTTCTCATCTCTTCTCAATTCCCTCCTACCACTCTGACCCCTTTTTCTCCTACCACTAACACGGAATACAGTTACCATCATAAATTGTATTATAAAGGAGACAAACTGTGATGGAATCACAGTATTATAACGAAGCACATGCAGCAACTGGGTAAAGAAAGAGCTTCTACAGCTGACTAATGGAAAGAGTGGATTGGAGTCTGTAGGGATTTGGGGGTCTTCTATAAAGAATATATTTCCTTCACATGCATAACTGAATCCATATTAATGCATGAGAATTCAAAATAAAATTCAAATAGCCATACATCTTGCAGGATTTTAAAAACAAGAGTGACTTTAGATCTCTTGTTAAAATTATGCTTTTTGTGGTTTTCAGTTGAGATTAACATTGTATATAAGAGTTGAAATGATGGTGATTGAAATAAATCTGAAATGATCAAAGTCATGGAGCTCTTAAATGAGCAAACCTCATTTTCCCGTGTTCAGTAGGCATTCAATTCCATTATGAAGCTTGAAAGAAATAATGTAGAAGTCGATGTGGAATTTGAAAGGAGGGAGAAAATATTGTGTAATAATTGTTTTATCTCCTTGAGGAATGCTGCATTACAAAAAATCCTATAGTCTGTATTTCTCTTCCATTAGTTTCCAATATTTTAGTGTAGGATTTACTTTTTTTTCTAAAAGTATTACTAGATTAATACTTTTCTTTTTCTGTTTCTACATTATGATGCAGACTTTGCCATTTTACAACATTTCTGCTCTCTGTTTTTACCCTTCATTTCTCATTAAAAGCCTCAGTTCAGAGGCTCATTCCCCCATAACTGACTAAAACAATGGTCTTCTTACAGGTCTTCTGACTTCTGGAATCTCTTCTGGTTATTGGATATATACAAGGTTAAAATATTTACTTTTTTCTTACATATTACTATGAAAATGTCTTGGCCTTGGTCAAAAAATTACCGATGCCTCCAATCCATGTTGTGTACACTCCAACTTCTTTGTCAGCATTCACCGCGTCTACAATCTGTCACAAATCTAAGTATTAACGATGATTTTTATCAGTATTCTGCTTCTGAACTCCAAGATCCATTCACAATGCTACACACACTCTACATTCACGTGCCTTTTGACTTCTGTACCTGCGTTCACCACGTGTTGTGTTATGGAGAAGCCAGAATTATATCTTTCTAAAAATCCTAGTCATCCTTCTAAGGCTAGGCTATAAAGGTTTGTGAAAAAATACTTAATTTGCATGTAAAATACAAGTAACTTTACTCTTTAATCAGCTGTAACAAAGTCTTTATATAAATCATACTTTTGATTTATATTTTTAATGAATGAATCTTATTCATAACAGATGAGTATAAGGGGAATTAATCCTACTTTATATCTCCAATACAGTGATTTACAAACATAATCTTTAGCCTGGAGTGGAGTTGTACACTTAATAAGAATCAGCTGTATTAGTTTCCTAGGGCTGCCGAAATAAATAACCACAAATTGGATGGCTTAAAATGACAGAACTTTATTGTCTCACAGTTCTGGAGCTAGAGGTCTGCATTCAGGGTGTCAACAGGGCCATGATTACTCTGAAGGATCTAGAAGATCCTTTCTTGTCTCTTTTAGGTTGTTGTAGCCCCAGGCATTCCTTGACTTCCAAGTGTAGCCAAACTCCAATTTCTGCCTCCATTGTTACATGGTGTTCTTCCTTCTGTGAGTCCATCTGTGTCTCTCTTCTTTTATAAGGACAAGGACTCAGATTAAGACCTACCTTTCTCCAGTATAACCTCATATCATAACCTTATAGTGGTTAACAGATAACATGTTCAAAGACCCTATTTCCAAAGAAGGTCACATTCACAGGTTATAGGGGTTAGGATTTCAACATATATTTGTGGGGGAGACACTATTTGATCCATAACACTTGCCAAAATATAAATACTTGGGGCATGTCACAAAATTTTTAATTCAATATGACTAACATCTCATATCCCAGACTCGTCATCGCAAATACCTTTCTTCAACAACATAAACAGCGACTCTACAAGTGGACTTTGCAAGATAGAATACACAGGAATCAAATTGACTATATTTGTGGAAAGAGATGATGGAAAAGCTCAATATCATCAGTCAGAACAAGGCCAGGGGCCAACTGTTGAACAGATCATCAATTGCTCATATACAAGTTCAAGTTGAAACTGAAGAAAATTAGAACAAGTTCACGATAGACAAAGTACAACCTTGATTATATCCCACCTGAATTTAGAGACCATCTTGAGAATAGATTTGATGCCTTGAACACCAATGACTGAAGAACAGATGAGTTGTGGAGTGACATCAAGGACATCATACATGAAGAAATCAAGGGATCATTCGAAAGACAGGAAAGAAAGAAAAGACCAAAATGGATGTCAGAAGAGATTCTGAAACTTGCTCTTGAATGTCCAGTAGCTAAAGCAAATGGAAGAAACAGTGAAGTAAAAGAACTGAACAGAAAATTTCAAAGGGCTCCTCGAGGAGACAAAGTAAAGAATTTTAATGACAGGTGCAAAGACTGGGAGTTAGAAAACCAAAAGAGAAGAACATTTCTCAAGCTGAAAGAACTGAAGAGAAAATTCAGGTCTCAATTTGCAATGTTGAAGGGATCTACAGGGAAAATATTTAACAATGCAGGAAGCATCAAAAGAAGATGAAAGAAATACACAGAGTCACTGTAATAAAAACAGTTGGTTAACAGTCACCATTTCAAGAGGCAGCATCTGATCAGCAACCAATGGTACTGAAGGAAGAGGTCCAAGCTTCACTGAATGCACTGGGGAATAACAAGTCTCCAGGAACTGACAGAATACTGACTGAGATGTTGCAACAAATGGATATAGTTCTGGAAGTGCTTAGTTGTCTATGCTAAGAAATTTGGAAGACAGCTACCTGGCCAACTGGAAGAGATCCATACTTATGCCTATTCCAAAGAAAAGTGATCCAACTGAATGCAGAAATTATCAAACAATATCATTAATATCACATGCAAGTAAAATTTTACTGAAGGTCATTCAAAAGTGGCTGCTGCAGTACCTTGGCAGGGAACTGCCAGAAATTCAAGCAGGTTTCAGAAGAGGACATGGAACAAGGGGTATCATCGCTGATGTCAGATGATCCTGGCTGAAAGCAGAGAATACCAGAAAGATGTTCACCTGTGTTTTATTGACTATGCAAGGCATTTGACTGTGTGGATCATAACAAACTATGGATAGCACTGTGAAGAATGGGAATTCTAGAACACTTAATTGTGCCCGTGAGGAACCTGTACATAGATCAAGAGGCAGTCGTATGAGCAAAACAAGGGAATACTGCACAGTTTAAAGTCAGGAAAGGTGTGGGTCAGGGTTGTATTCTTTCACCATACTTATTTAATCTTTATGCTGAGCAAATAATCTGAGAATCTGGACTATATAAAGAAAAATGGGGCATCAGGATTGGAGGATGACTCATTAAGAACCTGTGCTGTTCAGATGACACAACCTCGCTTGCTGAAAGTGAAGAAGACTTGAAGCACTTATTGATAAAGATCAAAAACTATGGCCCTCAGTATGGATTATACCTCAATGTAAAGAAAACAAAAATCCTCACAACTGGACTAATTAGCAACATCATGATAAACAGAGAAAAGACTGAAGTTGTCAAGGGTTTAATTTTACTTGGATCCACAATCAATATCCATGGAAGCGGTAGTTGAGAAATCAAATGACACATTGCATTTGTCAAATCTGCTGCAAAAGTCCTCTTTAAAGTGTTAAAAAGCAAGGATGTCACCTTGAAGACTAAGGTGAGCCTGACCCAAGCCATTGTGTTTTCAATTGCCTCACATGCATGCAAAAGTTGGACAGTGAGTGAGTAAGACTGAAGAAAAACTGACGCCTTTGAATAGTGGTGTTGGCAAAGAATACTGACTAATCTGTGGTCTGCCAAAACACAACAAATCTGTCTTGGAAGAAGTACAAACAGAATGTTCCTTAGAAGCAAGAACGGTGAGACTACGTCTCACATATTTGGACATGTTATCAGGAGGGTTCAGTCCCCGGAGAAAGACATCATGCTCACTAAAGTAGAGGGTCAACAAAAAAGAGGATGACCCTCAGCAAGATGGATTGACACATTGCAACAATGGGCTCAACCATAACAATGATTGTGAGGATGACACAGGACTGGGCAGTATTTTGTTCTGTTGTACATAGGGTTGCTATAAGTTGGAACCCACTCTATGGCACCTAACAACAAAATCTCATATGGAGCCCACCAGGTTTAGGAAACCATAATTAAATTAGAAAATTCAAGGTAATGCATATATCATTTTTTAATGAAATAATGATTATAATGCAAACATATTTCTGAATAAATGTTGTTAGAGGGAAATGCTAAGTATCACTGAAGCATTTAATTGAGTTCTACTATTTAATGCTTTGGGAAAAATTTAATCTTGTAGAACTCCAAATTCTTCATATAGAAATCTGAGGAAATGCCTTTTAAAATGTAATTATTTTAAGGTTAAAATATATTATTGATATTTAGTTACCTATGTGTTCCAAGGATTTAGGAAAAACTAGGTTCTTCTCTTTTACCATTTTTCCTATTTTAGCTCAATCTGTTTTCTACATTTTAGGATGTGTGATATGGAAATATAACATTGAACACAATGCAAATGTACCCTTCAGCTAAAGTCTGACTAATTTTTTATGGCAGGAGGTAGAAAACAGATGATATCATAGATTAAAAATTAGGGGCACAAAGTAAAAAATAACAGTCTGGACATTCTCTGAAAGAGACTGGAGAAACCCCGAGAGTATGGCCCCCAGACACCCTTTTAGCTCACTGATGAAGTTACTTCTGAGGTTCACCGTTCAGCTAGGGATTGGACAGCCCCATAAAACAAAACAGGAGTAATGAGGCACAGCAGTCCAAGGACAAGGAGTAGAAGGTAGAAGGGCGCAGGAAAGCTGGTGATAGGGAACCCAAGGCTGAGTAAGGACAGTGTTGACATGTAGTGGTGTTGTTAACCATTGTCATAGGGCAGTATGTGTACTAACTGTTTAATGAGAAACTATTTTGTTCTGTAAACCTTCATCTAAAGTGAGAATAGTAGCACAACTAGAAGAATGTAATCTATGTCATTGAATTGCACATGCAGAAAGTTTTGAAATGGTGTATCTTTGGCTATGTATATTTTCACCAAAAAAAAAAAAAAAAAGGTTGAGAAGGGAGAGGGTTGACATGTCATGGGGTTGTTAACCAATGTCATAAAACAATATGTGTACTGACTGTTTAATGAGAAACTATTTGTTCTGTAAACCTTCACCTGAAGCACAATAAAAATAAAAAAAGTCTGGACGTTCTCTTTTTGCTCCCTATGACATATGAGCTTCCTTAAAATCTTCTATAGAAAAATGTATCTCACTTGTCTCTGAGAAGAGACTAAATTCAAATCACATGCAATTTAGAACCTACCTCTTCCTTTCTCTTCTGGACCTTGCTATAGCAATGATCTTTTTGTTCATTTTGTCAGTTTCCTCCATTTGTTCATGCCCTTATTCATTAATTTAATGTGTGTCTTTTGAGAACCTAATAAACCAGGCACAGTGCCAGGTTGAGAGAAAGAAATGTAAATAAATAGAAACCTGACAGATAAGTAGAAATTAGTCAAAGGAAAATGTGCAAGGATATTCCTAGCAGAGGAAGCAAGTCCATTCAATCTTTCAAAAAGAGGCAGGTGTGGTATAGCATAGTGTTAGAGTATACATGACGGCAAAAGTGAGGTAATATTCTATCTTTGAGGCAATCTTAGTCTATAGGGTTTTATCCAAAATGCAGTGGGATGAGATTAGTTGAAGTTTTTTTTTTTTTCTTAAATGAGAGTCAAGTGTCAGATTTTAATTAAAACTTTCTCTGGCTGTATGGGGAGAAAATATTAAAAAGAAGTAGAGAGGAAGCATTTCTAGAATGGTGGCATGGAGACCTCCTCAGACCCTCTTCCCCAGTGAAACAAACGTAACTGGTGAAAATTACTTTCAACAAACAAACAACAACAACAAAAAAAAAAAAAACTATTTAGGGTCCTGGGAAATTGTCTTTAAGGGAATATAGTAAATGAAGAAATATTTACTCAACAAAAATTTGCTAAATATCAGTAAGAACTGGGAGAATCTGAGGTATCTGAGCAATGATGCACTCCCTCTCCCCCAGCTCAGTGTGGTGGAATCTCTCTACTCCTTACAAATATGGCCAAGAACTTGGGGTTCCCTGTCTTTCAAAATCCCAATCTAGGGTTACAGTTTTTCCCTGGGAAAGACAGGCTACTGGCATTTCTCATCTTTTCCCCCAGCTCCATGATGTAGAAGCTCTATCCTAGGCAACTGCATTTGAGAAATCTCCACTCAGTCTCAATTCCTAAAAAAGAAGTTTGACAAGAAGTATGGCAGACCAAAATGAGTAGACATTGATTGTCCTTGCCCCAGCTGGCCTGTAGGGTAAAGTTTCCACACAAGGAGAGATAAATCAAGATGATGGGGAATAACTGCTCCTGCCCAGTGCCCCACTCATAGATCATGTCAGTCACTCCAAATGAAGCCAACGTGTGTACATACCCCTAGCACCGAAGGAATGGTGTAGAGTTCTGTCCAAGGCGAGAGGCAGAGTGTAAGACTAGATTGTCTTACCTAAAGGAACGGGCATTATTTAAAACAGATTGTGGGAAAGTTCAAGCCAAAAAACATTGTCAAAAACAGTGGAGATTTTGGTGGTGGACAATTAGAGTAGGCTGCTCCATGATAACAGTCAGTAAAACAGGAGATCCACAATAAATTTTACAGTCAGAACCAGGGGAAGAGACAGCTAGTAAGAGTCCTCTTGGAGTCAGAGAAAAATTACCCCTGAAAAAGTCCCCAACTTTAATTGTATCAGACTGCAGAGAAATTTATGCTTATATACATTGTTTTATATAATAGTTGATTTTGTAAAATTGGTTAAGAGATATTGTTTGGCTCATACCAGATAGAATTATAATATATTTGACCACAGCAGCTCAAAGGAAATACGTAACAGTAAAGTTGCATGTGTGTAAGGAAATTACAACAGATAGTAACTAAAATTTACATAAAGCAATAAAGAGAACAAAAAATGATAAATAAGAAGGTTAATATAAGAAACTACAAATATATACTTGCTCTCATTACATTTCTTAGCTTCTTTCAGAGATATAAAATTATGTAAAATAATAATTACAAAAATGTATCTTTGTGTTTGCAACATCCATAAATATACCATGTATTATTGTGATAGCACAAACAGGGAAAGAGACAATATAATTATATAGGAGTAACATTTCTATGTCTCGTTGGTATTAAGTTAGTATAACTGTGATATAATTCTAATAAGTTAAGATGTATATTGTAAGCCCTAGAGCAACCTCTAAAAAATCAATATTGGATAGGAAGAATAAAACTATATTTACAAGCAGAATTATTTTATATATAGAAAATCCTAAGAAGTCCATTAAAATACTATCATAACTAATAAACTGGTTCAGCAATGCTGCCAGGAGTATAAGATTAATACATAAATATTAATTACATTTCTATACACTAGCAATGAAATATCTGACAATAAAGTTAAGAAAACTAATTATAGCATCAAAGCATGAAATGTGTAGGAACTAATTTAATGAAAGAAGTACTACACTTGTACCCATAAAACTACAAAAATTGCGGAAAGAAATCAATGAAAGCCTAAATAAATGAAAGACATCTCATGTTCATGAATCAGAAAACATAATATTATTAAAAGGGTAATACTGCCCAAGTTGGTCTAAAGATACAACATACTTGACTTTTTTTTTCTTGTTGTTGCACAAATTGACAAGAAGATAATAAAATTTATACAGAACTTCAAGGAACCCACAATAGCTAAGACATATTGAAAAAGAAAATGTTGGAAGACTCATACTTCCCAAATTTGAAACTTACTACAAAGCTATAATAATTAAAACACTGTGCTAATGCTATAAGGATAGACACATACATTAAATGGGGAAGAATTCATAGACCATAAATAAGCCAGCATACTTACAGTGAATTGATTTTCAACAACGGTGTCAAGACAATTCAATGAGGAAAGAATTGTCTTTTCAACAAATGGTGCCAGAGAAATGGGACACCTACATGTAAAAGAATGAAGTTAGACTCTTTGATTACACTATGCCCCCCAAAAAATAATTAATTCAAAATACATTACAGTCCTAAATGTGTCAGCTAAAACTATAAAACTCTTACAAGACAACATAGGAGTAAATCTTTGTGGTCTTGGCTTTGGCAATGGATTTTTAGATAAGACACGAAAATCACGAGCAACAACAACAACAAGAACCAAAAATAGATAAAGTGGACTTCATTACATTTAAAAACTGTTGGGAATTAAGGAACATTATCAAGAAAGTAAAAAGACAACCTAAAGAATGAAAGAAAATGATTGAAAATCACATATCCGATAAAGGAATAGTATCCAGAATACATAAAGAACTCTATAACACAACAACCGAAAGACAAACAACCCAATCAAAAATGGGCAAAGAAGTCTAATAGACATTTTGCTGAAGAAGATATACAAATGGCCAACAAACACATGAAAAGATGCTCAATGTCATTAGTCATTAAGGATATCCAAATCTAAACCACAGTGAGAAACTACTTCACATCAGCTTGAATGATTATAATAATAAAATTCACACAATAATGTGTTCATAAGGATGTAGAGAAATTGGAACACTTGTACACTGCTAGCGGGAATATAAAATGTGGCAGACACTTCGGAAAATAATTTGTTGCTCCTCAAAAAATTAAACATGCAGTTAACATATGACCCAGCAATTCAGAAGTATGGTACAAGAAAATGGGGAATAGGCAAAAGCAACAAAAGATCAGCGATAGAAGTAGAACAACAATAAATTAAAACAAAATAGTTAAAATTTATGTCCAGAAACTTAGAGAATAGTTTAATGATGACTATTCTATTTATTTTTAAATATTGCATTATTAAAATAAGATGGCAACCCACAAGAACCCATTTTATTAAGCAATAGAGATATCAGAGTTGATCTTGGCACAAGTAGTTTCAATAAGAGCATAATAAACTAAAAAGCAAATCAAAAAATATACATGTAAATTAATGTAATCAGTTGTCTCATTAAAAATTTTAAATGTAAATCTGTGCTAAGAGAGCTTCAATTTGGGGGAATTTATATCAAAGGAGGAGCCCTGGTGGTACAGTGGTTAAGGCACTTGGCTGCTAACCAGAAAAGATCTGCAGTTCAAACCCACTAGCTGCTCTGCTGGAGAAAGATGAAGCAATCTGCTTCCATAAAGATTCACAGCCTTGAATACCCTATGGGGCAGTTCTACTCTGTCCTATAGGGTCACTATGAGTTAGAATTGACTTGACGGTAGTGAGTTTGGTTTGGTTTTGGTGTCAAAGGAAATTATTCTTTCTAAGATGGAAGCTGCTAGAACGTATATAAGTACTGTCGGATAAACCAGAAAGTTTAACAGAAAGATTAATCTCAATGAGGTGGCAGAAAGATATGCATTCTGAACACGTGGAGGGATATCTCTAATAGACATTCTCTTCATTCTAACAGGTTTTAAGGAGAAGATAATGAAGCATAGATAATTTTTTAATTCTGAGTTCAACAAAATGGCTTATATTTTTGCTTAAAAATGTGTGAGATGGGTAGGGTGAATGGGGAGAGGTAAGTTGGATGTTATGCCTATTGGAAACATAGATCTTTTCCCTGTCTTTATTCTACAATAAAGACATTGCTCTTCCATTTTCATGTTACCCATTTTCTTTCTTTCACTCTTCTAGCTAATTATTCAGGAAAGTCTGTTTCTCCCATCTTTATTTCATCCTTATCTCTTCTATATTTTTAGTAGACTGCCACATATCTCCTTACTCCATGGAAATTATATGGACTAAAATGGTCAGTATAAAGAAAGGCCCGGTAATCTACTTCTAAAAATGAGCCAATGAAAACCCTATGGATCACGGCAGAATATTGTTTAAGAACCAGGCAATCTTTAGTTATGTTTTACATACAGTCTCAATGATTTGTAGCCAGCTCAGACAGCAGCTAACAACAAAAACAAGAAGACCAACGACTTCCTGTTAGGCTATTATCTTTGACTTCTCTGCAACATTAGACCCCTTAAACTTTTACCTCTTTCAGTTTCTATAACTCTATTCTTCCTTATTTATTTATTTATTTTCTATTTCATGGTTGATCTCTGTTCAATCTCTGAAGTTTTTGTTCCAATTAAGTTCACCAGCATTTTGTCTTCAGCTTTACTTTCTTCTCTCTGTGTACTCTCGCTCAACTTTCCTATACGTTTCACCTATGACTTGTATATCAATTGTCATAATTTATTTCTAAAACACAAACCTTTTATTTAAAACTCTAAATCCAAATATCAGTGTTTTCCTTTAGAAATTTCACTTGGATTTCCTTTTGGACCTTAAAGCCACTTGTCAAAACATGGAGTCATCATCTTCCTGTCCCCATGTGAACTTTCTTATGTTCCTATTGTCCCAATTTTAGTGGCACATACAACCTGGTTGCCTAAGAAAAAATAGATCCCTGTAAACATACCTTTTACCATCTATGAATCCCACCATTTATTCACCACAACTCATCTATTCTTCCTAAATAGTTTTCTGTCTCCTCCACCTTTCTATTTTGCTTGTCAACCCTTCTCTAATTGATTAACTTCACTCTTTCTCTATCGAAAGATTAGAATAGGCTTTTTGCTATTCTCCCAAACTGTTGGGTGCCATTGAGTTATTTGTGACTCATAGAGACCCCATGTAACAAAGCAGAACTTCCCCATAGGATTTTCTAGGCTGTAATCTTTTTTTTTTTTTTTTGGACTTTTAAAAAAATTTTTCCCATACAAAAATTTATACATACATTGTTATGTGACTCTAATTGTTCTCCCCATACTGTCACTTCACAGCTGAAACAGTTGAAGTTAGACTTCACTATATACCCTGTTGTACTGTGGTAATGAGGGCCTACACTGTTGAGATGGGCCCACACAAGTCTATGCAGGGGAAAGGCACTCAAAGTCCGTGGATCCCTTATGCCTGTGCCTAGGCAAAGAAGTTGTGCCTACCCTGGGTTCCTTGCTTAGGGGAGCCAGCATTTTATTCTTTCCCCTGTTTGTTCATTTGTTCACTCTCCAAGGCAGGGAGAATGGCTCTGGGCGTGTGACGGATCCTACTTCTGGCCCAGGGGACTCAGTAATTGCTGAAGCCAGTCCAGGACCAGTGCAGAGCAGGGAACGGGGAGGTAAATGGGAGAGAGATTTTTCCCTAAGGGGTGTGTTTTTGATCTGCACAGTAGGCTGTACACAATTACTTGTCTTTCACCAGACTGAGGGCTGCTTCTCACTGGTTCTGGGTGGCCGTGTAGACTCTCAGTGGCTGGGTCTCTCCTGGTGCGGAAAACATGCTTCCAGAGCACGGCTGCTTGCCCGCCTCAGTGCTCACCGCAGAGCTGATCAGACCTGAAGGTCTCAGGCTCTCGCTGGGTCAAGTCTGGCAACTCCTCGCTGCTTCCGAACCATCTCTCACTCCCCCTGCCACTCAGTCCAGATCCTCAACTCTGCCTTTGATGTTCAGGGCTCCCAGATTGCCATATATAATCGAATCACTTGTTTTTTGGGGTCTTTGTTGTAAGAGGGTCCACCAGAAGCATCTAACTACTCTGCCATCTTGGCCCCGCCTTCTAGGCTGTAATCTTTACAGAAGCAGATCACCAGGTCTTTCTCCCACAGAGCTGCGAGATGGGTTTGAACTGCCTACCTTTCAGTTAGCAGGCTGGCACTTAAAAGTTTTCACCACCAGGGCTCCTTTATTCCTTCCCACCTTTAGCCACACCTATATCCAATAAATTTAAATATAGTATGAGTTATTCCTGTTTAGAGTTGTAATTTCAAAAATTTTTCTCAAGATTAATTCACACTTATTTATCCCCCATGATAAATTTCAGAAATGAAATAGAATGTAGGTTGTAACATGTCTCAGTTTTTTTGTCTTAACGACATACACATCTATAACCACTCTCTTTCTCTCATCATGTCTTCAATTCTCATAGGAAGAGGAGACTTCTTTGTATCAGTCTTAAGAAACTGAATGTAAAAGGAAATAAAGGTCAGAAAGATATTAACACCTTCAGAATGAAGTCGTAGTTTATTAGAACAACATAAGATGCCCTATATGATAGACACCCTATTTCTCCACCTGTTCTTACATTTCTATGAATGCTTCAACAACTATGACTTTACAAAATTCCCAAAATATTCCTTATTCTTTAAGTATGTAAATAATAATAGTGATAATAATTTGCATGTCTCATTTAATCTATTTAATAGAATTTTATGTGAAACCCATACCCATTGCCATCGAGTTGATTCTGACTCATAGTGACTCTGTAGAACAGAGTAGAATTGCCTCATAGGGTTTCCAAGTAGCGGCTGGTGGATTCAAACTGCCAAACTTTTGATTAGCAGCCAAGCTGTTAACCACTGCACCACCAGGGCTCCTTTTATGTGATAGTGTATCTTTATATCACTTCCAGATAAACGGCATATCTGGTTCTTTATCACATTTTCTACTTTTTAAATGTTATTACTTTAATATTACCCTAAATATTATTACTTGGATTATTATTACATAATCAAAACTCATAATAACTGCATTGTGAAAATTTTTTTGTGAGTTAGGAGACAGGAGTTTGAATCTATTTCTAACACTACCAAGCAGTGTAGACATCAGAAGTTCACTTAAACGTACCAGGCATCTAGTTTCTCATTACTGAAAACGTACTAAGTGATCAGGATAATATTTAAGGTCTCTTTGCTTTTAATAAAGGAGCCCTGGTGTTGCAGTGGTTAAGTGTTTGGCTGCTAACGGTAAGGTTGGCGGTTCAAACCCACCAGCCACTCTGTGGGTAAAAGATGTCATAATCTGCTTTCAGCACTGGAAACCCTATAGGGCAGTTCTACTGTATCTTGTAGGGTGTTTATGAGTTGGAATCGACTTGATAGCAGTATGTTCACTTTTAATAGCTGTGGTTCTGTAATTTTAAAATGTTGTTGTCAATTGCAGTAAAATCAATTCTGATTCATGGAGATCCCATGTGTGCAGAGTAGAACTGTTCCATCGGATTTTCAAGGCTGTGACCTTTTGGAAGCACATCACCAAGTCTGTTGTCTGAGGCGCTTCTGGGTGGGTTCAGTCTGCCAACCTATCAGCTAATAGCCAAGCATTTAACCTTTTGCACCACCCAGGGACTCCTAACTTCAAATACCCATTCAGAAATCTGAAAGAGAGTAGTAATGGTTTTGACTTATAATTTTGTGCTTATTTCCCACTATAGGCAAAACATAACTCTTAAAAATATTTTAATGGGTTTATTTACTGAAGATATTGGAGGAGGAGCTAAGAGGTGACCAACCTCCTCCTGTCTTCTGTGGAGACCAAAGAAATGATGTTCAGTCTAAGAGAAAGGACTTAGATTTAAAAAACTGAAATAGGGATTTCAAAACAACATGGTGAAATTACCAGAGTAATACTTTTATTTTTATTCTTTTTTACTGAAGAGTCCTGAACTTTAGTTTTATTATGTGTACATAGAGTAAATTTCATTATTCTCAACTCCAGTGATTATAAATTATTGATAATTTGAAAAATATCATTTGAACGTTACTAAAATTTCTTTGTTTAGTAAGTTTCCCTTTTACCAGATACCTTTAGATAGTGATAATGAATAATGTAAAAAGCTAGGAGATAAAAAGTGTTAATTTAGTTTGACAGATATTATTGGACACTTACCAAGTACTGTGCCTGATAGAAATCTTTTTCAACAGCAGCCCCTGCCTGTAGGAAGGTTAACAGCTGTCTTGAAACAGAGACAGATATCTAAAAAGCTTGGAGACTAGTTTACTTTTTTTAATTGCAAAATCATTGCAACTAATAAACACTTAAACAGGGAGTAATTAAATGTGGCCTGGGAATACAGTAGAAATTTCAAGGAGAATGTTAGACAAGAAATGGCAACAAATAATGGCAATTCATATAAACAACATATTCCTCCTCAATTTCTATTTCATGTTCAAGTGGCAAAACCTAAAACTTGGATGAATCCTTTACCTCTGTTATAACTGATATACATCCAATGGCTGCTAGATCAAATAAGTGCCAGAGTAAGTGAAGCTGGCTGATTCCACTTGAAATTCATAGTAACAAATCCTTAAAATATCCTTCATATGCTATAGCAGGTATTACTTGTTGTCTCCTAATATTTGTTCTCCCCTTTCTTCTACAGCCCTAGATCCCAAATGTTTGCTAAGTGTGGCTACTTGTTAAAGGCTACGATTCAGGCTTCCTTGCAGCTAGGCATGAATATGTGTTTCTGTTCTGGCTGAATTGATCATAACATAAACTAATGCAGAAAACTAACTGGAATTTTCATTGAATGGAAGGGATGTGCTCTTCTTCCCTTTTCTTCTTTTCTCCTCCCTGCTTCCTAGAAGGCATATGTGATGGTGATATCAAGATCTTAAGCAGGTAACCTGCACTATGAGGAGGCATGCATGGCTTAAGTTTGGTGGATCATGACATCCTCACTTAACTCTGGTCTGTCTGTGTCTATAGAAGACCCTGTGCGGTGCAAACACGGTTAAAGCGCTCAGCTGCTAACTGAAAGGTTGGCGGTTCAAGTCCACCCTGAGACCTAGTGATCTAGTCCCCCAAAATTAGCCATTGAAAACCTTATAACACACAGTTCTACTCTGACACACATGGGGTCCCCATGAATCAGAACTGAATCTTCTCTATTTATATCCATATCTCTCTATATATAATTCCAATCTTATTTAAACCATTGCTTTTTTTTTCTTCTTTCACTAAAGTTAAACATTAAATTAACAAATGCAACCACCCTTCAGTCTTATGTATTTCTAAAGGAGTTTCTTTTCCACACTTCCCAAGAAATTTACTCTGTGCACTTTGATTTCTCATGAAACGGTCTATGTATCTTCATATCCTCTTGCTATCAGCTATTGTCTACATTTTATTGAGAAAATAAATAGTTTTTAATTCTCCCTCAGTTCCAATCTTAAGTATATACACCTATGTAATTTTGTTCCAATATTCCTGCTTTCTCCTTTTCAAATTATTTCTTCATCTGTCATTCCTCTCTTATCAAAAAACAATATTTCTTCTTGTGCTGCGGGCACACCTTCTTTTGGCTTCCCAACACATTTACAGCTTTACATATATCCTTCTGTCCTGCATCATCATTCTCCCCATTTCGACAGAATATTTTTATTAGTGTACAAATACTCTCCAATAGATAACTTCTTGTCTCGAATTATTATGCATACCATCACAGTCACTTCTCCATTTCATAGCTTAATACCTCTAAAGAGCCATAGACAAAGTGTGTCTACACTTTACCTTCTATTCACTCTTAAATCGATTACAAATTCATCTCCCATTCCCCATAATTCCAAGGAAATTGCTCTTACTGAAGTCACCAATGGCTTCTATATTTAGAAATCTAAGAAAAAGTTTTCCATCTTAATTTTTTTTTTTTTAATCTTTAGGTAGCATTTAGAGAGCTGAGTCCACAATCCTTGTAAAAATGGTGACATTTGTGTCACCATAGAGTACCCATTTTTTCCTTCCTTCACTAACATTTTCTTTTCAGTATCCTTGATTTACTTCTCTCTCTACTGCTTGAGCTCTAAAAGTATAGGCTTGACATAGATAATTTTAGTCCCTTTTCTGTTTTGAGTCTCTATGAGTCAGAATCAACTCGATAGCAGTGGGTTTTGTTTTTGGTGCTGCTTTGAAATTCTCTGTCTAATTATATTGCTGATTTCCAGGGCTTTAAAGACCTCTTCAATATCATATTTCAAAATCAAGTCTCCATTCCAGGCCTCTAAAATCTCCTACATGGACCTCCAACTACTTATTTGGTGTTTCCTATTGGGTGTCCCTCACAGACATTTCAAATTTATCACATCCAAAACTGAAAACTTTTTAATTTTTTTTTTAAATTTTATAGTGCTTTAGATGAAAGTTTACAGTGAAAATGAGTTTCTCATTCACAAGTCTATACACAAATTGTTTTGTGACATTGGCTGCAATCCCTGCAATGCGTCAGCACTCTTTCCCTTTCCCATTACACCATGGGTTCCCCATATCCATCTGTCCAAGATTCCTGTCCCCTCCTGCCTTCTTACCTTTGCTTTTGGGCAGGTATTGCCTATTTGGTCTCCTCTACTTGACTGAACTAGGAAGTATGTTCCTCACGTATGTTATTGTTTGTTTTATAGGCCTGTCTAATCTTTGGCTGGAAGTGGACTTTGGGAGTGGCTTCAGTTCTGAGTTAGCAGAGTATCCAAGGACCACAGTCTCAGGGGTTCCTTCAGCCTCTGTCAGACCAGTGAATCTGATCTTTTTTTGTGAATTTGAACTTTGTTCTACATTTTTCTCCCTATCTGTCCTGAACCCTCATTGTGATCCCTGTCAGAGCAGTAAGTGATTGTAGCCGAGTAACATGCAGTTCTTCTGGGCTCAGGGTGCTAGAAGCTGCAGTATTTGTCATCTATTAGTTTTTTGTACTCATATTTTCCTCATATCTTTGGTGTTCTTCATTATTCTTTGTTCTGAACATGATAAGACCAATAGATGTATTTTTAGATGACTTCTAGAAATCTTTTAAGACCCCAGATGCTATTCACCACAGTAGAATGTAGAACATTTTATTTATGAACTATGGCATGCCAGTTGACCTAGATATCCCAGGAGACCATAGTCTCCAGCCCTCAGCCCAAATAACTTGGTCCCCTAAAGTGTTTGAATGGGTCTAAGAAGCTTCCATGGCTTTGCCATGGGCAAGTTGTGCTGATTTCCCCTGTGTTGTGTGTTATCTTTCCTTTCACTAAAGTTAGCAGTTGTTTATTATCTAGTTAGTGACTTCCCCTTCCCCTCCATCCTCTCTCATAACCATCAAAGATTGTTTCCTTCTGTATGTAAACCTTTTATTTTAATTTTTTTTATAATGGTGACCTCATAAAATATTTGTCCTTTTGTTTTTGGCTTATTTCATTCAGCATAATTCCCTCCAGATTCATCCACATTGTGAGATGTTTCACAAATTCATCATTGTTCTTTATCATTGCTTGTATTCCATTGTCTGTATGTACCATAATTTGTTTATCCATTCTTCTGTTCATGGCCACTTAGGTTGTTTCCATCTTTTTGCTATTGTGAATAATTCTGCAGTGAGGATGGGTGTGCGTATATCTATTTGTGTGACTGCTCTTATTTCTCAATGTATATTCCTAGGAGTGGGACTGCCGGATCATATAGTATTTCTATTTCTAGCTTTCAAACGAGGCGCCATATCATTTTCCATAGTGGTTGCACCGTTTTATATTCACACCAGCAGTGCATAAGAGTTGCAATCTCCCTGCAATCTCTCTAACATTGGATATTTTCTGTTTTTTTGATTAGTGCCTGTAATTTTGGGGTGAGACTGTATTTCATTGTAGTTTTGATTTGCATTTCTCTAATGGCTAATGGAGCCGTGGTGGCACAGTGGTTAAGATCTTGGCTCCTAACCAGAAGATCAGCAGTTCGAATCCACCAGCTGCTCCTTGGAAACACTATGGAGCAGTTTAACTCTGTCCTATAGAGTCACTATGTGTCAAAATCTATTTGACGACAGCAGGTTTGGTTTTTGTTTTGGTTAGTGGCTAATGACCATGAACATTTTCTCATGTGGCCATTAGCTGTCTGAATGTCTTCTTTGGTGAAGTATCTGTTCATATTCCTTTGCTCCATTTTTAATTAGATTATTTATATTTTTGTTATTGAGGTGTTGAAGTATTCTATAGACTTTAGAGATTAGACCCTTGTCAGATATGTCGTAGCCAACAATTTTTTCTCAGTCTGTAGATTATCTTTATACTCTTTTGGTGAAGTTTTTTGATGAGCATAAGTGTTTAAGTTTTAGGAGCTCCCAGTTATCTAGTTTATCTTTTGGTATTTGTTCATTGTTAGTTATGGTTTGTATTCTATTTATGCCACACATTAGGGTCACCAGTGTTGTTCCTATTTTTTCTTCTATGATCTTTATCGTTTTAGGTTATATATTTAGGTCTTTGATCCATTTTGTGTTAGTTTTTGTGTACAGTGTGAGGTATGGGTCCTGTTTCATTTTTTTGAAGATGGACATCCAGTTTTTCCATTTCTATTTGTAAAAAGACTGTCTTTTCACATTTAATGGACTTTGGTCCTTTGTCAAAGATTAGCTGACCACAGGTGGATGGATTTATGTCTGGGTTCTCAATTCTGTTCCATTGTTCTGTGTGTCTGTCATTGAATCAGTGCCAGGCTGTTTTGACTACCATGGCTGTATAGTAAGTTCTGAGATCAGGTAGTGTGAGGCCTCCTACTTTGTTCTTTGTCTTCAATAATGCTTTGCTTATCCAGGGCCTCTTTCCTTTCTTTATAAAGTTGGTGATTAGTTTTTCCATCTTGTTAAAAAATGCTGTTGGTATATGGATTGAAATTGCATTATATCTGTAGATTGCTGTGGGAATAATTGACATTTTCACAATGTTGAGTCTTTCTCTCCATGAGCATGATACATTTTTCCAAGTATGTAGGTCTCTTTTGGTTTCTTGCAGTAGTGTTTCATAGTTTTCTTTGTATAGGTCTTTTACATCCCTATGGAGTCCTGGTGGCACTGTGGTTAAGAGCTCAGCTGCTAACGACAAAGGTCAGCCATTTGAATCCACCAGTTGCTCTTTGGAAACCCTACGGGCAGTTTTATCCTGTCTATGGGGTCACAACGAGTTGAAACTGACTTGACAATAACCAGCTTGGATCTTTTTTTAAGTCCCTGGTAAGATTTATTCCTAAGTATTTTATCTTTTTAGCAGCTATTATAAATGATATAGTTTTCCTGATTTCTTTTGCAAAGTTCTCTTTGGTGGTGTATAGGAATTCAGCTGATTTTCTATGTTGATCTTGTATTCTGCTACTCTGCTGAATCTTTTTATTATTTCCAGTAGTTTTCTTATGGAATCTTTGGGGTTCTGTATGTATAGGATCAAGAGGCAGTTGTTGAGACAGAAAAAGAGGATACTGCATGGTTTAAAGTCAGGAAAGATATGCGTCAGGGCTGCATCCTTTCACTATACCTATTCAGTCTGTATGCTGAGCAGACAATCTGTGAAGTTGGACTATATGAAGAAGAACAGGGCATCAGGATTGAAGGGAGACTTATTAACAACCTGTTATGTAAATGACACAACCTTGCTTGCTGAAAGTGAAGAGGACCAGAAGCACTTACTGATGAAGATCAAAGGCCATAGCCTTCAGTTTGGATTACACCTCAACATAAAGAAAACAAAAATCATCACAACTGGACCAAAATGCAACATCATGATAAACGGAGAAAAGACTGAAGTTGTTAAGTATTTCATTTTGCTTGGGTCCACAATCAACACTCATGGAAGCAGCAGTCAGGAAATCAAAAGATGCATTGCATTGGGCAAATCTGCTGCAAAAGACCTCTTTAAAGTGTTGAAAAGCAAAGATATCACCTTGAAGACTAAGGTGTGCCTGATCCAAACCATGGTATTTTCAATTGCAACATGTGATACGGTATGATATACATGTGAAAACTGGACAATGAATAAGGAAGAGTGAAGAAGAATTGACGCTTCTGAATTGTGGTGATGGTGAAGAATACCGAATATACCATGGATTGCCAAAAGAACGAAAAAATCTGTCTTGGAAGAAGTATAACCAGAATACTCCTTAGAAGCAAAGATAGCAAGACTATGTCTTACATACTTTGGACATATTGTCAAGAGGGATCAGTCCCTGGAGAAGGACATTATGCTTAGTGAAGTACAGGATCAGTGAAAAAGAGGGAGACCCTCAACGAGATGGATTGACACAGTGGCTGCAACAATGGGCTCAAGCATAATGATTGTGAGGATGGCACAGGACCAGGCAGGGTTTCCTTCTGTAGTACATAGAGTTGCTATGAGTTGGAACTGACTCAACAGCACCTAACAACAACAACATGTATAGGATCTTATTATCTGGGAATAGAGATAGTTTTACTTCTTCCTTTCTAATTTGGATGCCCTTCAATTCTTTTTTTGCACTATTGCTATAGCTAGGACTTCCAGCACAGTATTAAATAGGAGTGATGATAAAGGGCATCCTTGTCTTGTTCCTGTTCTCAGGAGGAATGATTTTAGCCTCTTTCCATTGAGAATGATGTTGGCTGTTGGTTTTGTACAGATACCCTTTATCATGCTGGGAAATTTTCTTTCTATTTTATTTGGAGTTTTTATCAGGAATGAGTGTTGGACTTTATCCAATGCTTATTCTGTGTCGATTGAAATTATCATGTGATTATTTTCTTTTAAAATCGGAATCTTAATCATCCCCTACAAATACTACCCATCCCCAAATTCACCAATCTCAAAAAATCATACTCTCCTTCATTTAACTGCTTAAGCTATCATCCTAATAATCATTTTTATGCTTCCTTTTACACTCCTGCAATTAACTAATATATCCTATTACAACTATCTCATATTTCTCAAATCCACCTACTTTTTGCCATATCCAGTACTGACATACTAATCCACTTAATGACTTCCCTCACTTGGACAATCACAATTTCCTAGATTGTGTCCGTACTTCCATTCTTATATCCCTCCAGTATATTCTCTACAGGGAAGCCAGGTGAAAGAATACATTATATTACTTTTTTTGCTTAAAACCATTTAATCACTTTCATTACATTTGTTAAAAAAATCCAAATTCCTCAAAATATATGCCCTTAAGAGCATATATGATCATACTCATCTTCATACAATGCAACTCATCCATCGTTGGCCTTCTTTCAGTCTTTAGGGTATCAAGCCTTTGCTTGAAGTATTTTTCCATGTGGGAACACTTTTCTACCTCCTCTTCACATACGTAGCTTCATATTGTCTTCATAGATTAAACATCATATTTATTGAGAAATCTACTTGTTTAATATTTAAACACCTTCACAAAAACACACTCCCAGGCTATGATATTCTCATCTCAACACCTGTTTTTTCTTTTTTTATTCATACGATTTCTACAATTTGATATATATTTATATATTTCATAATGAGTTGTTATTGTCTCTCTTATTAGTTTGGAAACTCATGTTGGTCTTTTCTACTGTTTCATTTTCAGAAGTTAGCAAAATATTAGGCTCCTTTACTAACATTTTCTTTTCAGAGAGTTTCATAACAATTTGTTCATGTAATAAATTAAAGGATGAAGATTTAAGATGATAGTCTCGTGGGACAACTCATTTTTACATCCTAGTTTGGTAAGTAGTGTCTGAGGGGTCTGAAAATCTTGTGAGCAGTCATCTAAGATACAACTATTGGTATCTACTCATCTGGAGCAAAAGAGAAAGAATGAAACCAAAAACTCAAAGAAGAAACTGGTCTATAGGACTAACTGCCTACACAAACCATGATCTCATCTATCCTGAGACCGAAGAACTAGATGGTGCCCAGCTACCACTACCTACCATTCTGACCAGGGGCACAATAGATGATCCTAAAAAGAATGGGAGAAAATTATAGAACAAAACTTAAATTCTTAAAAAAAATCCAGACTTCCTGTACTGGTTGAGACTAAAGGAACTCCTGAGACTATTACCCTGAGATACACTTTAAGCTTTGAACTGAAAACACTCCCAGATGTCACCTTTCAGCTAAATAACAGATTGGCTCATAAAATAAACAATATCAACCATGAGTACTGTGCTCCTTTAAAAAAAAAAAATCTGTATGAGGCTGAATGGTCAACATTTACACTAAAGCAAAGATGAGAAGGTCAGGGGGTTGGGGGACAGGGAAGCTAGATTAATGGAAACGCAAAAACCATAGTGGAAATAATGACAATGTTGTCACAGTGGAAAATGTAATCAATGTCACTGAACAAAGTGTATAAAAATAGTTAAATGAGAACCTAATTTTCTGTGTACACTTTCACCAAAAATACAATAAAATACTTTAAAAATAAATAAATAATACAACTGGGAAAAAAAAATAAATGAATGGATGAAATGCATAAGTTTTGTATGTTTCTCTATGGTAGAAACATTAGACTCAATGTAAGGAAACATGGGCTCTAGTCTTGGGCCTTCCGATAAGTCATAATGAGAATATTTTAATTATTAAGGTATTTTCATATTTCTTAAGACTCTTCTATTTGCAGTGTACTCTGTGCTATATAAAATGTCTTCAAAGTTAAAAGAAAAATTAATAAACAGTGGTAATTTAGGCTTTACTTTTTAACCAATAGTATTTCAATATGTTCACACTTATTATAACTTTAGAAAATACTTGTTTAGTACAAAGAAAATAAGGAACTAGAAATACTAAACTGTGAAATAAAATCACATTAGTCTTGGCAAGTCACTGTGGTCTAGGGCATCATTTTCAAAAATAGATCTGAGCTTAAGTAAAAAATAACAATGTCTCAGTGCATGTGACTTACTGACTACTTTTATTACACTCCATAGAATATTTCTGTCTTCTAGTAATCAAGTATGAATCATGAAACTTATCTTGGTGCTATTTGGGAGTATGTTAGTTAAACATATGTACAAATAGCAGCAAGATAAGTTTATGTACATATAGGTCTTCCTTTTCTCGAGCTGAAAGAACTGAAGAAAAAATTGAAGGCTTGAGTTGCAATACTGAAGGATTCTACGGGGAAAATATTGAACAAGTCAGGAGGCATCAAAACAAGATGAAAGAAATACACAGAGACATTATACCGAAAAGAATTGGTCAACGTTCAACCATTTCAGGAGGTAACATATGATCAGGAACCAATGGTACTGAAGGAAGAAGTGCAAGCTGCACTGAAGTCTTTAGTGAAAAACAAGGCTCCGGGAACTGATGGAATATCAATTGAGATGTTTCAGCAAATGGATGCGGCACCGGACGTGCTCATTCACCTATGTCAAGAAATTTGGAAGACAGCTACCTGGCCAACTGAAAGAGATCCATATTTATGCCTATTCCCAAGAAATGTGATCCAATCGAATGCAGAAATTATCGAACAATGTCATTAATATCGCATGCAAGAAACTTTTGCTGAAGATCATTCAAAAGCGGCTGCAGCAGTATATTGACAGGGAACTGCCAGAAATTCAAGCCAGATTCAGAAGAGGACATGGAACCAAGGATATCATTGCTGATGTCAGATGGATCCTGGCTGAAAGCAGAGAACAACAGAAAGATGTTTACCTGTGTTTTATTGACTATGCAAAGGCATTCGACTGTATGGATCATAACAAATTATAGATGACATTGTGAAGAATGGGAATTCCAGAACACTTCATTGTGCTCATGTAGAATCTCTACATAGACCAAGAGGCAGTTGTTCAAAAACAACAAGAGGACACTGCATGGTTTAAAGTCAGGGAAGGTGTGCGTCAAAGTTGTATCCTTTTACCATACCTATTCAATCTGTATGCTGAGCAAATAATCTGTGAAGTTGGACTATATGAAGAAGAATGGGGCATCAGGATTGCAGGAAGACTCATTAACAACCTGCATTATGCAGATAACACAAACTTGCTTGCTGAAAGGGAAGAGGGCTTGAATCACTTCCTGATAAAGATCAAAGACTACAGACTTCAGTATGGATTTCATCTCAACATAAAGAAAACAAAAATCCTCCCATCTGGACCAATAAGCAACATCATGATAAATGGAGAAAAGACTGAAGTTGTCAAGGATTTCATTTTACTTGGATCCGCAATCAACACCCATGGAAAGAGCAGTCAAGAAATCAAAAGATGCATTGCACTGGGAAATCTGCTGCAAAAGACCTCTTTAAAGTGTTGAAAAGCAAAGATGTCACCTTGAGGACTAAGGTGCTTCTGACTCAAGCCATGATGTTTTCAATTGCCTCATATGCATGCAAAAGCTGGACAATGAATAAGGAAGACTGAAGAAGAATTGACGCCTTTGAATTATGGTGTTGGTGAAGAATATTGAATACACCATGGAATGCCCAAAGAGCAAACCAATCTGTCTTGGAAGAAGTACAGCCAGAATGCTCCTTGGAAGCAAGGATGGGGAAACTGTGTCTCGCATACTGTGAACATATTATCAGGAGTGATCAGTCCCTGGAGAAGGACATCATGCTTGGTAAAGTAGGGATCAGGGAAAAAGAGGAAGACCCTCAATGAAATGGACTGACACAGTGGCTGCGACAATGGGCTCAAGCATAGTAATGATTGTGAGGATAGTACACGACCAGGCATTATTTTGTTCTGTTGTGCACAGGGTCGCTGAGTCGGGACCGACTCGATGGCACCTAAAAACAACAACATGTCTTCCTTGATATGAGTAATTAAACTGCTACATTAACTGCCTCCATAAACTGTATGTTATTCACTTTTATATGCACATTAACAGTCATTTCCATAGTAACCGGGATAGACTTTGTACTCAAATATTTTTTTATTTGATGAATGAGTAGGTGAGATATATGAGACTACTTGAACTTAATGCCCGAAAAGAGAATCTTTTGGTCTTTTTTGTATAAGAAACACTTTTGAAATTGTTTCTAGAATAATTATTTTTTGCGTTTGTAATTTAATCAGTTATAATTAAAATCCAATTCATGAGAAACCATAAACTTGTCAGAGAAATACAGACTTCAGGCAAAGGAAAAAATAGAATAATAACCTTTTTGCTTCTAAGCTTACTCTCATCAAGCAGCTATATGTCACTTAAGGGATCAATATGTCCTCCTTGTTATGGCAAATTAAATCTAAACTGTACAACAGCACTTGTAAACCTCTGCACACAATTCTTTTGATTCTTTGAAAAAAAGAAAAAAGAATACAGGAAGAAAAGTGAGTAAAACATTAGTAATTTGTTTAGCTGGTGGTGCAGACTGTTCTCTGATCAAATTTTGTTTCCCAAAGGAAGGTATCAGTTTTAAATTACACAGCAAGCAGGCAAGAGAAAGGAGGCAAACAATCAAAACCTTCCCAGGAGGAGAAAGAATAAGGCAAGAACTCCAGAGATCCCATTTAATAAATAAATACCTTCATTTCTGTAAGTTAATTTCACCACAGGAAATAAGTTTAGTTTTAATTATATTGCTTTATGTCATGTTTTATAAAATGTACATGAGGTTCATTGACTTTCTTTTATTAAAGCTTTGGCTGTTTCCAAAAATATTGCATGTAGACTAAGTCTATGAGGAAACACAGTACGATGTACAATTATTTGAAATGTAATTTTTCTTTTTATCTTTTCCCATCTTAGTGGCAATTTGATAGACGAAAAACAGAATGTTGTATTTAATTTTCATTAAAAAGTGATTTGACTTTTTGGAGTTATGTATGAAAGACTCTACAAGTAGTACAAGCTGGTTGTATTATTGTCACAAATAAACAAACTGGGCTGCTTTTATTGTCAGGTTTGAGAAAAAATATATATGTAATAATTTCAGGGTTATTTTTTGTGATTGTGACCTCTCTCACTGTATACATGCACAGACAAAAGACATACACATAGAGTTTTAATTTAAAGTTAACATCGTCAAAAAGTGAATACTTTCATATTTTTGGACAGTAAGAACTCTCTGAGCAAAGAAACTGGAACCTGGGTTAGAGGGCAAGCCTTGAAAGTTAAAAGATGACTGAATAGACAGTGAAATGCCTCCTGGGGGATTTAGAGACTTATTTTAAAATGTTTTTACATTCCATACAGGGTTGAAACCCAGAGCCATTGAGCCTACCATTTACATTTACATTTCCAAAGGATTGTAAAACATTAGGGAGCAATTGTTTCTCCCTTTCTCAGAAGGGTAGGGGAAAAACAAACAAAAAAAAAAACCGGTTGTCATCCAGTCAATTTAGACTCAGCGAAGCTACAGAAGTTGTGTCATATATAAACTCTGAGACTTGAAACCTTCTGTGTTTATGTGTTGTATAAAACCTCTTTTGCATGGGTTGGGTTCATCTGGCTTTCAGTGCATCATCCCAAAGAGGGAGAATGGAGCATAGGGAACTGATGCGTTTATTGCTGTAAGTAATAATAATCTGTCCTTGATCCAAAAAACTTTGTGATTGCTTTAAGAATAATATAAATAAATTTAGGTAATAAGATTTATCAGTCATTCAAATCCATGTATTTAAAATGCATTATATAAACAATTTCAAAGCTAGCAGAGATTTATCTTAGCCTGACAAAACCTTCTATCCTATCGTATATGAGAAATTTGTTATTGTTATCGTGCTTTAGGGATAAAGCATTAAAAGGTTAAGAAAACTGCTCAGAGTCAAACCCAGACATTCTGTATTTACTTAGCTATCAGTTATTGTATGACGAACCAAGATTACTTTAGTTCAAAGACTAATGTCAGGCAATGAGTAAAGGAAAGGACCCACAGAGGATAAAATTGGCTATTATAGGTAGGGTGACAAATAAAAATGAATAAATAGATTGATAACTGGAAAATATTTTTCTATGTGTGAGAAAGATTCCATTGATACTAAAATTTTGAAGGTTACTGGGGAGGGACAGGCATATTTGTGTAAGAAACTAGAGGTAATCTGTATGTCAACCATTTATCACAAAATTCATATTTATTAAAATTTTAATGTATTGAGCATACCTACTTAAAGCCTGGCATCTGAGAAGAGCAATGTATTCCTTAAATAAACTTAATATAAGGAAATAGAAAATGTCAGGTGATCCCAAAGTGAATCAATCAGTGTATACAGGGAAGGTTGGTTCTAGGTCTGTGAGGTGGAAGATGAACTTGGTGCCCCAACCAGCAATTCTTTGGTTAGCCTTACATTCTAGGGATGTACATAGCATATTACATGATTAATGCAATGCCTAGCATGTATTAAGTATTGATAACATTATAACTGCTCTTCTTTTCATTATTGCTATTCTTAAGCTGAGTTTTGTGTTGATGCAATAAGTTGATATTGAACATTTGTTTGTCTTTCTAGCTAATATGTAAATTGTATAAGCCGGTGATAACCAGGCCTTAGTAGCTCTGAGTAAAATGTAAGGGACATAGAAAAAAAGAGGAACAAGATACCTTCTTCTTATACAGGTATCCTCCATTTTTCCAAAGTTCACTTTACGTCACTTAGTTTTTATGAAAGACCTACATTAGAATCTATTTTTGTTAACCAATAGAAATCCCAAGAGGATTTTCACTTTTATGAAAAAAGGTGAAAAGTGAAACTAGCAACTAGCCATTAAAGAGGCAGCACACACCCTGAGCAGCAAGAGTGGCATCACCAAGCTCCTTTTCTGAGAAGTACACTCTGCATCTCAGCATCAAGCTGGCTTAACTTTGAACTGTGTCTGTGAATACTATATGTGAATTTTATTTTAGGTTTTATGTATTATTTGGTACAATTGGTAGGTTATTTTTTGAGTCTGGAGGTGTATCCTTGTCTCACCTGAGCTCCCCCACTGCTCTGCTCCCCCTGCAACTGGTGGCATGCACTCCTGTGCTGTCTGCCTTGTGACCAGTGGTGCAAGCCCCCTCCCTCCTCCCTCTTGCTCCAGCAGCTAGCAGTGTGAGGTCCCATGGCACCTGTCAAGACCAGAGACCCATACACCTTCATTCCAACCACCTGGTAACTGGTGAAGAGCACTCACAGCACCCATAACCCATCGACTGGTGAGAGAGTGCCCTGACTAGTAACTGACCTGCCAGGCACATCACCTCATAAGCAACATCCATCACATCCTGCTAGGTGTCATTGACACCTCTGCCTAAGGATGAGCAGGTGTTCCTAACACCTTCAGCCAACATCTGCCTCACTACAACACCACATATCCCACACCCAGCGAGTTCCTGCAGGCTGACTGCACATACACTGAAAATCCCTTGAACGTCTATTATCTATTGAGACTCCAATCCATGCACACATAAAGAGCCTATCCCAGCCATTTGGGAAGCATTCTCTTACAGTGGCTATGGAGATGTCCTGCCCTGACCTCCAGGGGACACATTAACTGCTAACACCAACCCAGAAAGACCCCACGGTCCCACAAAGTCAGTGGAGGGATTCTGGTCACCCAACACTTCCCACCCAATATCAGGGAAAGAGCCTGCTCTCCCACCTCCATTCACCTTAATGCCTCTGAGATAGCAGACAATAACTAATTATATGAAGAAGCATGATAAGACAACAAGCGAGCAAAATAAAGGGGCAGAAAATCTTCCTGAGGAACAGATGGTAATAGAACTACCTGACAAGGAATTCAAAAGACTTAAATATAGGATCCTCAAAGAGATCAAGGAAATCACAGACAAAACACTGTAAGAATTCAGGAAAACAAGAACAAAATGAAAAAATAAACAGACAATTAGAAACAATACAAAAAACACAACGAGAAATCCAGAAGATTAACAATAAAATAGATAACTAAATGCAAGGACGTAGAAGTAAAATTGAATCAATGAAAGAAAGAATCAGTGATTTAGAGGGCAAATCCTTTGATACTAATCTGTTGGATGAACAATCAGATAAAAGAATGAAGAAAAATGAAGAAAGCGTAAGAGTTATGTGGGGCACTACCAAGAGGAAGAATTTACGTGTAATTGGAATTCCAGAACAGGAGGAGGGAAAAAAAAAAGCGCGGAGAGAGTTTTTGAAGATTTCTTGACAAAAAACTTTGCTAACATCATGAAATACAAGGTTTCCATACAAGAAGCTCAATGAATCCTATACAGGACAGACCCCAAAAGAAAGCCACTAAGATATATCATAATAAAATTTTCCAAAACCAAAGACAAAGAAAGAATTCTGGGAGCAGTTCCTGAAAAAAGAAATACCACCTATAAAGATGCATCAATAAGACTAAGTACTGACTTCTCAGCAAAAACAATGTAGTCAACAAGGAAGTGGTATGACATACAAAACCCTGAAAGAAAATAATTGCCAGTGAAGAATCATTTATCCAGCAAAATTGTCTTTCAAATATGAAGGTGAAACTAGGACATTGTCAGATACAGAGAAATTAAGGGGATTTGTAAAAACCAGACCAACCTTACAAGATATACATGTATGCATCACAGTATGTTCTGTGAAATAGGACATTATGCAATTTGGATGTTGCATGAACACCATATTATATACATGCAGTCCCCATACAATCCATAGTTATATCCCTGTAAAGTCTGTTATATTAAAATCTTATGGGAGACTGCTAGACAAAGCACAAAAGATGTATTCACTGGATACAGGAGTTCAGACTTTCTAGTTGTGCAGCTGGGCTGGGTGAGGACACTGGCAGCCAGATTGGGACTTTGTGCATGTCAGGGCACAAGGACTCGGGGCAGGAGATATGGGGGATGTGAAGAGATAGCCATAGGAACAGGATGTGCAGGTGCCAAGAGTGCAGCTGGTGGTGGCGTCCTTGGATGCCACCACCCTGTTGGTGCAGCTACTTCCTGACCATGAACAGCCACTACCACTGCTACCATCCAGAGCTGAGAGCCTATGAGCACCCCAGGTCTGGGCAGTGCTGCCTGCATTCATGGCAGGAGCAGAGGAGTCATGGCAGGCAATGCCATGCACCAGGAGTGAAAGACTGAACAGATGTTGGGTGGGTGAATTAAGCCAGGAAGCAGAGAAGGAGGCACTGCGGGGATTGGGATGTGCCTTGGAACCTTGCTGTTGGCTCACTCTGGAGGTTTGCAGTCTTTAACACCATTGGGGAAAAATAATAAACAAAAGAGAGCTACTTTCCCTTTAAAAAAAAAACAAAAAACAAAAAATCACATTATGGTAACATGGATGTATATGCTATCAGATGTTGCCCAAACAGATATTAAGCAATGCATACCCGTATTGACTGAGAACCAATGACATCAGACAACAACCTGAGATCAAGACACACAACAGCATCATTCAGATACCAACACAGAAAAAGTACTCTCAACAGTAAAATAAAGCTGCAAAACTGAAAGCAGGGAGCCAGAGTTGTCAATCTGTAAATGATGACAACTTCAAAACCAAAAGGGGGAGTAAATGGTGTAGTTATAGAACTTCCATACAGAGAGGAAATCAAGGTGATATCAAGATGTCTTAGTCATCTAGTGCTGCTATAACAGAAATACCACAAGTGGATTGTTTTAATGAAGAGAAGTTTATTTCTTCACAGTTAAAGTAGGCTAAAAGTCCAAATTCAGGGCATCAGCTCCAGGGGAAGGCTTTTTCTCTGTCGGCCTTCTTCTCTTCAGTGTTCCCCCGGACTAGGAGCTTCTCTGTGCAGGGACCCCAGTCCAAAGGACGTGCTCTGCTCCCAGCGCTGCTTTCTTGGTGGTATGAGGTCCTCCTGTCTCACTGCTCACTTTTGTCTTTTATATCTCAAAAGATTGCCTCAGGACACAATCCAGTCTTGTACATTGAGTCCCGCCTCACTAACACAACTGCCGCCCATCTTCCCTCATTAACATCATAGAGGCAGGATTTACCACACATGGGAAAATCACACAATACCAGGAATCATGGCCCAGCCAAACTGATACACACAATTTGGGGGGGACACAATTCAATCCATGACACAAGGTATAACAGATTGTTTTAAATCTGAGAAGACAGAGGTAGATTTCAGACTAACCACAGAGAAAAGTAATAAATCTACTCACCAAAATAAAGAAATTCAAAAGACTCAGTAAACACAAAATCAACAACAACACAGGATACAAAAATAAAATCCATAAACAAAAAAAACTCAGCACTGAAAATTATATGGGACAAAGAAACAGTTAACACCACCATAAAAGCATAGCAAGATGATAGCAATAAATTCATGTCTATTGATAATCACATTGAAGGTAAATGATTTAAATGCACCAGGCAAGAGACAGAGAGTGGCAGAATGGATAAGAAAACATGATCTATCAATATGTTGCCTACAAGAGACACAGCTTAGACACAAAGACATGACTAGGTTTAAAATCAAAGGATGGAAAAATATATATATAAAGCAAACAGTAACCAAAAGAGAGCAGGAGTTGCAATAATAATCTCTGATAAAATAGACTTTAAGTCAAAATCCATTGTAAGTGACAAAGAAGAGCGTTATACAATGATTAAAAGGTCAATCCACCAAGAGCACATAACAATAATAAATATTTATAAGCACAATGACAGAGCTCCAAGGTACATAAAACAAACTTAACAGTATTGAAAAGAGAAATAGACAGCTCTACAATACAAGTAGGAGACTTTAACACACCACTTTCTATGATAGAACAACTAGAAAAAAAACTCAACAAAGATACAAAAGGTCTAAATAACACAATCAACCAACTCAACCAACTCATATACAGAACACCCCATCCAACAGCAGCACAGTGCATACTTGTGGGGATATATGCCATTTAAACATGGCTGCACTATTAATAACTGCAGCCCCCACTGGCCTCTATGCTGTATACGACATGTTGGAGACTTGTCAGCAATAAGAAAGAGATCAGACTTGTTTTCCCAAACCTATTGTCCTGTTACTGATTGGCTTGTTTACCTGAATTCCTCCTCCCTTGCCTGAAACTTATTGTTCTGTTAATTTCTTTACTACTTGCTGTATTGACTATAAAATAAACTCCTGGGACTGAAGCGGGGGTTCGACTCCTCAGAGTGACCCTCCTGGCCCCACTTCTCAGTAAGAGTTGCGGCATTGGTTACTATCTTCGCCATCCCGATGATTAGTCGCCGCTGCGACACATACTCTTCTCCAACTCACATGGATCATTTTCTAGAATAGACCGTGTATCAGGTCACAAATGAAGCCTCAATAAATTCAAAAACATCAAGATAATACAAAACGCTTTCTCTGATCATAATGCTATAAAACTAGAAATCAATAACAGAAAGGACAAGGAAATAAAATTAAATACATGGAAACTAAATAACACCTTACTTAAAAACTATTGAGTAATAGAAGAGGCTAAAAATGAAATTAAAAAATCCTTAGAATCAAATGAGAATGAAAACACAACATACAAAATCCTTTTGGATACAGCAAAAGCAGTGCTCAGAGGAGAATTTATAGCAGTAAACACACATATCAAAAAAGAAGAGACAAAATCAATAGCTTAGCCTTACAACTTGAACAATTAGAAAAGGAAAAGCAAAATAATCCAGTCACAACAAAAAAGGAAATAATAAACATCAGAGCTTAAATAAACGAAATAGAAAACAGAGAAACAATAGAAAAAATCAACAAGACTAAAAATTGGTTTTTTGAGAATAAAGTAGACAAACCATTGGCCAAAAATTGACAAAAGAAAAAAATGAGAAGATGCAAATAAGCAAAATACAGAATGAGATAGGTGGCATTACAACAGAACCAACTGATATAAAAAGGATCATAACAGAATACTAGGAAAAAATGAAAACCTAGAAGAAATGGACAAATTTCTAGAAACACATTGCCTACCTAAACTAACACAAAAAAAGAGGTAGAAAATTTGAACAGATCCATAACAAGAGATTGAAGAGATCGTTAAAAAAAAAAAAAGAAAAAAAAAAACTCCCAGTAAACAAAAAGCCCCAGCCCAGAGAGCTTCACTGGAGAATTCTACCAAACATTCAAAGAAGAGTTGTCACTGATTCTATTCAAACTATTCCAGAACATAGAGAAGGAAGGAATACTCCTTAATTCATTCTATGAAGCCAGCATGACCATGATACCAAAGTCACACAAAGACACCACTAAAAAAGAAAATTACAGACCAATATCCATCATGAATAAAGATGCAAAAATTCTCAACAAAATTCTAGTCAACAGAATTCAACAGTATATCAAAAAAATACATCATGATCAAGTGGGATTCATACCAGGGATGCAAGGATGGTTCAACATTAGAAAATCAATCAATGTAATTCACCACATAAACAAAACACAGGAAAACAATCACATGATCATCTCAATCAACTCAGAAAAGGCATTTGATAAAATCCAGCACACTTTCTTCATAAAAACTCCCAGTAAAATAGCAATAGAAGGGAAATTCTTCAAATAATCAAGAGTATATATGCAAAATCAATAGTCAACATTATTCTCAACAGATAAAAATTGAAAGCCTTCACCCTGAGAAAGGGAATGAGAAAAGGATGCCTTTTATTACCATTCTTATTCAGTATTGAATTGTAAATCCTAGCTAAAGCAACAGGGCAAGAAAGGGAAATACAGATTATCCACATTGGAAAGGAAGAAGTAAAACTGTTCTCATTGGTAGATGACATGATCCTATACATAGAAAATTCCAGAAACTCCACAAAAAAGTGAATGGAACTAATGGAAGGATTCAGAAAAGCAACATGGTACAGTATTAACACATCAAAATCAGTTGGTTTTCTTTACACTAACAACAACTCTGAAAAGGAAATCAAGACATTAATACTATTTACAACATCCCCTAAACGGATAAAATGCCTAAGAATAAATCTAACGAGGGACATAAAAGACTTTTACAAAGAAAACAATAAGACAAATTAAATGAGGTATGTTGTTTTTGTTAGGTGTCATCCAGTTGATTCCAACTCACAGCGACCCTATGTACAACAGAATGGAACACTGCCTGGTCCTGTGCCATCCTCACAATTGTTATCCTTGAGCCCCTCGTTGCAGTCACTGTGTCAATCTACTTCAACGTGGGTCTCCTTTTTTTGCTGACCCTCTAACTTTACCAAGCATGATATCCTTCTCTAGGGACTGGTCCCTCCTGATAACATGTCCAAAGCATGTGAGACGAAGTATCACCATCCTCACTTCTAAAAAGCATTCTGGCTGTACTTCTTCCAAGACAGATTTGATTGTTCTTCTGGCAGTCCATTGTATGAATCATCAATATTCTTCGCTAACACCATAATTTAAAGACGTCAATTCTTCTTTGATCTTCCTTATTCGTGATCAAATGAGATACACTACACACTTACTAGAATGATTAAAATTAAAATGACTAGCCATAGTATGTGTTGAGGCGGATGTGAAAGAAATAGAACTCTTATACAGTGCTGAAGTAGCAAAAAAATTATTTTAAAGAAAACATATGCTAAAGAAGCTTTTTTCAAAATGCACTCGTATCACTATCCTGTCAAGGTCCAACAGGTTTAAACATTTGAAAAAATACATATTTATTTACTGTTTTTAACATTGGTTGAGGAAGTGGAAATAGATGAAGGAGGGATCAAGCTGCTCTGAGAGATTGTGAGGAAACTCATGAGCCTCATTGAAACAAAGAACATCTACTGCGAATATCAGCTCATGTTGTTATTGTTAGGTGCCTTCGAGTCGATTCTGATGCATAGTGACCCTATGTACAACAGAGCAAAACACTGAGCCATCCTCACAATTGTTATGCTTGAGCCCATTGTTGCAGCCACTGTGTCAATCCATCTCACAGAGGGCCTTTCTCTTTTTGCTGACCATCTACTTTACCAAGAATGATGTACTTGTCCAGGGACTGGTCCCTCCAGATAGCGTGTCCAAAGTGAGATGAAGTCTCAGTATCCTTGCTTCTAAGAAGCATTCTGGCTGTACCTCTTCAAAGACAGATTTGTTCATTCTTCTGGAAGTCCATGGTATATTCAATATCCTTCACCAATACTGTACTTTAAAGGCATCAATTCTTCTTTGGTCTTCCTTATTCATTCTCGAACTTCTGCATGCATCTGAAGCAATTGAAAATACCATGGTTTAGGTCAGATGCACCTTACTCCTCAAAGTGACATCTTTGCTTTTTAACACTTTAAGTAGGTCTTTTGCAGCAGATTTGCACAATGCATTATGTTGTTTGATTTCTTGACTGCTGCTTCCATGGGTATTGATTGTGGATCCAAGTAAAATGAAATCCTTGACAACTTCAGTCTTTTGCCGTTTATTATGATATTGCTGATTGGTCCATTGTGAGGATTTTTGTTTCCTTTATGTTGAAGTATAATCCATACTGAAGGCTGTGGTCTTTGATCTTTATCAGTAAGTGCTTCAAGTCCTGTTTCTTTCAGTAAGCAAGGATGTGTCATCTGCATAACACAGGTTGTTATTGAGTCTTTCTCCAACCCTAATGTTACATTCTTCTTCATATAGCCCAGCTTCTCAGATTATTTGCTCAGCATTCAGACTGAATAAGTATATTGAAAGGAGATAACCCTGACACTTACCTTTCTTGATTTTAAAAATAGCCATTATCCCCTTGTTATGTACGAACTACTTGGTCTATGTGCAGTTTCTACATAAGCACAATTAAGTGTTCTGGAATTTCCATTCTTCACAATATTATCCATAATTGGTTATGATCCACCCAGACAAATATGTTTGTATAGTCAATACAAAACAGGTGAACATCTTTCTGGTTTTCTCTGCTTTCAGCCAGGATCCATCTGACATCAGCAGTGATATCCCTGATTCCACATCCTCTTCTGAATCTGGCTTGAATTTCTGGCAGTTTCCTGTAGATGTAGTGCTGCAACCACTTTTGAATGATCTTCAGCAAAACTTTACTTGCATGTAATATTAATGATATTGTTTGATAATTTCCACATTCGGTTGAATCATCTGTCTTTGAAATAGGCATAAATATGGATCTCTTTTAGTTGGTTGGCCAGGTGGCTGTCTTCCAAATTTCTTGGCATAGACAAATGAGCACTTCCAGCTCTGCATTCCTTTGTTGAAACATCTCCATTTGTATCCCATCAATTTCTGGAACCTTTTTTTTGTCAATGCCTGCAGTGCATTGGCACTGAAACTAGGACTTCTGCCTTCAGTACCATTGATTATTGATCATATACTACCTCCTGAAAGAGTTGAACATTGACTAATGCTTTTTGGTACAGTGACTCTGTATATTCCTCCCATGTCCTTTTGATGCTTCCTGCATTGTTTAATATTTTTCCTGTAGAATCCTTCAGTATTGCAACTCGAGGCTTGAATTTTCTCTTCAGTTCTTTCAGCTGGAAAAATTCCAAATGTGTTCTTCCCTTTCAGTTTTCCAACTCCAGGTCTTTGCACATTTCATTATAGTACCTTACTTTGTCTTCTTGAGTTTCCTTTTGAAATCTTCTGTTCAGCAATTTTGCTTCATCATTTCTTCCTTTTGCTTTAGCTATTTGACATTCAAGAGTAAATTTCAGTGTCTCTTCTGATATGCATTTTGATCTTTTCAATGACCTCTTGCTTTCTATATGTATGATGTCCTTAAGTCATTCTACAACTCATCTGGTCTTTGGTCATTAGTGTTAAATATGTTAAATCTATTCTTTAGATGGTCTCTAAATTCAGGTGAGAAATACTCAAGCTTGTATTTTGGCTCCTGTGGACTTGCTTTAATTTTGTTCACCTTCAACTTGAACTTGCATTTGAGCGATTGATGTTCTGTTCTGCAGTTGGCCCCTAGCCTTGTTCTGACTGATTTTACTGAGCTTCATCATTGTCTCTTTCCACAGATGTAGTCAATTTGATTCCTGTGTAATCCTTCTAGTGAGCTCCATGTGTACAGTCACCATTTATGTTGTTGAAAAAAGGTATTTGCAATGAAGAAGTCATTGGTCTTGCAAAAGTCTATCATGCGACCTCTGGCATCATTTATATCATCAAGACCATGTTTTCCAGCTACTGATCCTTCTTCTTTGTTTCCAACTTTTGCATTCCAATCACCAGTAATTATCAATGCATCTTGAGTCTACGTTTGATAAATTTCAGACTACAGAAGTTGGTAAAAATCTTCAGTTTCTTCATCTTTAGCGTTAGTGGTTGGTGTATAAATTTGAAAAATAGTCATACAAAGCACAAGTCAATAACTGTCATCAGTCATGTGTTGATTATACATTTTAGAATGATGCTGGACTGCGTTCCCCAATATCATTGTTGCTTAGCCCCAGTTTGGCCTAACCCAATATAAACACTCTTCTCAGAACTCGGAACACTTGTTTTTAGGGTCCAGAATGGAGTATCAGGACTGAGAGTAATTGAAGGAAAAATGTTGGAGTTAAAATAAGCCTTGCCAGTGAAGAAAAATAAAACTAGACGTTTGTTTGTAAGCTTGTTCTTCTTCAGTAAGGAAGTTTGACACACTACCTCTGTTAAACACACTGGCTCTAGTTTTTTTTTTTTTTTTTCTTTTTAATGAAGAATATTTAGAGCTTTTAGGAAGTATTGCAAATGCCATGTACAATTTCATGACTGATATATTTCCTCCTACTTTCCTACTAACATCTAAATCAATGCTATTTCATTCCGGCACCTTATAGATTGAAAACAACATGTTAATAACTCTCTTGGTTTATAGTTATTCAAAATATAAGAAGGGGAAACAGCCTAACTACTTTATGAAATACATTATTTGCTATGTAAGTGAGAGTTTATTTTCACACATATCAGGCTATAAAGTGCCGATTATTCTTCAATTTCTTTTAGAGCCCCATTCCCAGTGAAAATGGGACTATTAAGGCAATCCTGCAGTCTTTGTTTTCTTGCATCCAGTTCCAGAAACATTCTTTCTCTATGCCAGCCTTTATCGCATTAATTCCTACACACTTGTCAGGGCTTTGATTAAAATTGTCAGTTCTTCAGAAAGATTTTTTAAACACGTCACACACCCATATCGAAGTCACTACTTATGTATCTCAGAGTTCCATTCTCTCATCTTCAAAATCTTCATCGTTATGTATAACTATACATTTATTCAATGTTTGCTGGACTAGACATTAGCTTCAAAGGGCAGAGAAAAGTAATGATAATAAACAGAAATCTTTGAGGTTTATTTAGGTTTATATCTCCCAGAGGTATGCTGTATAGCTGTATAGTGAGAAAATTATAGAATATTCCTTGAGTATTTAACAGAATGTATATTTTTCTAAGAAAACTCTAGAGCTGTTAATACCTATTTATGTCACTAGCAGCCCTGACCTAAACAGTCCTCTATCTGCTTGATTCCAGTTACTTCTTCCTCATAATGCCCCCATTAGTCCAACGTATCTCTACCTTACATCTTGTCATCACTCTAAATTACTCCATCTTCTTAATCTTGAAACCTGAAATATGAACCCAGTTTCTCTGAATCTTCTCTTTAGTCTAATTGGAAATTTCCTTCAAGTTCTCTGATTCATTTCAGTTCTCTGACCTAGAACATCACCCATCAAAGTGACTTCATGTAATTTTTTGTATACAGCCCACATAATGTGGTCAACAAGTTTAAGAATATACCCTCCAGTATCTTAAAATTCTTAAGAATGGGTAATAAGAACTTTGAGAAATAGGTCCCTTTTTCATATCACTAAATTTCATGTTATCTATTCTCAAATGTCACCTCTCTTTCTTTTTAATGGTTTAATTTTGGCTTGCTGCATCTCTTCTTGTCTCCTGCAAACTGTTTCTAAATAATTTCCTTATTTCTGGTCTTCTCACTAAATAGCAGCACTAATTTTCTGTCTTCTGTGAGATTTGAGGAAATGGTCCTCATTTTTCCCTTGTAAATTATTTTTCACACACATACACATGTGTAGATGTATCTATTATCTATCTGTCTGTCTTTCTGTCTATCTGTCTACTTCTGTGTTCCATTTTCTTGGCCAAACCTAAGCTATGTACCTGTTCTGTTAATACTTTCCTTATTCATTTTCTGAAGTCCTGTGCTGAAAATTACAATCTTTTCTCTGTATGTATTTTTTCTCACTTAAAAAAAAAAATCAAACTAATAAAAGACCTTGTTTTGAATCTGAATGCAATCTCTTTCCTGCCTTTTGTAGTTCATGTTTTCCCATCAAAACATATGGAAAAATAGAAGCATTTTGATATTTCCAGCTGAAGAGATCCTTGAAAATAGCCTTCTTTAACTCTTTTATTTTATTGATGAGAAATAGAGATCCTAAAAGTTAAGAGAGTTCCTCAATATCACATTGCTAGTTACAGATAGAGCTGAGAATAGCACCTAGATTTTCAAATACAAAATTCAGATTTTTTTTTTCACTTTTCCTTTTCTACCCACCCTGTTACCTCTTGCAATTCAGTTATTTTTCACTTATCCTGTTCACCTAAACTAAAATATTTTACTACTCTTTTTTTCCTCTTCTAAAAAAAGGGAATCAGTCACTAAGTCCTACAGATTCTACCAGCACACTGCCCCATGCTTTCAATTCCTCCTTTGTGTTGCTACCCTTATTAAATGTCACACATGCAATCATTATCCAAAGTCTATAAAGCTAAGTTCTAAGTGATTCCTTAGTTATATATTTTTACTCACTCCCAAGCCCAAGTCATGCAATGCACTGTGGTAGATTCACTTCATAAAAGTGAACTCCCATCAAGGTATTTCCTTGATCACTACCCTAAGCAAAAAAAATTAATTAATTAAATTTTTACTTCCGCCTTCATCTATTGAGCGCTTAGCACAGCCTTATAGTGATAAATCTTGAAATTCTGCCATTTAGGAATAATTGAAGCTAAACACGTATTTTAATAGATAATAAAATATACATACTCTATTACAAGATTAAAACAGTTGGCATACTGCATATGAGGGGAGACTTTGTGTCCAGCAATTCTTTATTGTCTAGTCACCCATTAAATTTGGTGAGAACTCTTTAGCATAGCCTTCAGGGAGTGCTGAGATATGACACTCGCCTTTATTTTCTACTTTTTTGGCATTTTATAATTGATGTTGTTGTTGTCTGTGTTGGAATGGATATCAACGCATAGTGACCCTATATTACAGAATTTTGGGTGCAGACATTCAGATCTCTTCTCCCCCAAAGCCTTTGATGGAATGAACCAATGACCTTCAGGTTAGTAGCCATGTGCTTAACTATTAGGCCATCAGGGCTCCTTTATTTAAGGTACTTAAAAATAAGAAAGGGAGCCCTGGTGGTGCAGTGGTTAAGCATCCGGCTTCTAACCTAAAGGTTGACTGTTCAAGCCACTAGCCATTCCACTTGAGAAAGATGTGGCAGTCTGCTTCCATAAAGATTTACAGCCTTGAAAACCCTATGGCACAGTTCTACTCTGTCCTATAGGGTTAGTATGAGTCAGAATTGACTCTATGGCAATGGTTAAAAGTAAGAAAGATTTAGTCAGAACTCTAAAATAAATTAAACAAATTAAATAAAACTGAACAAAAAAAATACTATGACAACAAAGACAAAAAAAGACAGCAACTTTCACATCGTAATCATTAAAAAAACTGATTTAAATAAGCAACATTATATAAATGATTTACTTTCAAATATCAGTGCTTAATTTTGGACTAGGCAGCTGATACAGTGCCACTTGAAAAAGTTTGCATTTCCTTTAAAGATGGAAAGTCATCGGAGTTTTAAATAACATTCAGTCAATGGTCTACGCGGAGTGGTAGAAAAACAGAAGGAGCTAGGATGAAGGAGCCACTGTGATCAGGGATTAGAGAGCGAATCATTCCCGTACTTTCACTGTCTCCAATCACAGGCAGAGGCAAAGATCCAGTAGGTCTTAAAATTTTACTTTTTAATCTCCTTCAGCACGTGCCACTTTATGCAAAAGAAAGCGGTTCTCATAGAAGAACCACGTTAAAATGAGGAAATAAGTAAATGCTGAGTCTTCATCACTCTACCTCTAGCTGTGAAGCTGATTGATGCTTTTAAAGCCCTGGAGGAGCAGCTGCAGTTGCTGTTTCAAAACAAAAAAAGGGAGAAGTCCAGGGAATTATGTGGCAAAATCATTTTTCCACAGTAAATGGGGAGAGGATTATGTTAGGTAAGAACAATACGATATATACAGTGCATATGTGAGAGAAAAGGAACAGTTATGCCCAGGAGACCCTGTGCACGAGCTTGGCAACAGTGTCCCTCAAACTGCAACAGCCAGCAGAGGAAGAAAAGCATTCCCCGGTGCTGCTTCATTATGTAATTAACAAATCTTTTTATCCGGGACACCTGTTTCCAATCATTTACTATAATGAGCAATCACAACCTCAATCTTCTAATGCCTAGTACACAGAGAGTGGCCACTGACTTGACCTGAGGTTTCAGGTGTGAGACCTGAGGCAGGTAAAAAAGGTGGATAATGCAGGGAAACAATCAAGAAAATATTGTTAAATCCTAGGTTATCAAAAGAGGGGGGAGGAATAAGAACACAATGTTAACTCTGAGGAACATGGGGACTATTTACACTAAAAATATGGATGGGGAACTTAGAAAACTGGGGATATGTTTTTAAGGCCAAACAAAAGCTGTTTTTGAGAGTTTAATTCTTAGAGCATTTTCATTGGTTGAAGTTTTGGTGTTCAGATAAATTGCACAACATGTTAGCATGTTCACAAACCAAATGGAGTCAAAGAGATAGTGCCGGAACCCTGGGGAGTATATTTAACCTCAGACCTGTATTATATGTGTACTATCGTATAATGACTAATGGTTACTGAAGATAGTCATTGTGCAGGAAAACAATCCCTATTACATGACTTCTGTCTTGGAGAATTGAGGTAAGATTCAATGTTTTATCTTTGTGTTGTCATTTTCAAAAAATTCATTCAAAACCTATGTTGTGAGTAGTTTGGTTAATATTCTCAATATAAATGCAACTTCCTTGGTAATGATTATATTTATCAGTACGTGCAAAGTACTTAGAATAATTTTGGCACATATTAAAACCCGTTGCCATGGAGTTGATTCCAACTCATAGCGACCCTATAGGACAAGGCAGAACAGCCCCAAAGAGTTCCCAAGGAGTGCCTGGTGGATTCAAATGGCCGACCTGTTGGTTAGCAGCCAGACTCTTAACCACTGGTCTGCCAAGGTTCCACCGGCACTTATTAGACACTCAATAAATGTTTATTATACTGGATATTATGTTAGCTCTTCTGTGATAGGTGCTTTGAACAATACAAAAATTAATTAAAACATGGAACCTCTTCTCAAGAAGTAGAAAAAGCCCAAAAAGAAGGTATTGACCAAGATCAGTGGGGACTCAGTGAAGGGTGAGATTGGATTTATAGAGAACATCACATGAGACTTTGGAGCTAATATTAGAGATGGAATTTGAATACTGGGTTGATGGAGGATCTGCACTGAAGCGTATTCATTTGAAGGAGAAGGAGCATTAAACACATAGACTCAGATGGGGAAACATGGGAAATACATGCAAACCAATAAAAAGTACAGTTTGGAAAAGCCAAGAGTGTATGAAAATGAGCAATGTTAAATGACCCTGGAAAGAGAGGCTAGGACAAGATAATAGAGGATTTTCATTCCAGCACAGTGAAGGTTTAAAAAGGTGAACTGCACTCCTAATTGTGAGGAGCTGTTTCATACATGTTTATAATAAAGAACAAGATGAAAGTGAGATACATGTACATATGGTTTCCAGAAATGTATTGTCTCAAACTTAAATTTACCTTTATTACAATCAATGTTTTACTCATGTATGAATGCACGCACAGTATACTATGTTCACTGCTGTAGCTTCAGTGCCTAGATGAATGTTTCCTGAATGACTACATAAAATATAGTGTTTGGCATAATATAAATGGAGCCCTGGTGGCACAATGGTTAAGAGCTCAGGCTGCTAACCAAAAGGTCTGCAGTTCAAATCCACCAGCTGCTCCTTGGAAACCCTGTGCGGCAGTTCTCCTCTGTCCTATAGGGTTGCTGTGAGTTAGAATCCATTTGACAGCAATGGGTTTGGTATGAGTGGGAATGGACTCAATGGCAATGGGTTGTTTTGTTCGTTGTTAGGATCAGGTGAATCATGGATGCTCAGTAGGAGCCTGTATAATCATATGATGGCAGTAAAACACAGGAGCTCCTCCGAAGCCATGTTGTTGTTCGGTGCCGTGGAGTCGGCCCTATACAGCAGAGTAGAACTGCCCCATAGGGTTTCCAAGCAGTGGCTGGTGAATTTGAACTGCCAACCTTTTGCTTAGCAGCCGAGCTCTTAACCACCACACCACCAGGGCTCTGAAGCCATGGCATCACTTAAACATCATCTCTCACTGCAAACTTAGATGCAAACCTACAGTGTAGGGAGAAGGACTACAGATTGACTGAGATTATTATTTCTGCCCAAACTGCAGATCAGCGACTTAAAATAATAACAAAGTTGATCCGTAAATGATTCAAGAGTTGCACATCTGACTTTGTGAACAAACATTTGCTTTCACGATGATTACAAAAGAAAAGAAAATCATGGACCTATCATTTATCCAATCCTTTTATCAGTCCAGCCCTTGCATTTGAATAGCTGTATTTATCCATCTGAATTTATTTTTGTGAAAAGTGAAAGGAGAATCTAAGCATGTCTTGGAAATAAACATTCATTAGTCCTAAGGTACATAGCCTTGCCCAAAGCAGGTGCATTGCTAGCATTTCAGTATGCTTCCCCAATTTGGAATGATTATTAGAATACAAATATGTTAATTAAATTATGTATAAATAAAGAGTAGCCATGATATAGGTTCTATGACTACTAAGAATACACTTATGTCTCTACTAGGCAGTAAACTGCATGAGGACAAAAATTACACATACTGTGTTCAACATTTTCTCCCCAGTTCCTGACATAGTCTAATACACAATAGTACTTGAAAACATTTGTTGAGCAAATGCATTTTCATAAGTATGATCATACTCTACAAGTAATATTTTTAAACAATTATTTATCTTGATATTCTTACATGTATAAATATGTACATATTTATATATATAAGAATATGTATATATATATACATCGTAATTTTTAATGGCAGAAAGTTTTTCCATTTTACAACATTATCAGAACTTATTTAATAAACTATCACAGAGTATTTTAGGGTATCATTTTAACTATCATAACAATGTGACATATATCTAGTTAATAAATTAGATAATGTTATATTCCTAAAGTAGAATTTATGGAACAAAGTGCATGCACATTTAATGTTTTAATATATATTATTAAATTGTCCTCAAAAATAGTGTAACAATTCACACATATATCCAGAATGGTATTAGTGGGTTTGTTTTCCAACACCCTTGACTCTTACAGGTATATAGTTATTTTCAATCTTTGCTGAACTGATGGATAAATAAGAATTATGCATTTTTTATGAGAGTTTGGCAATTATTAACCTAAAATGTATTCAATATGCTTATAAAGAATTTTTTTATTTTTTAATTGAATGTTTATGACTGTTACCTAATTTTTCTTCTCCTGATATACTTGTAAACAAAAATTTCTTTAAAAAAATATTAACATTTTGTAACAATCAGTGTGATAACTTTTTTTTCTGTTTCTCAATTGACTTTGAAAAATTATGTACAGAATATACAGTCAGTTATCAGAGGTCAAAATGACGAACCTTTTCTTTAATAGATTTCTAACTTTATATATCACTCTGCAAATTTTTGCCTATAGCCAGAGAATATCTTGGCTTTGCAAGTAGTTTTTATTTTTCCCCTACAGCCAACTGTTTTTCTCTTCATCATATCGGAGCAGGTGGGTTTTTCTAAGCTCAAACTTAAGGGCCATCGTATCACAAAAAAGAAAAGAAACTTCCTTTGATATTTATAATTAAAAAACCTAAGCCATTATGACAACAGAAAGATCAAAACCTTGAAAGAAACATCATAAGTAATAGCAGGATTTTTCACATTTCTGTAACTACAGAGAATAGTCTCCACTTTTGAAGTTTGAAAGGATTGATAGAATGTGAAATGCTGAGAGATTAGGGAAGGAACTCTATGCTCTACATCCGTTAGTAGTACTGCGATTTGGCAAACACCCCAGATTACATTGGTGATCCAGGTCTGAGTGTAGAGGAATTTGACAGAGTTTACAAGTAGGCCCTAAGGGAAGTTAGAATATTCTCAGAGATGTAATGGTACCTGTGTTTATAGACAAGAAAATCCTCAAAAAACCTCAAACGTATTCCCAACATGCATGAGGTTTTCAGTTGGACCATTCTAGTCTACCCAAAAGTAGAATTAAAATAAAAGAAATAGTTACCAAACCTGCAGCCTCCATGGAACAAGAATGATGTGCATGTACGCAATAAATTTTGTGGACCATTAAACTAGGATCTACAGTGGTTAAGCATTTGGCTGCTAACCAAAATGTTGGCAGTTCGAATCCTCTAGACACTCCTTGGAAACCCTACAGGTCAGTTCTATTCTGTCCTAGCAGGTCACTATGAGTCAGAATCAACTCAACGGCAATAGGTTTGGCATGAGTCAGAATTGACTCGATTACAACAGGCTGTTTTGTTTGTTGTTAGGATCAGGTGAATCTAGGATGCTCAGTAGGAGCCTGTGCAACGGTATGATGGCAGCAAAACACAGCAGCTCCTCTGAAACCACGGCATCACTTAAACACCATCTCCCACTGCAAACTTAGATGCAAACCGACAGTGTGGGGAGGACTACGGATTGACTGAGATTATATTTCTGGCAAAAGTGCACATCAGGGACTTAAAATAATAATAACAAAGTTGATCCATAAATGATTGAAGAGTTGCACATCTGACTTTGTGACCAAACATTTGCTCTCACTATGGTTACAAAAGAAAATAAAATCACGAACCTATAAGATCTTCAATCCTTTCATCAATTCAGCCCTTGCATTTAAATAGCTGAATTTATCCAACTGAATTTATTTTTGTGAAAGACTGAAAGGAGAATCTATACATGTCTTGGGAACAAACATTCATGAGTCCTAAGGAATATACCCTTCCAAAGCAGGTGCATCACTAAGATTTCAGTTTGCTTCCCCAATTTGGAATGATCCAACTTCACTGAGGAAATGTTGCATTAGAACGAAACCCTAAGACTTGTGTGATCTCTGATTAGTGAGTGGGTCAGGTAACAAATCTATCTTCAAAGTCATGTTTGTATGCTCTTCTTGATTCCAGTGTTAAGTTTTTTCTGTCCCTCCCACTCTGGCTGGTTATGCTTTTCTCTTTATTCCTGTTAGAATGGGAAGTTTCTGCAAAAATGTTTCATGTGTGGTATTATGGATTGAATTGTGCCCCCCAAAATGTATGTCAATTTGGCTAGTCCCTGATTTCCTGTATTGTGTGATTGCCCACCGTTTTGTCACCTGATGTGATTTTCCTATGTGTTGTAAATCCTGCTTCTATGATGTTAATGAAGTCGGGTTATTGGCGGTTTTGTTAATGAGGCAGGACTCAATCTCCAAGATTAGGTCATGTTTTAAGTCAATCTCTTTTGAGATGTAAAAGAGAGACGCTAGCAGAGCAAGTAGGGGACATTTACCACCAAGAAACAAGAGCCAGGAGAATAGCCTGTCCTTTAGACTCAGGGTCCCTGCACTAAGAAGCTCCTGGACTGGGGAAAACTGATGACAAGGACTTTCCTCCAGAGCTGACACAGAGAGAAAGCCTTCTCCTGGAGCTGGCACTCTGAATTCACACTTCTAGTGTCCTAGACTGTGAGAGAACAAATTTCTCTTTGTTAATGCCGTATACTTGTAGAATTTCTGTTATAGCAGCACTAGATAACAAAGATATGTGACTGTAGGGTTTTTCTTTAAATTTTAATGCTATTACTTATACACTGGAGTATATTGGTTTTGAAATTGATATTTTCAATAATTGCAATATTTTTCCAAGGGCTTCACTTCTTATTACAGTTTCATAGTGCTTTATCCATATTTCCAAAATCCATCAATATCTGAAAATTGACTTTTTTGGGTAATTCATCTCCATACCTGACATAAATCTGAATTTACAGGAAGTTACCTATACTGTCATCATTTTTCCTATAGTTGTTACCCCATACCCTACTGGGATGTTATATCATATACTTTATATTATAGTATAACCTATTCAGATTTGAAATACCCTGAATTTTGAAATATAGGTGGGTCAAAGGGTTCAATATTATGGACCTGCCCAAGTTGGGCTATATTATAATGACCTCCTCAGAAATGTTTCCACTTACTTGCCAGCTCACATTCTGGGCTCTCAAATGGCATTTATATGCTGACTTGTGCTCGTGCCTTCCAGTGCATTTCAAAGTATTCCCTGTAGGTCATGTATGTAATATTTTGTAATATTTTGTAATATAGTTGGTTATAGGGGTACAAGTTTTTTCAGGGGAGGATGATTTTCTGACTATATTTATACCAGTATCTTTTACCGAAAGTTCTCAGAATTGACTTCAAGAAAGATTTCTCTGAATAAAATACAGAGACTGAATTAGGGAGAAAAAAGACAGAATGCCACTTAATGTTCCCAGCAGTTAGTGAATCCAGTAGAAGGGCAAATTCTACTCACTCTGTAGAGCTCTACATTATAAAATTATGTATTTTTATTCCTTGTTGTCCAACTAAAAACTTGATCCAAATGAATTGTCATGCTATTAGGTTTTTCTCTGCATGGAGCTAGCTGTTTGGTCTAGGGATCCAATCTACTGTCTGTGCTCAGATAACTATATAGAGCAAATAACCCAGACATTTTATGAGATATGAAATTAAATAACTATGTGAAATATTTCTTTCCAGATAAATAATGACCTACATTAGAGCAGATGATATGAGTCTCCACCATGTGTTTTCAGTTTCTATTTTATGTTCTTTTCAAATATGATATGAAAAATACTTCACTAAGATCTGTAATGATCCTGAATATAATTTTCTGGATAGTTTCAGTGATCCCTCTGAGGCACATTCTCTGCACTATCTTTGTCCAGGCAGTAGGTTTGTTCCTCATTATTTAGGAGAGACTAGAGTGTGTTTCATCACACTGTGAAACTCTCATCTCAGAAAGACAAGCCAGGGAGTTGCACAGCTATAGGTTAACCCTGGACGTTCGTTAAAAGGACCAGATTTTGTCAGAGTGAATAGTGATCATACACTTCATAGTACACTCTGGAGAGGAATCTCTGTTTAAGAGTAGGTTGGAGTCTTTTGTTAATAGCATGTCTGTCCAAAACAAATAACAAACCCTCAAGCAGGAAGCTGTTACTTTTTTTTTTATTGTACTTCAGGTGAAGGCTTACAGAACAAATAGCTTCTCATGAAACAGTAGTACACATATTGTTTTATGACATTGGTTAACAACCCCACAACATGTCAACCCTCTCCCTTCTCGACCTTTCTTTTTTGGTGAAAATATACATAGCCAAAAAGATACAACATTTCAAAAATTTCTACATGCACAGTTCAGTGACATCGACTACGCTATTCCAGTTATGCTGCTATTCTCACTTTAGATGAAGGCTTATAGAACAAAATAGTTTCTCATTTAACAGTTAGTACACATGTTGCCCTATGACAATGGTTAACAACCTCACAACACATCAACACTATCCTTACTCAACCTTGGGTTCCTATCACCAGCTTCCCTATCCCCTTCTGCTTTCTGACCCTTGTCCCTGGACTGCTGTACCTCATTAGTCCTATTTGGTTTTATGGGGCTGTCCACTCCCCGGCTGGACGGTGATCCTCGGAAATGACTTCACCACTGAGCTAAAAGGGTGTCTGGGGGCCATACTCTCAGGAGGCTGTTACTTTTAACTCACTTAAGCACAAAGACCAACAGTAAGAATTTTATTTTCTAAGTTCCATATATAAAAGTAAAGGTAAACAAAACTAATCATATAAAAACAATAAAATTATATAAAAAGACAATTATATAAAAATTGTCCAAAATGTCTTCTCAATTGAGCATAATTTGAATTAGTATAACTGGAACTCACATAATTACTTTAGATATTGATTTACAGAATAGCTGATAGAATGTTTGATAATGTAATGTACATTTATTTCACATAAAATTTTAAATAAAACTTACATGATGAGTAAAATTTGGAGATATGAATGAGAAAAGAATATGGTTTTATTTTCAAAGTCTTTAGCTAGTTCCAAGGACTAAATTTTTCTACAAGTTAAAAGAATATTAAGAGACAGAATTTACTTCTAAGGTAAGGGGAAAATTATTAAGATTATAAAAGAATGGGACTAATTTACCACTGGATAAGTCAGAATTCCATGCAGCTTGTGGCAGATCCTAAAATTGCCTTTAAAAGGTTGAATACTCTGTCTCTCTCTCTTTTCCTATTTTCCTGAAAGTCCCATCTCTGCTCTCATAATTATGACATATACATTTTAACTAACATATTGCTTGAGGACTTCCTGAAAAAAAAGGGCCATGTTTCTGGAATACCTATGAACATTTTATGTGTCACTCTCTTACCTAAAACCTTGTATCCCTTTCACATTCATCCACTCAAAAATAATTCCCTCATTGAAGCCTCCAAAGAATCCCTTGGCATATAATTGGCATATGACCAATTAAATGCCAAGTATAATTGGTATTATGAAGTTTTTGTATATTCTCATAGAATTTTGAGTACATTCTTTGCATAGTGTTTATCAAGATAGTTGTATGATGTATCTGTCTAGTCCATGAAGTTCATGAGATCTAAGAAGGCAGGGACAATTTCCCCATTTCTTATTCACATATTATCACAGGCCTTAGCCTTGGTGAGGCACAACCGTGAAGCTCAATAAATTAATATTGCTGAAAATTTTGACTTATTTTAATAAAACTTAAACCCAATTGAATATTGTACAGCAAAAAATCAGAATAAGTGCTTAATACCATGTAATCAAAAATAAATTAGATATGGTACCATTTGCCAATTATGTTTTAAATAGTTACTGTAAGTGTACTCTGAAGAGACATTTTAATTGAAAAAATACTAATATATACTTTGAATCTTCAAATTATTTTAAACAGATTATATGATTCAAAATGATAATTCATAAAGAATTTCAATATTTTACAGTTTGCATACCTGCTATTTTCAGAGAAATTAATAATAATAATATTAGTGATATCAACGAACACTTGCTGTTGCTGTTGTTAGGTGCCATTGAGTTTGTTCCAATTCATAGTAACACTATGTACAACAAAACAAAATACTGCCTGGTCCTGAGCCAGCCTCACAACTATTGTTATGACTGAACCCATTGTTGCAGCCACTGTGTCATCTAGTTGAGAATCTTCCTCTTCTTCGCTGACCCACTAATTTATCAAGCATGATGCCCCTCTCCAGGGACTGTTACCTCCTGATAACATGTCCAAAGTAAGTGAGACAAAGTCTTACCGTCCTTGCTTCTAAGGAGCATTCTGGCTGTGCTTCTTCCAAGGTAGATTTGTTCATTCTTCTGACAGTCCATGGTACATTCAATATTCTTCGCCAACGCCATAATCCAAAGGTGTCAACTCTTCCTTGGCCTTCCTTATTCATTGTCCAGCTTTCGCATGCTTAAGAGGTGATTGAAAAGACCATGGTTTAGGTCAGGTGCACCTTAATCCACAAGGTTATATCTTTGTTTTTTTAACACTTGAAAGGGGTCTTTTGCAACAGGTTTGCCCACTGCAATATGTCATTTTATTACTTAACTGGTGCTTACGTGGGCTTTGATTGTGGATTCATGTAAAACGAAGTCCTTGGCAACTTCAATATTTTCTTCATTTATTGTGATGTTACTTATTGGTCCAGTTGTGAGGATTTTTGTTTTCTTTATGTTGAGGTGTAACCCATACTGAAGGCTGTAGTCTTTGATCTTCATCAATGAGTGCTTCAAGTCCTCTTCATTTTCAGCAAGGAATGTTGTGTCGTCTGCATATCTCAGGTTGTTACTGAGACTTCCTTCAATCCTGATGCCACGTTTTTCTGCATATAACCTAGCTTCTTGGATTATTTGTTCAGTACACAGATTGAATAAGTATGGTGAAAGGACACAACCTCGATGCACAAGTTTTCTGATTTTAAACCACTTAGTATCTCTTTGTTCTGTTTGAATGACTTCCTCTTTGCTTATGTAGTTTCCACATGAGCACAATTAAGTGTTCTGGAATTCCCATTAACCATAATTTGTTATGATCCACACAGTCTAATGCTATCGCGTAGTGAAAAAAATGCAGGTAAATATCTTTCTGGCATTCTCTGCTTTCAGCCAGGATCCATCTGGCTGAAGCAATGATATCCCTTATTCATATCTTCTTCTGAACTTGGCTTGAATTTCTGGCAGTTTCCTGTTAATGTACTACTGCAACTGTTTTCGAATTATCTTCAGCAAAATTTTACTTGCGTGTGACATTAATGGTATTGTGCAATAATTTCCAGATTCTATTGGATCTCCTTTCTTTGGAATGGGCACAAATATGGATCTCTTCCAGTCAGTTGGGCAGGTAGCTCTCTTCCAAATTTATTGACAAAGAAGTGTGAGCATTCCCAGTGTTACATCCATTTGTTGAAACATCTCAATTGATATTCTGTCAATTCCTGGAGTCTTGTTTTTCATCAATGCCTTCAGTGTACTTTGGGCTTCTTCCTTGAATTCTTCATTGAATACTTCCTTCAGTATCGGTGGCATAGTTTCCAGCATCACCGCAACATGGAAGCGATCACAGTATGACAAAATGACAGACCAGTAACTAACATTTATAAAGGGCTAAATATGTACTAAGCACTGATCCACTTGTTGCTAATGTTATCTTTGAATCCCTACAGCCACTTTAGGAGGCTGACGTTGTTATCCCTGTTTCACAGATTGAGAACTGAGGACAGAGGAGTTGACCGAGATGAGGACAAGACATTTAAGTGCCAGAGTTTTGTTCTTAACCAACTGGACAAGACATACTATTTATCTTCCAGTTTGGAGATGCAGGTAATCATAAATTCCATGAATAAAAACAAGTGTACTTCTTAATGACCACTAAGCAAATACATAATTGTGATTCATGATGAAAATGATTCTGGTTCATATTAAGGGGCCTATTATAAGAGTTAGAATTATGCTAAATATTTTACTTCTCTACTTAGAAACATGTGAAATCAATAGCATTGATTTTATTTTTAAAAAATGTTTTAGGAAATCATTAGAACTCAGTGTTTCTTCCTGTAAAGTGAGAAGCTAGAGCTTAAGTAAGTCTTATTAGCACCATAAACTGAATGACTACTTTAAACATCTCATAATAATATGTGTGTATGGATATCACTAAAGAAAAGCAGGAAAAAAGTGCATATAACTAGAATAATTTTGAAGAATATAAATATTTTATTGTCATAGGTATTAAAAATCTAAAATCAATCAAAAATGAAAATATCTCTGCCATTTGAGTTTTGAGAATCTGCACCATGTATATCAGTCAGGTAAGGAAAATAGAAACCATACCAAATATTTCAAACACTAGACATTTACCGTAGGAGATTGGCTTCAAAGAACACAGAAGGGCTAGAATGACTAGAAGTGAAAAAAAACAAAAACAAAGTATGGGAGGTGGTAAAGCAAAGAGTGCAAGATATTAATACCCCACGATGGAGTCCAAGTACCCACACTTGCCAAATCATGTTGGAAAATCCTCTTGCAGTTCATTCTGTGTCTCCCTGTACTTCTGGATTTATGAATCAGCCCACTCTGCTGCTGTTTTCAGTCACTTTTAGCAAATGCCAGCTGTTGGTGTGTTAGAAGTGGATTTTTCTCTTGCTTCTCCATATTCTAATCTCTAAACAGTGCCTCCTATTGGCAGCACCTAACAGGCAGCCAGAAATCCTGGTGGCATAGTGGTTAACAGCTACGGCTGCTAACCAAGAGGTCAGCAGTTTGAATCCACCAGGAGCTTCTTGGAAACCCAATGGGGCAATTCTACTCTGTCCTTTAGGGTCGCTATGAGTCCGAATCGACTCAATGGCAACGGGTTAATAGGCAGCCAGGTGGCAAGGGAACTGTGGAAATGTAGAATGCACATCCCTAGCCCAACAATTTATCAGAAGGGACAAGTCCCTGGAGAAGGACATCATGGTTGGTAAAGTAGAAGTTCAGCGAAAAAGTGGAAGACCCTCAAGGAGATGGATTGACACAGTGGCTGCAACAATGAGCTCAAATTTGCAACAATTAGGAGGCGGTGATGACCAGATAATGTTTCATTCTGTTATGTGTAGGGTTGCTATGAACTAAGTTGGAACCAACTTGATGGCACCTAATAACAACATCCTAGCAATACTGGGCAGAAATTGGAGATGTGAGTTTCAGGGTGGGAGGCAAGACCCAAATGATTGGTATGGTATGTTACATAAAAAAGTACAGCACTGAATCCTATGTCCAAGAACCTTTTTTTGTGTGTGTCTTTGCTTGAAGTACTGTTGATTTCCAGGTTTTTTGTTATTAGATTTACAATATAAACTTTGTGTTCTAGGGAAGAACTTTGTAGAATTTGGGTTATCTTCTGGTTGTTTAGATATCTGACTTTGGGCTCTTTGGTGAATTCATTCTTGATTTATACTGCAGCAGGTCACAAAGAGGCAGCAGTGCATTCAGGTGTTGCTTTTGTTGTTATTTTCTTATTCTTGTGACTAATACCTTTAAAATAGAAACAGGATTTTCTATTTAAACGTTGGTCTTGAAACTTTTATAGGAATTACTGACAGACATGACAGTGACAGTCCAAGATGTCCTAGACATCACTCAACTGATGAAAACTGTTTGCCTTTCTTAATAAACCCTTGACATTACCTTCTATCCTCTCAATTATACCTTCTTGTATATTTTTTCTTTTGATCTATTACACTGCTCTATAATCTTATACCCAAATATCCTTCTAATATCTTTTTCAAGATGACCTTCTATATGAACCACCAAGTCACAGAAGGTATGCCAAAGAGTTGTAATTATTTTTTCTGTTTATTTATTGAGATAATGCTAACACTCATGAACATGATTCCAAATTTAGAAGAGAGACAGAGAGATACGATCAATGGAAACTATTAAAAATTTGCTGGGAAAATAATTTAACAATCAATAAGTAATTAGAAAACCTGAGAATTATTTGAAAGTTTTAACTTTCCTATGGAATTTAAAACTAATGTGATTTCATGGGATGAGTTGAAAGAAGAGGAAATTAAATGATTATATTCCCTGCTCTCACTCCTAGTTTTGTAATCTTTGACAAATTTTGTAATCTCTCTCTTCTATATATTATTCAACATTTATGTGTACTAAGAGTTCTGCTAAGCTTTTCCATGAATAACCTCATTTAATCCTCAAACAATCTTAAACAGTGATTATTATTATGTCTATTTTATGGAGATGAAAATGGAAGTTCAGAAAGATTACTTAAAGAAGACCAGTTTGTAAATATTGGAGCTACTGATTACAATTCTATTCACTGATTCTAAATTCTTAGTACAGTTAGCCACTGCAATGGACTGCCTCCTCTTTATACTACTTCAGTTAGTTTTTCTTTAATTGAAAAACACACATAATGACAGTTATTCTTAGGATCATAGGAGATAAATGAAATGAGATATATGAAGTAGTGACTACACCCTCTTAAACCTCATAAAGCAGTTAGTGAATTTTCATCCCTTTTTGTCTTTCTATTCTAGAATAAAGGATAATTAAAAAAAAGAAGATTTTAGCAAATTATTGTTATTTGTCAATGTCAGATGGCATAGCAGTACGGCAATAAAAAGATAAACTTTTAATTAATTTACCAAATAAAAATTAAACATATAGTTTTCTAGACATATCAGGACATGAATAAGTGGTTCAGTAAGTAAACCAATAGCAAAATGTTCATTATAGGATCAATAGATTCTATATTCTATATTCAATCAATTCTCATTGTGTAAAGGTTTCCACTTAGACATGAAAGGCATATTAAGAGTGAATTAATATGGAAAAAGGTGCATCCCATCATAGAGCTTATAGTTTAGTGAGATAGACAACGTATTTGAATGGTTCATTTATTCACTCATTTATTTAAAAATGTGTATTGAGTGCCACATATATGTCAGAAACTATTCCATATATTTAAACAATTAAAGAGAAGACATAATGACTACGTTCAAAATTGTGACAAGAAAACTCCTACACTATGCTAGCCCATAACTGAGAGTCATCAAACCCAATCCCAGAGGCTGATGTCATGGAAGAAACAAAGATCTCTTAAAATATCAGCACCACAGCAAGTTGGCAGCATAAGCAGCTCTAAGCCCCCTGCTGCCAAAAGAAATATTGAAAAATATGCAGAAAATGTCAGAACAACTTGGTCAAAACCCTGGAAAATAGTCAACAGTTTGCAACAACCAAAAAAATACTAAATCAAGAAAAAGACAACTTCAAAATAAGAAGAAAACTTTGTAGTTCTTTTACTTGTCCATGTCCCACTCTCTCCCCAGCTCAGCTACCGCCTTTATGACTGCAGCTTGCTTTTCTAGTGTAAGTCCCTGATCCCTGATTCCAGAGGGAGCAGGGCTGATCTTATTTGCTAAATATTGAGTTTGTCTGTTCCTATCTGTCTGGTGGCTTTCTGAAACACTGACACAAAGAACTCAACTCTGTTTCACTTATCTTGGAAATCACTTAGGGTGGGAAAAGTGGTAGACATTGCTCAGGAAAACGAAAGTGAATGAATGATCAACCCATTGCTGCTTGGGACACAAAAATTCAACTGAGGCATAAAATAGCCTGCCTAAGCCCTGCGAGGAAAAGCCTGAGAAAGATATTTTTTGGAAAAATTATTGTTGTTGCTATTAATTACAATCAAGTTGTCCCCAATCTTATGACCAACCCATGCATAGTGGAATGAAACAATGGTGGTCCTACACCATCCCCATGATTCCCTGAAGATCAGACAGTTTTGATTAATAGAGTTTTCACTGGCAGATTTTCAGAAGTAGACTGCCAAGCCTTTCTACCTAATTTCTCTTAGTCTAGAAGCTCCTCTAAAACCTGTTCAGCATCATAGCAACATGCAAGCCTCCACTGAGAGAAACGGAGTGGTTTCACATGAGATACATTGGCTGGGAATCAAACCTGGGTCTCCTCCATTGGGAGCAAGAATTGAATTCTACCACCGAACCACCACTGCCTCCATTTGGAAAAACAGAATATTTAAAAGGCCTCATGTAAACGTGAGGGTAGGGGGTTTAGAAAGCCACATACATACCCAGGGCAAGGGACATACTCAGCAAATACCTGAGAATATCCTAAGCTTTCACCTGGAGCTTATCTCTAGGCTTAGCAAAAGCCTACCTGAGTTGAAGGAGTAGCACAGCACGGAACCAATCTGCAAAGACTGGGAGATGCAGTTTGTTGTTTGTTTTTGTGGTTATTTGTTTTTTGAGTTTTTGTTTGGAAACTGTAGGCAGCTCAGTTTTGCTGGTCTTCTGGAATGACAGCCCTGCTCCCTCAGCTTTGGGCAGAGGCCCCACCCTGCAGGACCACGGTAGTGTTTCTGTCCTCCAGAACTGAGGTGATGGCTCCACTTTCTTAAATCATGGTGGTGGCTCAGCTTTCTGGAACTGAGGAAACAGTGGCTCCAGTTTTCCCCCGAAAACCATGCTGGCCTTGATGGCCTATGAATTGCTTCTAGGGTCATCATTTCTGTTTCTTGAAGGGCAACAAATATTCAAAGTCATGTAGCACCCTTGACTATTCCCTACCTATAGAATTTGAGGAGGTGGACAGCTTTCCTTCGTTTCATTATGTCTTTTTCTTGTTAACAGTAAGCTGGCAGTATTTCTGCTAAGAGGGTAGATTGGATGCATAAGTCATACACTTTGTGGATTAGAATCAATGCAAATCCTATCCCCAAAATATGAAGGGTAATTGAATCCCCAATTTTCTACTCCTCAATTATCTCTGACACAAGCCACCCACATAGCATTCCCTCTCTCTGCCCCAGACAAGTGGAGCTCAGCCAGAAAACAAACAAACAAAAAAACCCAAACCCATGGCCATTGATTCCAACTCATAGGGAAGCAAGACTTTGTGATGCAAGGGTTAAAAGCTTGGCTGCTAAACAAAAGGTCAGCAGGTCGAACCCACCAGCTGCTCTGCTAGAGAAAGATGTGGCAATGTGCATCTGTAAAGATTTACAAGCTTGGAAACCTATGGGGCTGTTCTACTCTGTCCTACAGTGTGCCTATGAGTATGACCTCAGCCAGAGCTTATAGTTAAAAGGACACTGTCTATCAGACTGAGAAATAGGCAGATTCCAACTGTAAACTCAAGAATCCACATGATATGCTTACTTCTGACATACTTACCACAAAATCAGGGTTTTCCTACTCCTCCTTCAGGATGCCAGCCACAAGCCTGAGGCCTCCCCTGGCTCCTTCATTTTTAACTTCTAGATCTCACTACTCCTTTGGATTCAATAATTTTTTTAGAAAAACTCATGGAATTCACAGAAAGTACTCTAATTATGAATACAGATTTATTATAACAAAAGGATACGGATAAGGATAATGATAAGGAAGAGAAGCCTGGGCAAGGTTTGGGAGGGTTCCCAACTCAGAGCTTCTATATCCCAAAGAGAGTGGGTCACCCTTCCTTTGCCAACTGGGAAGCTCTTGGAGCCTCCATGTTCAGGGCCGTTATTGGTCTAAATCACTCTGTAGTCATGACTGAGGCATCATTGCATATTCACGATAGGTTAAATCATGCGTCCTGGTTAGGTGATACCCAGTGGTCTTTTTGGTCTGATTGGGCCAGACTCATTAGCACAAATCTTAAGGTGTTGTTTAGATTAACAAATGTACCTCAGTTGCTTAGGAAATTCCAAGGGATTAGACTTATTTCTCAGGGAACAAGGCAAAGACCACATTAGTGGAAAAAAAAAGGAAACCAAACCTGCTGCCATCAAGTCGATTCCAACTCATAGCGACTTTATAGGACAGAGAACTGCCCCATAGGGCTTCCAAGGAGCACCTGGTGGGTTGAAACTGCTGACCTTTTGTTTAGCAGCCATAGCTCTTAACCTCTATGCCACCAGGGTTTTCTAAGTAAAACTCTTTACACTACATATGTATAATTTCTTTAGCAAATGGTTGTCCAGCTATGCTCTTCATATCCTCTCCAAAGCATGCATTCTTAATTTTTACAACATGGATAGGCAGAGTATTCTCCAAATCTTTTATATATGGTTGCCTTTGGCACAGTCCATTCCTCAATATATCTCTTTCCTCCTGCATTTTACTATAGGAAGCAAGGAGAAACTAAATGTACCTTCAAGATTTTGCTTAGAAATCTCCTCAGCCAAACATCCAAGTTCATCACATATATGTTGTGTTCTCTACAAAACACTTGAAGGTAATTCGGTTAGCTTATTGGTCATCTTATTAAAAAATTTTCTTTCCTCTGCAGCCCTGGTGGCATAGTGGTTAAGAGCTACGTCTGCTAACCAAAAGTTTGGCAGTTCGAGTCCAACAGCTGCTCCTTGGAAACCCTATGAGGCAGTTCTATTCTGTCCTGTAAGATCACTGTGAGTGAGAATCTACTCAACAGAAATGGGTTTGGTTTTCCAGAGTCCAATAATATGTCATCATTTCTTTTTAAGGCCTCATCAGATAAATAACATCTATATTTTTTAACAACTTTCTGTTTATGATCATAGAAGTTTTTTCTACAGCTCTTTTAAATTCTTTCTGAGCCTTAACCAGAATCACCTATAATGTCCACAATTCTGCCAATAGCCCCTTCAAGAAAATCTAGGCTTTTTCTATCAAGTGCCTCAAAACTCTTACAGCCTTTATTTATTACCTAATTCCAAAGCCACTTCCACACCTTTAGATATTTTTTACTGTGGCATTCCACTTCCTGGTACCAAGCTCTGTTAGTTGCCCAAGTCTGCTTTAACAAACTACCATGCTTAAAGATCATAAATTTATTGTCTCCCTGTTTTGGACACCAAGAGTCTGAATTCAAGGTGTCGACAGGACCGTATTCTTTCTGACATTCTAGATAAATACCCTTCCTTATGTCCCAAAGATTCTGCTAACCCCAAGTATATTTTAGTTTTCCTTGGCCTGTGGGTGTATATTTACTTGGTGTCTTACCCCTGTGTAGTTCTGTCTCTATGTCTGTTCTCTCCTCCTATAAGATACCACTCACAAGGGATTAGATCTCATTCTATTCTGGTATGAACTTGTTAACATCCTCTAAGAAGGAACATATTCTCAAATAAGTTTACACTTACAGGTACAGAGGTTAGGACTTTAATATATTTATTTTATGTAAACGATTCAATCCATAACACCCTTTAAAAGCAGGAACAAGACAAGGATGTCTAATTTCACTATCGCTATCCAACATTGTATTTTGAGTTCGAGTCAGAAGAATTAGACAAAAAAAAAGAAATAAATGCAATACAATTGGAAATAAAGAAGAAAAACTATCTCTATTTTCAGATAACATTTTCCTGTATATAGAAAATTAAAAAGAATCTGAAAGAAATATACTAGGGTTAATATACAAATTCAGCAAGTTTTAAGGGTTCAAGAACAACCTGGAAAAAATCAGCTGTGTTGCTATATTCCAGATAAACAATCTGAAAATGAAATTAATAAAACAAATTCACTTACAATAGTATCTAAAAGAATATAATACTTAGAAATAAATTTAAGGAAGGAAGTGAAACACTTGCACATTGAACACAACAAAATATTACTGAAAGAAATTAAAGAAGACCTAAATAGATGGAAAAACACTCCATGTTCGTGAATTGGAAGACTTAATATTCTTAAGATGTTAATACTACCCCAGGTGATCTACAAAACAAAGTTGGAAGACTCATACTACACAATTTCAAAAGTTAGTACAAAGTTACAGATCAAAATAGTTTCATACTAGCATCAGGATAGATATATAAATCAAGGAAATCAAATTATGAATTTAGAAATAGACCCACATATTATGGTGAATGAATTTTTGATATGCGTACCAAGCCCATTCATTAGGAAAAGAATAGTGTCTTCAACAAATGTTGCTAGGACAATTGGATCTCAACATGCAAAACTGGACTCCTACCTCATACCTTGTAGAAATCTAACTCATAATGGATCAAACTTCCGGCAACATGGTGCTCTAGGCAGAAACACCACCCTTTCCCTCCACAGCAAAGATCTGAAAAACTAAGCGAAACAGAGAAAACAGCAATTCTGAAACCCTAAACATCAAATGAAGAGATAAAGAACTCAGCCAAGCACCAAATGGAATAAGAAACTGACAGAGAACAGACAGTGAGGAGACATACGTGGAGAGGTCCCTATCAGCTAATGCAGCACGGATCCTCCATCTTGGACTCCTATCAGAGACCAGACAATAGGGGGTACAAGAAAGCAGCTTCACGGAGCTTCCAGCAGGAGACAGAACAACCAGTAACTGGCAATATATGCTTTCCCACCCCCCACCCTTCTTCACCCCAACATGGCCTCATCTGCTTCCCGCTGTCACAGTCTCTTGTCTGGGAAGCACCAGCTGCTTGGATTCCACCCACCCACACTGGCCGACTCCCTGAGTGCCATTTTTTGGCTGCTGGTGTTGCTTTTTTCCACTTCTTTTGATTTCTTCCTTACCTCTCACCACCTCCCCCTCCTTTTGCTCAAATGCCTGGCTCCGTGTGCTATCTTTGCTTCTTCCTGAGGGGCTGTGGAGCTCCGTTAAAGCATGGAACTGCTTCCCGATCCGTGCTGCCACGCTGGTGGGATCCCGGGACTTTTTGTTTGTTTGTTTTCAACTGTTTGTTTGCTTTCTTTTTCTTTTCTCAAGTTGGGAGCCTGTTTTGGCTAGGCAGTGCTGTGCAGATTGGGACCTATGCCCTCAGCTTGTGCAGATGCACAGAGGGATCCCTGAGAGCATTTCTTTTTTCATGTTTTTTTTCCTTCTGTTTTTTTGGGGGGGTTTCTTGTTCTTTTTTTTTTTTAATTTTGTTTTGTTTTCTTTTCTCTCTTTTTCCCTTTTTTTCTTTCTTCATTACTCAGTTTTTCATCTCTCCATAACTTCCTTCTCTTCCTGTCCCCTGGATACCTGATGCTGAATACCTCTACACCTCCTAGCCAGGCTGTACTTCAATACCTGGGAACAACTTCCCCAGACCTTGTAGCCTCACTGGTGGGATCCCTGGGAGCATTGATGTTCTTTTTTCTTTCTAATTTTTTATTTATTCATTCTTTTCTTTTTTTCCTTCTTCTCCCCTTTTTGTTTTTCTCCATTTCATAGTCTCTCATCTCTCCACTCCAATGGCAAGCTGCCCTAGCACTCTTTTTTGTTTGTTTGTATGTTTCTGGCTCCTGTTCCCCTCTCCTCTCTCCCATATCCATCTTAGCTCCACACATCACAATCTTCCCCCTCCATACTGCGTACCTGCACTGTGTGCTTAACATCACACCACCAAGCAGCACAGGCACGGCTTACTGGAACCAGCCCTGCACTGATTACAAACCTGCCTTGGTGGCTGTAGTAAGTGCCACAAACAATCCATCCTAGCAACTCCTCTTCAGCTAGACCTACCCTGCTGTACCATATCTGAGTGACTGACCCTGCTAATCGGAGGAAGTGAAAAGTACCATGCCCACAGACCAGCAAACAACAAAAACACACTGCCCACCTGCTCAGACACAGCCAAATTGAAAATAAAAAGGATGAAACAAACAAATCTACAATCAATAAAAGAGAAAAATAACTACTGAATGCCCTGAAGACAGCAGGCAATATCAAAGTATTTACCAAAAGGGGACAGGATGGTTCCAGTAGGGGTCCAAAATAAAACACCAGTGGCTTTCCAGTGGAAGAAAAGGCACTAGAACTACCTGATAGGGAATTCAAATCTCTAGTACTTGGAATTCTGCAAGAGTTGAGGCAAAAAGCAGACAAAAACGAGGAAAAAATAGACAAAATCATGGAAAAGGCAGACAAATTCATGGAAAATACAGACCAAAAAATGGAAGAATTCAGGAAAATAATGCAGGAACAAAATTCCAAAATAAATTCACAGCTAGAAATTATACAAAAACAACAATTAGAAATCCAAAAGATAACAAGATTTCAGAAATGGACAGTGTCATAGAAGGGCTGAGGAGCAGATTTGAAATGGTGGAAGACAAGATCAGCAGAATTGAAGACAAACACTTGGATACAACTCTGTTTGAGGAAAACTCAGAAAAAAGAACAAAGAAAATGAAGAGACCCTGAGAGTTGTTAGATGCAATCAAAAGCAAAAATTTTTGAGTGATCAGAGTTCCAGAACAGGGGGAGAAAACAGAAGACACAGAGAGGATCATTGAAGAACTGCTGACAGAAGACAGAAAACTTCCCCGATATCATGAAAGAAGAAAAGCTGACCATCCAAGAAGCTCAATGAACCCCGTATAGGATACACCCCAAAAGAAAATCACCAAGGCATATCATAATCACACTTGCTAAAACTGAAGACAAACAAAGAATCCCGAGAGCAGCTTGAGAAAAACAAGATGTCACATACAGAGGAGAACCAATAAGACTAAGCTTAGATTACTCGGCAGAAACCGTGCAGGAAAGAAGGCAATGGGATGACATATATAAAATCTTGAAAGAAAAAAATTTCCAGTGAAGAATAATATATCTTGCAAAACTCTTGTTCAGATATGATGGTGAAATTAGGTCATTTCCAGATAAACAGAAATTAAGGGACTATGTAAAAACCAAACCAACCTTACGAGACTTATTAAAGGAAGTCCTTTGATCTGAGAACAAACAATATCAGCACACAGGCTGAATATGGGACACAGAATTATACTAGCCAGATATCAACCTAGGAAATGAACTTTTAAGGACTATGCAAAACCAAAAGAATTACAAAAGGGAACCAGAGACGTTAATCTGTAAATGACAACAGCATCAGAATAATAAAAGAGGGAATAAATGGTGTAGATATAAAACCTTCTAATGGAGAGGAAGTCAAGCGATACCAATAACAGAGTGGTTCAAATCCAGGAAGAAAAGGGTAAATTTCACAGTAACCGCAAAGAAAGTTAACAAACCTACTCATCAAAATAAAGAAGAAAAACCTAAAGTCTCAGTAAAACCAAAACCTACAAAAACAAAAGGAATGAAAAACATTCCACAAACAAAAGGAACTCAGCACAGGAGAGTAAGAGGAACAAAACTGGAGGGCATTAAGCTGAGTGAAATAAGTCAATTACAAAAGGACAAATATTGTATGAGACCTCTACTGTATAACTCATGTAAAAGTTTACACACAAAAAGAAACAATCTTTGTTGGTTACAAGGGATGGCGGGAGTGGGGGGAACTGAATAGATAAGTGGTAACTTTGGTGAAGGGTAAGACAGTACACATTACTGGGGAAGCCAGCACAGCTTGTACAAGGAGAGGTCATGGAAGCTCCACAGACACTTCCAAACTCCCTGAGGGACTGAATTGCTGGGCAGAGGGCTGTGGGGACCATGCTCTCAGGGAACATCTAGCTCAATTGGCATAATACAGTTTATAAAGACAATGTTCTACATTCTACCTTGGTGACTAGGGTCTGGGATCTTAAAAGTCTGTGAGCAGCCATCTAAGATACTCCACTGGTCTCACCCCTTCGGGAGCAAGGGAGAATGAAGAGAACAAGATACAAGGAAAAGATTAGTCCAGAGGCCTAATGGACCACAGCTACCATGGCCTCCACTAGACTGAGTCCAGTACAGCCAGATGGTGCCTGGCTACCACCACTGACTGCTCTTACCAGGTTCACAATAAAGGGTCCTGGACAGAGCTAGAAAAGGATGTAGAACAGAATTCTAACTCACAAAAGGAGACCTAATTTACTGGCCTGACAGACTGGACAAACCCCGAGAGTATGGCTCCCGGACACCCTTTTAGCTCAGCAGTGAAGCCCCTCCCTAAGTTCACCATTCAGCCGGGGATTGGGCAGCCTCATAAAACAAAACAAGACTAATGAGGCACAGCAGTCCAGGTACAAGGACTAGAAGGCAGGAGGGGACCGGAAAGCTGGTGATAGGGAACCCAAGGTTGGGAAGGGACAGTGTTTACATGTCATAGAGTTGTTAACCATTGTCATAAGGCAATATGTGTATTAACTGTTTAATGAGAAGCTATTTGTTCTGCAAATCTTCATCTAAGGTACAAAACAAAAAGAAAAAAGAATTATCTATGTGAGATCAAGTTGACAACAGCAACTCAAAAGGTTTGACAGGAAGCCTAGGGAATAGTGAGTTGAAGATAATGGTGATGGAATGATTTGGAATAAGATAGTGAGAATAGCAGCACAACTGGAAGAATGTAATAGTGTCACTGAATTGTACATGTAGAAACTTTCAAAATGGTGTAACTTTGGTTATGTATATTTTCACCAAAAAAAAAATTTCCTCAAGGTCGAGAAAGGAGAGTGTTGACATGTCATGGGGTTGTTAACCGATGTCAGAAAACAATAGGTGTAGTGACTGTTTAATGAGAAACTATTTGTTCTGTAAAACTTCATCTAAAGTACAATAAAAAAATTTAAAAAAAAGACTCAACAATAATGAACTAAAACATCAAAAGTTTTAAGAAAAAACAGGTCATTTTTATTACCTTGGATATGACAATGGATTCTTAGATTCAACACCAAAAGCATGAAAAACAACAATAAAACATTAAAATTAAAGACTTGTTTGAATCAAAGAACATCATCAACAAAATGGAAAGACACCAACAGAATGGGAAGAAAAAAAAAAAAACTTGCAAGTCATATATTTAAAAAAAGATTTAATATCCAGAATATATAAAGAGCTCTTACAAGTCAACAACAAAAAGACAAGCAACTCAAAAAAAAAAAAAAAAAAAAAAAAAGGACAAAGGACTTGACTAGACACTTCACCAGAGAAATATGCAACTGGCCATTAAGCACATGAAAATATGCTCAACATTACTGATTATTAAGAAAATGCAAATCAAAATCATAATGAGGTACCACTTCACATGACACTCACCTAGATGGCTGTTATTGAGAAAAAAAGAAGGAAAATAATAAGAGTTGAGGAAGTGGAGAAATTGGAACTTTCATGCACGGCTGGGACGAATGTAAAATGGTGCTGCTTCTGTGGAAAAGGTTTGGTGGTTTCTCAAAAAGTTAAACATAGAATTACCATATGTTCCAGTAATTCCACTTATATAACTCAAAGAATTGAAATTGAACTCAAACAGGTATTTGCATGCCAGTGTTCACAGCAGCATTATTCACCATAGTTAGAAACAAACTAAGTGTTCATTAACTGATTAATGGATAAACAAAATGTAGTATATATTATTCAGCTATAAAAACAAATGAAGTTCTAATACATGCTATAGCATGGATGAAATTTTAAACATTATGCTTAGTGAAATAAGCCAGGCACACAAGAATATTATATGATTTTCCTTGTATGAAGTAACTAGTATAGACAAATTCATGGCAATATGAAGTAGATTAGAAGTTCCCAGGGGCTGAAGGGAGGGGTGAATGGGGATTTATTACTTAATGATATAGAGTTTCCATTTGTGGTGAAGAAGATTAGAAATAGATAGTGGTGAAAGTTGCCCAACATTGTGAATGTAATTAACGCCACCATATTGTACCCCTAAAAAGGTTGAAACAGCAAATTAATGTTACGTATATTTTACCACAATAAAATTTAAAATAATTTAAAAAGCTTATCTGTGCCAATGTTGGAGTCAAAACTCTTTAGCACTCCCTGTATATTATGATCATGTACAGAAGGGACTTCCTGTGGTGTTTTACTCCTACCAGTAAAAGCTCCAGGAAATAGCTTGCCAAGATCAGGATCAAGGCCAAACTTTCATTAAAATCTATTTGCTTTGATTATATGGTAAACCTTCTATTCTGATTCAGATATCATGTTTTTTTTTGTTCAAAATTCTTGATATATCATAATATTTGAAGATAGATTACATTAAGAATGCAGATATCTGATAAATTATCAAGTTATTTTCTATCTTTGCCATCTAGGTATATATCTATCAATCTAGCATATAAATATCTATCAATTTATTTGCTATACTTTAAAATTGGTAGATTTCCACCTGAATGTTTTCTTCAGTCTTAATTTTCCTATTTCAAAACATTCTTTGGATGTTTTTATCTATCATGCATTATATATTTAAGCCCGTAAGGTTAGAAGGAAATCAGATTTAAAGGGCTCCAGTTATAGATTGAATTGTGTCCCCAAAAAGTTATGTATCTGTGAAAGTGACTCTGTTTGAAAATAGGAATTTTTTGCTATGTTAATAAGGTTATACCAGAGTAGGATGAGATCTATACCTGATCACTTCTGAGAGATTCTTATAAAAAGAAGAGTAGAATAGACATAGAGCCACCAAGGGAAGAGAGACAATCTGTGTGTAAGGAGGCAGATTAATTTACAAACCCAGGTATGCCAAGGGTTGTCAGCAACTACTAGAAGCTAAAAGAGACAAGCACCTTCCCCTACAGTTGATACACTGACTTCAGACTTCTAACCTTCTGAACAGTGAAAAAATAAATTTCTATTCTGTAAAGTCACCCACTTATGGTATTTTTTACTACAGCAGCACTAGGTAACTAAGGCACTCCAAAATCCAAGAAGTGGTACTATAATATGCATGCTAGCATTTTTTTTTTTTACTTTTATCAATAATAACAATATGGTAATACATTTATACTTAATGCTATAATAAATTCAGTGATGGGACAGTTGAGACAATATTGATTCACATTTTTCAGTCTACTAATTTTGTTTTCCCTATTAAAGCACAAATGATCTTTGCTCTAAAGAATTTCACTAAAGAGTCAAAGCACATATATATCATTTTATTCTTCTATCATTATATATAGATATATATAGATATATATAATGATAGAAGAATAAAATACTTTCTAATGTTCTTTTTATTTTTGTACTGTTCATTGTTCTCAGTTAATAAAATTATTTGATACTAACAACAAAAAAGCAACCTCTGTATTATTCATACTGTGAAGCCAAAAATAGCTATCTCATCCCTGAACTTCTTTTGACAGAATTAAATTTCATTTCTGATGTGTCAGACTGGAGAACATCTTGTTGGCTGATGACACGGTGCAATGCAAATGTATGTATACAGTCCAATGTGACAAATACAAATGTTTTCTTATATAAATATATATATGAATACAAGCTATAAATTCACACATTGGTATAACAATAGTTTTCTTTTTTTCCTTTTATAAAGTGGTACATAGAAAATAATGTCAGTAATATAGTCACATCAAGTGTGAGTAAGTCATTTTATATTGTATGGCTTAACTTTTTAAAATCCAAACCCTCTTCAAATTTCTTCTTCATTTTTTATTTAGAGGTATTTCTAATAAAGGATTTTTGAAGATTTTTATGATTATTACAATATAATATTGGATTCTGTGTTATATCATCATTATACTATAAAGATAAGTTTGTAAATTTAGACTAATCCCTTTGACCTCAATATTCTTCAAATTTAAAATAAAAGGAAAAATACTATAATTATCTAGTATTAATTATATTAGAAAATATGAATTTACTTAACCAATGCATATCTATCGTGATGCAGATGAAATAAGAGCAGAGACAAATTTGGAATTGGAAGAAAGAGAAAAATAGAGGGACAGAGAGAGAATCATGTCTGAGCTGGAGAGGGTACAGTATCTGAATCACTCTGATTCCCTAAAGATTCTTCTGAAAAAATATTCTCTCTTAGTTCTTCATGAGAAGACCCCATGCTATGTACTGAAAGATACTGCCATCCTGAACACTACTAATTCAGTCAAAAATTAACACTAAATCAAAGACAGACATTCCTCATTTGGCCAGTAGTCAATAGGAGAGATTAAAGAAGGTAATATAGGAGAATATTTATTTATTTATTTGTGTGTGTGTCTGTGTGTGTGTTTTAATTGTTCTGCTTTAAGTGAAAGTTTACAATTCAAGTTAGTCTCTCATACAAAAATTTATACACACATTGTTATGAGACCCTAGTTGCTCTCCCTATACTGTGACAGCACACTCCTCCTTTCCACCCTGGATTTCCCGTGTTCACTTAATCGGCTCCTAACCCTCTCTGCCTTCTCATCTCACCTCTGGACAGGAGCTGCCCGTTTAGTCTCATGTATCTACTTGAGCTAAGAAGAACACTCTTCACGAGTATCATTTTATGACTCATAGTCCAGTCAAATCTTTTTCTGAAGAGTTTGCCTCAGGAATGGTTTTTAGTTTTGGAGTAACAGAGAGTCTGGGGTCCATGTCTTCCAGAGTCTCTCTAGTCTCAATCAAACCGTTAAGTCTGGTCTTTTTAATAGAATTTAAGTTCTGCACCCCACTTTTCTCCTGCTCCATCAGGGACTCTCTGTTGTGTTCACTGTCAGGGTGGTCATTGGTGGTAGCCAAGCACCATCTAGTTCTTCTGGTCTCAGCCTGATGAAGTCTCTGGTTTACGTGGCCCTTTCTGTCTCTTGTGCTACTTTCCCTGTGTCTTTGGTGTTCTTCGTTCTCCTTTGCTCCAAGTGGGTTGGAAACAATTGATGCATCTTAGATGGCTGCTTACTAGCTTTTAAGACCCCAGACGCCACTCACCAAAGTGGGATGCAGAACCTTTTCTTAAGAAATGTTGTTATGCCAATTGACCTAGATGTCCCTGAAACCATAGTCCCCAGACCCCTGCCCCTGCTACTTTGTCCCTCAAAGTGTTTGGTTGTATTCAGGAAACTTCTTATCTTTGATTTAGTCCAGTTATGCTGACTTCCCCTGTAGTGTGTGTTATCCTTCCCTTCACCTAAGATGATTCTTACCTACTATCTAGCTAGTGAATACCTCTCTCCCTCCATCCCCACCCTCATAACCATCAAAGAATGTTTTCTTCTGTTTTTAAAACTTTTCTTGAGTTCTTATAATAGACTCTTATACAATATTTCTCCTTTTGTGACTGACTAAATTCACTCAGCATAATGCCTTCCAGATTCCTCCATAAGATGTTTCACGTAGTCATCCTTGTTCTTTATCATTGTGTAGTATTCCACTGTGTGAATACACCATAATTTGTTTAACCATTTTTTCGTTGATGGGCACCTAGGTTGTTTCCATCTACTTGCTATCGTGAACAGTGATGCAGTGAATATGGGTGTGCATGTATCTATTCCTGTGATGGCTTTTATTTCTCTAGGATATATTCCAAGGAGTGGAATTGCTGGATTGTATGGTACTTCAATTTCTAGCTTTTTTAAGAAGTGCCAAATTGATTTCTAAAGTGGATTTACCATGTTACATTCCCAACAACAGTGTGTAAGTGTTTCAGTCTCTCTACAACATCTCCAGCATTTATTATTTTGTGTTTTTTGGATTAACGATAGCCTTGTTAGGGTGAGATGGTATCTCATTGTAGTTTTGATTTGCATTTCTCTAATGGCTAAGGATTGTGAGCATTTCCTCATGTGTCTGTTAGCCGCTTGAGTGTTTTCTTTGGTGAAGTGATTGTTCACATCCTTTGCCCATTTTTAATTGAGTAATTTGTCTTTTTGTTGTTGAGGTTTTGCAGTATCTTATAGATTTTAGAGATTAGATGCTGATCGGATTTATCGTAGCCAAAAATATTTTCCCAGTTTGTAGGTTGTCTTTTTACTCTTTTGATGGTGTCTTTTGATGAGCGTAAGTGTTTGATTTTAGGAGCTCCCAGTTATCTAGTTTCTCTTCAGGTGTTTGTGCACTGTTACTTTTCGTTTGTATTCTGTTTATGCCAGGTATTAGGGCTCCTAGTGTTATCCCTATTTTTTGTTCCATGACCTCTATCATTTCAGATTTAATATTGAGGTCTTTGATCCATTTTGAGTTCATTTTCGTGCATGGTGTAAGGTATGGGTCTTGTTTCAGTTTTTTTGCAAATGGATATCCACTTATGCCAGCACCATTTGTTAGAGACACTGTCTCTTCCCCAATTAACTGACTTGGGGCCTTTGTCAAATATCAGCTGCTCATAGGTAGATGGATTTGTGTCTGGATTCTCAATTCTGTTCAATTGGTCTATGTATCTGTTGTACCAGTACTAGGCTGTTGTGACTACTGTAGCAGTATAATAGGTTCTAAAATCAGGTAGTGTGAGGCCTCTCACTTTGTTCTTATTCTTCAGTAATGTTTTACTTATCTGGGTCCTCTTTCTTTTCCAAATGAGGTTGGTGATTTGTTTCTCCATCTCATTAAAATGTCATTGGAATTTGGATCAAGATTGTATTATATCTGTAGATCACTTTGGGTAGAATTGACATTTTCACAATGTTGAGTCTTCCTATCCATGAGCAAGGAATATTTTTCCACTTATGCAGGTCTTTTTTGGTTTCTTGCAGTAGTGTCTTATAGTTTTCATTGTATAGGTATTTTACTTCTCTGGTTGGATTTATTCCTAAGTATTTTATCTTCTTGGGGTCTATTGTAAATGGTATTGATTTGGTGATTTCCTCTTGGAAGTTCTTTTTGTTGGTATAGACGAATTCAACTGATTTTTGTATGTTTCTCTTGTATCCTGAAACTTTGCTGAAATCTTCTCTTAGTTCCACTAGGTTTCTTGTGGATTCTTTGGGGTTTTCTGTGTATAAGATCATATTGTCTGCAAATAGAGATACTATGACTTCTTCCCTACCAATTTGGATGCCCTTTATTTCTTTTTCTAGCCTAATTTCTCCGGTTAGGACCTCCAGCACAATGTTGAATAAGAGTAGAGATAAAGGGCATCCTTGTCTGCTTCCCTTCTCAAGAAGAATGGTTTCAAACTCTCTCCATTTAGGATGGTCTTGGCTATTGGCTTTGTATAAATACCCTTAGTAATGTTGAGGAATTTCCCTTCTATTCTTATTTTGCTGAGAGTTTTTACCATTAATGGGTGTTGGACTTTTGTCAAATGCCTTTTATGCATCAATTGATAAGATCATGTGGTTCTTGTCTTTTGTTTTATTTATGTGATGGATTACATTGATTGTTTTTCTAATGTTGAACCATCCCTGTATAACTGGTATAAATCCCACTTGATAATGGTGAATTATTAAATCCCACTTGATAATGGTGAATTATTTTTTTGATAATTTGTTGAATTCCATTGGCTAGAATTTTGTTGAGGATTTTTGCGTCAATGTTCATGAGGGATATTGGTCTGTAATTTTCTTTTTGTGTGGTGTCTTTACCTGGTTTTTGTATCAGGGTTAGGCTGGCTTCATAGAATGAGTTTGGGAGTATTCCATCCTTGTCTATGCTATGAAACGCCTTTAGTAGTGATGGTGTTAACTCTTCTCTGAAAGTTCAGTAGAAGTCTCCAGTGAAACCGTTCGAGCCATGGCTTTATTTTGTTGGGAGTTTTTTTAATTACCTTTTCAATCTCTTCTTTTGTTATAGTTTTATTTAGTTGTTTTATGTCTGTTTGTGTTAGTTTAGGTAAGTAGTGAGTTTCTAGAAATTTTTCCATTTCCTCTAGGTTCTCAGATATGTTAGAGTACAATTTCTTATAGTATTCTGTTATGATTCTTTTAATTTCAGTTGGGTCTGTTGTGATATCACCCATTTCATTTCTTATACAGGTTATGTGCTTCCTCCCCTGTTTTTCTTTCATCAGTTTGGCCAGTGGTTTATCAATTTTGTTGATCTTTTCAAAGAACTAGCTTTGGTCTTGTTAAATCTTTTGATTGTTTTTCTATTCTCTATTTCATTTAATTCTCTAATTCTTATTATTTACTTTCTTGTGGCACTCAAGGGCTTCTGTTGCTGATCACTTTCTAATTGTTAAAATTGTAGGGTTAATGTTTTTATTTTGGCCTTTCTTCTTTTTGGATGTGTGCATTTATTGCTATAAACTGACCTCTGAGCACTGCTTTTTCTGTGTCCCAAATGTTCTGGTAGGATATGTTTTCATCCTCATTTAATTCTATGAATTTCTTTATTCTGTCCTTAATTCCTTCTATAACCCAGTAGTTTTTGAGCAAGGTGTTGTTCAGTTTCCATGTGTTTGATTTTTTTCCTTGCTTTTTCTGTTGTTGATTTCTGCTTTTATGGCTTTATGGTCAGAAAGGAAGCTTTGTTATATTTTGATACTTTGGATTCTGTTAAGGCTTGCTTTATTGCCTTATATGTGGTCTATTCTGGAGAATGTCTATGTGCTTTGGAAAAGAAATTATACTTGGCGGCTGTTGGGTGGAGTGTTCAGTATATGTCCATGAGGTCAACTTGATTGATTGTGGCATTTAGATCTTCCATGTCTTTATTGAGCTTCTTTCTGGATATTTTGTCCTTCACCAAAAGTGGTGTGTTGAATCTCCTACTATTATTGTGGAGCTGTCTATGTCTCTTTTCAGTGCTGTTGGAGTTTATTTTATGTATTTTGGAGCCCAGTCATTGAGTGCATAAATATTTCTTATAGTTATGTCCTTATGGTGTATTGATGGTTTAATTGTTATATAGTGTCCTTCCTTATCCTTTGTGGTGGATTTTACTTTAAAGTCTATTTTGTCAGAAATCAGTATTGCTACTCCTGCTTTTTTGAGTGTTGTTTGCTTGATATATTTTTTCATCCTTTGAATTTTGGTTTGTTTGTGTCTTTAAGTCTAAGGTCTGTCTCTTGTAGGCAGCATATAGACACATCGTGTTTTTGTATCCATTCTGCCATTCTTGTCTCTTTATTGGTGCATTTAGTCCATTTACATTTAGTGTAATATTGATATGTATGAGTTTAGTGCTGTCATTTTGATGTCTTTTTTGTGTGTGTTGTTGACAGTTTCTTTGTTCCACTTAATTTTCTGTGCTGAGTCATTTTCTTTATGTATTTTCTTTTCATCTTTTTTATTATTGTTGATTTTGTATTTGCTGAGTCTTCTTTATTTTGCTTGGTTTTTATTATGATGTGTAGGATCTTTAGTTTCCTTTGTGGTTACCTTAATAATTACCCATATTTTTCTAAGTTTAAACCAGGCTTTTATTTCTTTATATTGTCTTGATTTCCTCTCCATATGAAAAATCTATGACTACATTTTTTAGTCCTCTTATTTGTTTTAATATTGTCATCTTTTATATATTAACATCTCTGTTTCCCTATTTTCAGTGTTTTAGCTTTGATTTATTTTTGTGACATCCTTATCTTGGTTGATAACTGGTTGCCCTGTCCTGTGTTCTAGCCTTGTGTTGTTACCTGATGTTACTGATTTTCTAACCAGAAGACTCCCTTTAGTATTTCTTGTAATTTTGGTTTGGTTTTTGCAAATTCCCTAAACTTCAGTTTATGTGGAAATGCCCTAATTTCACCATCCTATTTGAGAGACAGTTTTGCTGAATATATAATTCTTGGATGGAAATTGTTTTTCCTTCAAGGCTTTATATATGCCATCCCATTGCTTTCTTGCCAGGATGGTTTCTGCTGAGTAGTCTGAGCTTAGTGTTATTTACTCTCCTTTGTAGATGACTTTTCACTTATCCCTAGCTCTCTATCTTGGTATTGGCAGTTTTGATTATACTATATCTTGGTGACTTTCTTTTGGAATTATGTGAGGTTCGATGAGCATCTTGGATAGATATCTTCTCATCTTTTATGATATTGGGGAAGTTTTCTGGCAATAAATCTTCAAGAATTTTCTATGTATTTTCTGTTATACCCCCTGTTTTGGTACTCATAGGTTATTCCTCTTGATAGAGTCCCTGATAATTCTTAGAGTTTTTTCATTTTTTAAAATTCTTTTACCTGATTTTTTCTCAAATAAGTTGGTGCCAAGTGCTTTATCTTCAATCTCACTAATGCTGACTTCTCTTGCCTCAATTATGTTCCTATAACTTTCTACTGAGTTGTCTAATTCTGAAATTTTATTCTTAATCTTCTGGATTTCTGATTGCTGTCTCTACAGATTCTTGCAGGCTGTTAATTTATCATTATGTTCTTGAATAACCTTCTTAAGATCCTCTGTCATTTTGTCTGTGTCTTCCTTAGCTTGAGCTGCATTTTATCTCATCTCCTTCCTGATATCTTGAAGAGTTCTGTATATTAATCTTTTGTATTCTACCTCTGGTAATTCCAAGAAATTCTTTTCTTCCAGAAAATTTCTTGATTCTTTATTTTGGGATCTTGCTGAAGCCATCATGGTCTGCCTCTTTAAGTGATTTGATAAGTTATATTTATGTATTTTATGTTGGACTACTGTGTCCTAACATCTTGTTTTGTTTTAGTATGCTTAAATAGGCTGCTCATGTGAGCTAGTTTGATTATTTGTGCCTTTGAAGCTCTAACATCCTGTCACCAGGTGGTTAAAGCTATTACTAGGTATGTGAGCCCAGGAGTCTGTTTACTTTTATTGTATGGATTCAGCTTAGGTGTCCAGGTAGTCAGTCACAAAGTGTGTGGTGCAGGCTCTCACCTACAGGGGTGATTGGTTTAGGCACAGGCATCTGGCCTGCAGCAGGGGGACACAGGCAGAGCAAGGCAGCAAGCTCATGGCCACCCCTGAGTGTTCGGGAGGAAAACATTTCCCCGTTCCCTAGACTGCATATGTGGGTGGGTTTTGCAGTAGGACTATGAGCACCCAATGCTGTTGGCTGTAGGGACTAGGGGACACCTCTTATTCTTAGGACTCTGTTGCAGGTAGCTAGATGGCTTGGGTGGGGCCACCAGTCCTCAGGCCCCTAATGTAGGTAGGTGAAGACCCTGCTTAATGAGTAGAGCAGTGTCAAATGTCACAAATCTGATACTTCACAGCTGAAACAGTTGAAGTTAGACTTCAGGCATATACCCTGCTGCACTCTGGTAATGATGGCCTATGCAGTTGCAAAGGGCCTACACAGGTCTACACAGGGGTGAAAGGCATTCAAAGTCTGTATGCCTGTGCCTAGCCAAAGGAGATTTGCCTACCCTGAGTTCCTGGCTTAGGGGAACTGGCAGATTTTTTTTCTCCCATTTTGTTATTTTTTTTTCTTTCTGAAGCCAGGAGAATGGCTCGGGGCACGTGGCTGATCCTACTTCCGGGTCAAGGGACTTGGTAATTGCTGAAGCTGGCACGGGGCCCAGTGCAGAGCGGGGAGCGGGGAGGTAAATGGGAGAGAAGTTACTCCCTAAGGGAATATTTTTTGTTCTGTGCAGTGGGCCAGACACAAGTACTTATCTTTTGCCGATTGAGCCCTACTTTTCACTTATTCTGGATGCCCGAGTAGACTCTCTGCTGCTGGGTCTCTTCCAATGTGGAAAACACCTCCTGAGTGCCACTGTTTGCCTTACTGTGCACATGAGCTAATCCAGTCTGAAGGGCACTGGCTTCTGCTGCGTCAGGTCTGGCAACTCCACACTGCTTCCAAGCCATCTCTCCCTTCCCCTTCTACTTGGTCCAATTCCTCAACTTTGTCTTTGATGTTCAAGGCTCCTAGATGGTCATATATAATAAATTCACTTGTTTTCTTGTGTCTTTGTTGTGAGAGGGACCACAGGAAGTGTCTGACTACTCCACCATCTTGGTCCTGCCGCTAGGAGAGTATTTAAACTCTACTCTTTCTTCATTATTTACTAGCTATGTGACCTTGGAGAAAATACTTAACTTCTTTGCAAGTTATCTAACTTCTGTGCATTTTAATTTCATCATCTGTAAAATAAGAAAATGTAATAACTACTAATTAGTTTCTGTAAAAGAAGAATTAGAATTCTATCTCCAAAAGTTTAGAACTGATAACAATATATAATAAGCATTCCATATTGGTTAGTGACTAACTGATCCAATTAGGCCTTTTTTTAGAGTGGTTGCACAATGGTTAAGCCCTCAGCTGCTAAACAAAAGGTCAGCAGTTCGAACTCACCAGCCACTCCACGGGAGAAAAGATTTAGCAAGCTACTATAAAAGTTACAGCCTAGGAAGTTCTGCTCTGCCATATAGGGTCACTATGAGTCAGAGTCAACTTGATGTCACACAACAGCAACCACAAAAGATCAAAAAGAGGTTAGAAAGTGCTTTGAAAATTGGCAGTATAGCAATGCAGAAGCCATGACAAATGTGCACCTGAATGTGCTTGCACATGCATATACAATTATAAATTCATAAAATAAATATAAAAATAATAGAAGTCATGAGATAGAGATAATGCTATCCTAAAGATAAGACTACCACCTGTCTGTCAGTTTATTGTACTGTGGTGGCTTTTGTGTTGCAATGATGCTAGAAGCTATGGCACCAGTATTTAAAATATCAGCAAGGTCACCATGGTGGGCAGGTTTTAGTGGACCTTCCAGTCTCAGACAGACTAGAAAGGCAGCCTGGTAACCTATTTTCAAAAGTTAGCCAATAAAAAACCCTATCAATCACAGAATATTGTCCAAGACTTTGACTGGCTTACTTTGGATGGGCCATCAGTGGGACTGAATGCTGGATAAATACATCATATTTAGTAAAGTGGAGAGCCAGCAAAGAATGACACAGATTGGCTCAAGGGCCACAAGAATGGACTCAATCATACCAGTGATCATAAAGATAGCACAATACCTGGCAGCATTTCATTCTATTAGACATAGGGTCTCCATGTGTTGAAAGCTAACGTGATCGCCACTAATAACAATAAAGATTAGTCAATGGGAACAGCATAATCTCCAAAAATAGAAGCTGAATCATAGAAAGATCCATCACCACTACCACCAGTTGCCATCAAGTCAGTTCGAATTCATGGGACACCCCATGTGTATCAGAGTAGAACTGTGTTACACAAGGTTTTCAATGGCTGATTTTTTCAGAAGTAGATCACCAGACCTTTCTTCTGAGTTGCCTCTGGGTACACTTGAACCTCCAACCTTTTGGTTAGCAACTGAGTGGTTAGTTTTAACCATTTGCACTACTCAGGGGCTCCTATATTTCTCTGATTATGAAAGTATCCCAGAGAGGTTTTCAATACTTACAGAAACTACAGAGAACATCTTTTAGAAATATGGTGTGTGACCAGTTGTGATCACCAACACACTAGAATAGGTCACATAGGTTGCTGTTCTAAGAGAATGAAATGATGAGTTTCTTGACAAACACTAATCATTGCCTAATTCTAAAAAGATCCAATTATGCTACTGCTAATCAATTTCCCATGCTTCCATATATCCCCATGTTTTCTTACAAATCAAAGTTTCCTATTAATTGAAAGTATATGGATGTATCTTTGTTCTTTGCAATCTGGAAGAACCAAATGTAATACTCTGCTTAATCTATGTGTCTTAGTCATCTAGTGCTACTATAACAGAAATACCACCAGTGGATGCTTTAACAAAGAGAAATTTATTTCCTCACAGTAAAGTAGGCTAAAAGTCCAAATTCAGGGCATCAGCTCCAGGGGAAGGCTTTCTGTCTCTGTCGGCCTTCTTCTCATCAGTGTTTCCCTGGACTAGGAGCTTCTCCGCACAGGGATCCCAGGTCCAAAGGACGAGGTCTACTCCTGGCACTGCTTTCTTGGTGGTATGAGGTCCCCCTGTCTCTCTGCTCACTTCTCTCTTTTATATCTCAAGAGATTGCCCCAGGACACACTGCAGTCTTGTAGATTGAGTCATGTCTTACTAACAAAACTGCAGCCCATCCTCCCTCATTAACATCATAGAAGCAGGATTTACAACACATAGGAAGATCACACAATACCAGGAATCACGGCCCAGCCAAATTGATACAAACATTTTTGGGGGGACATAATTCAACTCGTGACACTATGACAGCTGTCAGATTTAGGCTCAACACATGTTATTGTTAGTTGCCATTGTGTATGTTACTATTTTTTAAGATAAATCTATTTGCATATACAGTAAATAAATCTACTAAAATAGAATGTAACATAAGATAAAAAAAAAAATGCGTCTTAAGTGGTGAGATATATGCCTGGCCCAGAGCAATGGATTAGTGTCAGAAGGAAAGGAAGGTTCTTAGTAGATTAGAATGCACAATCTCCTTTTTAGTATATGTAAGAAATGCTAGCTGGTAAAATGCCATTTTCAGAGGCCTAGCAAAATAAGTTTACTTTGCATTCATGTAATGATCTAAGTGGATGTTTAAATTGTGTGCATAAGCTGTATGCATATACACACACATTCAGGTTGGACTATAAATTCACAGTAATCATAACACTGCTAGGATGAGGGTTCTACTATCTGATCTGATTGGGTCATACACACAAAGACACTTTACAAAGTTCTGGTGATTGAAAGCCATTATTATTATTTATAGTACCAAACTGAACCGATTGCCATTGAATCAATTCCGGCTCATAACGACACTACAGGACAGAGTAGAACTGCCCCCATGGGTTTCCAAGGAGCACCTGGTAGATTTGAACCGCCAACCTTCTGGTTAGCAGCCATAGCTCTTAACCACTACGTGATCAGGGTTTCCTTATTTATAATAGGTAACAGTAAATAATAGGAAGAGTTACTTAGAGAAAGTAAACAGTAAATAACAGGAACAGATTTGAAGTGAACCAGTCCCCTCCACCTCCATTAGTACCCCACTTAGCATCGTAGGACAGGAACCGACTTGTGTCTAAAAGGAAGGCCCACTCATCCTTCTGAAATTACTCATGTCCATTTCTGTATCACTTGATGGGCATGCCATGGACCAGGTGTCAGCAGGTGTATCTCTCTCTTTCAGGGTGTGTGTCATCAGTTCAGGTCAGGTTCAGTATGGCTGTATCTGTTCTTTCTCTTTCTCTCTGTGGCTTTTCTTGGCTGAGTCTGGCCCTTGTGCTTACTGGTTCAGCTCTGGATCAGCAGCTTTGGGTCAGTCTTGGATCAGTGCCAGGGTTAGGCTTGTATTTCCACAGCTCTTGAGGCAAAACTGTTTTACAGGCAACTCCTGTACCCTGTATGTCCAAGCCTCTGTGAATAACCTCGTGGTACTTTGAACAGACCTCCTCTTGGTCCCTCAGGACAGGCCTCATCTTGCTTCCCTCCAGACAGGCCTCCTCTTGGCCCCTTCTAGACAGGCCTCTTCTCAGAAAAAGAGAAAGAGGAAGACGAAGAAGAGGAAGAAAGAGAAAGAGAGGTTTATTTTGAAGAACTGGCTCATGTGAACGTGTGGGATGGCAAGTCCAAAATTTGCAGGTTAAGTGACAGGCTAGAAATTCCAGCAGTCTTGATCCCAAATCAATAGGTCAGGAGGTAGAGTAGAGAAAGAAATTCTGCAGAATATCTGCTTATATTCTAGAGGCAGAATCCTCCCTGGAGAAACCTCTGTTTTCCCCTTAAGACTTCAAATGATTTGGATGAGGCTCATCCACATTATGGAGAGCTTAAATGACTTAAATGCTAATCCCATGTAAGCACTTCATAGCAACATCTGCCCTAGTATTTGACCAAAAAACTAGGTACCATAGCCAGCCAAGTTGACACACAACATTAGCCATCACAATGTTTATTTCTTATGTTTCTTTTCTTCTGGATTTGTAACAGTACTTTTCATTTTAAAGAAACTAGATCTTTGTCTTCATATAAAATGAAATTATTTGTTCCTATTTGCCATTTTTTAAATCGTTACCTGTTGTGGTTTTGCTCTTGGAATATGGAACAAATACTGCATCCTCACTTCCTTGTTCACGCGCCTTCTTTCACTGATAGGTCCAGAAAACTACATATTCATGATCTCTGATTTCTTTTAGCTAAAAGAGGACATAATCAGTTATAACAAAAAAGATAAGAATGCAGTTCTGCTATGGGACTCTTGAGAAATCTTTTGCATTCCTGATAAAAGGACAGAGTTGAAGCTGCTGCTCATTCCCTTTCTTATGCTTTGGACACCCACATGATTTCTAAAATTGCAGCAGTCCTCAAATCCACTTGCACATGGCATTAGAAACACAGAACAACTGGATGCTTCATGGCATCTTTCAGACACTGTCATTTTCCTTTTACTTCTAATATTATCCATCCATTTATTCATCAAATATGTTACTGAATGCCTACAGTGTGCTTGGTGTTGTTCTAAGTAATCTTCATATACTAAATGACTTAGGAGTACCTGGGTGTTGCAAGTGGTTAATATGCATGGCTACTAATGAAAAGATTGGAAGTTTGAATACCCCCAGAGGTACCTCAGAAGAAAGTTCTGGCAATCTACTTGTGAAAAATTAACCATTGAAAACTCTGTGGAGCACAGTTCTACTCAGACACACATGGAGTAGCCCGAGTCAGAATCCCCTCATTGTCAACTGGATAAATCAATTAATTCTCACAACAAATTTGTGTGATAGGTATTATTTCATTCTCCATTTTATAAATATGAAATCTGAGGCACATAAATGTCAAATAACTTTTTCAGTGCAATGAGACTAGTAAGCAGTGGAACTAGAAATCCAGTCCACGAAACCTGACTCTAATATCCGTGCTCTTCACTTCAGCGTAACACTGCTTTTAACTGTATCACACTGCTAATTAAGTTTCCTGATAGATTCAAGTGAAACTATCCTTAACTGATGTGTTTATTTTTTTTTCTTTCTTTAATGTAGTAGAATAATAGCCGTTAATGAAATCTTAGTTTAGTATCATATTTTAAAAAGGCTCCTCAGTGCCCGAATTGTCAATGTTTTCTTGTAGCCTTTTTTTTTTTTAATTCTTTGTTTTTATTGTGGTAAATACATACGTAACAAAGCATTTGTCATTTCAACATTGTTCAAATGTACAGTTCAGTGACATTAATTGTGTTCATCATGTTGTGTGTAACCATCACTATTTCCAATTTTTTCCATTACCTTTAACAGAAGCTCAGAGTTCTTATTTAATTCTACTACAAGTATCAATATGGTATTAGTTTTTGTGAAATAATACAGCAGAGGCTCATTCCCCCCACCAACAGCTACTCAGTAGATCTAACTATAATTGCTTTTTAACCTAATGTTAAAAAAAGTAGCCTTATTATATTACTTCCTCAAATTTGTGGAAGTTTTCAAATTTTCATTTTTGTTCATATCTCTCTTGATTTGTTTGACCTTTTTTACTCCAGTACAGTGCAGTATTTAATTGTAAGTTATTATTTCATTACATTATTTAATTACTGTAACTTTATACTATCTTATATAACTAGTCTTATCAATAATATCAGGGGATTTTATAGCTGTCTTTAAATTTTTCCTGACCATTCCTGCATAATTATTGTTTTCATGCAAATAAGCCTGTTTATAATTTATATACTTTTTAAAAAATATTCTATTTACATTATTTAGAAGGTCACATGAAGTGACTAGATGAAGCTCAAGAGCACTGACATCTTCATGACATTTAGTCTGTCAATACAAAGAAGAACTGTTCCATTTATTCAACAATTCTCAACAACATATTAACATTTTTAATCCTTTAATTGCTTTTTTAAAATTATTGACCTCTGTATTTTTATTCCTTGTGGTTACAATTTTATCACTGAGATTTTTAATTTCAAATTGGTCTTTTTTTTTGTATGGTAGACTTAAGATTTTAATTTAAAACCTAGAAATCTATTAAATTCTATTAAAATGGTGAAAATATTTGAGGTAATTTTACTAGATTTTCTAAGCATTACAATGTATGCTTTAAAAGTTATAACAATTTTTTCATCCCATTTTCAATTTTGATATGTTTCTTTAGTCTCATTTCTAATTACAGTAGCTACCATCTCCTTAACAATGTTAATGATGGTGGTAGTAGAAACCCCTTTTTTTGTTTCTGACTTGAAAAGTAGTGTATTTATTGCTTTTTGGTTATTTTTAAAGCTGATATTTTGGCATATATATATATATATAATCAGCTAAAGAGCTTTTCTATTTATTCCAGATTTTATAATATTAAATCAATAAATTATTTTTTTAAGTTTTTATCAAAGACTTTTTCAGCATTTATAGAAAAGATTATACATTTAATTCAATGATGCAATTAATCACAGCAATGGATGCATTCCTCATATGATCTCCCCTTGATAACTGTGTAGTATTATTTTTTAAGTTACTGTGACTATTTTTCATTACTATTTTATTTAGAATTTGTGTATCATTATTCAAAATTGACATTAATTTGACTGAAGATATCTCTTTTTGACTGCTTGGTTTAGGAATAAAGCTATAGTACCCTTTAAAATGTAATTAGAAATATTTATCCCCTTTCTCTTGTTTTCTTCCATTTTCTGATTTTAAAGACTTTTGAGTACATATACTTTGTTTGTTAGCATTTATTGAAAAAGCCCTAGTGTCACAATGGTTATGTGCTCGGCTGCTAACAAAAGGGTCAGTGATTCAAACTCACCAGCCTTTCCATAGGAGAAAAAGACATGGCAACTGCTCCCATAAAGATTTCAGGCTAGAAAACCCTATAGGCCAGTACTTAATGGCACACAACTCAATGGCACACAACAACAACAAGCACTTTCTGAGAAACTTTTCTGAATTAGATAATTTTTTATTAGGGAGGGTGTTGGCTTTTTGCTAATAGTCTTCTAAGGTAAGTGGTATTTTTAGACTTTCTTTCTCTTCAGGTGTCACTTTTGGTCTTTTTTTTTTTTTTTCTAGAAAATCTTCCATTAAATTCAAGATTTCTGAGTTAGTTGGAGTGGTGCTTATAATACTCAAAGGATTCTCTAAATTCCCTCTGGTTCTAAGAGTATTTTCTTATTCTCTTTTGTGTTTTCTCCCACATGTCTTTTTTAAACTTTAATATGTGTTCTTACAAAGCTAAACATAGAATTACATGGTCCAGTAATCACACTGTGTTCATTAAAATTTCATGTCAACTTGGCTAGGCCATGATTCTGAGTGGTTTGGCAGTTATGATGTAGTTTGACAGTCATATAATGATGTATCACCTCCATGATGGGATCTGCTGTAAGTGAGCAATCAGTTGAAAGGGAGTTTCCTTGGGGCTGTGGTCTGTATCCAATATAGATGGATTTTCTGGCAAAGCTTGCAGGTTTTTGTTTGATCTGGAACCTGCAACTGGCTCCTGTTCTTCTGACCTCTGGTTTTTGGGACTTGAGCCTGTTGCTGACCTGCTGATCTTGGGTTTGACAGCCCCTGCAGCTAAGAGAGTCAGGAGAAGCTTCTAGCTTGACCCACGGACTTGGGACTTTCCAGACTCTACAGCCATGTGAGACACTTCTTTGATATAAATCTCTCTCTATAGAAATAAGAGCCATCACATGAAAAGATATGTGCACACCCTTGTGCTTTGCAGCCTGTTCACAATAGCAAAAAGATGAAAACAACCTAGGTGTCCATCAGCGGGTGAATGGATAAACAAATTATGGTACATACACACAGTGGAATACTATGCAATGATAAAGAACAACGATGAATCCATGAAGCATCTCATAGCATAGATGAATCTGGAAGGTAGTATGCTGAGTGAAATTTGTCAGCTGTGAAAGAACAAATATTGTATGAGACCACTATAATAAGAACTCAAGAAAAGGTTTAAACACAGGGCGAGGGAGGGAGAAGGGTATTCACTAACTAGATAGTAGACAAGAATTATCTTAGGCGAAGGAAAGGACAACACACAATACAGGGGAAGTCAGCACAACCAGACTAAACCAAAGCTAAGAAGTTTCCTGAATACAACCAAACACTTTGAGGGACAGAGTAGCAGGGGCAGAGGCCTGGGGACTATGGTTTCAGGGGACATCTAGGTCAATTGGCATAACAAAATTTATTAAGAAAATGTTCTTAATCCCACTTTGGTGAGCATGTCTGGGGTCTTAAAAGCAAGCAAGTGGCGATCTAAAATGCAGCAGTTGGTCCCAACTCACCTGGAGCAAAGGAGAATGAGGAACTCCAAAGACACAAGGAAAATATTAGCCCAAGAGACAAAAGCAGCCACATAAACTAGAGATTCCATCAACCTGAGACCAGAAGAACTAGTTGGTGCCCAGCTACCATAAATGACCATCCTGACAGGGAACACAATAGAGAGTCCCTGACGGAGCAGGAGAAAAGTAGGGTGCAGGACTCAAATTCTAGTAAAAAGACCAGACTTAATGGTCCAGCTGAGACTCTCTGTTAATCCACAACTAAAACTGTTCCTGAAGCCAACTCTTCAGACAAAGAATAGACTGGACCATAAGACATAAAATGATACTCGTGAAGAGTGTGCTTTTTAGTTCAAGTAGGTACACGAGACTAAATGGGCAGGTCCTGTCCGGAGGCGAGATGAGAAGGCAGAAAGGAAGAAGAGATGGTTGAATGGACATGGGAAATCCAGGGTGGAAAGAGGAATGTGCAGTAAGATTATATGGATAGCAACTAGGGTCACATAACAACATGTGTATAAATTTTTGTATGAGAAACTAACTTGAGCTGTAAACTTTCACCTAAAGCACAATTAAAAAAGAAAAAAGAAAAACAACAAAAAACTCTCTCTTTATATATACATACGGAAGCTTTCCTGGTTTTGCTTCCCTAGAGGACACAGCCTAAGCCACACACCTTTATGAATTTATTCAAAGTAATTAAAAACTTTTTCCATACAAAAATCTGCATATAAATATTTATAGGAGCTTTAGTCAGAATTTACAAAACTTGAAAGCATACAAGATGACCTTCAACAGATGATGGATAAGCAAACTGTGATGCATCTATATAATGGAATACTATTCTGTGATAAAAATCAATGATCTATTAAGTCATGAAAAGACATGGAGGAATCGTAAATGCATATTGGTAAGTGAAGAAAGCAATTCTGAAAAAGCAACGTACTATATGATTGTAATTATATGACATTATGCAAAGACAATACCACAGAATCAGTAAAAAGATCATGATTTCCAGATGTTTAGGATGAGTGGGAAAGGGTTGACTAGGTAGTACACAGGATATTGTTAGAGCAGTGAAATTATTCTGTATGGTACTATAATGGTGGACATATGATATTATACATTTGTCAAAACCCATAGGATTATAAGACACAGGGTGAACCATAATGTAAACTATAGATTTTAATTAATAATAATCTACTATAATGTTTAAATTAATGTATCAGTTCATCAATTGTAACAAATGTACCACATTAATGCCAGATGTTAATAATAAGAAAAACCGTGCAATGTGAGAGGAAGTAAATGGGATCTCTCTGTACCTGATGGGCAATTCTTCTGTAAGCCTAAAACTGATTTAAAAAATAAAGTGAATTAAAAAAAAATAAGTGAACAAGTGTGCTAAAATTATTTATATGCTGTTTACAAAGAAACATCTCTTGGATTTTACTTATTATTTCTACTATTTTCATTTCCTTTTTTTTTTTAAATTTTCCTGTTGATAATTGTATTACAAACACAGTCACTGCAGACGTGTATAAAATTGTATATATATATATATTTATGCCTGTTACTTTCACTTTGGTTTAGCATATTATAATTGCAGATACTAAATACTACAAAGGGCATTTTACTAAAGCCTGGGTGATCCATTTGCTCAAATTATATTAATTTAATGTTCAGAAGTAAAAGAAATAGAAATCATTAGCATGATCAGCATGTTGATACTGTTTACAGACTAAAGTATAACTTCCCTAATAGAGCTGCAGGAAGGAATACTATACATTTGGTTTTAATTGGCAGCTCCTGGTTATTTGAATTCCAGAGGCTGTTTTGAATGCTTTAATTTACATCTCTTCCTGTCAGTTTAAAGCTTATAAAAGGGAAGAAGTTGACAACCTAAAAGAACACCTTCTCCAACTTGACCACTGAGCTCTTGTAAGACTGCAACAGTCTACTCAAGCAGTGAGTGTTGCCCATCAGTGTTAGCGTTTACTGAGATCAGAATTTTTAGAATTTAAAGTTTTAATTTTCATATTTAATCAAGTTTTTTTTTTCTTTTGGCACTGAAATAAATTGTTCTACCAAATTTGTTTTGTTTAAAATAATAACAATATTAGTTAAGATTATCCAGGCAATGAGAATTACATTTAGGATATTACTGATTCTTGAATATTGGGACGTCATGATGTGCATTAAAGCATATGGTTGCCTTTGAATCCTAGGCATCACCATTGAGTAAGTCATTATCTTACAGAACTGCCCTGATTTCCTACATTTTTTTTATGTACATATAATTTGAGAGAGAATAGTCATATTCTAAAATCTGAAAAGAGCTTATTCTGTGCCATTACAAAGATTTTATTGGACAATAGATGAATAAAGACATTGTTATTTGAATATAAGGCATAGCTTTAAATATGTTACAGTCATTTAACCATAGAACAAAAATAACCCCCATCTATAAAAAATAATAAATTTCTTGCCAATGGACTTTTCAAGCACAAATGCATTGCTATATTCAGTGATATTAAAAAAAATATGTCTGCATAGCATGGGATATTAGATAAACTATGAATTTGTTTTCAAAATTTCTAATAATTTCATGAATGACTTAATTAATTTAATAAATATAATTGGACAAATTAATTAATCCAAAAATATTGAGTAAGCTTTTATTAAGTAAATGCCTAAAAATACTGAATAGTGACATACTGTTTCCTTTCAAAACAGTAAGATTGTATACTGGTGTTTGTTGGTACATGAATATAATTTGAAATTTCTTAACATATTTCACCTTCTCTATCAAAGCAAAAAAGAATGTTTTTACTTTATTTCTCTTTGGTTTTTCATCTAGATTTTTCTTTACGATAATGTTGAATTTTTTCTGAGCCCTGTGTTCCTATAAAGCTTATAGTTGAGAAATCCCTCTGTCTTTTTGCCACCCAAGATAGTCCCACTGGCTCTCAAATATTCCAAGACTCACTCCCCTCCTTCCTCGTGACATGTGTAAGACTTGCTGATGACTGCTTTGTTTGTCTGTCTCTATAAAGCCCACACCCTTTCCTCTTCTTTTAGATGCTCTTCATTAATGGATGTTTCTCTATTGCAATAGCCTAATAATTGGGACTTGCCTTTGAATCTCCATTTATTCAACTCAGGCAATGAGACATCTCAGAGCCCTTTAACTGGTGATGTGAATCCACCTCTTCATTCTATGTTCCAGACTCTTGTCCATCAGTAGCACTGTGATGATTTAATTTTTTTTTTATTTTTTGGGTGTGCTCACTTGATTTCTAGAGCTTATCTCTTTTGGTTTCATGATGTGATCATTTGTTTAATCTCTATAAACTGATTGAACAAGAGAGATCTTGTTGACATTGCATAAATGATGAGAGAGAATCTGATTGGGAGTCTTTTTGTTTCTCTGCTTGACTATTTTGAGCTCAAATAAACTAAGAATTCCCTGTCCATCAGAAATTGGATATCTAGACTGGTGAATTTTGTAATTTTGTGTTTATGCTTGATCCATAGCTGAAAATTTCAAATTGAAGTTATAAGTGTTCTCTGTATGTTCATATGTCAATAATTTAGAAACACATTTATCTCTCACGTGTAAGTGTTCAATATTTTCCTACTTCTGTATGGTGTTACCTATTAGATTACAAAATAAGGAGCTCTATTCTTAGTGGTTTAAAGATAAATAAGTGCTTATATAAATTGATGCACAGAAATTAAGAAAATTGAGCACTGAAGATTTTCTAAGTACTAGATTATAAAGCATTTTAAAAGTATCTTAAAATTAAGAAATATTTGTAAAAATAAAAATCTACATAATTTGTCTAAATCTTTATCACACTTGACTAGGTTAGTAATTTTGGTTAAATTAGAACAGCTGTGTTTTCTCTGAGTTGTCAGCATTAAGCATTAAGTATGAGCATACATTTTTATTCTTCTTGAGTATGTGTTCCTAAACTTGTACAGATTTACTGACTCAATTGGCTAGTAATACTTCTACTTCATTATTAAGATTATAAAAAAATGTAAATTAATGTTTAACAAAATTGAATACTTATTTGACAAATTTTATTTTAATAGTAATTATGTTTTGTATTCTGTCAGCTTAAAAATATTTTTCTATGCATTATAGTCAATATCACTTAAATGTGTAAGTAAAAAGTTTTGAAATGGTGTTTAAATAAAATAAAATAAAATAAAAATAAAATAAACAAATGAGACTAAAGAGGTACAATAGTCCACTGACAAGGTCCAGAAGACAGAAGGGGACAAGGAAGCTCCCTGGTGATAGGGAACACAAAGTGGAGTAAGGATATTCTTGATGTGCTGTGAGATTGTTAACCATTGTCATAGGGCAACATGTGTAGTAACTGTTAAATGAAAAACTATTTTGTTCTGTAAGCCTTCATCTTAAGTGAGAATAACAGCACAGTTGGAAGAGCGTAGTCAATGTCACTGAACTGTGAATGTAGAAATTTTTGAAACGGTGTATCTTTGGCCATCTGTAATTTTCATCAAAAAAAAAAAAAAAAAAGGTTGAGAATTTAGAGGCTTAATACGTTGTGGGGTTGTTAACCAATGTCATAGAACAACATGTGTACTACTATTTCATGAGAAACTATTTGCTCTGTAAGCTTTCACCTGAAGTACAATAAAATATATTAAAAATATATATATATTTTTCTATGCATTAAGGTAACCTGAAAGCTTGGAGTGATACTAAATTGAGTAAATTAATGAATATAATGGATATTCATTAGGTATATCGACCATTCATTAATAAGATATAAAACAGAAACCTTAATTACTAAGCATTATTTTAAGCTTATATTTTTTAGTTAATTTTATATGTGATAGAGAGGCTATATATTTTGTTTGGTGAATGAATGTGTACATTTTGTAACTTTGAGACATTGTACTATACAGAATATATTTTTGTTAAGGGAAAATTAAGTATTTTTTTTCCTAAAGTAAAATGTCTGGTTATTCTAGAATGACGCAAGGAAAGTGTAGGACCTGAATCGATAATCAAAGTTGTAGAAGGTTTGCTGAAAGGGAATTTTATTTTCTGTGGTCAACCATGACTGAATTTGATGGGTTTACAGTCATACTTCATCTTATTGCACTTTACTTTATTGTACTTAACACTGAGTTTTTTTTACAAATTGAAGGTTTGTGCCAACCCTGCGTTGAGCAATTCTATCAGCATAATTTTTCCAACAGCATGTATTCATTTCGTGTCTCTATGTCACATTTTGGTAATTCTCACAATATTTCAAATTTTTTCATTACTATTATATCTATTATGGTGATGATCTGTGGTCAGTGATCTTTGATGTTACTACTGTAATTGTTTTGGGGTGCCACGAACATCAGCCATATAAGACTGTGAACTTAATTGGTAAAAGTGTGTTCTGACTGCTCTACTGACCGGCCATTCCTTAGTCTTTCTTCCTCTCCTCTGACCTACCTATTCCCTGAGACATGACAATATTGAATTAGACCAATTAATAACCCTACAATGACCTCTAAGTGTTCAAGTGAAAGGAAGAGTTGCACATCTTTCACTTTAAATTAAAAGCTAGAAATGATTAAGCTTAGTGAGAAAGGCATATCAAAAGCCAAGGTAGGCTGAAAGCTAGGCCTCTTGTGCCAAGCAGTTAAGCAAGTTGTGAGGGTAAAGGAAAAGTTTTTGAGGGAAAAAGGTGGACACACAAATGATAAGGAAGTGAAGCAGTCTTATTGCTAATACGGAGAAAGTTTTAATGATCTGGATAGAAGATCAAACCAGCCACAACATTTCCTTAGCCAAAGTCTAATCCAGAACAAGTCTCTAACAATCTTCAGTTCTATGAAAGTTAAGAGATGAAGAAACTGCAGAAGAAAAGTCTGATGCTAGCATAGGTTGGTTTTTGAGGTTTAAGGAAAGAAGCCATCTCCATAACATAAAAGTGCAAGATGAACCAGCAAGTGCTTATGTAGAACCTGCAGGAAGTTATCCAGAAGATCCAGCTAAGATAATTGATGAAGGTGGCTACACTAAACAATAGATTTTCAATGTACAGAAAACAGCCTTATATTGGAAGAAGATGCCATAGCTAGAGAGAAGTCAATGCCAGGCTTCAAAGCTTGAAAAGATAGGCTGACTCTCTTGTTAGAAGAAAACACAGCTGGCGACTTTAAGTTGAAGCCAATGCTCATTTACCATTCTGAAAATCCTAGGGCCCTTAAGAATTATGCTGAATCTACACTGCCTGTGCTCTATAAATGGAACAACAAAGCCTGAATGACAGCACATGTGTTTACAACAGAGTTTACTGAATATTTTAAGCCCACTGATGAGCCCAACTGCTCAGGAAAAAAAAAAAATTCATTCAAAATATTACTGCTCATGGACAATGTACCTGGTCACCCAAGATCACTGATGGAGATGTACAAGGAGATTAATGTTGCTTTCATGCCTGCTAACACAACATCCATTCTGAAGCCCATGGATCAAGGAGTAATTTTGACTTTCAAGTCTTATTGTTTAAGAAATATATTTTCTAAGGCTATAGTGCCATAGATAGAGATTCGTCTGATGGATCTGTGCAAAATAAATTGAAAACTTTCTGGAAAGGATTCAACATTCTAGATGCGATTAAGAACATTCGTGATTCATGGGAGGAGGTAAAAATATCAACATTAACAGGAGTTTGGAAGTAGTTGATTGCAACCCTCATGGATGACTTTGAGGGATTCAAGACTTCAGTGGAGGAAGTAACTGCAGATGTGGTGGAAATAGCAAGAAAACTAGAATTAAAAGTGGAACCTGAATTTCTGCAATCTCATGGTAAAATTTTAATAAATGAGGAGTTGCTTCTCATGGATGAGCAAAGAAAGTTGTTTCTTGAGATGGAATCTACTCCAGGTGAAGATGCTGTGAACATTGTTGAAATGATAACAAAGGAGTTAGAATATTACATAAACTTAGTTGGTAAAGCAGTGGCAGATTTTGAGAGGATTGACTCCAATTTTGGAAGAAGTTCTACTGTGGGCAAAATGCTATCTAAAGGCATCACATGCTACAGAGAAATGTTTTACGAAAGGAAGAGTCAACTCATGCAGCAAGCTTTGTTGTTTTCTTATTTTAAGAAATTACCACAGCCACCTCAACCTTCAGCAACCACCACCCTGATCACTGAACAGCCATCAACACTGAGGCAAGACCTTCCATCAGCAAAAAGATTATGATTCCCTGAAGGCTCAGATGATGGTTAGCATTTTTTAACAATTAAGTATTTTTAAATTAAGTTAGGTGTATTGTCTTTTTAGACATAATGCCACTGCACACTTAGTAGACTACAGTATAGTGTAAACTTAAATTTTTTTATGCACTGAGTAACTGAAAAATTCATGTGACTCGCTTTATTATGATATCCACTTTATTGTGGTGGTCTGGAACTGAACTCACAGTATCTCTAAGGTATGCTTGTATTTATAATATTTTTCAAAAAGTGCTTTTGTCTACATTTTATTGTAATATTGGCCTGCTCTAAATAAAAGGTTGCAAAAGTTTATTTTTTCATCTCACTCACTTTGGATATGTCATCAGGAAGGACCAATTGTTAGAGAAAAGATCACTGTGCTTATAGTAAAGTAGAACCAAAAACCAAAAGCCAAATCCATTTCCATTAAGTCAATTCCAACTCATAGTGACCCTATAAGACAGAGTAGAACTGCCCCATAGGATTTCCAAGGAGTGCCTGGTGGATTTGAACTGCTTATTTTTTGGTTAGCAGCCAAATGCTTAGCCACTGTGCCACCAGGGCCCCTGGTAAAGTAGAGAGTTAGAAAAATTGAGGGAGACCCTTTCTTGGATGGATTGACACAGAACTGCAACAATAGGATCAAACATAGAAATGATGGTAAGGACAGTGCAGGACTGGGAAACATTTTGTTCTGTTATATGTAGGTAGGGTCGCTATGAGTGGGGGCCAACTTGACAGCACCTAACAACAGTAAGTCTACCCAGATAACAAAGATTTGTGTTTCATCAGAATAACGTCTTTGTTTTATGAATGCTTTAGTATGTCCTTGATTATTTAAGAACAAACAAGTTTCTCAAATAGGAAAGAGGTGAAGTGATTATACCATATTACCTCCTAGGTTGACTTTTAAAATAATTTATCATGATTTTGATTAAACAGGTAACCAAGTATTAGTTCCTAGTAACCGTGATCTTATCTTAATCAAATATTCAAATCTTCTGACCCTTTTGATATTTTACCCTTTCCAAATTAAATGCTAGTTTTTACCTCTTGTACCAAAGCTGTCTTTGATATTTCCCAAAGTTCCATGAAAAAATCACAAAGGGTTTGATCTTGGGTCTTGTAAAAAGAAAAGTTCTAGAAACAATTAGTTTTATCTGATTTCTTACTCTCGATGAGTTGCATGAAAAGAGCTATTAAAGCAGAAGAAATACTTAGCCTTGCCTTGGTTAAATGTGTATGAGTAAATTGTTTTAATAAATAGATTTAGAATATATTCTAGACTAACTTAATTTCTTTATTTGATATTTTTGATATAATCCTGATAAATTCTGGCAAAATACTAGGTATATTCGTGTTATATATGTCTAAGAATTATTATGTGTTACATCTGTTTTTTTTCTCTTTAAAGATTATGCTCATCCTTTTTTAATAAATAAAATGTAATGTTCACTCTTCTTTGAATATAGGATCAATCACTATGTCTAGATATTTTGTCTAAAAAAGTGTTTTGCTTATTATCTTGTAGTACATGCTGCAGAATCAGCCAAATTCTTTTGTCAGTTGTTTTATCCTTGCAATGAACTCATATCAGATCTTTTACTCACTTTTGAAAATATCAGTAATAAGTTAACCACAGCCATTTTTAATCTTTTGTCTCCTACCCAACCTTTGCATCCCCCAGGTTCATTTCCTGTCCCATCCCTATCCTGCCTGATCCCCAGATCACCCTCAGATCCCCTCCTCTCAGACAGCACCAGGCTGAGTGGGGCCAGGGTTGGGGCTGAGCCCTATGGTTGCCCCCTCCCCACCCCTTTCTGTATAATTTAATAAGGAAAACGTCACGCTTCTGTTAGTGTCACTCTGATGCTTTTTTTGTGTTACTTTGATTTTTACATGAAACAATCTGCAATCACTTATAATCTAAAGTGCCTCATTTTTAATAAGAAAGGTCTGTCTCAGAGTGCCATGGAAAAGGATTTTACCGAAAACTTTTGGGTACAGGTTTCTGATGGCTTCAGTTGAGCAACTTTGAGAACATACCAGTGAACTGAGGACTTTCAGAAATCTAGTCAAGAAGCAGCTAAATTCATGACAATACTAATCTAAGATCAAGTGGAATAAGAATTAATTACATAGGGCCGAATAAACTGATGAGGTATGACTATAGTTTTTGATTGGAATATTGTTGATGTTTTAATATTCTTTTTTCTGGATATATATGAAAGTGCTTCTTCTTTTCTCTTAAGCTATCTATAACTCAATATTTTAGCAGACTATTCTCTTTTAAATCAAAATGAAACATCTGTAAACTATATCTTCTTATCCTTGCCTGACCACTCCAAATTTTGAAAGCTCATATTCAGTATTCTTATTTTTATAGCACTATAATTGGCTCCCATGTAATTGTTTACAAAGGTTCAATATGAATACGTCCTCCTGTATAACAGGACATAATTGGAAACATTTGTTATTCAGCTAAGTCCTTGCCTGGAAAGTCATATTTGAGAAGGATGTTCACATAATCAGATATGACCATGCACTTTTAAGAAACTGTTTGACTTTATGTAAATAATGTTTACAATGTCCTCTTGGGTAAACTGGTATGTTGAGTAGATGTCTTATGGTTTATAAAAAGTCAAATGAATATATGAATAGAGAAAGAAAATTAACTTTTATTTAACCATATGTTATATCCTATATTTTGTTATACAATATAAAGTCTTGTTGTTACCAAAAAAACCCAACAAAGAAAATACTATGAACCTCATTTAGGAAAAAAAGTAACTGAGGCTCAGCCATCTTAAATATCTTACATAATGTTACACAGCTAGCAGGGTCAGAGTTGAACCACACACTTAATACATACTGAATTCACGGCCCAAGATCTTTCCATTAGACTATTCTCCGATGGGAATATCTTAAGTATGTGTGAATGGGATACATAGAGAAACAGGGATGAAATGAAAAGCCTAATACTTGTACTTATACTACCAATATAATAGATGATTTTTAGATTAATTAACAAGAGCAGTTAATGATCATTAAATGAAAGAAAACTTTCTCAATAGCTCAATTTGTTTCCTGTCTTTTAATTTTATTTATTTTTGAATTTTAGCATAAATGAGCCTCAATTTAGATGTCTAGATCCTTAGAGCATTAGCAAGTCATATATTTACATATATTCGCTCATTGAAATTTATTGCTTTGCTGTGTGTGTGTGAATGTGTTTTTGAATGTTTTAAAACACAGGGGATGAAAAGAGTAAGGAGAAGACCAGGAAGGAAAGTGCAGACGGGACAGAGAAGAGAGCTGAAATTACCTGTAGTATTCTAAGGGTGCCCTGCAGGCGTGCATTTTTCCCTTTTGTTCTAGTCTTTGTATGCTTCAAGCATCCTCATTAAGAGAGAGTGCAGATAATAACTAACTCAAATACCTTTCAAGATAAATTACCAGTCAGTCGTTTTTAAATTCTTATCCATTATGGCATTTTATTTAACAAATGTAGTAATTTTACTGAAGAAACAGGTGATTTTACAAAAATATTAAATATTTATATTTTAATAAAAAATATCCAGAAATAGTATGTAATGAAAGAATACATAAAAATGGAAACTTAGACATAATGACTAAGTCAACTACTTAAAAATTGCATGTAGTTCCAACCCTTGAAGCTTCTGAACGCCCATAACAATTGAAGTCTATGTTCACTATGAAACCCTTTTATCCCAGCAGGAAATAGTAACATATAGCATACACCTAACATAATGGATCTGAAGTAAATATTAGTTACCTGAAATGCAGGTAAGAGTTACTTCCACCATACAGGGAAATCATCAAAGAAGTGAGATTGAATTGCATAGTATAAATTGTTAACACCCTCTAAACTACTGGTAGAGAAATAGCCAATGATGAATTGTTCTATTTGAGCTCTCTGGCTTGGAGGTATAATGAAGAGGAGAGAAAATGAGAGCATAGAGAAATTTAAACAAACAAACAAAAAATGGATGAAGCAAAACAGAATTTTGGGCAGTTACTTGGGGGAGAATATGGGGTGAAAAGAATAAAAATTACATCATCAACTACCTGAGTATAATTTAAAAGCACAGAATACTGATAAGGAGAAAAATTGAATTCTTAAGCTTTAAGTATTTATATATATCTATGTATTTACTCATTTATGTTTCAGATCTAATGCAAGAACAATGACGAAAATAAACACCACAAATAGTGATGTTTTGAGAAAGAAACAGCAGTTACGTATTGGCAGAAATATTACCAGTTTGGAGGGGGTAGTGGTGGAGCTTGTATGTGTGCGTGCATGTGTGCATGTGTCTGCATGTACGCATAATATAATAGATATCACAATGCATATACTCTTTAATGAATTGTTTATTCCATATAAATAAAAGTGAAAAGCTTCTAAGACATTATTCTAAAAGTATTTATTGAACAATTTTAGATTTCTAAAAGTTGTTAACTGAATTCCCTATATATGGGTTTATATTTTCAAAAAAAAATGAATAGGAGGATAGATGTAGAACAGAGATGTTATGAGGTCATATAAACAAAGGTCTCTAGGAGGTAATGTAAAGTGCACTTGACAGGTGTGTTTCGAAGCTGGACAAAACTTACTCTGAATCTTTACCACTTATTAGTCGTGTGGCCATAGATATGTTACTTCAATTCTTTGGCTTCCATATCTCATTTGTAATATCTGAATTGTAAAATCTAGTTCATGGGGAGAGCTGAGGATTAAAAATTAGTTTTTAACACAACGCCTGTCACAGAGCAATCACTCAATGATTAGAAATAATTAAATTTAATATAATATGATTTAATATAATACAATATAGCATAGTATGGTATAATGTAATACAATACAGTACAATATAATTATATCATATTATGTAATATGATATAATATAAGCACTTGTCTGCTAACCAAAAGTTTGGTGGTTTGAACACATCAACAGAGCTGCAGGAGAAAAGAACAGGCATTCTGCTCCCATAAAGATCACAATCAGGAAAAACCTATGGGGTAGCTCTATTCTGTCCTATAGAGTCACTATGATTTGGAATTGACTCAACAACACACAACAAATAATATAATGCACATATTATTAAATGCTTAGGAAATTAGTGCTAACACATGTGCACAAATTTTAATTCATAGATATTTTTTGATGGATCAAATGTATAGCTGCAAACATAGCAAGAGATTATGGAAACCAGTCATAATGTAAACAATAAACAATGCAGAGAGTAAAAATACCTAATCACTCCTCAACATTCATTTATATTAAAGAAAACCAAACCCATTGCCATCGAATGGATTCAGACTCATAGCAACCCTCTAGGACAGAGTAGAACTGCCCCTTAGGATTTCCAAGGCTGTAATCTTTATAGAGGAAACCCTGGTGGCATAGTGGTTAAGAGTTTGGCTGTTAACCAAAAGACTGGCATTTTGAATCCACCAGGCGGTCCTTGGAAACCCTATGGGGCAGTTCTACTCTGTCCTATAGAGTGGCTATGAGTCAGGATCGACTCGAGGGCAACGAGTTTGCTTTTTTCTGTTTTTAGATTTTTTTATTGTACTTTAGATGAAAGTTTACAGAACAAATAGTTTCTTATTAAACTGTCAGTACACATATTGTTTTATGACATTGGTTAACTACCCCATGACATGTCAACACTCTCCCTTCTCAACCTCAAGGAACTTTTTTTTGGTGAAAATATACATAGACAAAGTTACACCATTTTGAAAGTTTCTACATGTACAGTTTAGTGACGTCGATTACATTGTTCCAGTTGTGCTGCTATTCTCACTATCCTTTTCCAAATTGTTCCATCACCATTATATTTAACTCACTGTCCCCTAGGCTTTCCATCAAACCTTTTGAGTTGCTGTTGTCAATTTGATCTCACATAGATAATTATTATTTTTTTTGTACCTTAGATGAAGGTTTGCAGAACAAATAGTTTCTCATTAAACAGTTAGTACACATGTTGCCCTATGACAATGGTTAACAACCCCATGACATGTCAACACTGTCCCTTCTCAACCTTGGGTTCTCTATCACCAGCTTTCCTGTCCCCTCCTGCCTTCTAGTCCTTGTACCTGGACTGCTGTGCCTCATTAGTCTTGTTTTGTTTTATGAGGCTATCCAATCCCCAGCTGGATGATGAACTTCTGGAACGGCTTCACCACTGAGCTAAAAGGGTGTCCGGGGGCCATACCCTCAGGGTTTTTCCGGTTTCTTTCAGGCCAGAAAATCTGGTCTTTTTTGTGAGTTAGAATTCTGTTCTACATCCTTTTCCAGCTCCGTCCAGGACCCTGTATTGTGATCCTGGTCAGAGCAGTCAGTGGTGGTAGCCAGGCACCATCTAGTTGTAGTGGACTCAGTCTGGTGGAGGCCTGTTGTCCATTAGTCCTTTAGACTAATCTTTTCCTTGTGTCTTGTTCTCTTCATTCTCACTTGCTCCCAAAGGAGTGAGACTGGTGGAGTATCTTAGATGGCTGCTAACAGGGTTTTAAGACCACAGACGCTACTCACCAAGGTAGAATGTAGAACATTGTCTTTATAAACTGTGTTATGCCAATTGAGCTAGATGTTCCCCGAGACTATGGTTCCCACAACCCTCCACCCAGCAGTTCAGTCCCTCAGGGAGTTTGTAAGTGTCTGTGAGCTTCCATGACCTTTCCTTGTACAAGTGCCGGCTTCCCCAATAATGTGTACTGTCGTAACTTTCACCAAAGTTACCACTTATCTATTTAGTCCCCCCCCACTCCTCCCATCCCTCATAACCAACAAAGATTGTTTCTTTTTGTGTGTAAACTTTTACCTGAGTTATACAATATTTGTCCTTTTGTGATTGACTTATTTCACTCAGCTTAATGCCCTCCAGTTTTGTTCCTCTTACTCTCCTCTGCTGAGTTCCTCTTAATCTCCTGTGCTGATTTCTTTTTGTTTGTGGAATGTTTTTCATTTCTTTTCTTTTTGTAGGTTTTTTTTTTTTTTTTTTTTTACTGAGACTTTATGTTTTTCTTCTTTATTTTGATTAGGTTTGTTAACTTTCTTTGTGATTACCTTGAAATTTATCCTTATCTTCTTAGATTTGAACCAGTCTATTATTACTTGGTATTGCTTGACTTCCTCTCCATTAAGAGGTTCTATATCTACACCATTTATTCTCTCTTTTATTGTTTTGATGCTGTTGTCATTTACAGATTAACCTCTCTTGTTCCCTTTTGTAATTCTTTTGATTTTGCATAGTCCTTAAGAGTTCATTTCCTAGGTTGCTATCTGGCTAGTACAATCCTGTGTCCCATATTCGGGCTGTGGTCTGATATTCTTTGTTCTCAGATGGAAGGACTTCCTTTAATAAGTCTCGTAAATTTGGCTTGGTTTTTACACAGTCCCTTAATTTCTGTTTATCTGGAAATGACCTAATTTCACCATCATATTTGAACAAGAGTTTTGCAGGATGTATTATTCTTAGCTGGCAATTTTTTTCTTTCAAGGTTTTATATATGTCATCCAATTGCCTTCTTGCCTGCATAGTTTCTGCTGAATAATCTGAGCTTAGTCTTATTGTTACTCCTCTGTATGTGACTTTTTGTATTTCTTGAGCTGCTCTCAGGATTCTTTGTTTCTCTTTCATTTTAGTGAGTGTGATTATGATATGGCTTGGTGATTTTCTTTTGGGGTTTATCCTATATGGGGTTCATTGAGCTTCTTGGATGGTCAGCTTTTCATGTTTCATGATATTGGGGAAGTTTTCTGTCAGCAATTCTTCAATGATCCTTTCTGTGTCTTCTGTTTTCTCCCCCTGTTCTGGAACTCTGATCACTCACAGATTTTTGCTTTTAATTGTATCCCATGTAATTCTCAGAGTCTCTTCATTTTTCTTCATTCTTTTTTTTTTTATTTTTCCTCAAACAGAGTTGTATCCAAGTGTTTGTCTTTAGTTCTGCCAATCATATCTTCCACCGTTTCAAATCTGGTCCTGTGCTCTTCTATGACACTGCCCATTTCTGAAATCTTGTTATCTTTTGGATTTCTAATTGTTGTTTTTGCATAATTTCTAGTTGTGAATTTATTTTGACATTTTGTTCCTGCATTATTTTTCTGAATTCTTCCATTTTTTTGTCTGTATTTTCCATGAATTTGTCTGCCTTTTCCATGAATTTGTCTATTTTTTCCTCATTTTTGTCTGCTTTTTGCTTCAACTCTTGGATAATTCTGAGTATTAGAGAGTTGAATTCCCTACCAGGTAGTCCTAGTGCCTTTTCTTCCACTGGTAAGTCATCTGATGTTTTATTTTGGACACCTACTGGAACCATTCTGTCCTGTTTTTGTAAATGTTTTGGTATTGTCTGTTGTCTTCGGGGCATTCAGTAGTTATTTTTCTCATCTATTGATTGTAGATTTGTTTGTTTCATCTGTTTTTTTTATTATTTGGCTATGTCAGAGCCAAATAATTGTTGTTTGTATGTCTGTGGGAATGATACTTTTCACCTCCTTCTCCAACTGGCAGGGTCAGTTGCTCAGATATGGTACAGCAGGGCAGGTCCAGCTGAAGAGGAGTTGCTGGGATAGGTTGTTTATGACACTTACTACAGCCACCTGAGGGGGTCGGTAATCAGTGCAGGGCAGGTTCCGGTAGGCTGTGCCTGTGCTGTTTGGTGGTGTGATGTTAAGCACATGGTGCAGGTAGGCAGGATGGGGGTGGGGGGAGATTGTGATGTGTGGAGGTAAGATGAGTATGGGAGAGAGGAGAGAGGAACAGGAGCCAAAAACATACAAACAAAAAATAGTGTTGGAGGGCTTGCCATTGGAGTGAAGAGATGAGAGACTATGAAATGGAGAAAAACAAAAAGGGGAAGAAGAAAAAACAGAAAAGAAAAGAATGAATAAATAAAAATTAGAAAGAATAAAGAACAGCAAAGCTCCCAGGGATCTCACTGGTGCGGCTACGAGGTCTTGGGAAGTTGTTCCCAGGTGTTGAAGTACAGCCTGGCTAGGAGGCATAGAGGTATTCAACTCCAGGTATCTGGTGTATAGAAAGAGAAGGAAGGTATAGAGAGATGAGAAACTGAGTAATGAAGAGAGACAAAAAGGGAAAAAGAGGGAAAAGAAAACAAAACAAATTAAAGAAGAAAAAGAACAAGAAAATCCCCCCAAAAAAAGAAAAAAAAAACAGAAAAAAAGAAATATCCTCAGGGATCCCTCTGCGCGTCTGAGCAAGCTCAGTGGGTAGGTCACAAGCTGCACAGCACCTCCCAGCCAGAACGGGCTCCCAACTGAAGAAAAGAAAAAGAAAACAAACAATTGAAAACAAACAAAAGCCCTGGGATCCCACCAGCATGGTAGTCCAGACCGGGAAGCAGTTCCACACTCAAACAGGGCTCCGCAGCCCCTTGGGAAGAAGCAAAGATGGTGCAGAGAGCCAGGAATTTGAGCAAAAGGAGGGTAGAGGTGGTGAAAGGTAAGGAAGAAGTCAAAAGAAGTGGAAAAAAGCAACACCAGCAGCCAACATATAGCACTCAGGGAGTTGGCCAGTGTGGGTGGGTGGAATCCAAGCAGCCAGTCCTTCCCAGCCAAGAGACTGTGGCTGCAGGAAGCAGAGGAGGCTGAGTGGGGGTGAAGAATGGTGGGAGGTGGGAAAGCATATATCACTGTTTACCAGTTGTTCTGTCTCCTGCTGGAAGCTCCGTGAAGCTGCTTTCTCCTACCCTCTATTTGCTGGTCTCTGATAGGAGTCCAAGATGGCAGATCCATGCTACATTAGCTGGTAGGGACCTCTCCATGTATGTCTCCTCGTTCTCTGTTCTCTGTCAGTTTCTTATTCCATTTGGTGCTTGGCTGAGTTCTTTATCTCTTCATTTGATGTTTAGGATTTCAGGATTGCTGTGTTCACTGTTTGGCTTGGTTTTTCAGATCTTTGCTGTGGAAGGACAGCATGGTGCTTCTGCCTAGAGCACTGTGTTGCCAAAGTCCCTGTTTTTTTTTTTTTTTTTTTTTGTTTCATCATTACGAAAGCCGACTGCCACCAGGGCTCCTTCATTTGTATAATCCCTATAAAATGTCTTCACTTAAAATTTTCTCTGCATTTAAAACACATGCAAGCATATTCGGATGTACATACAGAGGTATTTTTAATGAGATCACATTGTACATGTGATCATCAGTATGTATTTGAGATCTTCCCATATCTCTGCTTTAAATATACCATATGTTAAATAAATGCATAGTTTTTAATATCATGAATTTGTCAAAGCTTAATTTTTTTTTTCTCTTTTGATAAACATTAAGATGTATGTTTGTGTATAACATTTTGGTACTTTTTTTTTTAAACATATTTTTCTTTTAGGTAATTTTATTTTCTAATAAATATAATAAAAGCTTTTTGCTTATACATGTTGCAAATATTATTTGTCCAGTCTGTCATTTGCCTTTTACTGCATTTATAGTATATTTTGCTTTCCTCAAATTGCATCTAATAGATATTTTCATTTATGAATCCTGATATTTTCCCTTGCTTATCAAGATCTGTGGCACCCAAAATGATAACAAATGTTCTCCTAAATTTTTCTATAATTATTTTAAAATTTTTAACATTTGTATAAGAAATACTTTTAATTTTGTTGGAATATAATACTAGGTTGAGACTTTATTGATTTTTTTTTTCAAAATGGATACTTAAATATCCTATAAGTATTTACTAAGTTATCGCTCCTCTGTATTTGAAATATAGAATATTCATAAACCAACTTTCCTATCTGAGTCTATTTTTGGATATTCTATTTTCTTCCATGGATATATCTGTATACCTGTAAGCCAATCCATAGTTTTTAATTGTGATTGATTTAGTGTTTTGATATCGTGGAAGGCAAGTAACCATTGTTGCTATTTATATTTTATATTTTGCCAATTATATTTTACTACAGAATTTCAGAATCAACTTTTAAAATTCCATAAAAATTAGCATAGTGCTTAAAATATTATCTCTCCACAAATAAAGAGATAAAGATTAACTATGTTGGTGTTTGCTTTCTCCACAAAGAACCTATTTGAACATCTACATTCCACTCTGAAAGATGTTTTCATTTTGACAAATCAAAATTGGATTTACTGTTAAGTACAGCTTTCTGTACCTACACAGTCACTTCATGATTTTCATTTCACTGAAATATATTACTTAGTGTGTATCTACCTTTTCCCCAGGAATAAGCATTTTACAGCTGGAATTTATTTTATTTTATTTTTTAAAAGAAGAATTTATCCTAATTAATGCCAACAAGACTTTATTTATATCTATAAAATCTTGGTCATAATTAAGTATGTGTCAATATTTTGAGAAGAAAAGTTGCTGGTGTTATTAAATTATGTTCAATTAATTGCTTTTTGGGTCAAGTTCTATTTATTTTATACCTTCATTTTATTTTATAAAATGAGACTGTTTAAAATTTCATTTGTACCCTAAGTCATATATGAATTCAGTTTGAGACATAGAAGTATTGTTTCTGACACTGGAATCAGCAAAGGGTAACAGAAAATAACATGGCTGATTACTGAAGTAGAAGATGTAAATTCTGCTACATTTCTATGCATTAAAAGCCTCAGAATCTGTGAATTTTAATATAAAATACAATGAAGTGTATCAAATGAGATTCCCCTATCTCACCTGGTAATAATGTGGTTAAATCACAATGTGACCACTTTAAAGGGCAAAAAAAAAAAAAAAAAAAAAAAAAAAATCGCTTTAAACAACCTGTGCCTCACTAAGTTTCAAAAATATCTCATTTTATTTCAAAATCTTACTGAACTTTTCTACATGTTCTTCTATGATTGACTTTTATAATATTAGTGTCTTGGTTGTCACTTTACCTAAAGAACCAAAGACAGAATGGGGAAAGATCCCATGGTAAGATATAATCTACTAATTGGATGAGATGAAACTAAATATGCAGAAGTACATAAAAAAAAATGATCCTGTATTTCACTTATGACAGGGTGTCTGCTTAACCATGCCCTATTCATACGGGTGGACAGTAGTGGTACTTAAGAAGCATAAACTTTTAAAAATACAAAACCATAACCTATCATTTGCTTCTAAAGGGAATTCAACTTAAAATGAACCTCTAATTTCTCCAATAAATGGTGAAATTTAGATATATTTTGCCTGTGAGATCTAACTTGACTAAGACATAAAATTTCACTATACGGTTTTAAGCAGTATGAAAAGACGGAAGGATAATCATTTTTTTCTTCAAGGATTCAAGCTAGTGACCTCTATTACTCTACAGCATATGAAAAATGCACAAAGGCTTTATTTTATGAGTATAATCAACTAACAGATGGAAAACATAGTTTGGTGGTTAATAGTATGACCTTCAGAAACAGACTGACTGTGCCTAGATTCAAGTCCTGGCTTCAATACTTTCAACCTTCGTGACTTTGATCAGGTTGCTAACCCTGCCTGTTGATCAGTTTCTTCAATTTTAAAATAGGTAAAATAAGAGTACATCCCTCACAGATTTGTTAAAATGATTAAGTATTTTAAAATTTATAAAATACTTAGAGAAGTGTTTTTGTGTGTGTGAAATGAGGAGACATTAGAATATTTTAATGAAGAAAGAAGCACGTATAAATTTTATTTTTAAATTTTATAACTGTTGCTCTGTGAAGAATGCATTATAGGATGGTGGAAAAATGTTAAATGGGATAAATCATGCAGTTATTGAAGTTATTCAGATTTTTAATAAGTACTGTTTTGTACCAAAGTATTAGCAGGAGAGATAGAGATATATTTTGTAGATAGAGTCAACAGAATATTCTGTAGAAAGGGTAGGTAACCAGTTGCTGTCAAGTCGACTCTGACTCATGGCCACCCCTTGTGTGTCAGAGTAGAAACGTACTCCATAGGGTTTTCAAAGGTTGAATTTTTGGAAGTAGATCACCAGGCCTTTCTTCAAAGACTTCTGGTGGACTTGAACTTTCAACCTTTCAGTGAGCAACTGACCATGTTAACCGTTTGCACCACCCAGGGACTCCTAGATAGGAGAGAGTTGTTTTACAGCTGATATGGGACAGCTGCATGCTTATCTTCAGAGATGTCTGGATGTCTGGCTTTGATAGTTAGCCAAGATAAGTACATCTAGCTAAATAACTAATATATGCTTAATGATGTGCTTTTTATAGTCTGAAACTTCCCCAGTAGACTTCAGGACCTGGTTTTTTATTAGTGGCTTTCACTGGATTGACCAGTTAGCCTGATCAAAGAGACATAAAATATCCTGCTGTGAACTCCTGCCTTGAACTCTCCTGAAACCTTACACTATCTTGGTAATTCAATCTGGAGTGGAAGTGTGCCCTTGTGCTAATAAGAAGGAACCTGGAGAGACAATGCCTGGATGTCCCTCGGACCCATGATGTTTGCCTCCACTCATTGTGAGTATTCTCTGTGGAGTCTTGTGAGCCCTTTCAATCTCCAGATCTCTTGACTCTTTGCAATGGTATTGGAGACTGAAAGATAGAAAGAGCTAGCAAAGAAGACTGACAAGATCTAGTAACTGAACTAATCCAAAAAAACAGGTGTGCATTGAAATAAAGACAAGAAGTGTTTAAAGAAGGCGGATGGACAAGTGTATTGGATATATTCCTGTCTTAGGCTGGGTTCTCTAGAGAAGCAAAACCAGTAAAATGTATAAATATATATATCGAGAGAGATTATATCAAGGAAACAGCTCACGTGATTGTAGAGGCTAGAACGTCCCAAGTCCGGGGATCAGGGTAGAGGCCTCTCCCAAGTCACACAGCTGCAGAAGCTGGCAAGCCCAAGATTGGCAGGTCAGAAAGCAGGGCTCCCACTCACAGGCTGTGCAGATCTATGAATCCCAGGTTTGGCAGATAAGCTGACAGCTCAAGTCCCAAGAACGGGAAATGAGATGACAGGAAGCAGCCGTAAGACCCAGAGAGAGCAAAAAGCCAGAACGTCCGCTTATATACAGATGAGGGCCACACCTCCAAGGAGACTCCCTTTCATCTGATTGGCTACTCACAGTATATTCAATCATGGGAGTGATTACATTAAAACACTGAGAATCATGGCCCAGCCAAGTTGACACACAATCTTAACCATCACAATTCCAAAATCATAAACAAGATAAAAATCAAAGAACTTAGTATAGGATTTGGCCACATGGAGGACACTGATGATTTTAAAAAGATTCACTGGAGTTTCAGGTAGAAAAATCTGATTTAAGTGTGTTGAAAAAATACCTGAAGACTTCCCATACTGATAATTATTATTATTATTTTTAGAGATTTTGTCATGTAGGAAAGCAGAGAAATGGGGGGAGGTGTTGGGAGGGAAATGAGATTTGAAATGGAAGATAACATCGTATGTGACTTTTGTAAGAGTGACCTACTAGAGAGGGATAAATAAATGACATGTATGAAGGGCAAAGAAATCACAGAATAATGTTTTTGAGAAGGCAAGAAATCAGGGTCCAGATAAAAAATGGAGGGGCTAACCTTTGATAGAAGCAAAACTGCTTAATCCATTAAATAGGTGCCTACATGTACAGGTAAAGTAATGTTGATAGAAATAATACAGACACAATGGTGGGAAGGTGAAGGGGTTCTGTGTTTACTGCTGCTACCTTCTCAATGAAACACTAGTTAAAGTTATAATTTAAAATGAAAATAGAAAATAAATGGCACAATTGAAGGAAAAAAGCACAAAATATTTATTTTGGAAAAAGGGGTCTCACATATAGGAGGAAATCATTGTAGTACTGTCTAGTAGGATTAAAATGTCATTTGATGTGTATGCTGTTGAATTAAGAAAGAGTTAATTCTTTTTTTTTAAATTTTTTTTATTATACTTTAGATGAAGGTTTACAGAACACATAGTTTCTCATTAAACTGTCAGTACACATATTGTTTTATGCCATTGGTTAACAACACCATGACATGTCAACACTCTCCCTTCTTGACCTTGAGGACCTTTTTTTGATGAAAATAAACACAGCTTAAGTTACACCATTTTGAAAGTTTCCACATGTACAATTCAGTGACATCAATTACATTCTTCCAGTTGTGCTGTGATTCTCACTATCATTTTCCAAATTATTCCATCACCATTATCTTCAACTCACTGTCCCCTAGGCTTTCCATCAAACCTTTTGAGTTGCTGTTGTCAACCTGATGTCACATAGATCATTCTTTTTTTTTTTTTTTTTTGTACCTTAGATGAAGGTTTTCAGAACAAATAGTTTCTCATTAAACAGTACACATATTGCCCCATGACAATGGTTAACAACCCTTGACATGTCAACACTGTCCCTTCTCAAACTTGGGTTCCCTATCACCAGCTTTCCTGTCCCCTCCTGCCTTCTAGTCCTTGTCCCTGGACTGCTGTACCTCATAAGTCTTGTTTTGTTTTATGAGGCTGTCCAGTCCCCAGCTGGATGGTGAACTTCTGGAAGGGCTTCACCACTGATCTAAAAGGGTGTCCAGGGGTCATACTCTTGGGGTTTCTCCAGTCTGTCAGGCCAGTAAATCTGGTCTTTTTTTTGTGAGTTAGAATTCTGTTCTACATCCTTTTCCAGCTCTGTCAAGGACCCTCTGTTGTGATTCCGGTCAGAGCAGTCAGTGGTGGCAGCCAGGCACCATCTAGCTGTACTGGACTCAGTCCGGTGGAGGCCTTGGTAGCTGTGGACAGTTAGTCCTTCAGACTAATCTTTTCCTTATATCTTGTTCTCTTCATTCTCCCTTGCTCCCAAAGGGGTGAGACCAGTGGAGTATCGTAGATGGCTGATCACAGGGTTTTAAGACCCCAGACGCTACTCACCAAGGTAGAATGTAGAACATTGTCTTTATAAACTGTGTTATGCCAATTGAGCTGGATGTTCCCCGAGACTATGGTTCCCACAGCACTCTGCCCAGCAATTCAGTCCCTCAGGGAGTTTGGAAGTGTCTATGGAGCTTCTATGACCTTTCCTTGTACAAGTTGTGCTGGCATTCCCAGTAATGCGTACTGTCTTGCCCTTCATCAAAGTTACCACTTATCTTTTTAATTCCCCTCCCCACTCCTCCCATCCCTTGTAACCAACAAGGATTATTTCTTTTTGAGTGTAAACTTTTACATGAGCTATGCAGTAGAGGTCTCATACAATATTTGTCCTTTCGTGATTGACTTATATCACTCAGCATAATGTCCTCCAGTTTTGTTCTTCTTACTTTCCTGTGTTGAGTTCCTTTCGTTTGTGGAATTTCTTCATTCCTTTGTTTTTGTAGGTTTTGTTTTTACTGAGACTTTAGGTTTTTCTTCTTTATTTCAATGAGTCAGTTTGTTAACTTTCTTTGTTGTTACCGTGAAATTACCCTTATCTTCCTAGATTTGAAACAGTCCATTATTACTTGGTATTGCTTGACTTCCTCTCTGTTAGAAGGTTCTATATCTACACCGTTTATTCTCTCTTTTATTGTTCTGATGCTGTTGTCATTTACAGATTAACCTCTCTGGTTCCCTTTTGTAATTCTTTGGGTTTTGCATAGTCAATAAGATTTCATTTCCTAGGTTGGTATCCGGCTAGTACAATCTTGTGTCCTATATTCTGATATTGTTCGTTCTCAGATCGAAGGACTTCCTCTAATAAGTTTCATGAGTTTGGTTAGTTTTTTACATAGTCCCTTAATTTCTGTTCATCTGGAAATGACCTAATTTCACCATCATATTTGAACCAGAGTTTTGCAGGATATATTATTCTTGGCTGGCAATTTTTTTCTTTCATGGTTTTATATATGTCATCCCATTGCCTTCTTGCCTGCATGGTTTCTGCTGGATAATCCAAGCTTAGTCTTATTGTTTCTCCTCTGTATATGTCTTCTTGTTTTTCACTAGCTGCTCTCAGGATTCTTTGTTTGCCTTTGGTTTTAGTGAGTGTGATTATGATACACCTTGGTGATTTTCTTTTAGAGTCTAACCTACATGGGGTTTGTTGAGCTTCTTGGATGGCCCACTTTTCATGTTTCATGATATTGGGGAAGTTTTCTGTCAGCAATTCTTCAATGATCCTCTCTGTGTCTTCTGTTTTCTCCCCCTGTTCTGGAACTCTGATCACTTGCAGATTTTTGCTTTTAATTATAACCTACATAATTCTCAGGGTCTCTTCATTTTTTTTTTCTTTTTTCTGATTTTTCCTCAAACAGAGTTGTATACAAGTGCTTGTCTTCAGTTCTGCCGATCCTGTCTTCCACCATTTCAAATCTGCTACTCAGCCCTTCTATGACACTGTCCATTTCTGAAACCTTGTTGTTTATTTTTGGATTTCTACTTGCTGTTTTTGTATAATTTATATTCATAAATTTATTTTGGCATTTTGTTCCTGCATTATTTTCTGCAATTCTTCCATTTTTTTGTCTGTATTTTCCATGAATTTGTCTATTTTTTCCTCTTTTTTGTCTGCTTTTTGCTTCAACTCTGAGTATTAGAGATTTGAATTCCCTCTCAGGTAGTTCTAGTGTCTTTTTGTCTACTGGAAAGTCATCTGGCATTTTATTTTGGATGCCTACTGGAAGTATCCTGTCCTGTTTTTGTAAATGTTTTGATATTGTCTGCTGTCTTTGGGGCATTCTGTAGTTATTTTTCTCATTTGTTGATTGTAGGTTTTTTTTGTTTCATCTTTTTTTTTTTTGGCTATGTCTGAGCAGGCAGGCTGTTTCTTTGTTGTTCTCTTGTCTGTGAGCATGATACTTTTTGCCTCCTTCTCCAATTGGTAGGGTCAGTCGCTCAGATATGGTACAGCAGGGCAGGTCTAGCTGAAAAGGAGTTGCTGGGATGGGCTGTTTGTGGCACTTACTATAGCCACCAGGGAGGGTTGGTAATCAGTGCAGGGCTGGTTCTGGTAGGCCATGCCTGTGATGCTTGGTGGTGTGATGTTAAGCACATAGTGCAGGTAGGCAGGATGGAAGGGGGAGATTGTGTAGAACTAAAATGGGTATGGGAGAGAGGAGAGAGGAACAGGAGCTAAAAACATACAAACAAACAAAAAGAGTACTGGGGAGCTAGCCATTGGAGTGGAGAGAAGAGAGACTATGAAATGGAGAAAAACAAAAAGGGGAAGAATAAAAAAAAGAAAAGAAAGAATGAATAAATAAAAATTAGAAAGAATAAAGAACAGCAAAGCTCCCAGGGATCCCACTTGTGTGGCTACGAGGTCTTGGGAAGTTGTTCCCAGGTTTTGAAGTACAGCCTGGCTAGGAGGCGTAGAGGTACTCAGCTCCAGGAATCTGGTGGACAGAAAGAGAAGGAAGGTATAGAGAGATGAGAAACTGATTAATGAAGAGAGACAAAAAGGGAAAAAGAGGGAAAAGAAAACAAAACAAATTTAAAAAAAAAAAAAGAACAAGAAAAACCTCCAAAAAACAGAAAAAAATTAACCCACGAAAAAAGAAATGCTCTCAGGGATCCCTCTGCACATCTGTGCAAGCTGAGGAGGTAGGTCCCAAGCTGCACAGTGCTGCCCAGCCAAAACGGGCTCCCTAGTCCAGAAAAGAAAAAGAAAACAAACAAACAATTGAAAACAAACAAACAAAAGCCCCAGGATCCCACCAATGTGGCAGCATGGACTGAGATGTAGTTCCACACTTGAACAGAACTCCACAGCCCCTCAGGAAGAAGCAAAGATGGCGCATGGAGCCAGGTGTTTGAGCAAAAGGAGGGGTCGGTGGTGAGAGGTAAGGAAGAAATCAAAAGAAGCAGAAAAAATCAACACCAGCAGCCAAAAAATGGCACTCAGGGAGTTGGCCAGTGCGGGTGTGTGGAATCCAAGCAACTGGTACTTCCCGGCCAAGAGACTGGCCGTGGGAAGCAGAGGACGCCGAGTGGGGGTGAAGAAAGGTTGGGGGTGGGAAAGCATATATCGCTGTTTACCTGTTGTTCTGTCTCTTGCTGGAAGCTCCGTGAACCTGCTTTCTTGTACCCAGTATTTGCTGGTCTCTGATAGGAGTGCAAGATGGTGGATCTGTGCTACATTAGCTGATAGGGGACCTCTCCGTGTATGTCTCCTCGTTCTCTGTTCTCTGTCAGTTTCTTATTTCATTTGGTGCTTGGCTGAGTTCTTTATATCTTCATCTAATGTTTAGGATTTCAGGATTGTTGTTTTCTCTGTTTGGCTTAGTTTTTCAGGCTTTTGCTGTGGAGGGACAGCGTGGTGCTTCTGCCTAGAGTGCCATGTTACTGAAAGTCAAGAAAGGGTTAACTCTTGATATTCACACAAAATTTTTCTCTTATTAAACAGGACTCCATTTTCATTGCTATGAAGATTATGCCAGTTATAGAGATGAAGAAAAGCGGTGAAATTTTTATAAGGTAATTGGAAAGAAATTTTCACAGCATTCATTCAAAACATTACTTGAATTATTTTTTGAAATATATGTGTTTATGTGTCTGTATTTTACCTTAATCATTTTCCTAAAATATTGTTCTGAGATGAACATGCTTACTTTTTCTCAATTTCTAAATCTTTCTAATTACCCATAAGACTTTTCCAAATAATAAGAAGATGGATATTGCTTTTAACCTGTTTGATTTTTCATGAACATATTGCTTCCCTGAAAGTCACATAATATTTCAATTAAACTAGTGTTTTACTGATGCATACTCTCTATTGTAATTGGAATTTATGTTAATGTGCCTTTACATATTTTCTCTCCAATAATGTTCTGTTTGCATTCTCAGCATGTAAAGGTATTGCACTCTGTCTATTTACCTAGCTTTGTATATATCCCTAACAGCTCTGGGGATATTTGCCACTAATGCAAGCGGGTGTTTATACACTGTTTGTTTATTCATGACTGTTTCAAAATGTTTGGAAAGTGATAAAAAAAAATCAATAATCCTGTGGGTATTGAAATGCTCCCCAAATTTCAATTTCAGTTTTGTTTATATCCTCATCATACCACAAACTCACAGTAGTTTAACCATTATATCCTTTAATCTGTTGCAACAAAAAAAATGCACTTAAAGGGTTAGCTACATAAGTGAGGTAGTGGCCTTCTATTCAGTGTGAATTCAGGATTAAAGATATTGTTCTACCCAGATCATCTCTCTTCTACCCTAAAATACACACAGGAGTGTGTGTACACTTACACAAAAAGACACACACACTCCATGAATTCAAATATACCATGATGCACACTCCCTTTATATAAATTGTGACATTTAGCTTTTGCAATGTACTGCTTAGATGATGAAAGAAAGATTATGGTCTCTAACGGGTCATTTTAAAAATGGTTTATTGGGAAAGAGGTGGGTGAATTTGTCAATTAACCACCTTTCAGAAATTTATTTGGAAATAAAAGTTCTTCAATTATCCACTCACTCACTGGACTGACAAATAATCCTAACTTTGGCTTAAATTAACAAATATTTATTGTCTCAGGGTTCTGGAAGTTTAAACTCCAAAATCAAGATGTCCTCATGGTTGTGCTCCTTCTGGAGGCTCTAGGGGATGATCTGTCCTTTGACATTTCTTGTTTCTGGTAATTGACATTCATTCCTTGATTTGTGACTGCATCACACCAATCTCTGCTGACGTGGTCATGGTGTCCCTCCTCTTCGCTCTGTTAAATCTTCTCTTGCCCCACTCTTATAAGGACACTTGACAATGCACTTATGTCCCGCCAGGGTAATCCAGGAAAAGCTCCTCCTCTTAATATCTTTAACTTATTCACATATTTTGCCATACAAGGTGATGGTTACTCTTTTGCCATATACATACACGCCCATTGCCTTCGAGTCGATTCTGACCATAGTGACCCTATAAGACAGAGTAGAACTGCCCATAGGGTTCCCAAGGCTATAATCTTCACAAAAACCAACTGCCACATCTTTCTCTCGCTGAGCAGCTGGTGTCACTGCACCACCAGGACTCCTTTCTATTGCCATGTAAGGGCTGCTTGAGTCAGAATGGACTCGACAGCAATGGGTTTGTTGGATTTTTAGTGGTTAGGACACTGATTTATCTTTTGGGGGACCATCACTAAGTCCACTACAATCATAATCTTTAATAGCAGAAGGATTCTGATATTAAGCACATTATACACACAAGACTGAATATTAATGAGAATGGGACATTAGGAAGTAGGCAGTATACAACTTACAGGAAAACTTTCCAGTTGATTTGGAAACACATGGACATGAAGTGTCTTTTTCTTCATCTCAAGCATCTTCATCTAACTCTCGTAAACAGAAGAAGTGAACATATGGCTACTCTACAAGATTACACTGAGAATGGTTACTCTGATTAAAAAAAAAGTCTGAATAATGTATTGTTAATATCATAGGAAAAAATTAATAGTACTATTAATATTGGATAAATTCATAAATGGTGGTTGTTCTGTATATAAATTATAAGAACATAAATCAATATATCAGAAACAATCTAGTTTTCTTGTAGTTCCTCTATCTTGATTGCTGACTGGGAGACAGAAGACAACGGGAAGAAACAGATTGACACATAGAAGAAAGAAAAGTTATAAGACATGATAATAATAGCAGTTTATTGAGCACTTAACATTAATGAGTATAGAATAAAATATTAGTGTAACACCTTATGATAGTTACTGATTCATTCTTCATACATTTTATTTTTTCTATTTTACAAATGTGGAATATGAGGCACAGAACATTTAAATGAGTGGCTCAAGGTTACAGAACATGAAGATAAGAAGAGACAATTTAGAAGTCAAACTCAGGCAGCTAGGCTCCAGTGTCTGAACACATACTTTCTACACTATGCTGCCTTTCAAAAAACTATTGCTTTACAAAAGTAATTCCATTATTAGTATTTTTAATTTCCATCTTATTTTAAGGTAGATAGATGCTGTGTTCCAGCTTAGAGGAGACACAATTCCTATTTGATCCATTTCTTCTTAGAGCTGCATTGCAGTGGGAAGTGATTTAAAAAAAAAGGTGATCCTGTGGTCATTGAAAATGCTCTCCAAATGTAATACAAACTTAACTCCCTTTCTCTCTTTGTGCGAAGAGATGCCTTCAATCAATTTTACTCATCACCTATCTTTGTCAGAAAAGAAAAAAAATCATTACCATTATCAAGGTTTGGAACTCTGAAACAATGATTTTGAATAACAAATAAAATCTAGTCACTCTGCATTCAAAATTATCACAGCTCCCAATTATTGACCCTCTGCCACGCAACAGGTCACACGTATTATCTTTAACTCTCAAGAGAATTATAGGGATGAAAAAAATTGGGGTCAGGGATTTTGAACTTGATCAAACTCACTCAGCTAGTAAATGCATTCTTAGAATGAATCCAAAGTTCATGATTTTTCTACTAGGAAAAATTGCTTTTGACAGTAGTGTAAAGAGAGGTCTGTTAAACTGGCACACATTTCCAAAGGTGTGCTAATTTCACTTAAGTTATAGTTATAAAACTGAAAATTTTGACTCAACTAACAATATTAAATTGCAATGGTTATAATGGTATTATTATTGGGGGGAAATAGATTAATGCATGCTCAGACATAAACCTCTCAATGAGTTTCAAGTTCATAACCAGATCATCTCTTTGAAATAAGCACATTATTGTTCAGGAATGTCTTATTTAAATATTTCCAGAATAAGCTCAATACAAGAAGGAAAAAAGTAGATTCTACACATTCTTTTAGTGTGCCGGTACATCTGGGAAAATAGAACATAAACCTTGAAGGCCTTGGCATTTTTAAAGAGGCCGCTGAGTCTACTGGCAACTGCCACTCCCTTCCTCTAGAAATAGATGTCGGATCAAATAAAAGCAATAAAAATTGTGTGATATTAATAAAAATCTTAAAATTTCTACTTTATTTTTGAAAGAGTAATTTCTATAGTTTCATCTCACTTTCTTTATGACAGCAAAAGCAGAGACCAGCAGCACAATTGCCACTGATTTTGTAAATGAAAGTCTGAGCACTGTTTTCTCCTAAACAATCATAGTATTTAGAATCTACCTCCCAACAAATTCTTATTTCAGCATCAACATAGCTAAAAAAAAAAGTACTGTTATTAGCCTATAAACACAATAGTCATTCAGCATAACTTATATATGCAAACCCAAGAAAAATATCACAGCTTACTGTATCTTAAACGAGCCACTGAACACCAAGTGAATGAAATACTTCCCTTCAGTTCATACTGTTTGTGTTTCTGATTTGTAATTACGATAAACAGAACATTCTTTATACCTCATCGACTGAGAAGCTGGAGTATTCCTCTACCCTAGCTTTTGGTTTTCTTTATGAAGTTCTATGGGGACAAATGTATTACAAATTAGAGTAGTGGTTAGAGTACATGCATAGCTCTGTCTTCTCAGATCCCATGTCTGTTGGAACACAGGGCCCTGACTCTAAGAGTGTAATTATGTATTATATCATGAGAAAGTTTTTTTTTTTTTTTTAATTTCCTTTAGATGGTAACTTCAAAACATAAATAGGAAATGCAAATTACTCTGTTATTTTGTGCTCTGGAGTTTATTCTGACTCATTGTGACCTTATAGAACAGAGTAGAACTGCCTATAGAGTTTTCTATGCTGTAAATCTTTAAGAGAGCAGCTTGCCTGGTCTTTTCTCCTGCAGAGCGGGTGGTGGTTCAAACCACCAACCTTTTGGTTAGCAGCCAGCTGATTAACCCTTGTGCCACCAGACCTCCTTCAAATCACTCTAGTTCCTCTCAGTTAACTACCATTAATTTATTACATTCTAACAAATGCATATATAGTCCAACAATACTAAAATTACCCCTGGAGTTTATGAAAGACATCTCTCACATATCTTGAAGTTAAAGAGTAAAAAAACGGCAGAAGTCTAGGCTTTGTTGTCAAATCCCAGCTTCACCATAGCCAGGTGTGTATTAATGGGAATAGTAGGACTATTTAATTTCTTTAAACCTCATGTTCCTGGTTTTATTTTTCATGTTAAGTGCATATAATAATAGTCACCTAATAGAATTGTTTTTCTATTATACAAAACTTAGCACAAAATTTGACATATAGTATACAACAAGTGGTAACTCTTAATGGATTTTACGTGTTTACTAGATGACTATAAAATTTGGCCTAAATCTTTATTTTTAAAGATTGAAATGGTGTCCTTAGAGCCCATTGTAATACATAAGGATTTTGCTGACTATGTCTGTGATAATCTTCTCTTTAGGGCTTGATATCCTCCTCATCTTTCATATTTTAGTGCAGTGTACTTAGTTCAAACTCCTTTTATCCTGGTGACAGCTTCTTGAAATTAGATTTTGTTTTCTTTTTTTGTTTTGTTTTCCTCAGACCACAAAAGACCAAAAATAAAATAATCAGTGCCTATACTCCTATATTCCAAAGTGAATCATTAGATGACCTATGCAAAATTGTAAAGGAAGTATTTATAAAAAGTTTTGCAATCCTTAAAGCAATATCAATTTGATGGTATCAAATGGTTTTAGGTTGTTGGATTACTAGGACCAGTGTTTGGTAAAGTAGAGGGTCATCAAAGACGAGGGAAACGACCCATGAGACGGATTGACACAACAGCTGCAGCAAGGGGCTCAAACATACCATGAATTGTGAGGATAGTGCAGGACCAGGCAATGTTTTGTTCTGCTACACATACAAGGTCAGCACGAGTCGGAGCTGACTTGCCAACCACCGACAACAGTAGGTTGCCAGAAAGTGACAAGAGTTGTAGTGAAGCACCTCTCAACTCTGGAGAACCAGATTTCCTACTAACAGTACGAATACTGGTTTATGTTTGCTTTATGGGGATCCAACTGTTCCGTGGATTGTGTCAGAGGGCATGGAAACCCGCACCCAAACCGGTTGGAGTAAACCAACAGCTATAGAAGTTAAGAAACCAGCTCAAGAAGAAGCACTGCCCAAGCAAACAGAGCTGCTTGCTAGAACTTTCTAAGGAATTCTGAGAAAATCCCAAGACGCTCAAGATAGAAAACGAGCTTTACTCATGAGTATTTTCCAGAAGAGAATAATACTGAATTACTTAAGTGCCCATGAAGTAGTATCTTTCCAGCATCTATCATTCCTTCCTACTTAACTCCAATATCACCTTGAAAAGGCTCTTGCCTTGTCAAGTGAATGGGATGCAAAGAATAGACACATAAGAATGGTAAATAAAGAAGTCATCCATACCAATTCCCTTGGTGCTTGGTCAGGCTGTGGCAGGGACAACCTGGAAGAGAAAAAATAAATTTGAAAGTTTATAAATTTGTATTCTTCTGGGCTAGACACATTACTTTGCAAAATGAGGCCATTTGTGGGAATTGTAAGATTTTACTTTTATCTCAGAGTTTGTAAATAAGCGAATGGACCTATGTGAGATTTCATATTGGCATAAGATTTTGTCACACGGAGTAAGACTGAACAGGCAATGGGAAGAAAAGATATCTGTCTATCTACCTATCTGTTTGTTTGTCTATTTATCTATCAGTCTATCTATCCACCAATCTATCTTTTCTTTTTTATAGCATCCAACAATATCTTCTTGTCACGCTACAAATGTTTCCTCTCCAACTTACTTTAGTTGCACTGGTTGAAACAGATTCACAAGGCAGTAGTCAAGTGAATAGCATTTAACTTCTTTGAAAGTTCAGGTATTTTGGGGATAATATCTTTTACTAACAAGAAAAGAGTATATAGTACTAGGTAGATATTGGGATTTTATTTCATTTATGCATTTATTGCATTATAAAGGCAACCGAACTAAATTGAAGGGCTCCAAAGTGATAACTCACACTGCAAAAGTGAGCTACTATTTTGCTGTATTATTATCCAATTGATTTTCCAACATGCTTGTGGTGTAAATTGAGGAAAGCATGAATTCAAACCAGATGTAAGTAGGTGCCATTTAGTTCAGCATTTTCACTGTTAAACTAAAAACTCTTGATACAGTGTAATTATGTAATACAGTGAATATATGAAAATATTAAGATAAACAGCATATGGAAGAGACTTAAAACTGAAAAAAGAAAGAATGGAAAGAACAGAATAAATAACATTCTATTATATAGGTTAAGGTAACAGTCATCAGAGCAAGTAAAGCTGTCTCAGGCACTCTTTTCATGCTAACATCAGGGGTTAATATTTGAGAAGAACAATTTCAGTGGCATTGTATAACCTCAGCATCACTATATACCCATGATATGCAGAAATTTTGCATCTCATTTGCCCTTAGTTTATATTTTGCACACTATGCATTATTCATCTTTGATTCTTTGTTTGGTTGTTTTTTTTTTTTTGCCCCATCACTACAGAATATAAACAAAATGAGCTGCCTTGCCTGTGTGAAATACAAATGCTGGCATATCTTTGTTTTTCCCACACTTCCACTTAACCCCTGCCTAACCTTATCTTTGTTGGTGGTGGTGTTTTTAGGTGCCTTTGTGCTGGTTCTGACCCATAGTGACCCCATGTACAACAGAACAAACACTGCCCGGTCCTGCACCATCTTCACAATCATTGGCGTTTGAGCCCATTGTTGCAGCCACTGTGTCAGTCCATCTCCCTGAGGGTCTTGTTCTTTTTTGCTGACGCTCTACTTTACCAAGCATGATGTCTTCTCCAGTGACTTATCTCTCCTGATAACATGTCCAAAGTATGTGAGATGCAGTCTTGTCATCCTTGCTTCTAAGAAGCATTCTGGGTGTACTTCCTCCAAGACAGCTTTATTCATTCTTCTAGCAGTCCATGGTATATTCAACACTCTTCACCAACACCATAATTCAAATACGTCCATTCTTTTTCAGTCTTCCTTATTCATTGTCCAGCTTTTGCATACATATGAGGCGATTGAAAACACCATGGCTTGGGGCAGGTGCACCTTCGTCCTCAAAGTGACATCTTTACTTTTTAACACATCGAAGAGATCTTTTGCAACAGATTTGCCCAATGCAATAGGTCCTTTGATTTCTAGACTCTGCTTCCACAGATGGTGATTGTGGACCCAGGTAAAACGAAATCCTTCACAACTTCAATCTTTTCTCTGTTTATCATGATGCTGCTTATTGGTCCAGTTGTCAGGATTTTTATTTTATGTTGAGGTGTAATCTATACTGTCTTTGATCTTCATCAGTAAGTGCTTCAAGTCCTCTTCACTTTCAGCAAGCAAGGTTGTGTCATCTGCATATCACAAGTTGTTAATGACCCTTCCTCTAATCTGGATGCCGTGTTCTTCTTCATATAGTCCAGCTTCTAAGAATATTTGCTCAGCATACGGACTGGATACAACCCTGATGCACACATTTCCTGATTTTAAACCACACACTATGCCCCTGTTCTGTTGAAATGACTGCCTCTTGGTCTATGTACAAATTCTGCATGAGCACAACAAAGGGTTCTGGAACTCCTATTCTTCGCAATATTTTCCATAATTTGTTATGATCCACACAGCTGAATGCCTTTGCATAGTCAATAAAACACAGGTAAACATCTTTCTGGTATTCTCTACTTTCAGCCAAGGTCCATCTGATATCAGCAATGATTCTCTTCTGCATCTGGTTGAATTTCTGGCAGTTCCCTGTCAATGTACTGCTGCAACCATTTTTGTATTATCTTCAGCAAAACTTTACTTGTGTGTGATATTAATGATATTGTTCAATAATTTCCACATTCTGTTGGATCCCCTTTCTTTGGAATGGGCACCACATCTAATATTCCACACCTTAGGTTTCCATCAACCAAATTTTCCAGTAATTTTCTTATTTCATGATATGACACATGGTGATCTAAATGCTGCGGTGTAAACACAGAACAAAAATATCCATCAGTCCTCTAGCTGTTGTGCTCCAGCTCTCTAACCATTGCTACCAGGCTGTACTAAGTTGCATTTTAGTAGGTGGGATATTGTTCTGCCTAGCTTACTGCATGCTTCCCTGCTGCTGTAGAGATGTCTTTTTTGTACAAGGAAGCAAGATCACAGCCTTTCAATCCATATCATATGTTTAAACATGATTGCACAGACAATGATCCTATGTCCAGAAAAGCTTCCAGTAGATAGACTCCATCACAAGCACTTGGGATCTTTCTGGTGATACTAATTCATCAGCCTGTTCCCGTTGCCTTTGGTGACTTTCACATTCAAATACTTGGTCTATTAAAAAAAAAAAAATGTTGGCATTGATTCGATTCAGACATATGGCAACCTCATGTGTTACATGGTAGAACTGAGCTTTATAGGATTTTCTTGGCTGTAATTTTTATGGAAGCAGATCTCTAGAACTTTCTCCCCTGGTGTCCCTGAATGGGTTCCACCTTCCAGTCTTTTGGTTAGTAGAGGAGCGCAAACAGCTTGTGCCACCCAGCAACCTTGGCTTACTTAACTGTATCCCAAATAGAAGTTGGATAATATTGGTCATTTCTTCCAAGGATATCCAGGAATTCTTATTCACATTAGTCTACTCTCACATTATAAATCTTAAAGAGTCCTAAGGAAGGTAAGTCTTCTGTTATGAGTTGAATTGTGTCCCCCTAAAGATCTGTTGAGTGTCTAACCTCTGTACCATAGAATCTGACCTTATTTTGGGAAATAGTGTTTTTCTTTGCAGTTATTATCAGTTAAATTAAGGCAGTCATGCTGGAGTTGGGTGGGCCCCAATCCTAACCCATTCTGTGTGGCATCTTATAAAAGAGAACAGCAGATACACACAGAAACAGAGATACACACGGGGGACACCACGTGATGATGGAGGTATTTTCATCTATAAGCAGCAAAGGAATACCAAGAATTGTCAATAGCTGCCAGAAACTAGGAGAGAGGCATGGAGCTGTTCCTCTCTCAAAACCCCCAGAAGGAATATACATGGCAAAGACCCTGATTTGAACTTCTAGCCTCCAGAACTGTGAGAAAACCAAGTTTGTATTATTTTATTATGGCAGCCCTTGGTGATTCAGTAGTAGAATTCTTGCTTTGTATGCAGGATACTCAGCTTTGATTTCCAGACAATGTACCTCATGCACAGCCAACACCCATCTGTCAATGGAGACTTGCATGTTGCTATGATGCTGAACAGGTTTAAAAGGAGCATCCTGACTAAGACATACTAGAAAGAAAGTTCTGGTGATCTACTTCTGAAAATCAACCAGTGAAAACCCTATGAATCACAAGAATCCAATCCGCAACCAATCCTGGGCATAGCACACAACCAGGAAGCAATTTGTTCCATTGTGCATGAGGTCTTCATGAGTCAGTGGCCAGCTTGACCGCAGCTAACAACAAGAAGAAACTAAGACACCTTCAAATTGTCATGTTACGTCAAGCGCTTTGCCTCACCAATGGGGACTGTGTTTGCCCCCTAGGAAGAGCAAATAACCTGCTCACTCCATCTATGGAAATAGAAGCAGCTAGTATATTTATTGTTACTGCTTATATATTAAATATTTGAAAAGGGAAGAGATAAATTTTCAGAACGGCTTTTCCCAACATATACACAGACTACATTAAAAAACATCTAACAATTCAAATCCTCTCTATCTGTCCAACCACAATTCAGTCCTGGTCTCTTCCAGAAGCCTGTGCTTCAGAAGACATTAATTATGGGTGTCTTTCAACTTAATGTAATATGTCATGAAATAATTAAAAGTGGGAAATATGCTTTGTAATCTACATTGTTTTATCACACATCCTCTTTAGCTATCTTTCTCTAAATAACCAATTTCCTAAATTCTTGTTTAACTTTTTAAAACACCTTTCTACATTCCTAATAATGTATGCTAATCTTGTTCATTTGAATGTAGTAAATATATCATAAAATATTCTAATGCATAAACACAGACTCAGCTAATACATTAAATCTTGCAAATTGCTGATTTGTGGTGCTTTAAAATTTCTCAAACATTCAGTGAATTTACTAGTACAAGCTAATTTGTTAATGTTATTTCCACATAAAAAGTAAAGTTAATAGTATAAAGAATTTTGAATGTTGCATGTATATCATACTAAGTAGGTATTTTTTGCAGAAGAATTTGATTTTTTAAAGATTTTTTTATCTAATAAAAATGTGTTTTCTTGAACCACCTAACATCAGGAACCGTTGAAAGACGCGCATTGTCAATAGATGGCGACATAGCTCTTCAGGAGTTCCTGGGGAGCACCTTCACAGTTTAAGATCATAGCTATTAGCATGCTAAGCATGGTAATATCCGTCAAGTTTTTTTCATTTCATTTTTCTTAATACTTCATTTCACTCCTGCTACGTATTTCCAAAAAGAAAACTGGAAAAAAAATGCATAAGCCATAAATACATTATGGATCCTTTTTCCTCTTTTTTAAGGATATATAATTTTGGTGTTAGGGTCTGTGGGATAAAGGAAGAGATACGACTGTGAGCACATTAACGTAGGAGCCTTTCATTCACTTTCAGACTTTGAAATTTTAGTTTGACATAGTAAACTAATAATAAATTAACGATCATCTCTCAATATGAACACATTTTTAACAAAATTTTTCAAGACATTACTGCTAGGTATTTGACTCTTAATATATCTTTCCTAGGAAGATGAAGTTTCAGTTTGTGACAGTAGGATTTCTTCTTTAAACACTTCAGTGGGTGTGCATGAGGGGGAGAAAACAAGCTGAACTTTTCAAAACTCTTCTATACAATCATACATGGACAAGGTAACTCCTTAAAAAAATAAAACTCTTTATGAACTGTTTGAATTTTATTCAGTTGGCCAGAGGTGACTCTAAAATTGAGATTGAGACTAAAAAAAAACAAAAAAAACCCGCTGCCCTCAAGTCGATTCCGACTCACAGCGACCCTACAGGACAGAGTAGAACTGCCATATACGGTTGCCAAGGAGCATCTGGTGGATTTCAACTGCCAACCTTTTGGTTAGCAGCTGGAGCTCTTAACCACTGCCACCAGGGTTTGACAGAGCTCTTATAAAAAACCAAAACTCACTGCCTTTGAGTTGATTCCAGTTCAGGGCTACTATGCTCCCACATAAATAATCACTGGCTATAAAAATATGATGTGCTGACAGACATAGGAGTAAAACACGGGGCAGCGATTTTTTTTTTTTTTAATAGACAATGGTTTTTGCCCTGTAACTATCTCTCTTAGCTGTAAAGAACTATTAATCACATAGTGCAAACAAATGGGTTGAAGAAAAGTGCAAACAAACGGGTTAAATAGTTGCCACTGAGTCGATTCTGACTCATGATAACCCATGTGTAACAGAGTAGAACTGTGATTCATAGGGTTTTCAATGGCTGATTTTTCACAAGAAGATTGCCAGCTTTTTCTTCCAAGGCATCTCCGGGTGGACCAGAATCTCAGATCTCTTGGTTAGCAGTCAAGCACGTTAACCCTTTGCACAACCAAACGAAAACCAAACCCAGTGTCATCGAGTCGATTCCAACTCATAGCGACCCTATAGGACAGAGTAGAACTTCCCCATAGGATTTCCAAGTTGTAGCTGGTGGATTCAAACTGCTCACCTTTTGGTTAGCAGCCAAGCTCTTTAACCACTGCCCCACCAGTGCTCCGGTGACTCCAAAAAAACAGGTTATAGCTAATAATTAGTTTTAACAATTTTGAGCAATCAAAAGTATATCATTACCTTATCAACATTACTAAACTAATATGCATCAATTTTAAAGAAAGATTACTGAAATTTTTAGGTTTTTAATTTTTTTTCTATTGATTTCCAAATAGACAAAAATCAAAATTTGTATCAGTCATGCTCTGCTTCACTGTCTATGACAGAGTTCTTCTTATAAAATGTATTCATCATGTATGTAATATATCCACAGGGGAAAATGTTGTCTATTCAAAAATTCCTCCTTAACAACTGTTTTCAAATATCAGCTACTGCCTTTAGTAGGTTTCTCTAAGCAGATCACTCCATTCATTCATTCATTTATTTATTAATTCACTCAACATATATTTAAATGAGTGTTTATTATGTTTCAGATACCGTGCTAGGCATGCTCCCCTCCCCCATAGGTAGAGCAGAAATCCCTTCTTTTCTTTCAAAACCCATAAAGAGAGATACATGAACATATGTTATTAATGCCCTGTAAATGCATGGACAAGATGTACTCTTCTAACTAACCTCCACGTAAACTTATTCCAAGAACAACAAAGATCTATGTTTTTTCTTTGTAGAACATATTGACTGTTGCTCAAGGCATATTTAATGTGCAAGTTGCTCAAGGCATATTTAATGTGCAAGTTGATAATGTACTTTCAAGTATTCTCTGACCAGTTTGCTAGTATGTTTACTAAGAGTCAGATTTATTTGTTCCGAGTTCTACTCATGCCAGCCACACCAGATATCATGATTATATAATTTGACTACCGAAAAATATATGAATACAAAAAGACACTTGTTGTTTCTTTGAAAATTAATTTAAAAACTAATATTTTGAAGAGACTAAAAAAGGCAAGCTGCTTAAAAGATAGTTGTCTTTATTGAAAATGGCCAGGACAACTGTAAAAAAAAAAACTGTTAAAACAAAAGAAATGTATGAAGATTTTAAAAAAGAAAAAATCTAGAAACATTTTTCAGATGCCTTATTTATACTTTAGTAAGTTCTTAGAGAAGAAGCCTGGGTGGCATAACCATTAAGCACTCAGCTGCTAATCGAAAGGTTGGTGGTTTGAATCTAACCAAGGGCTCTGCAAAAGAAAGACAGGAATTCTGCTCCTGTATCGATTACAGTCTAGAAAACAACCCCATAGCACCCAACAAGTTATAATTGTACCTCAGAGAAACTGAAACTGTACTTAGAGTATATGTTTTTTGGTATTTTATGCAGACAAGCTAATGGGAAACTCCAAGAAGCTGACTGATGCTCAAACAAAATGCCCTGGCCTATGTCAAAGACTGAAATATATGCACAAAGATTTGTAAACAAATGTGTCAATTTGTACAATTTGTATTTTAACACTCACCTGTAACAATTTACAAAGGGTTGGTAAAGGACAAAGTATGTTTTTGTTTAAAAAGAGTTATGTATGTCTATGCTGTTTTTGGAATCCCTGGTGGCGTAGTGGTTAAGAGCTATGACTGCTAACCAAAAGGTCAGCAGTTCAAACCCACCAGGAGCTCCTTGGAAACCCTATAGGGCAGTTCTACTCTGTCCTATAGGATCGCTATGAGTCACAATTGACTCGACACAACTGGTATGCTGTTTATAAGATACCCTGGTGTTTCAGTGGTTAAGCACTCGGCTTCTAACAGAAAGGTCAACAGTCCAAACCACCCAGCTTCTCTGCAGGAGAAAGATGTGGCAGTCTGCTTCTGTAAAGATTATAGTTTTGGAAATCCTATGGGAGAGTTCTACTGTGTCCTTTAGGGTCACTATGAGTTGGAATTGACTTCAAGTCAATGGATTTTAAAGTTGTTTTTATGATCCTTTTAGTTTAACTCATTGTGAGAGTGAAGGGTGAAAGATCTACCCCAGGATTATATACATACAGGAGGTAAGTGCCGACTTTGTCAGGGAAGAACAAAACAGAGATGGGAAATTATTTTCTCCATGAGCTCTGAATTTTTTTTTTTTTAACAAACAAGTTTATGTATATATACATACACACACACACACACACACACATATATAAACAAAAACCAAACATGTTGCCATCAAGTCAATTCCAACACACAGCAACCCTGTAGAACGGAGTAGGGCTCCGTGTATATGAAGAGTGAAGAAGTAAATCTAAAAACTTCATTTCTAACCTATTTTCAATCATTTAAGCCTGTATGTTATGTGTTCAAAAGAACTATATACTTAAAAACGGTACACTTGGAGAAACCAAGCTGTGACTGAAGATAAAGAGAATGGTCAGGAGGTCTAGTTCTCTAATAAGGTATCCAGAGATTGTGCTTTGATATTGGAACTCTCTGATATTCTGATGTTTAGAAAATTATAGTGACTAGCTTAAGAATTATGGGCAATTTCCTAGAAGAAGGGAAAACAAATCTGATGTCCTTAACTGACAAACCTATTTTCATTTATTTGTTTAATTAGATATGTTTTATCTATTTGTGAGTCTGTATCTAAGACTAAGTAATGGTCATAACTTCTTATATTATAGTAAATATTAAAAATCTTCAGGAATTTCATTTATTCATCTAGTCAACAAATATTTATCTTGAGAACAAAGTAGTAGTAATCCCTAACCTCCCGACATTTATAGACTACAGAGGGAGAAGAATATTAAAGAAATAATAACAAATACATTATAATTTCAGAATTGCCATGAAGTTAACTCAGTGTCTAGTTAACTATCAACACTACATTTAACTCTAGAATTTACGGGCTTTTTTATTATGTAATTTGATTTTAAGAATGTCTCTTGTTTTGCCATAGCTAAAATAGAAAATAATAGGAGGAAATAACAGAAGAGCATAACTTTTTTTTTTTTTTAATTGTACTTCAGGTGAAGGCTTACAGAACAAATAGTTTCTCATGAAACAGTAGTACACATATTGTTTTATGACATTGGTTAACAACCCCACAACATGTCAACCCTCTCCCTTCTTGAACTTTTTTTTTTTTTGGTAAAAATACACATAGCCAAGGATACACCATTTCAAAAATTTCTACATGCACAGTTCAGTGACATTGACTACACTCTTCCAGTTGTGCTGCTACTCTCACTTTAGATGAAGGCTTACAGAACAAAATAGTTTCTCATTTAACAGTTAGTACACATGTTGCCCTATGAAAATGGTTAACAACCTCACAACACATCAACACTATCCTTACTCAACCTTGGGTTCCCTATCACCAGCTTTCCTGTCCTTTTCTGCCTTCTGACCCTTGTCCCTGGACTGCTGTACCTCATTAGTCTCATTGGGTTTTGGGGGGCTGTCCACTCCCCGGCTGAACAGTGAACCTCGGAGATGACTTCACCACTGAGCTAAAAGGGTGTCTGGGGGCCATACTCTCGGGATTTCTCCAGTCTCCTTTAGGCCAGTAAATCTGGTCTTTTGTTTGTGAGTTACAATTTTGTTCTACATCCTTCTGCAGCTCTGTCCAGAACCCTCTGTTGTGATCCTGGTCAGAGCAGTCAGTGGTGGTAGCTGGGCACCATCTAGCTGTAGTGGACTCAGTCTGGTGGAGGCCTTAGTACCTGTGGTCCGTTAGTCCTTCCGACTAATCTTTTCCTTGTATCCTGTTCTCTTCATTCTCCCTTGCTCCCGAAGGGATGAGACCAGTGGAGTATCTTAGATGGCTGCTCACAGGCTTTTAAGACCCCAGATGTTACTCACCAAGGTAGAATGTAGAACATTGTCTTTATAAACTGTGTTAAGAGCATAACTTTTTTAAAGCTCCTCTTTGAGATAGGAACTTTAATAATTTCACCAGTGAAGGAAATTTATCTAGGCCTTTCCCTGGGACAAGTAATTGAAAATAAGATTGAGTGCCTAGTATTAAGTGCCCTGTAATTTAGGCAACCTAAGTATGTTCACAGTAAATGATTTGTACTTTCTTCGTTCATGTAGTGTAAGAATTTGAAAGACACCCTTGAATGCATTTTAAAAATGAAAAAGACTCTTATGTAAAAGAGTTAGCTTCTATAAGCATTTGAAAGTTTAAAACATTTTAAAATAATTTTTGATACAATTAAGCTTAGGAGAACATATAATACACATTACAGCATTTGTATGTATATATTTGACGTTTTGAACTGAATATAGTTAGATAGATACCTTCTGTTGTCTAAATTAAGATGAAGGATAAGGAAGAGAAGAAAGGAAGAAATGAGAGAAAAGGAAACTTATTTGATTCTTGGAATAATTTAAGTAAGAATGTTCTGTAAAAATATAAATTAGTATACATGTTAAAAAGAGGTGTTGTTTTAATCAATTATTTTGCATAATTAGCAAGACTTTTTGAAGGAATTAACTCAGTCCTGTGCTGGCTAGGTGGGCAGGGACAAGAACGTACATATCTCAAAGGGCTTTCTGGCTGGTTCAGATTCTCCTGGAAGAACAATTTCTACTGTAATTTTAAGATGAGTTTTTATTTAAAAATAATTTCATATTTCATTATGTATTTAGTTGAAACGGTATAAATTGTTTAAACTTACAATTCAAGCTTAGATTAGATATTTTTGTAATTAGGAATGATTACAATAATATACCATTATGGTCAGCTTTTGAAAAATATGTGTCTATAAAGTGAAAATAAATACCATTTTTCTCTCTGCAAACCTCAACTTGAAATACTACTTCTCCCATATTGGGTTAATGGTTGTTAGTGAATCCTCTGTGTTTGTGCAATTGATTTTATATATAAGTTAATAAACGTTGAGTCATATTATAAAACTAAAAAAATAATTCTATGTATTTCTAGTATGTAAAAATATCTAATGAATCTTAGTTACAACATTTATACTTATTTATATTTTTACAGAAAATTCATACCTAAATTATTCCAGGAATCAAATAAGCTCTGTGGTTAGAAAACAAATCAAACTAATTTATTTCGCTGGCTGAATTCTCCAAAATATATTTAAAAAAAATTCATTTAGAAAATATGTCTTGGATGCTTACTCTGTAAATAGATAATTGCTACTTAAGTATTGAAGATCTAGATGTAAAAAAGGCAGAAATGATTATTTTCTACTATAGTGTACAATCAGTTTTTGTTGTTATTAACTACTACCAAGTCAGTCACCAGCTTGTGGCAACTCCATGTACAATGCAATAAAACGCTGCCTATCTGCGCCATCAGCATAGTCAGCTGGGGATCAAAACATTGTGATCCATAGGGTTTTCACTGGCCGATTTTCAGAAGTAGATAACCAGGCATTTTTTCCATACTCTACAGTCTACAGGAACATATATAGAAAAGTAAAATATATTTTAAAATGCCAAAGTTGATATTTAAATAGATGCATTATACTAAAGCCAAAAGCAGGCAGGATGATAGATTAAACAATAACCCCTGTAATGTACTTAACACTTGCTTTATGTCAGGTGCCCTGGTGGTGCAGTGGTTAAGAGGTAGGTTGCTAATGGAAAGGTCAGTGATTCGAACCTACTAGCTGCTCTGCAGAAGAAAGATGTGGCAATCTGCTTCCGTAAAGATTTACAGCCTTGGAAACCATATGGGGCAATTCTATTCTATCCTATAGGGTGGTTATGAGTTGGAATCGACTGGACAGCATTTGATTTTATTGCTTTTATGTGTCAGGTCAAAGAGCCCTGGTTGCACAGTGGTTAAGTGCTTGGTTGCTAACCTAAAGGTCAGTGATTTGAACTCATAAGCAGCTCTGTAAGAGAAAGCCTGTTCTGTAATGATTTACAGCCTTGGAAACTCTATGAGGGGCAATTCTATTCCATCCTACAGGGTCACTATGAGTTGGAATTGACTCCATGGCAACGAGTTTTTATGTGTCAAATACTACGCAATTTCCTTGTTTTAATTATCTCATTTAACATTCATAACTTTTACATCTTTTTAAAATGCTCAAAGCACTTAATAAGCATTACTTCATGGAAGGATATTTAATGTTCATGAATTGGAAGACTTAATATTATTAAGATGTCAATACTATCCAGAGCCTTCTATAGATTCAATACATTCCCCATTAAAATTCCAAGAGCCTTCTTTGCAGAAACAAACAAACAAACAATAATCAATCTTCAAATTTATGTGTAACTGCAAGGGAACCTGAATAGCCCAAAACAACCTTGAAAAAGAAGAACAAAGGAAGTGGATTCACTCTTCCCAATATCAAAGCATACTATACCAGTCTAATACTGGTATAATGATTGACATATAAACCAATGGAATAGAATTTACCATCCAGAAATAAACCTGTACACCTATGGCCAATTGATTTTTGACAAGGGTGCTAAGTCCATTCAATGGGAAAATGATAGTTGTTTTTCATACTGGGTGCTGGGACAACAGGACTTCTACATGCAAAATAATAAAGGTGAACCCATACTTCACACTATACACAAAATCGATCAATGGTCTAAATATAAGGACTAAAAGTATAAAACTCTTGCAACAAAATATAGGGTTGATGCTTAGGGACCTACTTTTTGACAATGGATTATTAGATATGATACAAAAAGGATGAGCAAAAAAGACAAAATAGATCAATTACTTTATCAAAATTAAGAAAAAAAAAAAGCATTGTTAATCAAAGGACATAATCCGCACAGTGAAAAGACAACCTAGAGATTGGGAGAAAAAACTTTTTGCAACCGTATATCTGATAGGGGTTTAATATCCAGAATATATAAAGAAATCCTACAACTTAACAACAAAAAGATAAACAACCCTATCAAAAATGGGCAAAGAACTTTTATAGACATTTTGCCAAAGAAGATATACAAATGGCCAACAAACACATGAAAATATGCTCAATGCCAATAGTTACTGAATATCTAAAGGGAAATGAAGATCAAAACCACAATGAGGTGTCACTTCACTACCACTATGAGTCTGATTAAAAAAAAAAAAAAAAAAGAACAAAAAACAACAGGTCTTGGTGAGGATGTAGAGAATTTGGAACCCTCCTTCCATGCTGATGGCATTTTAAAGTGGTATAGGTGCCATGGAAAACATATTGACGTTTCCTAAAAAAGTTAGGTATAAAATTACTATATAACCCATGATTTCATTCCTAAGTATATACCAAGAGAATTTGAAAGCAGGAACACAAAAGGATTCTTGTACACCAATGTTCATTACAGTGGTATCCATAATAGCTAAAGGGTGGAAACAATCAAAATGTTCACCAATAGATGAATAGATAAGCAAAATGTAGTGTATACAATAAAATATATTGAGCCATAAAGATAAATGAAGTCCTGATACTTGCTACAACATGGAAGAAGTTTGAAAATATTATGAACAAAATAAATCAGCACAAAAAAACAAATACTGTATGATCCCACATTTATGATCTATCTAAAAGAGGAAAATGCATAGAGACCAAAGTTTATTAGTGGTTACCAGGAGGGAAGAGGAAAGAGAAAATCATTGCTTAGGGGGCACTGTGTTTCTCTTAACCCAGATGAAAAAATGTGAAGACAGAGTGGGGATAAACTTAATATCACTGAATCATACGTAAAAAAAAAAAAAAAAAAAGTTGAAGTGACAAATGTTTTGCTATGTCTATATTTATCACATTTTTTAAAGTAATAAAATAAATTTTATCAAAATATTTACTGTTGTGATGATGAAAATCATATAGGAGTGGACTGAGAAGTTAAAAGTAAGAAAGGTCTTTCATCTACTTTGCAGATCTAAACATGCGCTGCTGATTTATTTAGCACAGAGTCCTTAAATAAACAACAGTTTTGTTAGCTTGAGGAAGAACTTTCTTGCTCTGATATAAGAAAAGTAAAAAATTTTCAAAAGGTTAAGCTGTATAAGAAGGAAGAATATTTTGGACAGCTTTGGTGGGAAATTTGAACAAAGAAGGATTGTTATTTTTTAATTTGGTGGGACCTGAGCACATTTTCTTAACATTAGGGGAAAATTCAAGTTAAGAAAGAGCTTGAAGATAAAGAGATAAAGACAAAATTGGTGATGTAAATTTCAAGAAATAAGACAAACTGATGTAATCACAGCGCAGGTGGAGAGATTGATCTGCAATAAGAGGAGGCAAAACTCTGCTATAGATATTAGAAGTCTTTTGAAGGGATTGATATAAATTTAAGTATTTTTTTTTTCAGTTGCGAGAGGGAAGTATTACTTAACTTACTTATCTGAACCTTCATTAACTTCTTCCACTTTGGAATCTTACATCAAGTGAATGTTCTTGGATAAGAAACATCTTTCTGGAATTAATCTTTCTCCATTATATGTGACTATATGTAGACTGTAGGATGTTTGTGGTTCATTGGTAGAATTATCACCTTCCATATGGGAGACGTTGGTTCCATTACTTACCAATGCACCTCATGTTCAGCTACTGCCCATCTCTCAGTGGTGGTTTGCATGTTGTTGTGATGCTGAACAGGTGTCAACAGAACATCCAGACTAAGGAGTAGGGTGAAAAGCCTGACTATATACTTCTGAAAATCAGCCAGTGAATTCGCTATGGATAACAATCGTGGGATCTGTAACTGAGCATGGGGATGGTGCAGGACTGGGCAGTGTTTCGGTCTGTGGTGCACGACATAACCACGAGTTGGGGGCTGAGTCAACAGGAGCTAACAAGAACATAGGTAGACTGCAAACCTAGGTGCTTAGTTTTTCCTTATCTGAAATATGGGTTTTGACTGAAGCTAATCTAATTAGACACTCCTAAGATTTTGCGTTTGAACAAAATAAGAGTGGGATTTTGTGTTTATTTAAAAAATTGAAGTGTGCTTTAACCTATTAATTCAAGTATTGATATGGAGACACTCATCAGCAATTCTGCATTCAACATACTAAAGTGGGCAATCACCTGTCTTTCTAATGTGTTTTGTGTGAGTGTGTGTGTTCATTGGAAAATGCAGACTTGGATACTCAGTAAAAAGTATTGAGGGGCCAGATGTCATTTGACATAAGTAAATAAAGAAATTTGAAGTTTTTCTGGGGAAGGAATGAATCACCAAGGCAGAGTCTTTCACCCACTTTCCAGACTCACATTAGTTCTTCGACCTAGGGTCTTTAAAGAAACAGCAGTTTTGTTAGCTTGAGGATGGACGCTGGTGCACTGATATAAATCCTCAATTGTGTAGCATAAACCTTGCTCTATTTTCCTTTGAGGTGACCTTAGGACATTTAAACGTGCATTTTTGAGCCAACGAAAGAGCAATAGTCAAAACTGTAGGGGATGGATGCTGACTGCTTAGAGGTTTGAATGATGTTCTGAGCTAACTCTAATTCCTGAAGATGCTTGTTGCCATTGCAGTGAACCAGTGAGGCAAGTGATGGTTGGAATGTGAACAGAATACATCACACAGTCAACTCAGTGAAATCATCAGATGTTCATTGCCTAATTCCTGTGCTTGTGGTTGGAATAGAAACTCTCAGCTACTGGACAATGTCTATTCTGAGTGTGGTCATGAGAGAGAGAAAACAAGAAATAAATTCCAGAAACCCTATAAAAACCTCTGCAATGTGGAACACTTCTGACCCAATAGATATAATAGGGCATAGATCACAGGCATTTGTAGAAGACACGTCACTGGCAGTGATCCCCAATTCTGCTCCAAAAATAGAGACATGATTTAGGTTGAAATGAATGCTTGCTTCACTTTGTCCAATATGAACCAAGTGTTTTTTGATTCATTTCTCCACAATGTTGAGCATTCCTAGAAAAACTCTATTATCAGTGAAAATGGTAAATTCAAAAGTGGACTTAGCAAGTCATGTAAGGGACACTTACCTGAGTAAGTACCCTGGAGTTCAAACATGTCTTCTAACACACCATATCGCTGCTGTAGAACAGCTCCATTCAGAAGAGTTCTGAAAAAAAAGTTAAAATAGGGCCTTTGCTAAAGGGTAGAATTTCATACAGAAACTCCTTGCCGAGACCTAGAAGAGAAGATGATCTAATACACTTAGGAAAAGGTTAATTTGGGCTGCTATAATATTTTGGATTAATAGTTTGGTTAAATTAACCAGTCTATTTGAATATGTTCTCTATTTTGAACTAAGAACGACCATTATATTTTGACAATGTAAAGATCAAAAATATGCTAATTTATACTTCTCAGCAATCTCTTCCTCTTGATTATTTTTCTTCTTTTAGCAGGCTATTATTTCCTCAAGAGTATTTACAAGTAGCGTTCACTGGTCATGACAAACCTTCAATTATCTGGCTTTCATGTAGCATGTATTATTATCTCATTATCAAGTTGTCTTTTTGCTTTTTTTTTTTTAACTCATTCAAGTTATTTATTTATTGCAATTATCCCACTCAAAATTTCCTTAATTATTTTAAATGACACTTTTATTAGCACTAGCACATTTTCTCATAAAGTTATTCTTGAGAAAAAACTTAAATTTGCTCTTAAACACCATATATTCAAAGGAACCAGGTCTAAGACAGTACACTGGCTGTCTAAGCCCTTGTACTGTATTGATCAAATGTACTTCTTAGAGCCTTGCTTTCCTTATCTGTAAAATTAAATACTTACTCTAGAAAAGCTCATAATATTGTGTATTTCTGTTTGGCCATGCTGTTGTATAAAGAAAATAGGTAGGTAGGTAGGTAGATGAGGAGACTTGGTGGTACAGTAGTTCTGCACTCGGCTTCTAACCGAAAGGTTGGCTGTTAGAACCCGCCAGCCTCTCCACAGGAGAAAGATGTACCAATCTGCTTCCATAAAGATTACAGCCTTGGGAACCAGATGGAGCAGTTCTATTCTGTCCTATGTGGTCACTGTGAGTCAGAATCCACTCGGTGGCAATGTGTTATTTAGATAGGTAGCTGCCATTAAGTCTTGATTCATGATGTCCTTATGATAAAACATAACAAGATGTTGTCGGGTCCTGTGTCATCAGCATGATCTCCAGCTTGTGAGTCCTTCGTTGTAGCTACTGAGCCAGTCCATCGCATCGAGTTTCTCCCTCCTCCTTGCTGGCCCTCTGCTTCACAAAACACCATGCCACCCTCCAGTGATTAATCTTGCCTGCTGCCATTTCCAAAGCAAGTGAGTTGGGCAACATTTTGTTGTGATTCGTAGGGCTTTTATTGGCTGATTTTTAGAAGGAGATCACTAGGCCTTTCTTCCTAGTCCGTCTTAGTGTGGCAACTCCACAGAAATTTGTATACCACGGGTGACTCTGCAGATACTTGAAATAACAGTTGTAGAGCTTCCAGAATCAGAGCAACACACAAACCACCACAGTACAGCAAACTGACAGAGTGGTGGTGAATAATGGAAATATTAAAGGATTTAAAAATTAAAGTTTTAGTTCATTAAGTGGCATTAGGTAGCTGATAGTTCTTCTAAAAGATTAGCTCTTATAGATATCAGTTTCTTCAACTCTGATGAGTCAGTGATCTTAAATGTTAATTATTATCTTTTTCAGAACACATGATGATGGTTTCTGCTGCAATCTTAAATATGTGTACCTTATTTCATATCTGCAGATACCATAATTAATTTTCTGACTGATTTGTGAAGACTCACTTTAAGATTTTTTTTTTTTACTAATTGAGTTAGTAAAAAATCACATAATGAATTAGAGAAATTCAAGATCTCAGTGAGAATCAGAGTATCGTCTATAGAAATGTCAGACCAAAAAAAGAGTTTTTGAAGCACAGATAGAATTTGGATATTTAAAGAGGATGGTCACGTTACTTAGGCAGTTTGGTTAATGGCATTGGGGATGGGAGTGCAGTAAATCAGATCAAACTCTTACATTATGATTACTTGGAGTTTATCTTTCCAGGCCAGAGAATATCCCCTTTACAATTAAAATATTTCAGCTTAAAGTAGATAAAGTACAACTACCTAGTCTGTTTTTTTTCTTTTAACATTTACTGTGTAGCCACTATACCCACTGCACAGGAAAAGCCATCAAGAGTTTTGTCCTTGGAAATAAATGTACCGTATGTTTCAAATATAGTCCATCCTTTTGTGTCTTCCAAGTCACTGCCAGAAGGAGAAAAGCCAGGGACATCTCAAATGCAATTTATGTAATTATTCTGATTTTTCAAATCATATCTCATTACTCTGTCAAGATAGCGTAAGTCTCTGCAACTTCATCACAACTTCTCTCCTAGTTCATAATAAACTGTAGATAATAGTGTTAACATAGTAATCACTTTATCTTTTACAATTTATCTGTCACCAATTATCTGGCCTATTATGGCCTAATATATTATTAAATATACTTATTTATTCAAAAGCTTTAATATTGCATATTTTAGACATTTGAATATATCTGTCATTGCTTTATAGGCACGTGTATTATTTTACTATGTATCTTAATAAATTCTAAACATCTCAAATAAAGAGAATACCTTCTAGTTTTTTTGGAATTCTCATGAGTATCTAAAACCTCAGCATCATTCTAAAATTCTGGGTTTTCAGGAACTGTTTCTAAATGTCAAACTTCTAGTTTACTTACCAGTAAAGGGGAATGCTGCCCTTGCCATACTCTTATAGTTCCTCACTAAGCTGTAAAGTATTATTAGTGAACTTCTACTTATAGTAACACCATGTGGCAGAGTAGAACTGCCCCATAGGGTGTTCTTGGCTGTAATCTTTATGGGAGCAGACTAACAGTCTTTCTTCCATGGAGCAGCTGGATGGGTTTGAACCACCTAGAACTGCCAATACTTTGGTTAGCAGTCAAGCTCTTAACCCTTGTGCCACCAGGGTTCCTCATTATAGAGCTGGAATTGTTCACAGTTATGAGCTTTGGGAAGCAAAGCTGAGATTCCCAGGACTCCAGAGGATCATTTTGCAGCACACTATACTGGGGCAGCTTAGCCACGACGAAGAGATTATACTTTGTCCTTAAGGACCAAGTTTACAACAATCTCTTGAACTGCTTAGCTCAGGTATAAAAAATATAAGATTTGCAGAGTTGTGGGTATATGGCACTTTCTTAGTAAATGATTGATGAATGAATGCAGAGTGAGTCTATGAGACATAGGAGTCTTTTTTTTTTTCCTAAAACACATTTAGAAAAAAAGAATTGTCATGATTTGGGACTACATAGCTACGTGGGATAACTATTTTTAATACATTTGTTTTTCTATAAAATGAGAATAATGTTATCTATATGTATAATGCAAAACTTATAATTCACATTAGAAACAAAGCTCGTAATGTATGCCTACTAAGATAAGCAAACACAGCTCCCAACTCTCCTCTGTAATGCTAGACATCTCCAGTTAACCACAATGAAACACAATTAGCCTTCTTGCTTTTGTCCTGCCCTGTTTGTATTGGGGTGATGAGTTACTCTTTATTCTTTTTATCACCTACTGCTGGTTTGGAAGTTATATATCTTCTTTCTATTATTTAACGATTACCTTTTTATTTTTAACATGCAATCTTGATTTATCAACGTCTGAAGTTAATCATTACTTTCTGTCTTCCTCGTGCAAAATTCAAGGGACTTCTTTTTTGTTATAAATATTGCTCTGATGCTATTCTTGTCTAGAAGTTTAAATCCAAATTATTTTTTAGCTCCTGACAATATTTTTATGATCAATGCTTTTTTTTTTTTATAGTCAAAGCATATATCACTTCATTCTTCCATTTCCATTTTTTCTCTTACTGAAGTACATAGTTTAAACATTTTACAGCAGTGCTGTGCTTTGTGAGAAAGAAATCGTCTTTCATCTTATTTGAATCACTGCATTTCTTAGACTATTTTTTTCAATAATTCTGCCTATACCATCATGTTACAAAACCAGAGCCTCTTCCTACATGGCATGACCCTGGTTAACTACTGCTTTCCTTTCCTTTTCTCCGATCACAATTCCCCACCCTTTCTATCACAGCTCCATAGGTGTCTAGGCTGTTTCCTGACCAAGTCAAACCCACACTTCCATTTATCAGCATTTTGCACTTGCTGAAGAAAGTTTTTCTCTCAAATATCTACATGGTTCACTCACTTCTTTCAAATCTCTGCTCAAATGCCACTTTATCAGAGAATCATTTCCTGTTCATCCCGTATATATTATAGCCATTCAACTACTGTTTCCCTTACTTTGCTTTTATTCACTTTATAATAATTTCACTACTTGTTTTCATTTTATTTGTATTGATTTTGTTGTTTGAAACCACCAGAATGTAAGCCTCAATGAAGTAGAAACATTGATTTGTTAATTGATGTATCCTAAGTGTCTAGAGCAGTTCATGGAACATAGTAGAAACTCAGTAAGTATTTTCAATGAATAAATGAATTTGAAAGAACTCTAAACACAGCAAAATTCAAGGAAGAATTTAAAAACTTACCTGAAAGATTTTGTCTCTAGACCACAAAATTAACTGCATGGGGGTTTCTCTGATCTAGACTTTATCTCCTCACATGTATTCACACGTGAATAGAAATTTTATTGTTTCCTTTTTCATCAGAGTTGGAACACCACCCTGTGTATCTTCAATTGACATAAAATTATATTTGCTAACTTTTTCAGCTCTGAGATTTCTCAGATTCAAAGTAAATTAAGTAGAGTCATGGCTAGTTTATATAAGAGTGTCTAAATAAACACAGAAAACCCAAACATGGGCACCAAAGATGAAACAAGAAAAAAATGTAAAAGTACAAGAAATAGGAGATTATGATATAAACTTATTGCAAAGTAAGTATCACAGCAATTCCTTTTGAAACTCTCTCATATAATTACACAATTTTAAACAATGGCCTTTATTTTAAGCCATAAAATCTTAAGCTTAATGGTAGTTTAAAGAAGAGTTTTGAAAAGACGCAACTGACTGATTTAGAGGTTTATTGTAAAAGAAAAACAAGCAAAACTATATTTTATGATTTCTAGTTTCCTGATGCACGTAATGATAGCCCACTGATCAGTTTGTTAATTTAAGTCAGAATGAGTATATACTATGTGACTATAAATACATGCATAGTATAAGTTCTTAGAATACAGTGTATCTCTTTTTATTTTCATCAGATTTAGAACAACTCATAAATATGTGATTACAGTCTTTGCAATTAGCATTTGATTATCCAAGAGTTCTTGTCAAAATTCATTATTTATAACCTATGGTTTTTGTAGATTAATATTTAAACGACTTTCCTTGTTTTTAGAAATAACTAAAATGTAACTGGGAAAAATAACCTGGGTTTCTTTTTGACTTTTTTTTGTCATTAACACTTTAAATATCACAAGATATTTTCAAATCATGTTTCTATAAAACATGACTTCTCATAAAAAATAATTTTAATAGTCATTTAATGAAAGGTGACCCCTTTGTATTTGTCATGGTTTGAATTATGTCCCCCCAAAAATGTGTGTATCAATTTGGCTGGGCCATGATTCCCAGAATTATGTGGTTGGCCTCCATTTTGTGATTGTAATTTTATGTTAAAGAGGATTAGGGTGGGATTGTAACACCACCTTTACCCAGGTCACATCCCTGATCCAATGTAAAGGGAGTTTCCCTGGGGTGTGGCCTGCACCACCTTTTATCTCTCAAGAGATAAAAGGAAAGGGAAGCAAGCAGAGAGTCGGGGACCTCATACCATCAAGAAAGCAGTGCTGGGAGCAGAGCACGTCCTTTGGACCAGAGTCCCTGCGCAGAGAAGCTCCTAGTCTGGGGGAACACCAAAGAGAAGAAGGCCAACAGAGAGAAAAAGCCTTCCCCTGGAGCTGATGCCCTGAATTTGGAGTTTTAGCCTACTTTGACTGTGAGGAAATAAACTTACCTACTTGTGGTATTTCTGTTACAGCAGCACTAGATGACTAAGACAGTATTTATTACCAATAAACTAGAAAATACACTGTCAAAACATATATAGTTATGTTGTTCTTGTTGTTGTTAGTTGCTGTCAAGTCAGCTCCAATTAATAATGACCCTATCTACTACGTAACAAGACTTTGAACGTTCCTGCGTCATCTTCAGGATCGTTGGCATCCTTTTGAGTCAATTGTTTCGTCCATCAATTGTACTTTCCAACCTAGGTGACTCATCCTGCAGCACTATATTTGACAATATTCTGTTGTGTTCCATAGTTTTCAGTGACTAATTTTCAGAAGTAGACCGCCAGATCATTTTTCCTAGTCTGTCTTAGTCTGAAAGCTCTGTGAAACTGTCCACCATGGGTGACCCTGCTGACACTTGCAATACTATTAACATAGCTTCCAGCATAATAGCAACATGCAAGTGCAAACCACCACAGTAGGACAAACTGACAGACGGGTGGTGGATACAGATTTAGCAAGCAAAAATAAATTCCTGAGCGTGACATACATAAAATAATATATAAATACGTATTTGGAGAGATGTGAGCAGTTATATATAAAGTTTCTTTTCTTAAAGCTAAAGACTGAATAGTCCAATAAATATTTCAACTCAAATTTACTTTTGATCTAGTTGGTTTAAAGGAGGAGTTTAGGTTGACATTTATAAGTCTTTCCAAAAACACATCTACCATAATTTCTAAAGAGTAGATTAGAACAATGCTCAGGTTTCTGGACACTGCTTGGGAGAGATAAAACATATAAATGGATTTGATAATAGAACTAGGAGTACATAGAAGTCAAAGGCCATAATTAGATTTTCAGAAAGGTTACTTGTGCACACTAGTGCCTATTTCTAACTTTTCTGTTCTCTTTCCTATGTCCTTTTGGGAAATATGTTTCATTTTTGCTTAATTTGCTAAACATTTATAATTATATTTTAAATTTGCTTATGTTCCAGTGGGAAAGGTCCTAGATCAGTACAACCCAATATTACAATGTTCTCTTTAAGATTAGATAAAATCTGGATTCATAAATATATGATGTTCAACATAAAATCCCACACTTCTTGTATTTTTTTTTTAATATTAGGCTTTGACTCAATCAACACGACCTGATTATGTTACTAGAAATTTAAGTTAAACAGCCACAAAAATATGTTCACAATTATATACTATCAAAATTAATAATTTTAAAATATATACTAAAGTAAGCATTGACATTTATCCCTCAAATGACATATTTTTGCAAAATAAGCATCATTCTTTTACTAAAGTTGAATTGAAACTATCTAAATATATTCAGTTTACCTCATTATTTAGTATCAATCTGTATTAACCAATGAAGTCTACTAGTGCATGAAGCTGGAAATACTTCCTAAATGGTTAATTTAAAATTATAATGAATAATTGATAGCATTGATACTTTTTTCCTCCAAAAAATAGATCCAAACATGAATGAATTTCCAAAATAAAAAATATTCAGGTATCTTGTTAATTCTCTTTATATTTAATAGTAAAATAATTTAAATATGTAAAAGAAAGTTTACATAAGCTGTTACTGGCATAGTTGCATGGACCTTATTTCCATTCCTTTAAGTATGTTGTCATACTCTTAGCCCACAATTTCAACAGAGGACTTGTCTCAAATTTTAAGAGGGAAAAAAAAGTGAAGTTAGTACTATAACTTCTCACAATTATAGATATATCAGGGAAATCTAGAAGTTCTTTCTGCTATTTCCACCTAAGTCTGAGCTACTTTATCTTTACCTGAACCTTAACTACTCTTTATTTTTTTTCCTTAATGCCATCATTCCATTTCTTTAACCTCACTTTACTGTACTTTCAAGGTTTCCCGTCTTATATCATCCTTGTGAATATACACAAAGAATTCTTCTCAATTCTATGCCTGTTTCTAGTCATAACCTTACTTCTTCTCTTTATTTTACATCCAATTTCTTTCATAAAAGAGACTGTACTCATTACCCCGTTCCTTTTTATCCATTCTCTCTTTAACTCTCAGCAAGCTGCTTTTCATTCAAAGCAATCCATTGGCATAACACCATTGCTTGACTGCTTTGTAAATGAGGTATATTGTTAAGATCATGATTTTTTTTTTTTTCACGAACCACTTTCTTCCCTAATTACTTATTTTTAAAGCTTATCTTCTATTTTCCTTCCTTTTAGTTTCCTTTGGAAAGATCTTCTGCCTAGAACAAAATAATTGGGTCTGATTTTCAAGGATTCTAAACCCATGCTGTTCCTGAATCATCCTATTTACTCTCCTGATTTCAAACAACAGAGCTACATTACTGACTATTTGAATGATCATTACCGAGGTCACAGAAAATCAATAGTTTTGCAACTTCGAATATTTGATTCTGCCTTCTGTTCTTAAACTCTGTTCTTTTTTAGTTGATCGAAAAAAGATGGAGACTTGAGCTCAGAGACTGCTAATTTTATGTAAAACTAAATAAAATATCACTGATTCTCTTTTAACTTATTTACTAAACAGAATAAATATATATTAAAAGCTATCGCCATCAAGTCAATTCCAACTCATGGCGACCACATATGTTGCAGAGTAGAACTGCTCCATAGGGTTTTCATGGCTGTGATCTTTACAGACGCAGATCACCAGATCTTTCATCTGTGGTGCCACTGGGTGGGTTTAAACTGCCCACCAATTTCCTTGAAAAATACTTGACAAAAGCAAAACCAAACCCGTTGCCAATGAGTAGATTCCAATTCATAGTGACCCTATTGAACAGAGTAGAACTGCCCCGTAAGGTTTCCAAGGAGCAGATGGTGGATTCAAACTACCGACCTTCTGGTTAGCAGCCGAGCTCTTAACCACTGCACCACCAGGACTCCGAATAAGCTACGCATTGCTGTGGAGTCAATCACAACTCATAGCTTCCCTACAGGACAGAGTAGAACTGCCCCATAAGGTTTCCAGTGAGCAACTAATGGATTTGTAATGTTGATCTTTTGATTAGCAGCCAAGCTCTTAACCACTGTGCCACCAGGGCTCCAACATTAATGTAATCAAAGTAATAATAATAAGAAGAAGACTTTTAATTACATTCTTTCTTCATCTTTGGAAGACAGATACCACTTTATTTGACAAGGCCTAGGTGATTATCTCTCCAACTACTGAAGGATTAACTAATTGATTTACATAAAAGAAAGTAAGTCAGAAAGAGCTTTTTCTAAAGGAAAAAAAAATCAGTCTAAAAGGCTTCTTATTGAATTCTGTCCAGGTTTACAAGTAAAATTCTTTTAATTGTCTCCTGGAGTCAGATAATGCCCTTTCTCATTTTCAAATTCTATTCAGGTTGTTTCCACTGTTCCTTTAAATATATTCAACTAGAAATATTTTAAAATAAAAAATGTATTTAAATGTTATTTTAGGATAAAATAAGAACATTTTAGATTAAATACCCATTTTTATTTTTGTACAATTTAGACAGTTAATACTGACAATTCTAAATCACAAAAGTAATGATTTTTTTATATCTGGAATTTTGGAGTTAAAAATTTACTGTAAGGCAAGCTGAAATCTTTTATAGATCTGAGTGTATAGAAAGAACATACATTTCTAGTTATTTTAATTCATTCTAGAAATTTATTGGTAAGAATGCTGCCTCCTAATTGTAAATTATAACATAATTATTTTTAGCTGAATAGTTTAAATATTTTTTGAAATACATTTCAAAATGATTTGTCCCTGGCTTTCTTTCACAAACAATTTCTCATACTCACCTGCTTAGTATTCTTAATGCAGCAATGCAGACTTGATCAGAGCAGGCTAGATTATGATTTTCTTTTTGAAAGGATATTTATGCTCATTATGTGAACATTTTTGCTATACTGCGTATTTCTGGTTGTCTTCAGTGGTTCGGCATTTGATCCTCCTGGATAGCTATCAGAATAATATGACTCTAATAAAAACTTAGTGTAGGCACAATGAAGGCAGCTTTGAGTTCTTCACTTTCCGTTTCTCTGCCAACCTCCAATCCTCAGGAGTTTGACAATTTCTTATTTTTATATCTTTCTACTAATTAATTTTACATAAAGAAGAAGAAAATGTTACACTAAAATAGGTCTACCAAGCAGTAATAGCCTTTCTTTAGAAAAATTATGTAGCTGTGGCAGAGACAGAAACATCTGTAAAATATTTAACAGTAAAATGACTCATGAGGAATAGTTAAAAGTATAACATCTGACAATACACTAGGGCCCCTGCCCTGCACATCTGTCTTCTCATCTTCACCAGAGCTATGACAAGGCAAGTTCTTCCCCTCCAATCCCACTGTGATCTGTTGCATCTAGCCTCAACTATGTGTAGTTTTGAAGATGAGTGTGGGAAAGAAATGGGAATAAAAAAAGAATCCTATCCTTTCATAATCAGGATTATTCTAATGTGTCACTTCTTAACATTAATAATAATATTAATAATATTATTAAGTTATATTTCATATCACAAAAATGATCTGAAAATTGCTTTCACATATATAAAATTATGTGAAATTTGCAATAATCCTGTGATTTGTGTAGTTCAGGTATAATTAATATCACCAAAAAGGTAGACAGGAAGGAACAGATGTCTATTAACTTGTAATGTTTGATAGCCAAAGTGTACAGAGAAGGATCACACTGTCTTTTTTAAATAAGCTTTTATTTCTACTAAATAATGCCGTGTCTCAGGTATTATTGCTATTGATAATATAATAAATATAAATTTTAACTGAAGTTTCAAGTAGCTGATTATTTTGACACAGTGTAACAGTTGAAATAATTGGGGGCAGATATGGGGATCTTATTTTAAAACTGTTTAAAATTTTAATAAATAGTCATCCTTGACAACAATACTATATAGTATTGAGAAACCATTAAAAGTAAGGAAGATTATGAGAAAAACGTAAAGAAATCACAAAATAATGCTAAATGAACCTCAAACGGTGATAAAATTATGGAGGGAGAAAGAAAAGTAGAGAATGAGAAAGAAAAAGGCATGTGGAGATTAGGAGCATGGACTCCAATACTATACAGCAGCAGTTTAAATCCTGGCTCTGCCACTTACTAGCTATCTAACCTTCACTGTTGCTTAAACTTTCTGTGCCTTAATTTTATTATCAGTAATATAAAAAAACCAATAACCAAACCCGGTGCCGTCGAGTGGATTCCGACTCTTAGTGACCCTAAGGACAGAGTAGAACTGCCCCATAGTGTTTCCAAGGAACAGCTGGTGGATTTGAACTGCCAACCATTTGGTTAACAGGCATAGCACTTAACCACTATACCACTAAGGTTTCCATCAGTAATATGAATAACTATATTTCTTACTTCATAAGGTTGTTAGGTGAATTAACGAGTTAATGTTTGTGAAGAACATAACAATTTCTAGGTAACCAAGTAATTTAAGCGCTTGTAAAATAAAAATGAAATAGATTAGAATTGTAATATTTGTAATAAGTTTATTACTGTTTTTACTGGAGTTTTTTTCTTTCAATATTAAGTCTGTGAAATACATTCATGTTGTGTGATTGTTTCTTCATTTTATTTTTTTTGTAGTATTCCATTGTATGAATATATACCATTTTATTTTTAACCCATTCTCCAGTTGATGTACATCTGTATTAGTCCCAATTTGGGATTATTATAAATAATGCTTCTATGAAAAATTTTTGCATATTAATTGGTGTTTATGCACACTCATTTTGCTGTGTGTACAACTAAAAGAATTGCTGGTTCTTAATGTAGACTTAACCTTAATTTAATAGACACACTCAGGTTTCCAAAAGAGTTGTACAATTTAACATTTTCATCAACAATATATGGGAGTTCCTATTTGTTTCACATTCTTACCAGCAGCACTTGGTGTGGCTTTTTAATTTTAGATCTGCGTGTTGTGGTATTTTACAGTAGTTTTTAATTAGTGTTCCCCTAATGACTACTGATGTTGAGTACTGTTATAGATTGAATTGTGTCACCTAAAAAGATATGCTAATGTTCTAGCCACTGTACCCATAATGTGATCTTGTTTGAAAATAGGGTCTTTAAAGATTTTATCTGTTAGACTAACATATATCATATTGAAGTAAGATGGGACCTAGTTCCTTTTGAATTATGTCTTATAAAATGAGAGAACTGACACGGAGAGACATGAGGAGACAACATCATGTAAAGTTGCATCTATAAGTCAAGAAATGCCAAGAATTGCTAGGAACCACCGAAAGTCAGGAGACGGGCATGGAACAATTTCTTACACAAAGACCTTAGAAGGAATCAACATAACTGATACATGCATTTTATCTCTGGTTACTATATGCTATCATTTGGCCCCTGAGACCTCAGGATCCAATTTCCCATTGTATTCAAGTTTCCCAATTCAGTGTCTCTAGTTCCCACTGTAAGATCTCACAAACAGAGAAGAGCTCTTTAAGGATGCCAGGGCTTCCCTCCCAAATTCGTTTCTCACAATCATAGGAGTGTCCCCCGAACTCTTCTGGGATGGGTGACAGATCTTGCATCATAAATCCATTATAACATCATATCTCCCTAATCCTTTGGATGCCTTCCTCTACAGTATTCCAATGTAGTTAAATTTCAGCTTCATTTAGTATAGACCTACTTTTTGCTTCATGTTTCAGCCAACCAACTGCATGAACAGTTATAGTCCTTTCTAAACCCTCAAGCTAAAACATTAAATCTAGAATCTCTGCTTACCGGGCCCATATCAATAAATTAGTCCTGATTCAACTTTAGGTTCCTTCCATCATTATTCCACACCCTTTATATGCATTCCCACACATATTTCCTATATTTCTGCCTATATTAAAAAAAATGCTAGAAGAAATTTTTCAGGATGAAGTAAAAGAATAGTCAATGAAAACCCAGAAAAACCATGGTGTTATTTTGAATGGTAGCGCTCCTCCTCATGGATCACACATTGTACCTCACCTATGGAGCTTAAGTTGATTTCTGTGTTTCAGTCTTGAGGCGGAAGTCCTTCCTTTGGAAAATTTCAGTTTTTGCACATAAGGCCTTCAACGGATGGGATAAAGACTGCATCCTTTGGAGAGTCATCTGTTTTACTTAAATGATTTAAATGTTGATCACATGTAAATATCTTCATAGAAACATCTGAGCTAGTGTTTGACCAAACATCTAAGCACCATAGCCCAGCCAAGTTGATGCATAGAATCAACTACACCCATTATTAACCATCTGAAGACCTGAATATTACATGATTGTGAGAATTATCAGTGTATAAAGATTTTCTCTTGGGCCATTACTATCCATTCTATATAAATAGCAGTGGTGAGAGCTTCAAAGACAGAGATCCAGATGGTGGGTGAACAGTTCATTTGTTAGATTATTAGTTGGGCACATATATACTTTCTGTTGTTCTTCATTCCTACCTGCAATGGGCTTTCATTGAGTATCATTTTCTTCATCCTGAAAAATTTCATGCAGTATTTTCTGTAGTGTGGGTTTTCTTATGTCCTGGATGAGAGTAAGTAAATATCTCAAATATTTATCAAAGTCCTTCCGCCTTGGAAGCCCCAAAACTCCAACTTCAGTCTCCCAGTACACCCAACTGCTAAAGAGTTTCCTCACATCCTTATGATCCTAATTACTTTATTATAACAAAACAAAACAGCTTTCATGTAATACAAAATTACTTCCATTAGAGTTTGGTTGTTCAGTCTATCACCTTCATTACTTTTAGCTCCCTTTTTGAAAAAGAATTGTGAAGTTATTCGAAGATTGTTACACAATTTTGTTTCAGATTGATTTCTAAAGAACTAATTTTAGCCTATAGGTATACAGCTTGTTAAAAATGAAGCAGAGATTCTGTTAAATAAAATAAGACTTTTAATCAGATTGAAAGATTTGCAAATCAGGAAGCGCCAAAATTAAAGCTAAAAATAAAAGCTCAAAATAGTGTTCTGAGGAGTGAGCACATGCTCATGTTTTTATCAGAACAGAGTGGGGAAGGAGTTGGCCATACACTGGATTGGTTGACATTCAACATGCTCTGTCAGACTCATTTATCAACAATTTCTATTGGATGGAGTACTCAATCTTCATAAATTTCTTTCTTTTGTACATAGGGTCTCTATGAATCAGAACCAACCTTAGCCACAGTTTCCTGCGTTCCAGAGCTGGTTTCTTGTTTCTTGCAACACTCAGGGTGGGCCACCTCAGAATGTTGCATAAAAAGTTATCTTTATCAAAAATGTGGTCATAGGTCATGGACTCTGAAAAGCTGAAACAGGGACCTAGTACAAAATTCAGACCTGTGTCGGCCATTTTAGTTATGGTAAATGCCTCAGTTTTAGAGTGTTCTTTCATACTTCCCCCTTCTGATCATGAATCTTCACAGAGATTCCTTGATCACCATTGTAAGAGTGTTTTCTTCTGCATGGACTTCTCATTGAATTGATCTTTTTATAAGGTGGATTTTTCATCAACGTTTTCACCATAGCTCAGACACTCTGCTTCTGTCATCTTCCAGTTGGGGCATGTGTGGAGCAAGGTCACATTTGGATGAACAACTAACTCCCAAAAAGGTGAACTCAAGATGTGAGTTTGGTCTCCTCTAAGGAACTTAGTTTCTTCAAGATACAAAACCCTATGCATAGGAAGGGGGGCTATAGTTTGGTTACAAGCATTAGACAGGCATTTCACAAAACATACAATTAGACCTACAATAATTATTATAGCAATCAAGATTAACCTGGTTTTTAGTGGGAGGCCAACCAGGAACCAATACTATTGGGTAACCAGCTAAAGATATCTAAAAAGGGAAAGTCAAGCATAAGAGGTATTGAATGTACCAAGTGGCCTTCTGTCAGATTTTTATAATATTTTATTCTATTTTCCTGTGTCCATTCAACTAGCTCCTGTCCTTGTCTGCTTTCTCATCTCACCTATGGACAGGAGCCGCCCATTTAGTCTTATGTATCTACTTCAGCTAAGAAGCACACTCCTCACGAGTATCAATTTATGTCCCATAGTCTGGTCTAAACTTTGTCTGAAGAGTTGGCCTCGGGAATGGTTTTAGCTTTTGGTCAGCAGAGACTCTGGGGTCCATGTCTTCTGGGGTCCCTCCATTCTCAGTAAGACCATTAAGTCTGGTCTTTTTACTAGAATAGGAGTTCTGCACCCCATTTTCTCATGCTCCATCAGGGACTCTCTGTTGTGTTCCTTGTCAGGGTGATCATTGGTGGTAGCCGGGCACCATCTAGTTCTTGTCGTCTCAGGCTGATGGAGTCTCTGGTTTATGTGGCCTTTTCTGTCTCTTGGGCTAATATTTTCCTTGTGTCTTTGGTGTTCTTCATTCTCCTTTACTCCAGGTGGGCTGGGACGAATTGATGCATCTTAGCTGGCCACTTGCTAGCTTTTAACACCCCAGAAGCCACTCACAAAAGTGGGATGCAGAACATTTTCTTTAAAAACTTTGTTATGCCAATTAACCTAGATGTCTCCTGAATTCGTGGTCCCCAGACCCCTGCCCCTGCTACACTGTATCTTGAAGTGTTTGGTTGTATTCAGGAAACTTCTTAGCTTTTGGTTTAGTCCAATCATGCTGAGTTTCCCTGTAGTGTGTGTTGTCCTTCCCTTCACCTAAGGTGATTCTTGTCTACTATCTAGTTAGTGAATAACCCTCTCCCTCCCTCCCTACCCCTGTAACCATCAAAGAATATTGTCTTCTGTGTTTAAACTTTTTCTTGAGTGCTTATAATAGTGGTCTTATACAATATTTGTCCTTTTGGGACTGACTAAATTCACTCATCATAATGCCTTCCAGATTCCTCCATATTATGAGATGTTTCAAGGATTCATCATTGTTGTTTATCATTGCATACTATTCCAGTGTGTGAATATACCATAATTTGTTTATCCATTCGTCCGTTGATGGGCACCTAGGTTGTTTCAACATTTTGCTCTCATGAACAGTTCTGTAATGAACTTGGATGTTCATATATCTATTCACGTGACAGCTCTTATTTCTCTAGACTATATTCCAAGGAGCGGGATTGCTGGGTCCTATGGTACTTCTATTTCTAGCTTTTTTAAGGAAGTTCCAAATAGATTTCTGAAGTGGTTGTACCATTTTACCTTCCTACTAACAGTGTATAAGCGTTCCAGTCTCTCCACAACTTCTCCAGCATTTATTATTTTGAGTTTTTTGGTTTAATGCTAGCCTTGTTGGGGTGAGATGGTATCTCACTGTAGTTTTGGTTAGCGTTTCTCTAATGGCTAATGATTGTGGGCATTTCCTCAAGTGTCTGTTAGCTGCCTGAATGTCTTCTTTGGCAAAGTGCCTATTCATATCCTTTGCCCATTTTTTAATTGGGTTATTTGTCTTTTTGTTGTTGATGTTTTGCAGTATCTTGTAGATTTTTGAGATTAAACACTGACCGGATTTCTTGCAGCCAAAAATTTTTTCCCAGTCTGGAGGTTGTCTTTTTTGTGAAGTCTTTTGATGAGCATAAGTGTTCAATTTTTAGGAGCTCCCAGTTATCTAGTTTCTCTTCTGGTGTTTATGCATTGTTACTTATGGTTTGTATTCTGTTTATGCCATGTATTAGGGCTGCTAGAGTTGTCCCTACTTTTTATTCCATGATGTATATCATTTTAGATTTTATATTTAGGTCTTTGATCTATTTTGAGTTAGTTTTTGTGCATGATGTGACATATGGGTCTTGTGTAATTTTTTTGCAGATGGATATCCAGTTATGTCAGCCCCATTTGTTAAAGAGACTGTCTTTTCCCCAATTAACAGATTCTGGGCCTTTTTCAAATATCAGCTGCTCATAGGTGGATGAATTTATGTCTGGATTCTCAATTCTGTTCCATTGGTCTATGTATCTGTTAGTGTACCAATACCAGGCTGCTTTGACTATTGCGGCAGTATAATAGTTTTGAAAATCAGGTAGTTTGAAGCTTCCCACTTTGTTCTTCTTCAGTAAGGCTTTACTTATGGGGGCCTCTTCCTTTTCCATGTAAATGTGGTAATTTGTTTCTCCATCTCATTAAAAAATGCCTTTGGAATTTGGATCAGGATTGCATTGTATCTGTAGATCGCTTTGGGTAGAATTGACATTTTCACTATGTTAAGTCTTCTTATCCATGAGCAAGGTATGTTTTTCCACTTACAGAAGTCTCTTGGTTTCTTGCATTAGTGTCTTGTAGTTTTCATTGTATAAGGCTTATAAGTTTCTGGTTAGATTTATTCCTAAGTATTTTACCTTCTTGGGGGCTATTGTAAATGGTATTGATTTGGTGATTTCCTCTTAGAAGTTCTCTTTGTTGTTGTAGATGAATCCAACTAATTTTTGTATGTTTATCTTGTATCTTGATACTTTGCTGAAATCTTCTATTAGTTCCAGTAGTTTTCTTGGGAATTCTTTGGGGTTTTCTGTGTATAGGATCATATGATATGCATATAGAGATATTTTGGCTTCTTCCCTACCCGTTTGGATGCCCTTTATTCCTTTTTCTAGCCTAATTGCTCTGGCTAGGACCTTCAGCACAATGTTGAATAGGAGTGGTGATAAAGGGCATCCTTGTCTGGTTCCCGTTCTCAAGGGGAATGCTTTCAAAGTCTCTCCATTGAGGATGATGTTGGCCATTGGCTTTGTATAAATGCCCTTGATTATGTTGAGGAATTTGCCTTCTATTCGTATTTTTTTGAGAGTTTTAATCAGGAATGTGTGTTGGACTTTGTCAGATGCCTTTTCTGCACTGATTGATAAGATCATGTGGTTCTTGTCTTTTGTTTTATTCATATGATGCATTACATTGATTGTTTTTCTAATGTTGAACTATCCGTGCATACCTGGTATAAATCACATTTGATCATGGTGAATTATTTTTTTGATATGTTGCTGAATTCTATTGGCCAGAATTTTGTTGAGGATTTTTGTGTCAATGTTCATGAGGGATATTGGTCTACAATTTTCTTTTTTTGTGGTGTTTTTACCTAGTTTTGGTATCAGGGTTATTCTGGCTTCATAGAATGAATTCTCTATGCTCTGAAATAGCTACAGTAGAAGTGGTGTTAACTCTTACCTGACCATTTCGTAGAATTCTCCAGTGAAACCGTCAGGGCAAGGACTTTTGCTTTTATTGGGAGTTTTAAAATTACCTTTTTAATCTCTTCCTTTTTTGTAGGTTTACTTAGTTGTTCTACCTCTGTTTGTGTTAGGTTAGGTAGGTAGTGAGTTTCTAGAAATTTGTCCATTTTCTCTGGTTTTCAAATTTGTCACAGTACATTTTTGATAGTATTCTATTATGATTTTTTAATTTCAGTTGGGTTTGCTGTGATATGGCCCATCTCATTTCTTATTTGGGTTATTGGCTTCCTTTCCTGTTTTTCTTTAGTCAGTTTGGCCAATGTTTGCTGATTTTGGTGATCTTTTCAAAGAAACAGCTTTTGGTCTTGTTAACTCTTTCCATTGTTTTTCTATTCTCTATTTCATTTAATTCTGCTCTAATTACTATTTCCTTTCTTCTGGTGCCCGAGGGCTTCTTTCACTGCTCTCTTTCTATTTGTTCGAGTTGTAGAGTTAATAATTTATTTTGGCCCTTTTTTCTTTGTGTACGTGTGCATTTATTGCTAAAAGCTCACCTCTGAGTACTGCTTCTGCTGTGTCCCAAAGGTTCTGGTAGGATGTGTTTTCATTCTCATTTTATTCTGTAAATTTATTTATTCCATCCTTAACTTCTTCTATAATCCAATCGTTTTTGAGCAAGATGTTGTTCAGTTTCCAAGTGTTTGATGTTTTTTCCTTGTTTTTTCTGTTATTGATTTCTACTTTTATAGCTTTATGGTCAGAAAAGAAGCTTTGTGATATTTTGATGCTTTGGATTCTGTTAAGGCTTGCTTTATGGCCTAATATATGATCTACTCTGGAAATGTTTCCTGTGCATTGTAAAAGAAAGTATACATGGCTGCTGTTGGGTGGAGTGTTCAGTATATGTTTATGAGATCAATTTAGTTGATTGTGGCATTTAGATCTTCTGTGTCTTTATTGAGCTTCTTTCTGGATGTTCTGTCCTTCACCAAAAGCGGTGTTTTAAAGTCTCCTACTATTATTGTGGCGCAGTCTATCTCTCTTTCCAATTCTGTTAGAGTTTGTTTTATGTATTTCGGAGCCCTGTCATTGGGTGTGTGTTTATTATAATTATATCCTCCCGGTGTGTTGACCCTTTAATCATTATATAGTGTCCTTCCTTATTCTTTGTGGTGGATTTTACTTTAAAGTCTATTTTTTCAGAGATTAATATTCTCACTCCTACTCTTTTTGAGTGTTGTTTTCTTGATATATTTTTTTTCCATCCTTAGGGTTTTAGTTTGTTTGTGTCTTTAAGTCAAAGGTGTGTCTCTTGTAGGTAGCACATAAATGGATTGTGTTTTTTAATCAAATTTGCCACTCTCTTGTCTCTTTATTGATACATTTAGTCCATTTAAATTCATCATAATCATTGATAGGTATGAGTTTAGTTCTGTCATTTTGATTTTTTTTTAATGTTGTTGATAGTTTCTTTGTTCCACTTAATTTTCTGTGCTGAGTCATTTTTCTTTATTTTCTTTTCATCTTTTTCATTGTTGCTGATTTTGTATTTACTGACTTTTATGTTTTTCTTGCTCTTCATTTTGATGTGTAGGATTGTTAATATCCTTTGTGGTTTCCTTAATATTTACCCCTATTTTTCTAAGTTTAAACCAGTCTTTTATTTCTTTATATTGCCTTGATTTCTGCTCCATATTAAAGGTCTATGACTACAGTTTTTAGTCCCTGTTTTTTGTTTTAATGTTGTTATCTCTTACATATTGACATCTCTGTTTTCCTATTTTCAGTGTTTTAGCTTTGATTTACTTATGTGACTTCCCTATCTGGGTTGATACCTGGTTACTGTGTCCTGTGTTCTAGTCCTGGGTTGTTATCTGTTTTTACTGATTTTCTAACTGGGGGACTCCTTTTAGTATTTCTTATAATTTTGGTTTGGTTTTTGCAAATACCCTAAACTTCTCTTTATCTGGAAATGCCCTAATTTTGCCATCATTTTTGACAGACAGTTTTGCTGGATATATAATTCTTGGCTGGCAATTTTTTTCCTTCAAAGCTTTATATATGCCATCCCATTGCTTTCTTGCTGGGATGGTTTCTGCTGGGTAGTCCGAGGTTAGTCTTATTGACTCCCCTTTGTAGATGACTCTTTGCTTATCCCTAGCCACTCTTAAAATTGTATCTTTAGCTTTGGTTTTGTCAAATTTGATTATAATATGTCTTGGTGACTTCCTTTTGGGATCTACCTTGTGTGGTGTTTGATTAGCATCTTGGGTAGATATCTTTTCATCTTTCATGATATCAGGGAAGTTTTCTGCCAACAAATCCTCAACAATTCTCTTTGTATTTTCTTTTATTCCCCCCCATTCTGGTACTGCAATCACTCATAGGTTATCCCTCTTGATAGATTCCCACATAATTCTTAGGGTTTCTTGATTTTAAAAATTTTTTTATCTGATTTTTCCTCAAAAAGTTGGTGTCCAGTGCTTTATGTTCAATCTCACTAATTCTGACTTCCATTGCCTCAATTCTGCTCCTATGACTTTCTATTGAGCTGTGTAGTTCTGAAATTTATTGTTAGTCTGAATTTCTGATTGCTGTCTCTCTATGGATTCTTGCAGTCTTTTAAATTCATCATTATGCTCGTCTCTAATCTTCTTAAGTTCTATTGCTTTGTCTATATGTTCCTTGGGTCTTTATGCATTTTTCCTGATTCTTTCTTGATCTCTTGAAGAGTTCTGTATATTAATGTTTTGTATTCTACCTCCGGTAATTCCAAGAAATTCTCTTCCTCCAGAAAATTTCTTGATTCTTTGTTTTGGGAGCTTGCTGAAACCATCATGGTCTGCCTCTTTATGTGATTTGATATTGACTATTGTCTTGAAGCCATCAACAAGTTATTATGTTTGTTTTATGTTTGCTTACTGTGTCCTAGCTTCTTGTTTTGTTTTGTTTTGATAAGCCCAAATACGCTTCTTCTGTTAACTAGTTTGGTTACTGGTGCCTTGGAAACTCTACCGTCCTGTCACCAGGTGGTTAGATCTGTTACTAGGTATGTGAGCCCAGGAGTCTGTTTACCTTTCTTATATGGATTCAGCTCAGGTGTTCAGGTAGTCGGTCAACGAGTGTGTGGTGCAGGCTCTCACCTAAATTCCTAGATAGGCAGTGCTGATTGGTGTAGGCACAGGTATCTGACTGCAGTAGAGGGTCCCACTCTGAGCAAGGCAGGGGGCTGACAGCTGTCCCTGAGTGTCTGGCAGGAAACCATGTCCCTGTTCCCTAGAGCATGTAGATGGGTGGATTTTGCAACCAGACTATGAGCTCCTAATGTTGTTGGATATAAGGAATGGGAGGCATCCCTTATTCTTTGACCCTTGTTGTGGGTGGCTAGGTTCTGTAGGTGGAGCCACCAATCATCAGACCATTGGTGTGGGTAGGTGAAGACCCTGCTTAATGGACAGAATAGTGTCAAATATCATGAACCTGCTACTTCACCATATAGCTGATAAAACTGAAGTTAGACTTCAGGTATATACCCTGTTGTACTATGGTAACGATGGCCTACCCTTCGAAATGGACCCACACAGGTCTATGCAGGGGTGAAAGGCATTCAGATTCCCTGGACCCCTTATACCTGTGCTTAGGCAAAGAAGCTGTGCCTACCCTGAGTTCCTGTCTTAGGAGAGCTGGCAGATTATTTTTTCCTGTTTGTTAACTTGTTCCTTCTCCAAGGCCAAGAGAATGGCTCAGGGCACTTGATGGGTCCCATTTCTGGCCCAGGTGTCCTGGCAATCTATGAAGCTATCCCGGGACCCAGTGCATAGCATGGAGGGGGCAGGTAAATGGGAGAGAGATTTTTCCCAAAGGGGGCGTTTTTGATCCATGTGGTAGGTTAAACACATGTACTTATCTTTTGTCAATTGAGAGCCTTTTTTTACTGGTTCTGGAGATGTGAGTATACTCTCCGCTGCTCGGTGTCTCCTGATATGGAAAATGCCTTCTGAGTGCCACTGATTTCCTCACTGTGCATGCCAGCCTATCTGGCCCGAAGGGTGCCAGCTCCTGCCAGCTCAGTTCTGGCAACTCCTTGCTGCTTCTGAACTGTCTCTCCCTCCCCCTGTCACTCAGTACAGTTCCTCAACTTTGCCTTTGATGGTCAGGGCTCCTAGATTGTCATATATAATTGATTCACTTGTTTTTTCAGGTCTTTGTTGTAAGAGGGACCACAGGGAGCATCTGACTACTCCGCTGTCTTGGCCCTGCCTCTCCCAGTGACTGTTTCATGAGGAAACAGCTTGTGTTTTCCAAATGTTGAGGCTCTAACATTTAATAACACCAGAGGAAGTTCTTTAGGCTATGGCAGCTCTAGGCTTTCAGTTAATTTGGCTAACTGCTGTTAAAGAATTCATTGGTATGTTCTACTAATCTAGAGGATTGGCGATGATAAGGAGTATGCAAAAATTGAGTTATTGGAAAGATTTTGCAAATTTCTTTAATAATCTGTCCAGTAAAATGCATCCCTCTGTCACTGTGGAGTGTGGTGGGGGTACCCCATGATGTTATGATATTCTCTAGAACCTTATTTTCAACAAAAGCGGCAGTTGCTTGGCATGTATGATAAGTTTCAACCCAATGAGAATACATACAAATCATTACTAAGAAAAATTTATATCCCATAGAGGAAAGAAGCTAAATGAAATCTATCTGCCCTTCCAACGTTGGACCCAGAAGCGAAAAAATTCTCCTGGTGATGTCTTGAAGGGATTCCTTGGATTGTGTTGTTGACATGTATGACATTGTGCATAGACTTGTTTGGCTACATAGTGGAAATTCCTCCACCAATGTTTTTCCGTAATTAGGATCATTTTATCAACTGCATAGTGGCTTAGCAAATGAATTGTGCACAGAACAGGCATCTTTAGGCTTTCTGGTAGTGTAGGTTCTTGATTTGGCCCTATCCATAACTTTAGATTTTTGTCAAATTTGCTCTCTTGTGATTTCCATTCATTTAATTCCTTATTAGGTGTTCATGTTTGTTTAGTGGCCAATTCATAGGGTGGAACGTACATGTTAGGGGCAGTGACTTATTCAACTCATACATTGGTACAGGCTGAACAGTTGCATTTGCAGCAGCTCTAGCAGAATGATCTGTGAAAGCATTTATTTTAACCTCAAGAGAGCTTTATAATATATCAGTGTAAGTAGTTACAGCATATCCAGCTTGGTAAAAACCATCAAAACCCATTGCCGTTAAGCCAATTCCGACTCCATTAGAAGTCGTTAAATAAGACCCATCAGTAAATAAAACCGGATCTGGATTATGTAAAAGAACATCTTTAAGATCAACCCTAGGAACTAACAATTGTTCAGTCTAATCAAGGAAACTCTGGTCATGAATTCTGTCATAAATCAAAGGTAAGAGTGTAGCAGGATTAAGTAGTCTGCTGCAACACAAATGGATGTGCAGGGAGGATAAAAGAAGAATTTCATAAGTGATTCAGCTAACTGAGAGATGCTGAGCAAGTACAGAATTTAATAAGGATTCTACCGAATGTGGGTTGAGCACATATACATCATTTCCCCTAACAATGTAGCAGTGGCTTCAACCAGTTTAGCAGTAGCTGCAACTGCTCTCAAGCAAGATGGATAGTCTATGGTTACAGGATCTAATTGGAGACTATAATATCCAATAGGTCTCTGATGATTTCTATGTGATTGAGTAAGCATTCCTAGACATTTCTATTTCTTTCATGAACAAGTAATGAAAAAGCTTTGTCATAGCTAGATAGGTTTAAAGCCAGGGGATTGGGTAGAGTCGTCTTAAATTCATGGGAAGTTTCTATTTGTTTGGAAGTCCTTTGAAGAGACTCTGGGCTCTCTGTTTTAAGCAAAGCATAGAGTAGTTGAGCAATCAAAGAAATGTTTGTATTCTAGTTGCTGCAGTAGCCACAATGGCTGAAAAACCTCTAAGATGTTATTTTAATTTTTATTTTTCAAGGGATGGGTACAAATGGTTTGAAGTCTTTGTACATTTAATTGGATCCCCTGTGGAATTAGAATATGGTCTAAATATTTAACTGGGGTCTTTAAAAATTCAAGTTTATCTTTAGAGGCTTTGTGCCCTCTACCAGCCAAGCAATTAAGTGAATATATAGAATCTTCTTCACAGTCTGAGGCATTCCTGGAACAATGTAGCAAATCATCAGCATACTGAATGAGGAAAAATTTATTTGGAAACATTAGGTCCTCTAAATCAGCTTTTAAGACTTAGGAGAAATAGCCGTGAAATTCAGTAAAGTCCTGAGGCATGATGGTTCAGGTATCTTGGCATCAGTCCCAAGTGAAGACAAATAAATATTGACTGTCAGGGTGGACCAGGATACTAAAGAGAGCACTACATAGGTCTACTGGTGGTGCAGAGTTTAAGAGCTCAGGCTGCTAACCAAAACGATTGGCAGTTTGAATCCACCAGCTGCTCCTTGGAAACCCTATGGGAGTAGTTCTACTCTGTCAAATAGGGTCTCTATGAGTAGAATTAACTCAACAACAATGGATTTTTTTTACATAGGTCTACTATAGTAAAGACCACAGTGTCGGGAGGTATTAGAGACAACAAAAGATGAGGATTTAGAACTATAGGAAATCAGAGAATCACCAGATGATGGCCCTAAGGCCTTGGACAAATCTTCAACTCTTTCCATTAGGTTTCTTAACTGGAAGAATTGGAGTATTACATGGGCTAGTGTAAGGTTTCATTAGCCCTTTATTAATTAATTTCTCAGTTATAGGGCTTAATCCTTGAATTCCTCTTGTCTTAGAGGGTATTTAAAAATCCTGGAATTCATTTTGTTAGGTCAATTTGAACTTTAATTGGTTGTGTACTATGTATTATTCCCACCTTTGGGGAGGAAGAAGCCCATAAGAATTGAGACACAGAGAATAACTATAGGAGCCCTTGTTCTAAAGTAAAGGGATCCTTATCCATTGTCAAATCCTCTAAGTGACATAAGAGGTCTATTTGGGGTTTCTCCCAAAATTGTGCAGTTATTTCCCCCTTTTTATCAAACATTATAGAGTAATCCCACTTACTTAATAAATCTTGTCTTAAAAGACTGACAAGTGTAGTATCATGTAAGAGGAAGGAGTGGCTTTCAGAAAAGGATCCTAAGGACACTAACACTGGCATAGATTGGGGTGTATGTTGCACAATGTTAGAGACCCCTACAAGAATAGATGGATTTTGGTTCAGTCTTTGTTGAGTTTTGTAACTTATTTTTCAATTTACACCAGTCTTTTTTCCAGTGTCAAGGTTTTTTGCAATGATGGAACACTCCAGAAGAGAGTGGCCTAGGACTATTGCCTCTAAAAGGGGTTTGCCGCTTTTGGAGCTGCAGAGCCCTAATGTGATTTTGTTCCTTTGATTTATCAGAGTGGGCCATCTCTTCAGCTATATTAATAAGTTCAATTATGGGACTAGTCTATCAGGTCAGTCAATACTGCATTACTAAGGTTGCCAATTCTGGTTTAAGACTATTGATAAACATAGAATAGAAAGCTCTTCTGGCATTTGCAAACTCTAGACCAGAGGACTCAGAAAGCCTTAGTGAGACTTTCTTTAAAGTTATACAGAAACTTATCAGGTTCTTGTTTACATTCCTGAATCCTTTCCCAATCAATTTTACAGGGGACAACCTCTGGAATTATGTCTAGTAGTTGGTTATTTTATTTTTTTATCAATAGCCTTTGATTTATCATAATAGGCTGCTGAACTGATACGGTTTTTAGGATCAATTGATTCATTGGCATCTTTATAACTGGTGAAACTAATCCAATTTTGTGCCTCTCCTGATCCAACTAGCATATGGATTAACTATATAGATTAACCAGACTAGGTTGGTAGCCTGAAATAAAATGTGGAATTCCTGTTTAAATTTTTGAGGGTCTTGGATGGTTTTTGGAAACACCATAGCTATTGCTATTAATTAGTCTTTAGACCAGGAGAGAAAATAGTTACAGGGGTTTGTTTTCTCACACTTCAACTAGTCTGACCTTAAAGGGCATCTGAGACACCATAGGAGGTTTAGTGTCAAGAGGAGCATAATCATTTGCAAATGGGATTTCAGACAGACAAGGATTCTTTCCAGGATGTGGAGGGAAAGTAGGGTACAAAGATAGAGGAAGAGCAGAGGGGTAAGAAAGAGTAAACTCGTTGACTGTCTTGTGTGTTTCCTCCTTAAGAGACTTATTAATCTTGGTTAATTTGAGTACTGTGTCTTGTAAAAAAGCAAATTTTGAATCACTGACACTTTTTTAGAAACTTCTAAATACCAATCAAAATAGGTATCTTAAATCTTATGTTTAGTTATAAGGTTCTTTAATTTCGATTCCAGGGATAGCAATTTTGCCATTCAAGTGAACTCAAAAGTGGCCCCAAGTTAGACAAAGTGTCTTTGGTCAAGGAATACCAGAGTTCTAACTACAAACATGATGGAGGCCCATAAGTCTTGGATATGTAGCAGGACAAGCACTAGGGAAATCTGCAAGCTTAGATTTGGCAGAATCCATTACCACACAAAAAGACAGCTACAAATGTCCTCAGAGAGAAACTAGAATCTGTATAACAGGGAGCTGAGCTGCAACATAACTAGATGGAGGTCCAGATGCAAGAGGACTCACAAAATGGCCTCCTAGACTCCTCGCAGAGGTGGAGAGCCTAAAGGGTTCATCGGAATCCTTCGCTCATGTCCAACAAGAGATTTGAGGCCATAAGCTGTTGCTTCAGTCCCACTTCTGACACTAAGTAAATGGTAAAAATTAAACAGAGTTTCTGTAAAATAAAAGAAGAGTTTTATTCAGATTCAAAGATTTGCAAATCAGGAATTATCAAAATTAAAGTTCAAAATAGTGTCCTAAAGAAGGAGCACAAGCGCACTTCTTTTATTAGAAAATTTTACATACAAGGTGGGGAGAGAGAGGGTACATTTGATTGGTAGACATTCAACATGCTCTGTAAGAGTCACTGATCAAGAATTTCTGTTGTCTGGGGTACTCAAGCTTAGGCACAATTTGCTGCATTCCAGAGCTGGGTTCTTCTGTTTTCTGCAACGTTCTGGGTAGGCCATCTCAGAATGTTGAAGAGCAAGTTATCTCATTTGAAAACTTGGTCATAGGTTAATACTCTAAAAAGAAGAAGCAGGGGTGTAGGACAAAATGGAGTCTGATTCAGATCTATCAGCCATTTTAGAAAAGCACTTCAGTTTTAGAGTGCTCTTTCACAAAATACTGCAAGGAAAAAAATGCAGCCATCTTCATAACCTAGAATCTGAGTAGCAATAGATCAAGATTTTGTATTAGAAGTACAAAATAATCGTATTGTCTTATATCATTGTATTTTTGGGACCACAAAGAATATTCAACAAACTCTGGTAAAAAAAAACTAGTTTTTCCAATTTTTGCTTTTAAATAACATATTTATATTCATGATTTTTATTTTAATAGGGAGAATATCATTATGTGACTATCAAACATTTTCAACTGAATGACTATAAATTGTTTTCTTTAAAGCCAGCATGAAGACGATTTTTAATGGGTAAATAACATTTTTTCAGGTGCTTCATACATCAAAGGGTACCCTGGAAAATATATTTTGCATTTTCTGGCATGCACCAGAGAAGATCTGAAGAGATAAGTGATAATGCATGCTGCTTATTTCAGAGCAGTCTCACTGCTTTACCAAAAATTGGAAACGGAAAGAACAATATATTTTTTTTCCCCACACATCAGAAACACAAACCTACTTACAGATTTACATACAACATTAAAAGTGTTAATGTTTGTATTAATCGTGCAATACAAATTTCATAGCAAGGAAATTTATTGGTGTATACTTGCACTATGAAAATGCAAACAGCTAGAAAAATCAGTCTCTCAGCTGGGAAGAAAAAAGCAACTGAATAATACTGCCTGTGACCAAAAACTTACAATTCATTTCGTTCTTGAGGTGTGTCCGATTTTCCCGCAGCAGTTCATAGGAAATGCTTTCAATCTAGACTTTCACAGCTCCTTGAATTTTGAAACCCCACCAGCACTTAAGCAAGTTGCTGTCAAGCGTTCCAAATATTTATAAAGCTGTGAAACTTGTAGTAAAAGTTTAAGCTTGTATGTTGTTTAAAGTGGAATTTGTTTGTATCAAGAGGAATAAAACAGTCATATATAGCTCAAAATGTTGAGTCAAAATATATTAAAATTCAATTTTGACATTGAAAGAGCCAAAGCTTTTATAAATCAAACACAAGAATTCTTGTTCTTCAATTCAGCTTTGCAAATTAAAACAATAATTTTGTATTTATGATTTGAAACATTGAACAATAAAGCTGGATATGGACTTTAGAATTGGTACCTACCATTCGTATTTATACTTTAAGCAGCTAAAACAAAAACAAAATAAAAAACAAATTGGATTTAAATTAGTGAGCTTTATTTACTTGTAACAAAGAATGGTGATTTCCTGAAATATTAAAAACTATGTATCTTTAGATTTTAATATAGTGACCATAAAATAAGCTGTATCTATCAAAATCATATTGTTATATTTGAGAGTTCAATTAAAAAGCTTAGCAGATTTAATTGAATTAAGTATTTGTATAAACCAAGCAAAAGGATGTTTGATGTGCTCAAGTAGTAAAGTAAAATGCAGAGCTGAGCTATCTATCTTGCCTAAAAGATATGTTATGTTTCTTTGCAGTTCAAAAATTATTTACTGAAACTCTATCATCTTGATTTTTAATAACAATCATTATTTTGCAAATTAATAATTTTAACATAACAGGTTCATTTCTTAGAATATATTTTATGGACCCAAGTATGTTTGTGCTATATAATTTTAGATGCCTTAATGTTCTTTTAATGTAAAATCAATTTAGTAAATTTTCAGTTTAGCAGAATCTCATAGCTTCTTTCCTGGATTTAATTAAGGATTTATTTTTATGATTAAACAAATTTTCTGGCCAATTTCCAAATCAAAAAACTAATACTCTTTAAAATATATTTTTTCATTGAAATATGAATACATTCATATACTAGACTTAATTTAATATGTAAATCATATAATATATATAATTATATACTTTTCTAAAGAAATATAGTTATTGATATTAAGAAGATAAACATCAGTGATCTTTTAAATTTAGACCCTTTCTGTACATGTACGATCAATTATAATTTCTTGTTCATGTCAGCTAAGTTCTTTTACCTTCTCTATGTGTTGTTAAATATAATAGATTTTACACAATTAGGAATAAGTATGAATAATTACTGTTATTTCTCATATTTATACTCTGGAAAAGTATCTGTTAATTATTTGGTAATCTGTCAATGTCATTATGTGGAAGGTTATATATTATTTATCTAGATAATTAATTATTATTTATATTTAATTTTTTTTCTTATCATGATATAGAAAACACATTATAAAAATGAATTCTAATGTTCTCAGTGTTGTATGTCTGAAAGCTAAAGCATCAAAAGCACTTGCTTAGTACTGCACAAAAATATGCACACCACACTGTATTTTATGGTAGATATTCTTTCTTCAGTATTTTCACAGTTTCAGCTGAAGTGTCTAGTTCTCCCTTCATGCCTTTTGGTAATGTTTTGATATTACAATATTTAAGTTCCTAGAGCTTATCTGTTCATGTTAAAATTTTAGTGTGAAAATATATTTTTTGGAATATATAGCTCTAAAAGTAAAACAAATAAAAGGGATATTTTAGTAAATCTAAATTCAGCATTAGAAGGTTCATGTAAATTCTGAATTTCTATCTTTTATAAATAAGGAAACAATTGATATTATATGCATTAATGATAAGAAATGCACAATTTGATATACTGATACATGATAGTGAAACATCCGTTTTGACAAATATATTTTATATTATGTAATTATTTTTAAATATATTAAGTATAATCTGTAACATCTATTTTAGTTACAACTTAATGTGCTTCTCTACTAAATTCAGAAAATTTGATAAACTAAAAATATATTTGTTTTAATAATAATTGTTTTAGATATTATAATAATATATATCCTGATGGGTTTTAACTAAACCAATTTAGGTAGCCTAGTAGACTTAATAATGGTCATCAAAATATATCCACCTAAATCCCTGATATCTGTGAATATGCTACCTTGTATGGAAAAATGACTTTTTCAGCTATGTATAAGTTACAGTTTGTAAGAAGGGGAAATAATCCTGGATAATCTATGTGGGCCAATATAGTCACAAGGATCCTTATAAGGGGGAGGAAGAATTGTCACAGTCAGGCAGATTGGAAGACATTACACTGACGATGGCTGTGAACATGGAGGATGGGGCCATGAGCCAAGAAATGCAAGTAGACTCCAGAAGCTAGAAAAGAAAACATATTATCTCCTACAGGAGAGATGCCACCTTGTTGACACCTTGATTTAGCCCACTGAGACTTATGTTGTACTTCGACTTCAAGGGCTATAAGATAATTAATTTGTGTTTTTTTGCATGTTCGTTTTGTTTTCAAGCCACTAAGTTTGAGGTAATTTGTTACGGCAGCAATAGGAATCTAAGATAAGTATCTTATTCTTTCTGAAATAGTAAAAATAAACTTCAAATAATAAGTTGGATGAAGTCACTAAAAAAAAATGAATAAACATAAATCAACAACAACAGGCTTGGAGAAATGAGAATCCATAGTTGCTATGATACTTCATTTTAAGTTTACAGGTCTCACAACAACCAAAATTTATAAAATATGCAAAGGAAAAAAAATTATAACATATATGCAGAGAAAAAAGAAAAGAAAACTATAATAAGAACTACTTAAAGAAGATCCATATCTTAGGTTTAGCAGACTGATTTTAAAATAGATATTACAAATATGTTCAAAGAACTAAAGGAAACCATGTTTATAGAACAAAGAGAAATAGGGTGATAATAACTTAATGAATAGAAAATATCAATAAAGCAATACAAATATTTAAAAAGTGGAAATTCTGGAGTGAATAAGTAAAGTTACTGAAATAAGAAATTTATTAGAAAAGGAAAATATGAGCTATGAAAATAATCAATCAGAAAGCTTGAGAAAAAGACCAATTTGAGTATATGAACTCAAGGACAAAAGGAAAAAAATTAACAGAAATTTAGAGAAATGTGTGGCACCATTAAGTACATCAATACGTACATAATGGGACTGACAAAAGGATAGGAAACAGAGAAAGTGACAGAAAAATTTATTTGAAGAAATAATGGCTGATTATCCTCTCAAATTTGATGAAAAACCTCAATAGTCATGTCGAGGAACCTAATCAGACCCCAAGTAGGACAAACACAAAAACAGTGCCAGATAGTTAAACTATTTAACAGATAGATAAACTGTTGAAAGCCAAATATGAGGATAAAATCTTTAAACAATAAAGAAAAATAACTCATCGATAAAATGGAACCCCAATAAGATAAACAGCTGACTTCTCATTATGAACCATGGGGCCCAGAAGACAGTAGAATGACATATTCAAAGTACCGAAAGAAAAATGAATAAATAAACACACAGATAAACAAATAAATAAATAAATAAAACAAAAAGTCAATCAACCTATGACACTACATCCAGCAAAACTAGCTTCCAAAAAATAAAGTTGTGATGAAAACACTTCATACAAAGAAAAAATTAATTTGTGGCTAGAAGACTAACTTCACTGTAAATACTGAAGACCCCTCTTCATGCTGAAAGAAAGTGATACCAGACAGTAATTTGAATCCATATGAAAATGTAAAGAACACCAGTAAAGATAATTATGTTGGTTATTATAAAAGGGGCCTTAGGTGGTACAAATGCGTAAGTGCTTGACTACTAACTGAAAGGTTGATGGTGTGAACCCACACAGAGGTGCATTGGAAGACAGGCCTGGTGATCCGTTTCTGAAAGGCCACAGAGTTGAAAACTTGAAAACGCTATGGAGCAGTTCTACTTTGCACATATGCTGTAGACCTGAGTTGGAATTGATTCCACAGCAACTACCCACAACAACAACTACAACTACAAAAGGCAGCCTAATTAAACTTTTATTCTCCTTTCTTCTATTAATGGATTTAATACAATAAAGCATTGCATAGAACAGTATCCATGAAAATTTTATTATTGCAGAATGGATTAAAAAAAAAAGAGATTCAACTATAAGCTGTTGGATACACACCTTAGACCCAAGGACACAAATAGGTTGAAATTGAAAGGATGGAAAAAAAAATATTTCCTGCTGATAATAACCAATCAAGAGCTGGGGTGGCAATCTTAATATCACACAAAGTAAACTTTAAGACAAAATTTCTTAGATAAAGATGGACTTTATATAGTGATGAAAGGTTCAATTTATCAACGAGATTTAACAATCATAAGTACAGATAGATAAATTTATGTGCATATGTGCGTGTGTGTGTGTGCTTCCAATATCGAAGCATCTAAATACATAAAGCAAACATTGATAGAATTGAAATGAGAAATAGATACAGTAACAGTTGGTTACTTCAATACACCATTTTCAATACTGGGCAGAACATCTAGAAAGAAGATCAACAAGGAAACAGAAGACCTGAAGGACCTATAGACCAACCAGACATAATAGACATATATAGAACACTTTACCAAATGATGGCACTGTATACATTCTACTCCAGTGTACATGGATCATTCTCCAGGATAAACCACATTTTAGATCACAAATTAAGTCTCAATAAATTTAAAAACATTGAAATCATATAAAATATTTTATCTGACCACAACAGAATGAAGCTAGGAATAAGTAACAGAAAACAAAAATTAAAAAATTACACTAATACATGGAAGTTAACAACAGACTATTAGACTACCAATGGGGCAAGAAAGAAATCACAATTTTCTTAGAATCAAATAAAAATGAAAGCACAGTATACCAAAACCTATGGGATGCAACGAAAGCAGTACACATAGGGAAACTTACAGCAATATATGCCTTCATGAAAGAAGAAAGAACCATCAGCACACAAACCCTAGAAGATAAGCTAGATAACTGGGATCTTCTAAAAATCAAACACCTATGCACTTCAAAAGACTTCACCAAAAGAGTAAAAAGAGAACCTACAGACTGGGAAAAATTTTTTTGACAGTACAAGTCAGACAAAGGTCTAATCTCCATAATCTTACAAGAAAACCCAAAACCTCTACAACAAAAAGACAAATAATATTATTAAAAAATGGGCAAAGGAAATGAACAGACACTTCACCAAAGAAGACATTCAAGCGGCCAACAGACACATGAGGAAATGCTTGCATTCACTAGCCATTAGAGAAATGCAAGTTAAAACCACAATGAGATACCCTCTGACCCTGGCATTACTGGCACAAATCAAAAACACTGGGAATAACACATGTTGGAGACGCTGTGGGGAGATCGGAACTCTTATGCACTGCTGGTGGGAATGCAAGATGGTACAACCATTTTGGAAAATGAAATGATGCTTCCTTAGAAAGCTAAAAATAGAAATACGACACGATCCAGCAATCCCACTCCTAGGAATATATCCTAGAGAAATAAGAGTTATCACTCGAATAGACATGCACGCCCATGTTCATGGCAACATTGTTCACAATAGCAAAAAAGATGGAAACAACCTAGATGCCCGTCAACAGATGAATGGATAAACAAACTATGGTACATATACACACAATGGAGTACTACTTAACAATAAAGAACAATGATGAATCTTGTAAAGTATTTCATAACATGGGTGAAACTGGAGGACATTATGCTGAGTGAAATAAGTCAATCACAAAACGACAAATATTGTATGAGACCTCTATTATAAAAACTGATGAAAAAGTTTACACACAAAAAGTAAAGATCTTTTTTGGTTACCAGGGATGGGAGGGGTGGGAAGAAATACTCAATAGGCAATAGATAAGTGGTATCTTTGGTGAATGGCGAGACAGTACCCAATACTGGGGAAGCCAGCACAACATGTACAAGGAAAGGTCATGGAAGCTCCATAGACACATCCAAACTCCCTGAGAGACTGAATTGCTGGGAGGAGGGCTTTGGGGACCATGGTCTCAGGGGACATCTAACTCAACTGGCATAAAACAGTTTATAAAGACAGTGTTCTACACTCTACCTTGGTGAGTAGCATCTGGGGTTTAAAAGCCTGTGAGCAGCCATCTAAGATACTCCACTGGTCTCACCACTTCGGGACCAAGGGAGAATGAAGAGAACAGGATACAAGGAAATGATTAGTCCAAAGGACTAATGGACCACAGCTACCAAGGCCTCCACTGGACTGAGTCCAGTACAGCTGGATGGTGCCCGGCTACCACCACTCACTGCTCTGACCAAGATCACAACAGAGGGTTCTAGACAGAGCTGCAGAAGGATGTAGAACAAAATTCTAACACACAAAAAAAGACCAGATTTACGTACTTGAAACAGACTGGTGAAACCCCGAGAGTCTGGCCCCCAGACACCCTTTTAGCTCAGTGGTGAAGTTACTTTCAAGGTTCACCGTTCAGCCAGGGATTGGACAGACACATAAAACAAAACGTGACTAATGAGGCACAGCAATCCAGGGACAAGGACTAGAAGGCAGAAGGGGACAGAAAAGCTGGTGATAGGGAACCCAAGGTTGAGTAAGGACAGTGTTGACACGTAGTGGGGTAGTTAACCATTGTCATAGGGCAACATGTGTACTAACTGTTTAATGAGAAAATATTTTGTTCTGTAAACATTTATCTAAAGTGAGAATAGCAGCACAACTGGAAGAACGTAATCGATGTCATTGAATTGTGCGTGTAGAAATTTTTGAAATGGTGTATCTTTGGCTATGTATATTTTCACCAAAAAAAAAAAGGTCAAGAAGAGAGAAGGTTGACATGTCGTGAGGTTGTTAACCAGTGTCATAAAACAATATGTGCACTACTGTTTAATGAGAAACTATTTGTTCTGTAAGCCTTCACCTAAAGTACAATAAAAAAAAAAAAAAAAGAAAAAAGATCTCAAATCAGCAGCCTAACTCTACAACTTGAGGAACTAGAAGGAGAAGAGCAAACTAGGCTGAAACCTACCAGAAGAAAATCCCAGAGAGTCTGCAAGAAAACTTCTAGAGCTAATAGAGGGATTTAGTAAAATTTCAAGGCTACAAAATCAACAAACAAAAATCAGTTTTCCATACATACACCAACCATAGAAATCTGAAAAGAAGATTAAGAAAATAATTCCATTTATAATACCTAGGAATAAATTTAACCAGGGATGTGAAAGACTTATACAATAAAATTATAAAACACTCCTGAAAGAAATTTAAGAAGACTTAAGTGAATGTAAAGATATTCCATGTTCATGGGTTGGAATTCTTAATATTGTTAAGATGTCAGTGCTAACCAAAGACAGCTATAGATTCAATGCAATCTCAATGAAAATTCCAACAGCCTTCTTAACAGAAATGGGAAAAACAATCCTCAACTTAATATACAATGGCAACAGGCCCTGAATAGCTAAAGTAATGTTGAAAGAGAAGAGCAAAGTAGGACTCATACTTACTGTTTTAAAACATAGTATAAATCACATTGAATAAGGGTAGGGATGCAAATTCACTTGATGTAATTGCCGTCAATAAGTTGTACATCTGTAAAAAGTTGAATTGGCAAAGTTTGTGTGATAGATATATTTATAACACTCAAAAAAAAAAAAAAAAAAAAGAAAGAAAGAAAGAGTAGCTGCTGAGGCTCATTATGTACAACCAAAAACCTCATGGGATTTGGTTCCTTGGCTTGGAGGTTTACAGTCATGTTTTTATGACACAACCCAGTTAACTGACGTAATATCATAATAAGTGCTTCTGTTTTACCTCCTAGTTCATTGCACAGTGTCTAGGGTATTAACAGCTTGCAATCAGTCATCTAAGATGCCACAATTGGTCTCTATTTTTCTGCAGAAACAGAGGAAAAAAGAGAGTCAATAATAGGAGGAGGAAATGGAGTGTGTGGCTAATTGCCTACATAAACAATGGGCCCCTTTGCCATGGGGCAAGAACTGGATGGTGCCCAGCTACCAATACTGAACATTTTGATCAAAGATTCTATAGAAGAATCCTGATCAAATGGGGAAAAATGCAGTAAAATTTCAAATTTTCATGGAATTCAGACTTTCTGGAGCCAAGGAGGTTGTATGAACTCCTGAAATTATTGCCTTGAGATAATTTTTAAACCTTAAACCAAAAATATCCCCTGAAACTTTCTTAAAAGCAAACAATGGTTTAGCTTAATAGTAAAGAATGTCTGTCTTGAGCATTGTGCTCTTTTAAGATCTATCTATATGGAATCAAATTAACAACAGAAACTAGAAAGTTTACCTAGGAAACTTAGAGGGCAGTGTATATTATCATCAACAACAACAAAATTATTAAAAAAGAACATAAAAATTTGTATTGTTGAGCCTATACGATGAAATACTTTAACAATAACAGTACAAAGTGGGAGATGTGGATAAAAGTATTTTGAAGAAAGAAGATTACATGAGAGTCAAATCCACAGGAAAATTGATATATGATATATATATGTCTTTGAATCTTTAGTAAATATTTCTGTTTAAATAAATTCACTAGAGATTCATTCTTTCTTTCTCTTATCTTACCTGTAAAATAAGACTGAAAATAAGACTTTACATTTGATAAAGATAATAAATTCTATGAGAATATATTGAAATGATTTTACTTATACAGAAATAACTAATTAAAAAATCTGTCATATAATTTTGAAAATAATAATTATAGCTTCCAAATATGAAATAATTAAATTCATCATTTCAAGTGAATGTAAATATCAGATATTAGAGCATTTTGATCCATAACTTTTTTTGTTTTAAATATTTTATTGTACTTCAGGTGAAGGCTTACAGAACAAACAGTTTCTCATGTAACAGTAGTACACATGCTGTTTTATGACTTTGGTTAACAACCCCACAACATTTGATCCATAACTTTTGCAAAAAAAAAAAAAATATGATCTATTAACTACGTACATCAACTCTAGTCCTCTGGATATCAGTACATTGTTTACTATCCAAGAACTGGATGTTTCTTTCATTTTAATATTGAAATTGGGGGTTTTCGATATTTCTTGGAAGCTTTAAAATAGTTTCACTTGACTTACAATTCTCTGTTTAGCACGAATGTGTGTTTGGTGAATTATAGTTTATAAAACATCTTGTGCTCCATGGAGGACTACAAATGGATAAATATGAAGTAATAATAATAACTGACCTGATCATGTGATGAGCTAGGGTGTATTAACTACCGACTAGTTACAAAACAAAGACCCCTGGTGGTGCAATGGTTAAGCACTTAACTGCTAACCAAAAGGTTGTGGTTGAAACCCACCAGCTGCTTCGCGGGAGACAACACTTGGAGATCTGCTCCCATAAATATTTCAGCTTAGGAGATCTTACGGAGAAGTTCTACTCTGTGATACAGGTTTTCTATGAGTCTGAATCAACCTGACGGCACATAACACCAACAACAATAATTAAACACTCATTCAAAGAAATGTTAGTCTCTTAGGTACCAATGTTCATTTACAGAATTTCTTAATTCATGACAACTCTAAGCACTCTTATGAATCAGATGTTCAAGCCTTAAAAATTAAAAAAAAAAAAAATAGAACTTCCTATCTTTTCCGTTTTTTCTTACTGCACATTTTTTCTAGGTTCTTCTTCGGTTTACACACAAAATTAGTATTTTCTCTGATCCTTTGACAACCTGCTTCATTTTGGTTCCTGTGAAAATGTTTATTAGCCTCCATGATACTCTCCCTCCCCCCTCTCTTTTTCCTTTGACCATGAATTTAGCTCCTGATTATGGTCAGAACATCTCAAAGCATTTATATACAAGCATCTGGTATAATTTTATAACTAGAAACTTATAAATTATATAATGTAATTATAATCACTGAGCAAATATTCCTAGGAGCTGGACTATCAGAAGAAGAAAGGGGCATCAGGATTGGAGGAAGACTCATTAACAACCCACGTTATGCAGATGACACAACCTTGCTTGATGAAAGTGAAGAGGACTTGAGGCACTTACTGGTGAAGATCAAAGATCACAGCCTTCAGTATGGATTGCACATCAACATAAAACAAAAATCCTCACAACTGGACCAATAAGCAACATCATGATAAATGGCAAAAAGATTGAAGTTGTCAAGGATTTCATTTTACTCGGATCCACAATCAATACCCATGGAAGCAGCAACCAAGAAATCAAACAATGCGTTGAATTGGACAAATTTGCTGCAAAACACCTCTTTAAAGTGTTGAAAAGCAAAGATATAACCTTGAAAACTAAGGAGCGCCTGACCCAAGCCATGATATTTTCAATCTCATCATATGCATGCAAAACCTGGACAATGAATAAGGAAGACCAAAGAAGAATTGACGCCTTTGAATTGTGGTGTTGGCTAAGAATATTGAATACACCATAGACTGCCAAAAGAATGAACAAATCTGTCTTGGAAGAAGTGAAACCAGAATGGTCCTTAGAAGCAAGGATGGCAAGACTATGTCTCACATACTTTGGACATGTTGTTAGGAGGGATCAGTCCCTGGAGAAGTTGGTAGAGTAAGAGGAAGACCCTCAACGAGATGGATTGACACAGTGGCTGCAGCAAAGGGCTCAAGCATAACAACAATTGTGAGCATGGCACAGGACAGGGCAATATTTCGTTCTGTACTGCATAGGGTTGCTATGAATCAGAACCAACATGACAGCACCTAACAACAACAACAACAATTATGATCATATATTATGCCTATCTGTATTACTTTGAGGTACATATAACTACTTCTAAAATTATTTACAAATTAATAAAGATTGCTTACTGTTGTAAAATTCAAATATGAAGCATATGTTATTGGATAAATATAGATAGGTTCCTTCAATTAAGTATATAATGCATACATTAATTTTGTTTTATTTTTTAAATTCATGGAAGCATAACACATATCTGTTGCTTTTTTTTTAATTTTAGCAATATCTCAGAAAACTTTCTTCCTTAATATGTAAAATTATAATCTTGTAAAATACAATTTTTAATTGTGCATAGATACACAAAAATATATTATTGTAAGTATATCACAAGAAATATTGCTAGAAGCAGAATTGTTGAATTAGACGATACAAGCATTTTTTTCTCTATTTTGATAAGAATATTCATATACTCATTCCAAAAGCTGTGTAGATTTTTATTCCCACTACTGGTACAATGGTTAATCATTTGACTGCTAACCAAAAGGTCAGCAGTTTGAAACCACCAGCCACTCTTAGAAACCCTACGGGGCAGTTCTATTCTGTCCTATAGGGTCGCTATGAATCGGAATGGACTCGATGGCAATGGGAACTGATTGCATGAGAATGGTTTTCTTACACAGTCCCTAAAATCAGATATTCTAAAACTTTTAATTTGTATCAATCTGATGACCAAAAATATATTAATCATTTCAACTATATTTTCTGATTATTACTGAAGTTAATTTTTAAAAATATGTTTATATTTAAATACATCGAATCTGCTACTTAGTTGCTGGTTATCCCTGGAAAGGCCACATAATGTCTGTGAGCTCTAATTTCACCATTGGTATAGTGGCGGTAATGTGGATTTCGAAATCATCAATCCTTCCTTAGAAATCAGTAAGATCAGGCAAGTGTCAGGGTTATAGAAGATACTCTGAGTTCTTGGTGACAGTGGTTCTTCTCTGGCATAGTTGGGAGAGGGTGGGCTTCAGAATACAGTCTAGAGAGCAGAGACAAAATTCATTCTATGACTAAGCCACTAGATGCAAGGTAGTTCTGAGACTCAAAAAAAATAAAATAGATAAAAGGAGCACAACTATGAGTTGCTAATTATTTAAACTAGGGCAGTGTCAACAAAAAAGAAGAGCAAGGAAGAAAGTCACAACTTAATGGGGTGGTTACCTGGTTGAAATAACATTTTACTCTTACCAATATATGATAATAAAGAAATTCATAAAAACTTCATTGATGGAAACCAGATCTTCTAGGCAGTAGGTCTAAAACTACATTTGTACTTAGTGATCTTGCTTCACTGATTACATTTGGTATTTTAATAACATTACTTTAAAATAATTTTAGATTTTATATCCCATAAGCTCCTAAATGTCCATTATAAAATCATGAAGGAATAGGATATTAAATGAATATAACATTCTCACAATATAAGCAGGTATGGGACATTTTGTTTTATTAGTTTCAAACTCTGTAAGATCATTTCTCTGATTTCTAGCTCTTGGCAGTAATGTATGTTGTGATACTAATAAGTTAAAATTTACTTGAGCTGATTTTATAGAATTGAATCAGAAATTTAATGATATTAATCTTTGTTAAGAAAATGCATAGTAAAAATGAAAATTCTTCCGGTTTTCCCACCTGTCAAACACTAGAATAAAGGCCTAATTATTCTGTAAGATTGAGAAGAGTTAACTGATTTAAGATTTAAAAATCTAAATATTCAAAGAAAAAAATAGATATATTTATCTGGACAGAAATTGGGTTAAAGAAGTTTGTAAATTTCTTCGTGTTAGAGTGGTTGATAAAAACCTGAGCTATAATGCGGTTGCCAAAAATCTAAATAAACTTTATTATTACATAATAAAACAGCTCAGCTTTAAAACTGGTCAGTTTATTGATTTTACTGGCAAGGGATTTGAATGTATTTTCTTTGTTTGCTGTTAATTTCTTACTTTAAGAAACCAATCTGTTTCTGCCAATAGAGAATTAAACATAAGAATATTATTATAATCAGACATAAAATGAAGTGTGGGCTCTTGGCGTGTTTAGGATAAATTGCAAACACAGCTCTTCTATACTCCTTTCAAGTGCAGAAGTTATGAATGTAGACTATTTTGCAACTATTGTGATTTTTCTAGGTAATACAATTTCTTCAAAATGAGTGAAACAATTTCACTCTCAGTTAAGTTTCAGAGTCTAAAACTCATAGGTTCAATCTGGTCATGTTTTTTACTTTTGCAATTTAAAACGATCAAAATAAAGTCATACATCCTATTTCAAGAAGCATTATTCTCTGTACTTGCACACGAAATGGAGCAGGTGTGCGGAGAGAAGCTGTATAAATACATTTGTAGCTAGTGGTTTTCTAAAGGATCCTTGGTGGTGCAGGGAGTAAAGCAATCAACTGTTAACCAAAAGGTTGGTGGTTCAAAACCACCAGGGGCTCTGCGGGAGAAAGATGTGGCGGTCTGCTTCCATAAAGATTTACAGCCTTGGAAACTCTATGTGGTTGCTATGTGTTGGAATTGACTCCATGGCAGTGAGTTTGTTTGTTATTTTTGGTTCAGTAGTGTTCTGGTAAATGTTTAACAACCAGCTCTCAGAGAAAAAAATGTCCTAATTTACAGAAATTGCCCATTTCAAACTACTAACACGATGTAACTGAACACAGAGTTGGGAAGAAATGTGCAGTAGCACATCGTTATATTATATGTCCACCAAACAGATATACTAGATGTAAATAAACTGAAGTGCAGAGATAAAAACAAAATGTAGTAAAATAATAGGAAGTGATGAGTTTTGAGTACTTATTACTTTTGTTTTTAATATAATTTATTTAATTTTAAATTTATAATGTAATTGTTAATAATGGCTTTATTTAAACTGAGTCAGAGAATTCCTAGTAATTTAATTATCAGTCCTTTGAGAGCTTATATGGACCATTTCAACACATTGTTGTCTAATCACAGTTTTTCAAGAGCCAATGTGATAAAAGACTCTTGTTACTTTAGTGGTTGCATTTGATTCCTCAAAAAAAAATCTAGGCCAACAAACAGAAGAAACTTTAAACTAATATTTCATAATTCTTTGTCAATACTATCATTTAAAAGTTTTAAATACCCAGGAGATGTACACATAATTATCTTCAGGTGGATGAGATTTTATTTTTCCAACAAGGATTTCTGCATAATCCATATAGAATTTTATTAGATTGTTACATTATATTGAATTTTTAAACTTGTGAATTCATGTACCTATATTTACACAAACACATTCAAGATTGATAAACTGAATGATAAAGAATGAGAAAGAAAGGAATCCAGAATTAACTGTAAAGTTATTTATCAAAGTAACTGGAGGATGATTCCGCTAATCAGGATAGGTAACCATGTGTTCACTAAAACATATTTTCTTTTCCTACTGGCCATAAGATTACACTACTCCCCCAGTTTTCCTTGTATGGCTGACTTTTGACTACTAGGATTTGGGCAAAAAAATGAAATATGCCACCTGTAAGCCTTACCTAAGGAGGACTGGTTGCACAGTGGTAAACCGTTCAGTTGCTAGCTGAAAGTTCTACAGTTTAAACCCACCAGCCGCTCTGCAGCAGACTACTTCAGTAAAGATTTACAGCCTTGGAAATGGTGTGGGGCAGTTCTATTCTGTCCTGTATGGCCTCTAGGAGTTAGAATTGGCTCGATGGCAAAAGGTTTTTTTTTTTTTTATTTAGGCCTTACCTAGAAGGCCTGGTGGTGTAGTAGGTTAAGCATTGGGTTGCTAAACAAAAGGTCAGCGGTTTGAACCCACTAGCCACTCGATGGGAGAAAGATGTGGCAGGCAACTTCTGTAAGAATTTACAGTCTTGGAAACCCTATGGGGCAGTTCTACTCTCTGCTTACAGGGTCTCTTTGAGTCAGAATCAGCTCCATGGCAATGGGTTGGGTTTGTTGTTGTTTGGTGCCATTGAGGTGGTTCTGACACATAGTGACCTTACATACAAAACAAGTAAACACTGCCCAGTTCTATGCCATCCTCACAGCCGTTGCTATCTATGTTTGAGCCCATTGTTGCAGCCACTTGTCAATCCATCTCATTGAAGGTCTTCCTCTTTTTTGTTGACTGTCTACTCTACCAAGCCTGATGTCCTTCTTCAGAGACTGATCTCGCCTGATTACATGTCCAAAGTACATGAGACAAAGTCTCGCCATTCTCGCTTATAAGGAGCTACTGGCTGTACCTCCAAAACAAATCTGTTTGTTCTTCTGGCAGTCCACAGTATATTTAATATTCTTTCAAACACTATACTTCAAAGCCATCAATTCTTCAGTCTTCCTTATTCATTGTCCAGTTTTTTCATGCGTATAAGGTGATTGAAACTACCATGGCTTGGGTCTGGTGCACCTTCGTCCTCAAAGTGACATCTTTGCATTTTAATACTTCAAAGAGGTCTTTTGCAGCAGATTTGCCCAATGTGATACAATCTTTGATTTCTTGACTGTTGCTTCCATGGGTGTTGATTGTGGATCCAAGTAAAATGGAGTCCTTGACAACTTCAATATTTTCTCCATTTATCATGATGCTGCATATTAATACAGTTGTAAGGATTTTTGTTTTATTTTGAGATGTAATCCATACTAAAGGCTATAGTCTCTGATCTTCATCAGTAAGTGCCTCAAGTCTTCTTCACTTTCAGCAAGCAGTGTTGTGTCATCTGCATACCACAGGTTGCTATTGAGTCTTCCACCAGTCCTGATGCCTCATTCTTCGTCATATAGTTCAGCTTCTCAGAATAATTTGCTCAGCACACAGATTGAAACAGTATGGTGAAAGGATAGAACTCTGATAATGCACACCTATCCTGATTTTAAACCTTACCACAAAAAAAAAAAAACAAACCTGTTGTCTTCAAGTTGATTCCTACTCATAGAGACCCCATGGGACAGAGTAGAACTGCCCCACAGATTTTCCAAGGCACACCTGGTGGATTCAAACTGCTGACGTTTTGCTTAGCAGCCATAGCACTTAACCACTATGCCACCATACCTCACAGTATCCCCTTATTCTGTTTGATTGACTGCCTGTTGGTCCGTACACAGGATCCACATAAGTACAATTAACTGTTCTGGAATTACCATTCTTTACAATGTTATATATAATTTGTTATGATCCATACAGTTAGATGTCTTTGCATAATCAATAAAACACAGGTAAGAATCTTTCTGGTATTCTCTGCTTTCAGCCAAGATCCATCTGACATCAGCAATGATATCCCTCATTCTGCAGCTGGTCCCTGGTCTTATTATAACTGATGATACTGAGCTTCTCCATAATCTCTTTCCACAGATGGAGTCCATTTGATTCCTGTGTATTCCATCGAGCAATATCCACATGTATAGTTGCTGTTCATATGTTGAAAAAAGGTATTTGCAAAGAATAAGTTGGTGGTCTTGCAAAATTCTATCATGTGATCTCTGGGATCATTTCTGTCAGGAAGGTCATATTTTCCAACTACTGATCCTTATTCTTTATTTCATACTCTCACATTCCAATCACCAATAATTATCAACGCATCTTGTTTGCATGTTTGATCAATTTCAGACTGCAGAAATTGGTAAAAATCTTCAGTTTCTTACATTGAAATTGGTTTGAGTTTAAGCCTTACCTTTTAACAAATATGTGTGTGTGTGTGTGCTTTTGAAAGTACTAAAAAAAAACAGAATCACGTTTTTGCATTCAACATTAAAGCACTTGAAGAAACAGTGCACAAAATACCTCATTTTGTCAAAATATTGGATATCAATTGTATATAAATTAAACGTAATATCTTCTTATTTTCAACCACCAAGGCATTTTCCTCCTGTATCATTAATGTTGCAATTATTCTTGAACTTTTCCTGTATACTATTTTGTTTACCTGACAAAATCAGAGATTTTTTTTTCACTTTATTTCTACTGTGGAATCTACTATTATCTAATTCATAGAAAAAAATTTCAATAAATGAATACTTATTCATGGATTTTTAGGAAATCAGCATGACTTCTAAGAGAAAGAGCTTAAACCAAAACCCAAAGACCTAGATGCTACTAGTAGCTCTAACACATACTAGCAGTGAAATTGAGCAAATTATCCAATCTCCCTAATCAGATTCCTTATTTCATAAATATTATTAAAATTGAAAATCTCAGAAGTTGTATTTGAGTAACCAGTGAGATAATCCCAGGGAAAATATATGGCTGTAAAGTGTTAATGTAAGTGTCATTATGATTATTTTAATAACAAATATTCTTATTTCAAGTTTAAATGGTGCAAACGGTTAATGCTGAACTGCTAACCGAAAGGTTAGAGGTTTAAGTCACCAGAGTCACCTCAGATAAAAGACCTGACAATCTACTTCCAAAGAATCAGCCATTGGAACCCTGTGGAGCACAGATTTATTCTGACACAAGTGGGGCCACCATGAATAGGAGTCAACTTAATGGCAAAAGGTATAAAGAACATTAGTTAAATTAGATTTTCTAAGACTAATCACTTAAAAATGTTTAGTCCTCAACAAGAAATATAACCAGCAGTTTCACTAATGAATACTGTAGTTTAGTTACAAAAATAACTTTAAAAATCTAAATCTATCTTTCTAAGAACTTTTTTAGCAAGTTGCTACCTTTCAAATTTTCAGGACACATATATATATATATATATCTGTATATAACAGTTAATTCTGTTTTGGATTTTCTTAAGTTATTCTTTATTAGGTGATATTTGTTGTCACTATTAGAGGTATAATGAACATGAAACTAATGATTATTTTAGCTTACGTCTCTAAAGAGGAAGTTTTTGAGAAGTTCAATATGTATACATTTTTACAGTTATGTTTCATTAACTTGTATTAGAATTAAGATCATTGTTATGTATACAAATTTGTATTTTAGTACATGTTCTTGTGATAGCCTAGGAAGTGTAGAAATTATTAAATTGTATTGCTTTTTATTTTTATTATTGTTATTTTATAATTCTTATTTTAAAAAAAGAATTTGATCACTTAAAAATTAATGAAGTTGAAAACTGAATATAGCCAACTGTCTCTATGAACTCTTTCTATTGATTTCTATTTTTAAACATCTATCCTGATCTTTTAAAGATTACTCCCTTAGGAGACAATTTGATAGGTGCTTTGGACAGGAGTTATGGGTACCACCAAAAGTTATATTTTGGAATCAGATAGGCTGTGTCACCCTCACTCCCTATATACGTGCTCCTAGCCAAATCACTTAATCTTTTAAAGCCCTCAGTTTTCTCAGGTGTGATAAGAATAAACTCATCCACTTTAGTGGATAAATGAAATAATGTAGTTAAATACTTATTACTCATATATTATATTTAGTTAAATCATATGGTCTATGTCATACTGGCTCAGAGTTGTACACATCAGTATGAACTCATATTTAATTTAATAGAGATACATATAGATTGATACATACAGAAATATTTGTGGATATGTGCACATACATGGTTTAGTATACACATGTATGTTTTCTTCTTTTGTCAAACATAAAGGGCCTAGAAGCAAGAACACCCCATTAGCAACTATCACTTGAATCCAGGTCTTGGTTTCTAACACCGTTATTCAATAAAAGAAGTCAGAGTTTCTTGGATAAATCACTGATTGTAGGGTTTGAAAGGGAATATATAAGTTGAACCTTGTAATGCCAGAAAGTAAAGAAATTCTCAAAACAAACAAACAAATCTCCTAAAGATAGGGATATGCCAAAGAAACACAGGAACCAAATGAGAGAGCTTTATATTGTTGGAAAAATATGAGAAACAATATAAAAATATAGGATGGGACCATAACACAAAATCCATAATGATATAAATAAATGAGAGAAGAAAGAAAGAAAAGAAGGAAGAAATGAAGAAGAAAGGGAGGGAGGAAGAATGGACAAATATCTCATGCAGAAAAATATCCAAATCATTTATATAGATACTTCCCTCTCAAAGAGGAGGAGCTTAACTCTCTGCTCCTTAAGGGATGCCTATAATGGCTTCTTTCTAAAATGTATAGCATGGAAGAGGGCAGAGGGAAGGAGTAACTTTACTGTGGAGAAACCTTACAAATTACACTTCAGCCAGGTGATCAAGGTCAACGGGAATAGTGGCGTCATGTTGACAGCAAGTACGCTGAGATGATGTAATAAGAATGGTACTTTACCTCTGTATTCTTCCTCCTCAAAACCCCTTAACTCCAGTCTAGGCATGAGAAAAGCATCGCACCCTGAGGGAGATGCTACAAAATCCCTGAGCAGCACTCTCAAAATGTCAAGATCATGAAAGATAAGGAAATTCTACAGAACTTTCACAGTCTAGAGTAACAAAAGCATATGTGATGACTAAATGTAATGTGATATCATGGATGGGAATGGCTATTAAGGGTTTGGGATAATGGTGTAAGGAATATAAAGATGGATCAGTCTGAGTTTATTGATATGGGCCCACTAAGCACAGATTCTTCATTCCATGTTTCAGCTGGAGAAGTTAGGAAAGGATCTAATAGTTTATTTGCTTGGGTTACTGAAGCATGGATTACGTGGTAACTTACACAAAATCAAGCTGAAGTACCAGACTTGCCTGGGTATACTATAGATGGTTTCCAAAGGCTTAAGGAAACTGGCATGTCTGAGCGGATTTATCAGGTTAGACCCACAGACTCACATATGGAGTACCCAGAGGACACAGCCTAAGACACATTGAAACATATATGGGAATATTAATTAGGATTGTATTAGATGTAATTTGGGGAGAAAATAAATCTTACAATATAAAGCATTCCTTCTAACAAAGAAGTAGGTCTCTTAATTCTTTTATGAGTTTTATTATACCTTTTGATAAAATTTTTAAGTTTTCTTCAAATAGCTTTATAAATGTCTTAGATATAATCTTCATGCTGTGAATAAAATAAAAGATATAATTTTTCCTTTTATTTCATTCTGTTTCGTTGTTATTTATGTACTGAAATAAAAGTTGATCATTATTTTGTATATAATACAACACTGGACCTTTTAATCATTTGTGATATTTCTACAGTCGGTTCTTCTGAAACGTTTATACTTTTATAGCTTGGTAGAGTAAATAATTTGTCAACATTCTTATTAATATAAAATGTTGATCTAGATCTCAAAATCATTAAAGTGCTCAATAGAGAGTGAAATTAAAGTCACATCTTTATTTTCATAATGCATAGGTATGAATTAAGTTTATAAACCTACCATATAATATGCAAATGTTTAAGAATCTGATTTTGTTTAAAATTTAAGAATTTGATTGTTGGTGTACTATAAATATATTTGAAAGTAATAATAATATATTTATTTTAATATCTTTAGCAGCTTTATTTCATTCATTTAGCATATTTTGTGGGAGATTATATATGCATGTTCTGTTCTAATATAAATCCCCAGCCCCTTTTTCATGTAATAATTACTTTACATTTGTGAAAATTGAAGTAGCTATTTGGAATCTTCACCTACAATATCTGACCACACAAGTAGAAGTGAACTTAGGTTAAGGGAACCCAGTTCAGGCAAGGATGGGACTACAAATCTGCATTCTTTTAGTACTGCTTAAAATAAAATTTGTGAGAACTTGTTTGAAATTTAAAGAAAATAGTAGCTATTACAATGAAGCTGGCTCTAGCCTTTTATAGCTTTTTATCCTTTATGACTGCTCTGTTCCCTACGGTGTATCTGTGAAGTGCAGAAAAAGTTCACAGTAGATGATTATACTAAGGCACCAAAGCCGCTGGAGTGTGAGATAATCTTCAGAGCTGAGAATTAGTGTTTCAGGGCAACCTAGAGGGAAACCAAAGGTGTTATTCCTTCAGCAAAATTTAACACCTAAGACACACATGAAGCTATAGCTCTTTATTACTGCTCTTATCCATACTTTTGACTCCTTGATTACACGTTAATAAAGGTTGTTTTTTCTTTCTTTCACTGATGCTGCTTAGTTGGTACAATGTAAATTCCCAAGACTAAACAAGTAGAACATTTGATCATGTTAGTATAGCTTTGACCATTGGCAATTCCATGCAAAGGTTAAGAAAACAAAGTGATTCATTACTCAATCTTTGAAGTACATAGGGAGAAATCCAATCAGGCTTAGATTTTTCCACCTTCCTAAATATGATGTCAACACTCAAGGAAATGAGTATTCCTCATGTGGAGAAGCCACACAGAGTGTAGAAGAGGATTATAATGGAATAGATAAGGACATATTTAAAGAGAAGTTGTGTTTTGATTTGAATGTTATGGTGGTCTATGATAACTTACTGAATCAGAACAAAAGGTTCTTTGCCATTTTCACTGTTGATAAAGAGGGTATTTTTTACTTTTATGTAAATGGTGTATTTTACTATCTCTAGTACAAGGCAGAAAGATATTTTAGTGTTATTTATGAATTGCTTCAAATAATAATTTATATACTCAATTTTTTACCTCAATTAACCCATAATGAGCACACTAATGGATCATTCTTTGCTATTTTAAAAACTTATTGGTTATTATATTTATATTTGTGATTCAGTGTAACTTTACCACTATGATGCCTAAGCCAGCTCTAGAAAATAGCTTCACAGCCATAATTAAGCAATATGTCAAGTGCAGTTAAATTCCACACTTATAATATTAAGGTTAACCTGAACTAAATGTCTCTGTCTTTTGACCATGTTTTGAAGGAACAAAATCCCATATTTGTAACAACTTGAAATATATAGAAGGAGCCACCAAATATTTTGTAAGTAAATATTGTATAAATTATTATGTCTGTATATAATTTATAAATTTATAAAATTCATAAATTATCAATGTTGTCACTGTTAGATGCCACCAAGTAAGTTCTAACTCATAGTGACACTATGTACAAGAGAATGAAACACCAGCCGGTCCTGAGCCATTCTCATAATTGTTATGCTTGAGCCCGTTGTTGCAGCCACTGCATCAATTCATTTTGTTGAGGAGCCTCTTCTTTTTCATAAATCATTAAGAACAGCAAATGTTAAGTTCTATATAAAAAATTCCACATATGAGCGCTTGTGTTCATCGAGCCCTGCCCCACCCCACCATGTGTCCTGGCAGCTCTGGGAATCATGACCAGTATCCTTCAGTTGCTACTGCAGTCTCTGAGGCTCAGAGGCTTTCTTTGCCCCTGCAGACACCTGTCATCCCTAGGCAAGAGTGAGAGGTGCATTTAAGCAGGACAAGATGACTAAAGTAAGTGATCAAAATAAACAGATGACCTTCCGGTAGAAGAAAAAGCAGCAGAAATAACTGACATGGAACTCAAAAGACTAATATCTGGGCTCTCCAAGTGATTAGGAAATAGATCAAGGAAAATGCAGACAAAAGCATGGAAAGCACAGAAAAAGTTAACCAAAATATAGCCAAAATCAAGGAAAACACAGACAAAGCAGTAGAATTCAGGAAAATAATACAAGAACAAAACATCAAAATAAGCAATTAGAAATTATACAGAAAGAGCAACTGGAAATCATTTTCAGAAATGGACAACTTAATAGAAGGTTTAGGAGCAAATCTGAAACAATAGAGGACAGAATCAGCAAGATTGAAGATAAATACATGGATGACCCTTTGTTTGATGAAAAATTAGAGAAAAGAATGAAGAAAAATGAAGAAAACCTAAGAATTATGTGGGACATGATCAAGAGCAAAAATTGGGGCATGACTGGAGTTCTAGAATGAGGGGAGAAAACGGAAAACACAGAGAAAATTGTTGAAGATTTGCTGGTACAGAACTCCTCAAATATCATGAAAGATGAAAAGCTGACCACCCAAGAAGCTCAGTGAATCCCGTATAGACTAGACCGCAAAAGAAAGTCACCAAGACGTACTATATTCACACTTGCCAAAACCAAAGACAAAGAAAGAATTCTGAGAGCAGCTTTAGCAAAATGAAAAGTCACTTACAAAGGGGAAAAAAATATGACTAAGCTCTGATTAATTGGCAGAAACAATGCAAGCAAGAAGGCAATGGGAAAATTTATACAAAATCTTGAAAGAAAAAAAAAAAAAAACGCCAGCTAAGAATAATATATCCTGCAAAACTCTCAAATACGATGGCAAAATTAAGACATTTCCAGGTGAACAGAAATTAAGGTAATTTGTAAAACCCAACCCAAACTTACAAGAAATAATAAAAGGAGTCCCTCTGTTAGAGAAACAACAACATCAGACATCAACTGGAGTCTAGGACACAGGTCAGCATCAGCCAGATACCAACCTAGGTAAAGAACTCTCAGTAATAAAACAAAGCTACAAACTTAAAACAGAAACAGAGACATCCGTGTGTAAATGTCAACAACATCAAAACAAAAAGGGTGAATAAATGGTGTAGGTATAGAACTTTCAAATAGAGAGGAAATGAAGTAATAAAAGACTGGTTCAACTTAGGAAGATAAAGATAAATTTCAGGGTAACCATAAAGGAAGTTAACAAACCTACTCATCAGAGGAAAAAAGAAGAAAAACAGAAAAACTCAGTAAACACAAAATATAACAAAAGAAAAGAAAAATCCACAAACAAAAGGAACTCAGCACAGGAAAATAAGAGGAACAAAGAAAACATCAGCATCACAAAAAAGCACAACAATATGACAATAAACTCATACCTATTGATAATCTCATGGAGGTAAATGGCTTAAAGTTGTTTTTTTAATTAGAAATCATGCTTTTTGAATCTCACTTTCATACATACCCTTGTTGTTTTGTTTTGTAGGGTATAACTTATAGTTGGAAATATGAGCTACTGAACTCTCACATGTCATTTAATTTTTAAAGGGTAAATTATACCAGTGGATTATGGTTAACACAAGTGCTGATTTGGTTTTGTCTTAGCCACTTCTGCCATTTTCCTACCTAATGGCAAGTCCACTCGGTGGAACTAGGAAAGCAACACACTGGGTGTAAGGACAACACCCTACATGAAGAGACTGAAATCTGAACTGGCCTGCAGGTGTGCTTCAGAATTCTGGCATCATTAGGGTTGGCGTCACCCAGTACAGTAACTCTTGGTGTCACCACCTTCCCTCCCCAGGGACCTCCTCCTGTACCAGACCATACAAAATCCTTAGTAATGTTCATTGTCAATTTTAATCATATAATATGTGCTATAGTTGTAAATTTCTTAAACATAATATTTCTTAGATTATATGAATACTAATAACAAAATTGTTTTGTAATATCTATATTAGTTATAACATTATTATATTAGTAACTACGCAGAAGCCTTTTTTGATTTTTCTCCTTCTTTTACTTTAATTGCTATTTCATCCTCAAAAAAGTTATTGATATACATTCACAAATACTAAATACCAGAATATTGGAGCTAAAACAGCAGGAAATTTGACAAAATCAGTGACTATAAAAACATTGGCAGCAACAAAAACAATAGCACGTGCATGCAGTGCATGCAGATGAAATGAAACCACGTGATTCCAAGCATCATTGTAATTGGATAATAATGACAGTTCTGAACGGAGCACATTAGACGGTTCACAAAGTAAATTAACATAGAGTTTTAGACTTGTAGGTATACTGATACATGTAAACTGGGCTTACAAAAAATGTTCTTGTTTTTAAAACTAACTACAGGGATATTCTTATAAAAAATAATAAAGTTCTGCTGAAACACTGAAAATAAATCCCATATATGCACACATATATCTATAGCCTTTCAATCACCTCCATTTAGCATTAGTTTTGGGAAAAAATTAATAGAGCAATCCTTTCAATAATGTGTTTTCATGAAAAAAGTTAGGTTAAAAAATGAAGACGTAATTTAGAAATAGATGGAATAAATTTCAAAAAATAAAAATTGAGAGCAATCTGAGAGAAAGTAAAGACTAAGGAGCCCGGAAGTGCAACAGCGTACAACAGATCTACTCGTGATCGCTCTAAGCAAATTGACCACTTTTGATCACATTTAATTTATTACAGTGATACTGAACATATTGCCACATCCCCCATAATTCTAAATGTATATCATTAGAAATCTGACACAGAAGCAATTTAACTCTTTTCCCTATTAATTATAGTATAAGAACATAAATTTCTCTTAGGCCTTCACAGGTTTTCCATATTGCTACAAAATCATAGTCTAGGTGAATTATTTGGAAATACTTTTTCCAGTTTTTTTTTTTTTTTTTTTTTTTTGTCTTTGCAAATATGCCTGGGTCTTCTAATGACTCTGTGGCATTTTCACAACAGGAATTGTCATTAAATTTAGTTTCAGGCATTAAAGTATCAAGCCAAGAATGATTAGAGATGATAGGAAGTAGTAAAACACCTTCCATTCCAAACTGTCTTTACTTAATACAAATTGAGTCTGCTTTGCCTTTAAAATGGACCCATTAATTATGTGCTGGAAACTCCAAGAAAAGTCCCTGCTGTTTATAGAATTGAGAATTCGTTGCTGATTGGTCTTGCAAGAACTGCCAAGAGATAATAAAAAGTGATTTAAGGGGATATGAAAACAAATTCTTCATGCTGTTTGATGCATTATTTCAGACATTGTGAGTAATATACAATGGCAGATAATTCTTTAACTATGCTGGTATCTGATAAAGTATCTGTTTTATTAAATCTTTATTTTGATTCTTTCAAGTACCTAAACTGTTCCCTACTAGAGATCTCTTTGTAAACAATATTAACTCAGTTTTTAGCTTAAGTATTGTTTGATAAGCTGCATCTCGATTATTTCGTTTAGCCACCTGCAATAACTTGAGATGTCTGTGCTTTTTTCCCAATAGTCATACATACCATAAACCTAGAAAGAAAGTTAAGTTTTCGGAAAATCCACACTTAACTTTTCATGCAATTTATTTCTTCCATGGAAAATTGCACTTGTAAATATAATTTGGTTACACTTAAATGAGAATGAACCTCGAGAACTGTGGGGATATATGCCACTTAAACATGGCTGCACTATTGACAACTGCAGCCCCCACAGGCCTCTATGCTGCACAGCATGTTGAGACTTGTCTCTAACTTGTTGAGACTTGTCAGGATTTGTTTTCCCAAACCTATTGTCCCTTTACTGATTGGCTTGTTTACCCGAATTCCTTCTCCCTTGCCCACACCCAAAGCCCATTGTTTTGTTAATTGCTTTATTGCTTGCTGTATTGACTATAAAATAAACTCCTGGGACTGAAGCGGGGTCGACTCCTCAGAGTGACCCTCCTGGCCCCACTTCTCTGTAAGAGTTGTGGCATGGTTACTGTCTCCGCTGCTCACTGCGACAGATGGTGCCCTGTGTGAGGGGCTGCGACTGATGGTGCCCCGTGTGAGGGGCTGCGACAAGAAAAAAGAAGTACGGTGATGGAAAAGGTAATAAACCATCCAAATTCTGCTCCAAGGCAGGACTTCTCTCAACAGTTGGTCATGCTGTAATCTGGCAGAACTTCCCCTCTCCACTCTTTCACACAATACCTGAGCTGCAAAGAATCACACTATTTTTGAGGTCCACATATCTAATGATTGATCAATATGGGGGTATAAAGTCTTGCCTTTTTTGCTCAAAGCAAGAAAACCCTGAGGGGTGAAATTTAAACGCTTCAGATCTGCGTATGGGGTGGTCCAAGGCTATTGTTCAGACCTACACTGCAACTCACATTTTCTCTCTGACCAATCCTGCTTCTTTAATCTCCTTTCCACAGATGTTGATTCCAAAAGACATTCCCTAAAAATTATCCTACATGCTAAGTCAGCTCCCCAGAAAAGCTAACCTGTTTACAGGTAGTGCCAGAAATGATCCAAGAAGGAAGTGATAATATGGGATTTTGGAGCTAAGTCTCTCACTGCCAGATGGCAATGAACACCCATCACTGTTAGTAGGTACAGCACAGATAGATCTTCAGAAAACATGATATTCCAACTGCAAACATTCAGCGGTGATAAATTGTGACGGCACACCTGTGAAAAAGAATGCACTGGCCAGAGTGGATTAAGCAGGTGTTCGAGAAATATGGGAGAAATAGTAATTTCAGGACAAATGGAATTGGGTGTCTCTTGCTAAGCTTTACTGAACTCTAGACAAAGATAATAAAAAGCTGAGAATGATTAATAGGTAAATGAAAACCTTTGTGAATGTTAAAGAGTCTTCTTACAGCTTAAAAAGAGAATCTCATTTCAAGCAGATGAAAGGCAGAGGAAGCTTACAACCAGGCCCAGGACTTAATCATCAAAGTATCTGAATGTCAAAGAAGGTTTAAGCTCTCAAAAAAAGGTATTTTTTCTATGCCAAAACACAGGTTGTGGTTAGAAAGAAAGAGACCCAGAAACATGGGATGATAATACTGAAGTTGTTGCTCCTCTGCATTTTGATGTCTTGGATATTTCTGAGCCCTTAGAAATGGTGCCCGCCACTTTCTATTAACAGGTAGTGAACCCTCTTGCTTAAAGACAAATGAAGATTTACCCCTGTGAGACAACATGTGTCCCCCTAAGGACTTACTACTATTCCCACTCACAGCCACTAGATCTGTAACTAGTGTGAAGTAGCAGCATTATACAACTGGGAACATACTAGAGGTAAAAAAATATATTACAAAGTAAATTCTAGCTAGCATGTACAAGCAAGAGCACAGACAGTAAGCATACGAATAAATTTTGAGGGCATTTGATTAAGGGGGCTTAAATAGAAGAGTGGATAAGGGAGAATTCATTAATCTGTGAACACTCTCCTATGTCTTCTGAGACAGAGTTTTAACATTCTGTCAAGGGCACCATGAGACAATGTAAATTTGATACTTGTATGGCTCCTAGAGGCATGGAAAAACTGAAGGAGATTTAAATGCCAGAATTGCTGTCAAGATTAAAAGTAATGCAAGGCTCAGTGGCATAAGTATATTCTAGAATAGAAGTAAGGAGGGAAAACCCATCAGATGATTATGTTTTATGGGAAAGCTCAAGTGATATACCACTCACCAAGGCCATAATAATGCCTTGGTGAGAGGCACCCCTTGTCACTAAGAGTTTTAGTGTTGGGACTCCTCTGTAGGCCAGGTTTGATAGTAGGAGAGGGTATGTGTGTGTGTGTGTGTGTGTACACATATACATATATATAATATATAAAGAAACAAACAAAGCTAGGCTCATTTATAGCAAAAGAAATGAGAGAACCCTGACACAGTAGAGGCCAGGTGGCAATAATTACGCATCTTAATACAGGTCAGAATAGCAGCCAATGAGGCTAAATTAGAAAACAATAATGGAAATGTTTAATCATGGAAAAATAAATAAGAGGAAAAGTTTTTTTCTACCATCAAAAGAAATAAAATATGAATGATAAGTACACCAAGGACCCTGCTGCCACAGAGTTGCTTCTGACTCATGGTAGCAACCCTATAGGACGGAGTAGAACTGCCCCATAGGGTTTCCAAGGAATGCCTGGTGGATTCAAACTGTCAATGTTTTGGTTAGCAGCCTGAGCTCTTAACCACTGCACCACCAGGGATCCAGACCAAGGGTAGCTGTCTCAAAAAAAAAAAAAAAAAAAAAAAAAAGCCATGATTCCTTGTCCAGTTTTTATACCTGAAACTGTTTTCAGACCTTAGAACAATGCTGCATCTCCAAGAATAAGGACCCTGCAACACCATGACAAGTACATGTAGTATTAATTATCTTAAACATTCTTCAAAAATTTATAATCATTTCTGTGGTCTACACCTCAACACTAAGGAAAGTGAAATAGCCATATATTTCAAAGACTGCTAGACACAGGGTCAATTTTTTATTAATAAATGGAGACCAAAATGTTCACAAATGAAGGCCAAGTGATATAGACTTTCTGGACGAGGTCAGTTCACAGTGGATGAGCTGGATCCACGGACACTTCCACTATTCATTTCCCTTCCAAATGTGTGACTGCAATAAACATATATTTCATACTTGGTGCAATCAGCTCTTTGAGTCCTTGCCTTGTTGATTAAGATTTATCATAGTACAGAAGGATAAGTCGAAGCCATTTAAACTGCCCTTACTTATATATAAATATATATTTAAAACCAGTTGCTGTTGAGTCACTTCCAAATCTCCATGTGAGTCAGAATAGCTTCATTGCTCCATAGGATTGTCAATGGCTGAATTTTTGAAGTAGTTCAACAGGACGTTTTTATCAAGCCACCTCTGGATGGACTAGAACCTCAAATTTTTTGGTTTGCAGCCAATTATGTTAACAGTTTGCACCACCCCGGGACTCTGTATGTGTATATATATATATATATATATATATTTGTATGTTCTTGTTAGTTACCATCAAGCTAGCACCCACTTATGATGAACTTATGTATAACAGAATAAAAACTTTTTCTGGTCTTGTCCTGTCTTTATGATTGCTGATATGTTTGAATGAATTTTTGTGGTTATTATATCAATCCATTTCATCGAGGGTTTCTCTCATTTTTGCAGAACCTCTGCTTTACCAAAACAGATGTATTTTTATAGCAGGTGGCCTTTTCCGATGGCATTTTCAAAGTAAGTGAGCTGAAGTCTCACCAACCTTGCTTCTAAGGATCATTCTGGTTGTATTTATTCTAAGACTGATTTGTTCAGTCTTCTAGTCATCCATGCTGTAGTCAATATTTTTCACCAACACTACAGTTCAAATGCATCCAATTCTTTTTCTGTCTTCCTTTTTAATTTTCCATGCATATGCAGAGAATGAAAACACCATGGCTTGGGTCAGGCACACCTTAGTCATCAAAGTGACATATTTGAGATGCGGGTAAAAGGAGTAATTAATGAAGTAAATTTTCTGAACTAAAAAGGTGGATAAAGAATATAAAAATGTCAGCTATACCAGCAACAACAAAGGATATATAAGGTTTAAAGTCACTAAAATGGCAGGGGGAAAAAGAAATGGTAAACAAGTAGAGCAGATGCGTGTAAGATTGAATGCAGAGTTACAAATTTAAAGAATTTCTCTCATTTCTTTTTGTATTTTTAATCTTTTTGATACATATGTTTCAATTTATTGGTTAGAGTATTTAAAATACATTTCCAAAAAGTATTGATACAATAAAGAACAGAGGTACTTGTTTTGTTTTTCAAGTTCATTTCAATGCTCACTGGTGCAAGATGTACTATCATGGTGGAAAAAAAAAAACACAACAACAACTTAAATTGGACTTTGATATTATTGGAAGCTGATGACTTTTCATGCCAAAATCTGAATTCCTTTCATTATGAAATGGCAAAGGACCCTAAATAGCCAAAGACATCTTGAAAAAAAAGAAATCAGAAGGATTCACATTTCTTGATCTAAAAATATGTTACAAAGTTACTGTAATCAAATCAGTCTGTTGCTCATACAATGACAGACATATAGAGGAATGAAATAGAATTGAGAGTTGAGAAATAAACCCATACATATATGGTCAATTTATTTTTGATAAAGGTTCTAAGTCCATCCATAAAGAAAGGAACAATCTCTTTAATAAATGGTGATCTAACACCTGAATTTTCACATGCAACAAGGATGAACCTCAACAAAAATTAACTAAAAATAAATTAAAGACCTAAATGTTAAAACTAAAAACATAAAACTCTTAGAAGAAAACATAGGCGTAATGCTTCTGGACGTAGTTTTTAATAAGACATTCTTAGACATGACACCAAAAGTATAAGCAACAAAATAAAAAATAAGACATCATCAAAATTAAAAAATTTTGTTCATCAGAGTATTAAGAAAGTGAGAAGGCAATATATAAACTGGGAGAAAATTTTGGGGAACCATATATCATAAGGATTCAATATCCTATGTTTATATAGAACAAACAAAAGAATGAACAATTCTGTCTTAGAAGAAGTACAGCCAGAATGCTTCTTAGAAGTGAGGATGATGAAACTTCATCTCACATACTTTTGACATGTTATCAAGAAAGAACAGTCCCTGGAGAAGGACATCATGCTTGGTAAAGAAGAGGGTCAGCAAATAAGAAGAATACCCTCAATGAGATGGAATGACATAGTGCCTACAACAGTGGGGTCAACCATAACAATGATTTTGAGCATGGTTCAGGACTGGGCAGTGTTTTGTTCTGTTGTACGTATGGTCACTATGAGGCAGAACCAACTCGACGGCACCTAACAACAATAGTAACTATATATATATATATATATCTATATATAGTTAATAAAAAGGACAAAAAATCCAATCAAAAACTGAGCAAAAGATGAAGAAATTATGAGAATTTTATACAACTAATAGCAGACTACACAATAATTAAATGTTTATTTTCTGATGGTGTTAAAGATTTCTAAATTTTAATTGAAAGAAGGAAACTAGAAAAAATAAAATAAATGCACTCATTCATTTAGCATAATATTATTGATAACCTATTATTTTTGTGAGGGTGATAGAACAGTGAAAAGTAGATAAAAATCATCGCCCTAATAGAATTTATATTTTAGACAAGGAATTACTCTATTCTAAAAAAAAAAAAAAAATGACATTTTATTACAAAATGTTAAAGTTGTCCTTTTTTTTTAAACTGTCTTCTCTCATTCTAAACTTTCCCACACTCTTCCACAAAAATAATCTTAGTAAAATGAAATTTGATAACTTCCATCTTATTAAAAATCACTGCACTCATTTAACACACTTTGTGCATTTCTTTAAAAACTCCCTTCCAGATATATAAAACATCGATAAAAATAATTGTAAATGAAATCAGGATCTATAGTAACCTCGAATCATTATTGTAAAATAATTTAGTAATATTTGGGTCCAGTGGGGATAATGCTGAAGAAAGAAACAATCCTCTAAATATCTTGGTAGAAGGTGCATGTCTTAGTCATCCAGTGCTACTCTAACAGGAATACCACGAGTGGATGGCTTTCACAAAGAGAAATTATTTTTTCACAGTTTAGTAGGCTAGAAGTCCAAATTCAGGCCGTCAGCACCAGCGGAAGGCTTTCTGTCTCTGCCAGCTGTGGAGGAAGGTCTTCATCATCATCAGTCTTGCCCCGGAATAGGAGCTTCTCTGTGTAGGAACCTTGGGTCCAAAGGACGCGCTCTGCTCCCGGTGCTCCTTTCTTGGTGGTATGAGGTCCCAATATGCTGCTTGCTTCCCTTTCCTTTTATCTCTTGTAAGGTAAAAGGTGGTGCAGACCACACCCTAGGGAAACTCCATTTACATTGGATGAGTCATGTGACCTGGGTAAGGGTGGTGTTACAATCCCACCCTAATCCTCTTTAACATAAAATTACAATCACAAAATGGAGGCCAACCACACAATTCTGGGAATCATGGCCCAGCCAAATTGATACACACATTTTTGGGGGGATAAAATTCAAATTATGACAGTGCAATTTTCTAAAAGTCAGTATTGTCGGCCTTTATTTCTGAAGGCAAACATTGAGAAAGAGCATGGTTCAATCAGATGAGGATGCGTGTAGTACATCTTCACAGGAAACAAGCTGTCAGTTTGACAGGTGACAGTGTGGAGAACAGAACAGCAGCTGCCAATTACAACCAGCTGGAAAAGGGAAAATAAGTAAAGCTAAATTGCCACTCAGAAGTAAAAACAGAAATAAAATACATGAGGCATGCATGGATTAGCTGATTTTCTTGATGGAGGACATGCAGAATGCTGAGAGCCCTGGTTACAGATGTACTAGCACGGCAAATTGCAGAGCAGGAAACAGAGTTTTCAAAAGGAGTCCTGAGAAAATTACTTACATTCAGCTTTCCTTGTTTCTAAGGTCACAACTTTTCCTCTTTATTTTGCCCCCTGTTCTAACCCCAAAAGTCAATTCTTCAAGACATTCAGAATGATAGGTGAGTAGTAGTATACAGGGACTTATACATAAGTACTATGGGGAAATAAGATTAAAAAACCAAAAGGCATGCAATGTAAAACAGTATCAAAAATTAAAATTGGAAACAAGAGTTCAAAGAAAAGGTAAAATACTTCAAGAATAAGTGATATAATGTGCACAGGACAGTATTACTATTAAAATTCTATCAGAAGGGAAAATGAAACTGAATGAAGAAACAAAAGTAATTTTCAAAGTGCCAAAAAAGAGAACATACTCTTATTAAAATCAAAGAGCAGGGACATAGAGAACAAGCTAGGTAAGGGAAAGCAAAATAGAATGGAAAAGTCCAAAAATCTTTATAATTATAAAATAAAATAAGTAGACATATTAAAGGATGAAAATGAAAGCTTAAAGCACTTGCAATTGGTACTTAATGCAGATATGAATAAAAATTTATAAAATATTAAAATTCCTAAAATAAATGAGTATCTTAATCTTTTGATTCAAAAGCAAACCTTTTTTTTTCAGAAGAAAAGATAAAACAGAGTAACTAGCCTCAAAATATGTTTATATGAGGCATTGTGAATTATAAGAATGAATATTTATATGGCTTTCAGGAAAAAAAAATCCAGTCACTTATGGCAGAATGTACATGAATGTATGTGTGTGTAATGGCGAGAAGATACTGGAATGGGAAGGCAGTGCTGTACAAGTCAGTAACAGTGAACTTCCCTCCTCCAAGTCACATGGAGAAAGAAGCTACTAAGAAAATGATGGTGACTGTAGAGAAATACTTCTAAAAGTTACGTTTTTCTCATAAAGAAAAGTATGATGACCAAGTCCAGCAACCAAGAGAAAAGTGAAGATGGCTAGGGAATAAATAATCCATAGCACTGGTATTACTCAGAAATCATTTCACTGTATGTATTTTAAATAAAATTAATCTTAACAAAATTGAAATAATAAAAATAACTAATCCTAATAAATTGTTGGAGAGGGAAGGTGTGAGAAAATGAAATTTCAGTTTTACTCGTCATCTTTAGCATAATGCCAAATATACAGCACTTAACACCTGGTGATCTTCTCTCATAAAAATTACAGGCTAAGAAACCATAGTGGCAGTTTTAGTCTGTCACATAGGGTCGCTGTGAGTCAGAAATCTCCATGGCTCACAACAACAACAACAATGCTGATAAATTACTAAACTACTGTTGGATCTGTGGAGCCCTGGTTGCTCAGTGGTTAACAGCTCATCTGCTAATAAAAAGGTCAGCAGTTTGAATCCATCAGCTGCTCCTTGGAAATCCTGAGTCCTGGTGGTGCAGTGGTTAAGAGCTCGGCTGCTAACCAAAATGTCATCAGTTGGAATCCACCAGCTGCTATTTGGAAACCCTATGGGGCAGTTCTACTCTGTCCTATAGGGCCGCTATGAGTCGGAATCATCTCAGTGGCAATGAGGTTTTTGTATTAGATCTGAAGTTACTAAAATAATGAACAAAAATGGATATTAGCGGAAGAATATATAGGGAGCATTATAAATGTGCCAATTTCCTAATCATCCATAGTGAAGAATGAATAATTAATATTAGAAAGTAAATCAAGAAATAGAGGTTTAAGTGTGATATAAAAACGTATACATTATTAAAAAACATTTAAATTCCTTTTCTATTCAACCATACTGAGTACATATATAAAAAACATCATGTAATAGGATGCTAATATGCAAGATGCTCAGCCAATTATGTGGGACTTGCAAAGGGATTTCCAACAGCCAGTTTGAATAGAATTATTCCATTATCAGACTCCAGGTTGTAAAAGAGAGTGACAAGATTTCAAGAGAGAAACTCATAGTGAGATATTTTTCAGAGGTTTGACAACACGTTATTCATTTTCCACCTTTCCCGTATTTTAAGTCCACACGTGAGGTTGCCACAAGTCAGAATTGACTCAACAGCAAAGAGTGTTTTTTTCTTTTTATAATTTAATTATGTTATTAGAAATTCCATTTTGTTCATTGTTAATTGGTTCTTCTACTGTATTTTTTCATTTATTAAAGAACAACAAAATTATTTCCTGAACTCTTTATCAGAAATATATGTCTAATATTATTTGTAAGCAGATGCATATCATTTCTACTCCATCTATCAGTATAAAATATTTAGAATTTTTTATTTCTGTCTTATTTCTGCAGGGTCAGATATTTGGTGAGCTCTTTTCTATCAATTCCTGTGGAGTGAAAGCTGCTATCTGTCCCTTGCTAAGCACCTGCAGGATGCCACCTGGTCTTCCCACTCTGTCCTGGCCTCAAGACCACACAGATTCATGTCTACACTTTAGCTCCCTCTTGGACCTTTGGAGATAAGTGAGATTCAATGACCTTTCCTGAATACCATGCTGGCTGTATATCCACAGTGCTCCAGTCCTCCATCTCAGTCTGTGAAGTCTTTTATCCACTTGATGGTACTGTCCAAGGAGGAGAAATCCTGCTTGCTCCAGTGGTCTTAGCAGAATCCAAGATCATACCTATAGTCAGTTATACCATAGGCAGTAGCAGCCTCTAGAATTTGGAAAACTATGGTGTTGGGTGCAGAGAAAAGGGAGTCACATCAATGCTAACATGTTCTCTGAATTCCTCATGGATGTTTTGAATAAGGCGATATTCAGCCAATAAGTCAAAGAAAGTTACCATCTGCAATCAAATTTCTGACAATTGGTGTGAATCCATAAAAATAAAATAACTAACTTCAAGAATTTAAAGAAGGATAAAGAAAACGTGAGAGAAAAATAGACAAAGCAGTAGTAGATTTAACACACGTTACTCAACTCAAGCAAGTCTATAGAATACAAATGTGACATATTAAGTAAAGTCCATTTACTTAATAACTGTTTGATTCTATATGTTTACAGAAATAAGTATATTATGTAAAGCATCCTTTGCAATATTATTGGAATATGATCGTATCATACTCTTTAAAGAAAATCAAAAGATATTGCCATTTTATATTGTTCACTTATTCTGTAATCAGAATGCAAAATAATAACAGGAAAAGAATATTAAAAAACACAATTGACATTTAAAATATTTTGTTATCTAAGTTCAAATAGGAAATAAGTATGGAAATTACAGAGTAACTTTTATAAGAGAGGAATGAAAAGAATGTCTTAAACTATGAAAAGGCTGAATTATGCCTGAGAAGAAACTATAACTTTTAACAGATATTGTATCTGTTGGAAACCCTGGTGGCATAGTGGTTAAGAGCTTGGCTGCTAACCAAAATGTCGGCAGTTCGAATCTACCACGCACTCCCTGGAAACACTACGGGGCAGTTCCACTCTGTCCTATAGGGTTGCTATGAGTCAGAATCGACTCTATGGCAAGGGGTTTGGTTTTTTCAGTTATTATATCTGGTAAATCAAGTAGGAATAAAATAAATAAATTAAGCATATCTTTCAAAAAATTGGAAAAGAACAAATGGAGATAAAACAAAACAGAAGAAAAATTACAGAAACGAGTGGCTGAATTTAGTAAAATGAAGAAAGAAGTTAAATAAACCTGGGTAATAGTCTTAGAAATAAATCAGTGAATTAAAAACTGTTAGCTGAACTAATCAAGGAAAAATGGTAAGAAACTACTTTGTAAAAATAAGAATAAAACAGAAAAAATATTGTATACATCAATAATTTTTAAGCAATAACTAAAAAACAGTTCTACCACATGTCTGTCAATTTGTCTTACTGTGGTGGCTTGTGTGTTGCTGTGATACTGGAAGCTTGGCCATTGGCATCTCAAATATCAGCAGGGTCACCCTTGGTGAAGAGGTTTAAGCTGAGCTTACAGACTAAGACAGACTAGGAAGAAGGACCTGGTAATCTACTTCTGAAAAAAAAAGAAAAGGCTATTGAAAATATTAGGAATAGCAGCAACAGATTGTCTAATGTAGAGCCAGAAGATGAGTTCCTCAGGTTGGAGGCACTCAAAATACAACTAGGGAAAGAGCTGCCTCCTCAAAGTGGACTCAACTTTAATGACATGGATGGAGTCAAACTTTCAGGACCTTCATTTGCTGATATGACACAACTCAAAATGAGAACAGCTGCAAACATCTATTAATAATCAGAAGAAGGAATGTACAAAGTATGAATCTCAGAAAACTGGAAGTCATCAAAAGTGAAATGGAACCCATAAAGATCAATATCCTAGAAACTAATGAGCTGAAATGGACTGGTACTGGCATTTTTTGAATCAGACAATCATATGGTCTACTATGCCAGGAATGATAAACTGAACAGGAATGGCCTTGCATTCATTGTCAAAAAGAACATTTCAAGATCTATACTGAAGTACAATGCTGGAGGGATTGGATAATATTCATACATCTACAAGGATGACCATATAATATGACTATTATTCAAATTTACACACCAACCACTCAGGACAAAGATGAGGAAATTGAAGATTTAGACTGAATTCTGCAGTCTGAAACTGATCAAACATGTAATCAAGATGGATTGATAATTACTGGTGACTGGAATGCAAAAGATGGAAACAAAGAAGAAGTATAGGTAGTTGGAAAATATAGCCTTGGTGATAGATTCAGTGCCAGAGATAGCATGATAGAATTTTGCAAGACCTATGACTTTCTTCATTGCAAATACATTTTTTCACCAACATAAAAGGCAACTACACATGTGGACCTCACCAGATGGAATACACAGGAATCAAATCCACTATATCTGTGGAAAGAGACAATGGAAAGGCTCAATATCATCAGCCTGAACAAAGTCAGGGGCCAACTGTGGAACAGACCATCAATTGCTCATATGCAAGATCAAGTCGAAGTTGAAGAAAATTAGAATAAGTCCAAAGTATGACCTTGAGTATATCCCAACTGAATTTAGAGACGATCTAGAGAATAAATTTGATGCATTGAACACTGAGGACTGAAGACCAGATGGGTTGTGGAATGACATCAAGGACATCATACAAGAAGAAAGCAAGCAGTCATTAAAAAGACAGGAAAGAAAGAAAAGATCAAAATGTATGTCAAAAGAGACACTGAAAGTTGCGCTTGAATGTAAAGCAGCTAAAGGGAGAGGAAAAAATGATGAAGTAAAAGAGCTGAACAGAGGATTTCAAAGGGTGGCTTGAGAAGACAAAATAAAGTATTATAATGAAATGTGCAATGACCTTCAGATAGAAAACCAAAAGGAAAGAAGATGCTTGGAAATTCTCAAGCTGAAAGAACTGAAGAAAAAAATTAAGCTTCAAGTTGCACTATTGATTGTATGGTAAAATATTGTATGGGTAAAATATTAATGCAAGAAGCATCAAAAGAAGATGGAAGGAATACACAGAGTCACTGTACCAAAAAGAATCAATCAACCTCCAGCAATTTCATGAGGTAGCATATGATCAAGAACTGATGGTACTGAAGGAAGAGGTACAAGCTGTACTAAAGGCACTGGCAAAAATCAAGGCTCCAGGAATTGACAGAATACCAATTGAGATATTTCCACAAATGGATGCAGAGCTAGAAGCACTCACTCATCTATGCCAAGAAATTTGGAAGACAGTTACCTGACAACTGACTGGAAGACATCCATATTTGAACACATTCCAAAGAAAGGTGATCTAACAGAATATGGAATTTTTTGAAGAATGTCATTAGTATCAGGTACAAGTAAAATTTTCTGAAGATCATTCAAAAGCAGTTGCAGCAGTACTTTGACAGGGAACTGCTAGAAATTCAAGCCAGATTCAGAAGAGGATGTGGAACCAAGGACATCATTACTGAAGTTAGATGGTTCATGGCTGAAAGCAGATAATACCAGAAAGATTTTTACCTATGTTTTATTGACTGTGAAACGGCATTAGACAGTGCAGATCATAACAAATTATGGAGAGCATTGTGAAGAATGAGATTTCCAGAACACTTAATTGTGTTCATCAGGAACCTGTACTTAGACCAAGAGGCAGTCGTTCAAAAAGAACAAGGGGATACTTTGTAGTTTAAAATCAAGAAAAGTGTGTGTCAGGGTTGTATTTTTTCACCATACTTATTCAATCTGTATGCTGAGCAAATAATCCAAAAAGCTGGACTCATTAACAACCTATATTATGCAGATGACACAACCTTCCTTGCTGAAAGGGAAGAGGATTTGAAGCACCTACTGATGAAGATCAAAAACCACGGTGTGCAGTATGGATTACACCTCAACATAAAGAAAACAAAAATCCTCACAACTCGACTAATCAGCAACATCATGAGAAATGGGGAAAATACTGAAGTTGTAAAGGATTTTATTTTACTCGGATCTGCAGTCAACTGCCTATGGAAGCAGCAGTCAAGAAATCAAACAACACATTGCATTGGGCAAATATGGTGCAAAAATCACTTTACATCGTTAAAAAGCAAAGATGTCACTTTAAGTACTAGCGGGTGGCTGATCCAAGCCATGTTTTTTTTCAATCATCTCATATGCATGTGAAAGCTGGACAATGAATGAATAAGGAAGACCAAACAAGAATTGAGGCCTTTGAATTATGGTATTGGCGAAGAATATTGAATATATAATGGACTGCCTGAAGTACAAACAAATCTGTCTTGGAAGAAGTACAGCCAGAATGCTCATTAGAAGTAAGGATGGCGAGACTTCATCTCACATATGTTGGACATGTTATCAGGAGGGACCAATCCCTGGAGTGGGACATCACGCTTGGTAAAGTAGAGGGTCACTGAACAAAAGTAAGACCCTCAATGAGATGGATTTACACAGTGGCTGCGACAACGGGCTCAAGTGTAACTATTGTGAGGATGGCACAGGACCAGGCAGTGTTTCCTTCTGTTGTATGTGGGGTCACTATGAGTTGGAGCCAACTCAATGGCACTTAACAACAACAACAAAGAAGAGTTGACTTTGTTATATACAAGTTAATTTGAAAATCTATATTGAACTGATGATTTTCTAAAGAAAAATACATTTTCCGTGATTCATACCAGTTGTCACAGAAAAGAATTAGAACACGGAAGAAATCAAAAAAGTAGAAACTAGCTGTTTCATGCCTTTCTGCAACCATTCCTAGCTCTCTACCCCAGAATGCACACACAAACTCATACATACACACACACACACGCATTCCACAATGTCCAAAATAATGCAAAAGTAAATTCCAACAAACTTTCAAGAATTTAATGCCACTTTTTCTTCTTAACGAACATAGAGTGACAGTTTAAAACCAAATGATAAAAATAATACGCAAGAAAAACTAAGTCACTAGTCTCATCTATTGAGATTATTAAAAAAATGAAATAAAACATAAGCAGGTAAATTTTAGCTTCATATTACAAGACTAATAATTTATGGTATCAAATGAGATTCATTCCAGAAGCTCATTGTTATTACATCTTTATTATACTTCATTGTATCAGAAAGTCAATCAGAAAAATTATGATCATCTCAATAAGTGCCAAAAAAGTCATTTGATAAAATACAGCATACATTTCTGATAAAAACTTTTAATAAAACAGGAAGGAAATATTTCTCTTTTATGTAAATTAAAATCTATTTCATAAGAAAAAGCCAGAATTATACATAATATTGAATCACTAGAAGCATAAATTTTAAAAACAATGTAAGATTCCCCATTATAAACATTAATATTTGACAGTACTCTATAAGTACTGCACAATTAGTTAAATACAATTGAAGAAGCAAAATTATCATTGTTTTAGATGATACCATGGTATACCTAAAACACTTCAGAAAATGAACCTAAATATTTGGAATAATAAGAATTTATTAAGATGGCTGGTTACAAAATAAATAGATGAAAATAATTAGACTCCACATGTAAAATCAATAGATGGAACATTTAATGGAAGATAATACTCCCCCTCCTTTACTATAAAAGCTAAGCAAACTTTAAAAAAAAAAAAAAAACACCATGGTGTCCACGTAATTATAACTTCAAATTCAGTGTCCTTGCTCTTTACATAACATATTACTCAGGGATCTTGGTTAAAAGTAAGATAAACTTATTCTGTTTAACTTAAATAAAAAGGAAATTCATTGGACAGATGCCAGGAGCATCCAAATTGTATTTAAGGTTGAAAGGATTTGTTTAGGCAACAAAGTCAGGAGCTAAAAGAGTACTATGGGACCAAGGAGTAACTGGCACTCAGGTTCTTTAGTGCAAATCATCAAGCAAATGTACTGATGCCAGCATTAGACATTGCAGCTGCCTTTATTGAATAAGGTAATTGCCACACTTGTACACATTTATCATAGTAACTACAAAATTTTTTTTTTAAAATTATTTCTTCTTAATTGTATCATGCAATAGTTCATGACTGGTATGATGCAAGTACCCTATTTTCCATGAAGCTGAGAGTAAAATATTTGAGTACTAATCTTCCATAATGCCTCCCACATGGGCTACAAAAAATGGTGACTTCTATAAATCAGAAAGTGGGTGTTGAATGATGAAAAAAGCCAAAACATGCGGAGAATACTGTTGACTCCTTAACAACAGCATTCAACATTCTTTTTGTAGCAGTTGTTGTTATTAGGTGCTGTAAATCAGTACTGACTCACAGTGATCCCATGTATAACAGAGTAAAATGTTGTCCAGTCCTGTGTCATCCACACAACAGTAGGTATGTTTGAGCGCGTTGTTGAAGCCACTGTGCCAATCCATCTCATTGAGGGTCTTCCTCTTTTTGCTGACCCTCTACTTTATCAAGCATGATGTCCTTCTCATGGGATTGGTCCTGCCTGATGACATGTCCAAAGTAAGCAAGACAAAGTCTTGCCATCCTTCCTTCTAAGGAGAATTCTGGGTGTACTTCCTCCAAGACAGATTTGTTTGTTCTTCTGTCAGTTCATGGTATATTCAATATTCTTCTCCAGCAGAGTAATTCAAATGTGTCAATTTTTCTTTGGTCTTCCTTTTTCATTGTTCAGCTATCTAATACATATGAGGCAATAGAAAATATCATGGCTTGGGCAGGGACATATTATCCAATAGACAAGGAAAGGAAAGCACAGTGCTTACCTTGCTTGCTAGATCATCTATAGTGAACAATTTCACATTTTTTCACCACACTAAAGATTCTGCTTCTAGGTATGGCTGGCATCTGTCTCTACCCCAACCCAATAGCACCCACCTAAAGAAACAAAGCCTTTTTTCAAATTTAAATCCCTGAGAGAGACAGATGATCCAGTAAGCAAGGTAAACACAGGCTTAATTTTGCTTACTTACTAATCCGTAGTGAACAGTTTCACATGGGTTTCGTCACGTCGCAAGGTAAGCCTGTGGTTACCTTGTCTATTGGATAATCCACCCTTGGATTTGCTTCAAGCACACTTTAGTCCCCAGAGTGACATCTTTGCTTTGTAACACTTTAAAGAGGTCCTTTTGCAGCAGATTTGTCCAAGCCAGTAAGTTGTTTAATTTCTTGACTGTTACTTCCATAAGTGTGATTGTGAATCCAAGAAAAATGAAATCTTCAACAACTTCAATCTTTTCTCTCTTTATCATGATGATACATATTGGTCCAGGTGTGAGGATTTTGGTGTTCTTTGTGTTGAGGTGTAATCCATACTGAAGGCTGTAGGCTTGATCTTCATCAGTAAGTGCTTTAAGTCCTCTTCAATTTCAGCAAGCAAGGTAGTGTCATCTGCATATTGCAGGTTCTTAATGAGTCTTCCTCCAATCCTGATGCCCCTTTCTTATTCGAATAATCTAGCTTCTCAAATTATTTGCTCAGTGTACAGACTGAACAAGTATGGTAAAAGAATACAACCCTGATGTAGACTTTCCTGATTTTAAACCATGCAATGTCCCCTTGTTCTTTTTGAACGACTGCCTCTTGGTCTAAGGGCAGGTTCCTCATGAGCACAATTAAGTGTTCTGGACTTCTCATTCTTCAAAATGTTATTCATAATTTGTTATGACCTACACAGTTGAATGTCTTTGCACAGTCAATAAAATACATGTAAACATATTTCAGATATTCTCTGCCTTCAGTGCTGGTGTACATCTTCCTTCAGAACCATTGGTTCTTGATCAGATGCTACCTCCTGAAATGGTTGAACGTTGACTGATTATTTTCGAAACAGTGACTTGTGTATTTCTGAGATCTTCTTTTGATGCTTCCTGCGTCCTTCAATATTTTCCCCGTAGAATCCTTCACTATTGCAACTCAAGGCTTGAATATTTTCTTCGGTTCTTACAGCTTGAGAAATGCTGAGGGTGTTCTTAGCATTTGGTTTTCTGTCTCCAGTCATTGCACATCTCCTTATAATATTTTACTTTGTCTTCTCGAGCAGCCCTTTGAATTATTCTATTCAGCTCTTTTACTTCATCATTTCTTCCTTTTGCTTTGGCTGCTCTACATTCACGCACAACTTTCAGAGTCTCTTCTGACATCCATTTTGGCCTTTCTTTCTTTCCTGTCTTTTTAATGACCTCTTGCTTTCTTCATTTATGATGTCTTTGATGTCATCCTACAACTCATCGGGTCTTCAGTCATTAGTGTTCAAGTGTCATATCTATTCTTGAGATGGTCTCACTGGCTCTGATTCTCTAAAGAACCCTGAGATAGAGGAAAATTTGTCCATATCTATCAATATTTAAAATTTACAAAATCTTTAATTTCAGAAATCTCCTGTCTAAGAATTTATATTATAAATTACACATGTGTATAAAGATATAGAAATAAGACTCATGGCAGAATGATGTTCAATAGAAAAAAGGGGAGTGGAAATTATATACTTTTTTTTGAAGAATCAGGTTGCTCAACAGGGATTTATTTATCATTTTTTTTTAGCGGTAGACAAGGAAGATCCACTTTTATATACAATTGTTGTTTTCATAATATTAAAAAAAAAAGGAAAAATAGTGCAGAGAATGGTCATAAAAATGGTTACAATTGTCATAAAATTGTGTAAATTTTATACAACCTGAAACCTTTGAATCATTAACAATATTAGAGAAACAAATGTACTTGAAACCCTTAGTCCAGAAAGCTGTTATCATGATGTCATAAATCATTACTGCTATTGCCTTGCTCGTGAATAGATAGCCTCACTATATTCTAGATTGTAAATCTGTCAAAAATGCACTATAGTGGAGCTAGCAATACTTGTGATGGATCATAGGATAAAAAATTATATTTATAAGTTAATTATATTTTGTTGGACTAACAACACAAAACCCATTGCCTTTAAACCGATTCTGACTCATAGCAACACTATAGGACAGAGTAGAACTATCCCATAGGGTTTCCAGGGCTGTAATCTTTACAGAAGCAGACTGCCATATCTTTCTCCCCTGGAGAGGCTTGTGGGTGCAAACTGCTGAACTTTCGTTAGCAGCTGAGCCCTCAACCACTGTGCCACCAGCGCTTCTACACTGATAAAGTGGGGCATAATTCCAGGGACATTACCTATGAAAGATACAACTGAAACTACATCAGTACAATCCATTGTAACAAAACACATCATAACTGACCTTCAAAATTATATTGCCAGAAAATAAAAGGGGGGGGGGGGTACACATGAAATATGAAGTATTTTGTTTTTGCAATAGAAATTTTCACTTTAATCCTATCTTAATGTTTTTGTAGTACTTTAATTTGGAATCATGGAATAGAAAATACATCTCTGTTGTGAACAGCTTAGTAGATTATTTCTGGATGCTGATGATTTCTTGGAGCCCTGGTGGTAAAGTAGTTAAGAGCTCGGCTGCTAACCAAAACGTTGGCAGTTTGAGTCCACCAGCTGCTCCTTGGAAACCTTAATGAGACAGTTCTACTCTGTCCTATAGGGTCTCTATGAGTCGGAATCCACTAGATGGCAATGGGTTTGTTTGTTTTTTATTTGTTTGGTGATTTTTTTAGTTTGATGATCTCTTGTTCCATTTGTTTATTCTATCTTAAATTTTAAGAGTAAAATTTAGTAAGGTGTTAGTGTATAAATGTTGTTGAATATAGTGGATATAAGCAAAACATAAAATGTAATTATTTTTATTGAATAATTTATATACTAAACAACTAAAGGCATATTATCAACTTTCTGATAAAAATTACTGAAAGAATCTTTAACCTCTACTAAAAATATCTGTCAGGACAATTAGCTTCAGGGTCTAATATTAGATCAAAGCTTGAGGTTTTGGGAAATGAATTTGTGCATAATAGCCATTCACCACCTTTCTCATTCTGCAAATTCTATCTCAGAGGTACTTTTTGCAATAATTCCAAGTAAAGATGTTTCTTTAAAAAGCAATTATACCAGTTATTAACACCATGGAAGCACAGCTCTAAGCCAACATTGGTTCTTCCAGAATAGTTAAAGTTGGAAACAACAGAGGGGAAAAAAAATGAGTATCTCAAAGCTATGGTTACACTTCATCAAAATTTCAAGTGGAAATTGAATTGGTCTTGAGAATTTAAAGTGTTTGAAGCAATACTCTTAAAAATTATGAAAATTAACAAAGATACACCTAAAACAGAAGAATTATTTGCATCAGGGATAATTAGTGGGATATGGGAAGTATAAAAAATGCAGAAATGACTTATGAATTTCTGCCAAGTGTCGTACACACGGGAAACCACCTTTAACAGCAGACTTCCTGAGGTCATGTGTTGTCTTTGCTCCCTTTAAACTGTGTGAGTTTGGGATAGTTAATTTTTCTGTGCCTCATATTCTTCTTCTATAAAATAGGACAGTATTTGTAACTCATTGTAGGGTATAAATAAGTTCATGTAGTCAAAGCTATAGAAACAATGATTGGTAGGTACATAGCAGCCTACAACAAGTGTGCTTTATCATTGCTATTATTATTACTATTACTAATACTAATGTTAGTACTTCTTCCTTCCTTTAGAATCCACTATGTAAATGAATACTAAGGATTGAGAGCAAATATGAAACCCTTAGAATTTGAAATAATACTGGCTTAGATATCTTGGCAACCACTTAGACAAGATCAAGATTATGTTTTCTTTACTATACTAAGAACATTTGTTTATGAGGGAAAGAAAGAACATTTAAGCCAATGCCAATCACAGAGTAGAGTCTTATGAATATACATGGAATTGAAGTTAATTAAATAGAATTAAATTCTGTTAGACATTTTTTTTTGTTTCCTCCAAATATCTAAACAAATAATTTTAGAATACGTCTACTGAACATATCACACGCGCGCACACACGCATCACAATGCAACCTCACCTAGTATCCTTCACAGAGTCCCTGGTACTGTTTATCATTCACACGCCCAGTGATGTAAATGTTAAACATATTTCGCTGCTAAAAGAAATTTGGAGTTTCGAGTCCACTTGGAGGCACCCTGGAGAAAGGCTTAGCAGCCTATCTTCAAAAAAAAAAAAAAAAAAAAAAAAAAATCGGCCACGAAAGTCCTATGGAGCACAGTTCTATTCTGAAACATATGGGGTAACCATGAAGCCATGAGTTGGAATCAACTCACTGGTAACTGGTTATTGGTTTAGTGTCCTTCACAAGTAAAACGCTACCGTAGTACTTACCATATTGTACTGTAATTATACATTTACTTGTGTGCATTGTCTTCTAGATTAGTGAAGTTCAAAATGCCTGATTGTACGTCTCCACGTTAAAAATCCTTTGTGGGTTTTTGAGTTCGTGTATATTTATGATAAAATTACACATATAAATAATAGTAATAATATATTGTTAGTATGATAAACATACATCAAAAAGCAAAGTAAAAGAATGAGAAAATATGAAATTACTTAAATTATTGTTTTTTCTAATTTAGTAAAAATAAAATAATTACTGTGATACAAAACGGTTCGTAGCTATCGTAAACTTTGGTTTAACATTGTGTGACACGTTGTTCTGGACATCTGGTTCTAAGGCATTGTACTGTGGTATTATTTTCAGTGCTTATCATAGCTGAAAAAAGTACCTTACCAAGATACGTAGACCAAATAAAAGAAGTACATTCTTGCTTCTGTTCAAAAAATAAAACAAGATTCTTATTTTCCAATTGCATCAAACAATCAGTAAAAGTTTTTCTTCTAATTCAGTAAGTATGACATTCTCTGAAGTTAATCATTTGTATTTGCACACCAATGAGAAGATGCTCCAAATGTGTGTGTGTGTGTGTGTGTGTGTGTATTAGGAAATTCTGTTGTTCTTTTTAATGTGATCAGAGACAAGTTTTAAGAGGTGATACAGTTACATTGGTTCCAACGGCAAAATAACATAACAATGGAAGCATTTACAAGCATTACTTCTCAAAATGTATTTATTTACTTTAGGATGAATAACGTGAGAAGAGGAGTAGTTTTCTTACTAATTATCTTTACTTGGATGTAAAACATCATCTTTACTTTGAAGAGACATATTATGCATTTTTTCTGTTGTTTGTTGTTTAAAAAGCGACTGTAAGTAGCATACAAATACACTGACATATTTTCGGAAGTAAGTAAGTTTGCATCTACTATCTTGTGAAGGAAAAAAAGCCAATAAATGCCGAATAAATCTTTATATCAGAACCTCCTTTAAAAGTGTTCCTATAAAATAGCCATCAAAATTTGTGTTAAAAATATATTAAAGGACTCCATTTTTTGTTAAAAAAAGTAAAAAATTTACTATATGTTGAGAATGTTCTTTTTATAACATTAACCACATCATAGTTATAGCAATTTTGTTGCTTCTTTGCTATAGTAGCTTGGCTAGATTACTCTTCCTTATATACTTAAGTTCACTCTTGACACCTTTCATTGTCTAAACCAAATATTATGTCAGAAAATTCTGTTAAAAACATACATATAATCTAGCATCTTTTTAGCATTTTCCACTCTCTTGCTCTAGTCCAAGCTAGCATTATCTCTTGAGTGGATTAATGCTAATAGTTTCCCTACTTCCCATCTTTGTCTCCTCAAATATCTTCTCAATACCATATCTAAAGTGATCTTTATAAAAAATGTGTCAGATGATACTTCTGCTCAAAAGACCCTTCAGATGACTCCCACCACATCCAAAGTAAAATCAAAATCTGTAGAAGGGTCTAGAGGCCCTTTGATTTTGTCCGCTAGAACCTCTTCCACCGTTACCTCTTCCACTCCAGAACTTTTCTAAAGACACACAGGCCACCTTGCTGCCACTTAAACATGTCTGGCAGGGGATGGCCTCAGCCTTTGAATTTTCTGTTCTCTTTACGTGAAATATAGCCCCTTGGTCCCCATGTATGAAGGCTTGAGTTCTCCATTCCTTTTGATCTTTGCCCTAGTGTCACATCCTCAGAATGGATTTACAATCTACCATTTAAAATATGGTATACGTATGCCCTCACCCTAACCACTACTCTCCATCTCTTATTCCTGCTCTTCCCCTGCTCCATGGCACTCATTAGTGTGTGACGTACTGTATATTTTATTTATTTGTTGGTTTATTTTGTCTCCCCCCACCTAATGTAAGTCCCATGAGGGCATGAATTTCTGCCTGCTTTGTTCAGTGCTGTATACCCAGGCTTCAGATCCTTGAGCAGTGTGTGTTTTATATACAGAACACAGCAAATCACTTCTTGTTTAAAGTATGAGTTAATTTCACTGTGCTGCTAATTCAGCGAATTTTTCCAATTTTTTTTAAGATTAGTCAAAGTGACTGCTCCATCATTGGTTACCTTTATAGTTTCATCTTAAATATAAAATTTTATTTTTTAAAAAAATGCGTTTGGTCTTAAGATTGTATCTATCTAGGATACCTTTGTTCAATGATTCAATAAACAGTAGTTCTTTATGCATGTCATTTTTGAAACAGAATATTGTGAAAATCACAATATGGGACACATTAGAAATCTGTGTAGTTTCATCCAATTTTACAGCAATCTTCCTCCACTATAAAATATGTTAAAAACATGTTTGTTTTCAGATCTTCAGAAATGTTTTCCAAGTAGCTTCTGACAATATTTCTGACCATAGAATGCACTTTATTTAAATCCCACGTTATTTACTATGAGCAACTTTATAGTGGCAAGAAGACCAAGTGTTACTTTGATGGTATGGCATATTAAAATATCAATTTTAAATAAGAAACTTCAGAAAAACCATCTAAATCTTTACTACTAAGGTATCTTTATTAAGTATTAAGTAAAGCATAGGAGGACTTGCTGAAAAATAATCATAACATTTGCTATTCATATATTGGGTACTTAGTTTTTAAGTGTCTTGGAAATTAAGATGATTTCATTATCTATAATTTCAAGTCATATTGAGACTTAGGGTGAGGTTCATCATTAATATTATAAATACGTAAGTAAATGTATATTTTAGCAATTTTATTATTTTATAATTCAATATTATTTTATTCATTTTGTATTTTTACCATTACGTATTTTGTGATGCACTATTACAAGGAAAAGAAAAAAAAAAAAAAAGCTCTACCCCTTCTTATGTTTGCTTCTGCTTGAATTAATATTGTTATATTTAATCTGCAATTTTCTTTACAAAATAGGTTAAGCACTTTTGTGAATGTTATTTTGTTTAAACATACTTAAAATAATATAAACTGGAATGTATTTAATCAAGTGTACGACAGATGTGTTATAATATTCTAAAGGAAACAGTGAGTTTATTTGTGTATGTGTATTATGAAACACCTACAATTTCTTAAAATACATAGAATACCTTGTTTCAGAGGTGATTAGATAATATAGAGACCAAATAAGAGAAGAGTCAACCTGTATATCAAAATATAGGAGGAAGTTTTAATGTGCTGCACCTGCACCATAAGAGGTCTTGCAAATTTCTTGGCATAGAAGATTGTCCACTACAGGGATGATTGGTCTAGACTGCAGACTTTGTATGGAAAGTACACAAGACCTAATTTCTTGGACGAATAGCACATAAAGAATAACTGCCTTGCAGTAATGGTATACCATTAATAATTATTTGTTGAATAAAGACATTTGATAATTTATGTACCTGACACCATATGATATTATTTTACAAATAGTGGTAGTACAGTCTTTCAAAATTAAGAGTTTCCTCCAAAAATATAAGAAATCAAATTCAAAAATAAAATAGCATGCTCAAGGTCAGACATTTTGCAGAGATGCAATTTGAAGTAAGATTTCTGGTTGAATCCCATACACTTTCCTGTATGTTTATTTTTAATCATCTTTACTTTAAAAAACATTCTAAGTGTTTCATGGCAACACTAAAGTTCTGACTGCATATATAATTGCTATAATTATTTTATTAAACTAGAAAATTGTTCGAATAGAGCAAAAACCAAACAGCTAACAATAAATATTTACTAAATGTCTAATTACTTTAGGTGCTTCAGTCTGGAAAATATATTTTTGAGAAGATAAAGAAATAATATTATTAATAATTGCTAAAATTTCCCTTGTGAATTTGTATTTTCTTAACACTATATAATGAGTTTTCTCTTACTTGAAATACCTGAACCTCTTGAAAGATATAATTTGCACTGGCAGCTGAGGTCTTTTATTTCTTGAACAGTAGGAAAGGGTGACATAGATAGAGGTTCCTGCCAATAAACTTTACTGCTGATATTAAAAACATAGTGTTTATAGATAGAAAAGAATTCCAACATGGAACATCTCTCACTGTTTGCCAAGTTCCTCATAGGCCCTAATCACCACCTGACAATGATTCAATGCAAAGTGAAGCCAGACCACCAAACTATTTCATATGCCATAGCCTATTGAGCAGCTGCCAAACATTTAACCCCAGATGTCTTCATTGATCTGGGCTGGACTGAAACCACAGAATGAATAGCAACAACTATTTAATGTTCCCATTTTTCTAAACCAGTTTAGACTAAAATATGCATACTTTTATAAAATCTGCTGAACTTCAGGAACAAAATATTACAAATTCTGTTTATATTTTTATCTAAATATATGTTTAGAAGTATGCATATATGTGTGTATTTAATGAATATTTGGTGTTTTATAAAGAGGCTAATTGGAGCTAATCACTACTCCATATAAAATATAAATAAAAAGACAACACATATGCGCCAATCAAGGCATACATTGTAATAAATTAAATGTTCGTTTTTGTTATTTTAAGGTACCAGAAAAGTGCTGGTTATTATCTACGCCTTTGGGTGGTGCAAATGGTTTATGTCCTTGACTGCTAACTAAAAGGTTGATGGTTTGAGTTTGGCTTAGTTTAGAAGGCTTGGCGGTCTAATTTCAAAATACCAACCATTGAAAACCTACAGAGCATAGTTCTAGTCTGACGTACATGGGGTGCTATGAGTCTCATAATTGACTTGTTGGATGCTAGTGGTGTTATACACACACACACACACACACACACAAACACACATTAATACATACATATGTATGTGCACACATATATAAGATTACTTATATATGTGTATATCTGTCAGTTTGTCATATTATGGTGGATTACATGTTGCTATGATGCTGGAACCTATGCCACCAGTATTTCAAATACCAACAGATCACTCATCATGGATAGGTTTCAGCAAAGCTTCCAGAACGAAAACCAAGCAAGAAGAAAGACTTGGTGATATACTTCTGAAAATTAGCCAGTGAAAACCCTATGGCTCACAAAACAATATTGTCTGACATAGTAGAGCTGGAACATGAGCCTCTAGGTTGGAAGGCACTCCAGATACACAGTGGACACAACGGTGGACTTGAGGATGTCAATAATCAGGAAGACAGTGCAAGGCCAGGCCACGTTTCATTCTGTTGTACATAAGATTGTCATGAGTCAGAGCTGACAGTATCGCAACTAACAATAACAACACGTGAACACGTGTGCACTAAACAAATACTTTCTTTTATAAGGCTCATCGCAAAGCTGATTCCTATGAGGTAGAAATGAAAGATGTCCCAAATGTCCAACTTTTCCAAACTGCTGTACCACTCCATCATCTCTAACTTCAACTACTCCCTCTTTCCTCAGTACTCTCCCTCCTGTCTTTGGGTTCCTAATTGGTTGCGATATCTCACAGATCTCATGAACCTTATGAAGGAAATGGCTCACATAGTTGTGGAGGCTTTCAAGTCCCATATCAGTGGGTTAGGCATAGGCTTATCCTGACCCACATGGCTGCAGGGGCTGACGAACCCAAATCAGCAGTTCAGACCACAGGCTACTGGCTTACAAGGTAGTGAAAGCTGGTGAATCAGGTCAGAAAATAGGCCGTCTGTCCATGGGGCTATGGAGGCAGGTGAATCCCTGAATCAGCAAGTCAGACAACAGAACTCTGGCTCAAACCCCAAGAACTGGAGGTCAGTTGACTGTGAACTGGACTTGGGATCCAGATGCAGAGAGCGAGCCCCTCTCCAGGTCATCCACATCTATATCTTAGATGCAGGCCATACCCCAGGGAAGGGCGTAACTTGAGTATGGGTAGGACTTGAGTCACACCCTCCTGCAAAGCTGCCACCCAAGACACACTTTACACCAATCCTGCCTCATCAACACATAGAGGTCAGGATCCATAACACATATTGAGAATCATGGCCTAGCCAAGTTGACATATAATCTCAAACATCACAGTTTCCATATACTTTATTTGCATAGCCCCACTCAATCATTGTGTGTGAGTCACAAAGATCATGGCTAGAAGGGCCATAAAAAGTAATTCATTACACCACACACACATACAATATGAACACACACAGACACACAAACACACACACATATATATATATAGAGAGAGAGAGAGAGGGGACAGAGATACAGAGACAAAGGGATTGGTTTCCATAATCCAATAATCCACAATATTATGATTCTGTATTAGCTTTTTATAGCATGAATTTATAATTCATGATAGTTATACAGTATCTACTGCTATATCAAATTCTACACAAAATTTATGGAACTTATAGAAAAACATACATGTGTAATAACAACCATAGAAAAAATGAGAAAAGAGATTGTGGAACAAGAAATTATTTACACTCCATTAAACAAGGAAAATAAGTGGACTCATATTGGGAAAGAAAATTACAGCTTAAGACAAGAAGCTCCGATGTAGAACATGGTTAATATGATGGAATACAGAAGCAGTAGTGGATCCAGGGTGAGTTAAAAGGGTGGTTTATTGATGGAAAGGGGCAGAGACAGCCAAAAGATTGTATGTATATCCATTCATCTGTGTCACAGAGTAAGTTGGAGAGGTCTGACTCCAGGAGAGGGTCATGAGCAGAATTGCTTCTGTCAGAGAGGCAGGGCAATGGGTCAGATGTTCTTGCAACCAAGGAAAGTGAAATGCAATCAGAAGGACAATGGCTGAGGTAACTTATATGCCTCCCAATGGAGAGTGAATAGTATTTGTCACAGGTAAAATTGTATGGATTTGCCCATGATTCTTTCCCATGATTATTCAATCAGACATCAGTGTAGGTACTGCTGTGAATGGACTTCATAGAAGGAATAAAGGATACTAATCAACCGACCTTAAAATAAGAAAATTGTCCTGTATTATCCAGGTGGCCCAATGTAATCAAGTGGACCCTTAAAAAGGAGAAAGAAGTCAGAATAGTCAGCAGGAAAGAAGGGACAGAATTAGAGAGATACAAAGTGTGAGAAGGATTTAACCCACTGTTAGTAGGCTTTGAAGATGAAGAAAGGAGTCCACAAACCATGGAATATGGGTGGCATCTACAAGATAATGCCATTGGATGATAGGTGGTAAGAAAACAGAAACCTCAGTTTTAAAATCACTTGGAACTGAATTCTATCCACAAACCTGAGAGAGAAAGGAAAGGGATTTCCCCTAGAGATTCCAGAAAAGAACACAGTCCTAAATTCACATTGATTTATAACTCTGGATCAGAGAAACCACCCAAGATCACTGGAATTCTGAACCACAGAATTGTGAGATAATTAAAGTGTGCTGTTTTCAGCTGTTACATTTCTGGTAATTTGTTTTAAAACGTTAGAAAACTATTACAGTATCCCTCTTCAACACTCATGCCTCATGCATGTCTAATCAGAATAACTAACAGGAAAGAAAAGCCAACAATTTCGACTTCAAAGCCAATTATGGTCAAGAATCATTAAGTATCTGAGCACAGCAAATATGTTGAGAGAGGGATAAGATATTCAAGAAGTGGGAGACATTAAACCTCACAAAATAATGGAAAAGTAAAGCAGAACACGTTAAAGTATGCATAATTAATATCTCTAGGTATTCATATATCTACGGAAAAAAATGAAAACAAAGTTTAAACAACAAAATTTTTAAATAACTCCCAAGAACTAGGACTATCATTATGAGACAGTGACTTTTTTAAGACAGAAACTTTCTTTAAAGGGATTTAGAATCTAGTAGTGTTAAAGAAAATAATGAAAATGAAAGTCCGTTGAAAAACCAAACAATATAGTAGCAAATTGATTTCTAATCAGTACTGTAGATAGTACAAGGAAAATTACAGAAAGAGATACCATTGAATGAATGTGATTGGAAAGACTTGCAAAGATCCTATAGAAGAGATCAAAACCGAACCAGAGATTTTTTTTTTTCATCAGTTGTTGGCCATTTGATGAATAAAACGGCTAGAAATATTCATAGTTAATATTTTTCCATGCTCTTACGTTACAAGGCCCATCAATAATATTCAAAAAAAGGAATGTCTTATACAGCACTTCCCAAATTTTACTAATAAACATCTCCCCCCCACAGGACACTTGCCTAGGGAGCGAGGAAAGAAACATAAGTAACCAACCATGGGAGAAACATTCACTTGTGTCTGAAACTGTAGATGGCAGATCTCTTTGGAATGGGGATGGGGGAGGTTGGTAGGATGCATAACTAGAATGAATGGAGAAGAGTAAAGAAGAAGATGACTGTGCTTCACTTTCACACTGTAGGTAGCCAGTTGTCAGCAGACAAAAAAAAAAAAAATTGCATGGGGAAATTTTATGAGTGGATATGACTCACATTTTATATAATACAGACTTATATGTGTGTGCATTGTGTTGGTATCTATCCATCCGTTATATGTTTATCTATCTATCTGTCTAATCTATCTGTCTATCTATCTAATCTATCTGTCTGTCTGTCTGTCTATCTGTGTATGATCTATTTATATATCTTAAATCAACTGACATCAAGTCAACTCCTACTCATGGTGACCCCATGCGTGTCAGAGTAGAACTGTGCTCCACAGGGTTTTCAATGGATAATTTTTTTAAGTGTCTGAAATTGATTCAAGTAGCTAGAGAAGACTGATAACTTTCTAATATCCTAAGGTAAGAAGTGAGTTTGGATAGAGGGTGGGCACAAAAATAAAGAGGTTTTCTCTTTAAATGTTATGAGTCTGGCTTTCCCAAATTAACGGTTATATTTGTATGGCAAAGAAAATCATATTGAACTTCTTTGTTCCATTTTGTTTTCGTACCTTAAGGAAAACTGCACTGAAGTGAGATTTTTAACATATTTCTGGGTGCTTGTTCATTAGATCATTAAAAAAAAAAAGAAAAAAAAATTCCATCTAGTCGATTCCTACCCCTAGTGACCCTATAGAACAGAGCAGAATGCCGAGGGGTTCCAAGACTGCAATCTTTACAGAAGCAGACTGCCACACCTTTCTCCTGTGGAGCGGCTGGTGAGGTCGAATCACTGAACTTCAGGTTAGCATATGAGCATTGAACCACTAAGCCACTGGGGATTCTTACAATGCTGTAGTGATTTCAAAAACAAAGTATGCAGTTGCTCTTGGCAGAGAGAAACTTGTTCAGATAGATTTGTTTGCTTATTTTTTTCCCACCAACAGTGTCCTAAGCCAATTGTACCAGGTCTGAGTACTTTGTCTGGAACACTGCTTAAAAATAATGAATTAGATTGGCTTCCCTAGAGGTCTGAGCAGTGCAACTGGAACTGGACAAAGGAACAGGCAGCAACATTGCTCTATCAGAGCTGATATAACCTTCTTTCCATTAGAGACATCAGCTATTAAATGATGATGATTGTCCCACTAAGTTTAATTTATATAGAACACCAACATTTTGGGTAGTAGCTGAGCACTTAACCACTGCACCACCAGGACTACTTCAATAACTTGATCTGTATTATAGTATAAAGGAAGAAGATTAATGAGGGTAGTTAAGTTGGGAGGCATCCTGGCTAGATTTGAATGTTATGTTTTGTTATTTGTGACATGTCTTCCTCTTCAAAACCACTGGTCATTTTAATTTTCCTCTCCTCATGCAACCTGGTTTAAGTTCTGAAATATAAGTGTGGGAAACTGTCAAATACACAATTTACATCACTAGTAAAGCTATTTACTAATCCCTAGGCTGTTTTTTCTGTTTTAGTTAATTTCACAAGAGACCTGTTAAAATGGTGGTTTAGACGAATTTTCATAAATACAATTTCCTAAATAAAAATATATAAGTAAAACAACAGATATTTTTGAGCCCTTAACTATTTGACAGACACATCTTTGAGGATATGGGGATATGGCATTGAACAAGACAGATACCATCCCTTCCCTCATAGACTTATATTCTAGAATGGGAAGATCTTGAAAAATAATTGTGTTCAAGCATGAAATTTTAGTACAAAAACTGTGCTGGTTTTGGTTAAAACAAAACAAAACCAAGTTTCTCGTTTGTGCCACAGTGAAGACAGTCTCAATATTGTCGGAAGTCCAGGTAGTTTCATGTTTCAGCTGACTCATGAGGCCTCTTTTAATAGCCACTGCAGTAAGTTTAGAATCCTTTAGGCTCTTCTCAGTGTGGTATCCATGGACTTCTAAGCCCTTTAGAGATAAGGTGGTGCAAAATTTGTGACAGTGATTTTAGTTTTTGGCTACTAAGAATTCATTTCTGGCTTTCTCATCAAGCCATTGTCCCTCCTTTTTATGGGAGCGGTCATCTTTAACTTTCTAAGGATGTTCTAAAATTTAAGGGTCATACTAAAGAAGAAAGATAGATAACAGGCAAATTTTAACCCAGCCTGTTTAATTTTTTGTAAAATTTTCCCTCGGAAAATTCTCAAGAAAGGAGAAAATGTGGAGATAAGAATACAGCTTTTGGTTTTTGTTAGTTTATAGAGTTCTTCTGGAATAGGATGGAAATGCATTGTGGAATCATTTCTTCTAAATTTAAAAAAGAAAATGGAAAACTCATACAGTTTATAGATATATCATGCCCCAGTATTTGCATTCACTGGAGAATCTTATCCTACTTGAACTTGACATTGTCTTTATTTTTTACATGTCTTTTTCATATTAAGATTACAGGAAATTGTAGTGGCGAAATTTCTGTGAACAATCCATTCAGATACAAATGGATATTTTATATGCACAGAGAGGTAATTTTTTTAAAGGCAAGTTCTCTGACGATGCAACAGACTCTACAATTCACTTGACTTCCATTTGGGAATGTATTTCTGGAGGTCAACTGAATATTTTATACCGAAATGGCTGTTATAAAATTTTTTAGAGGTTTTCTGTTAAAAAAAAAAAATGTAATAAACCAGGAAGGAGGAAAATTTGAATCAAAGCATCACAGTTCAGAAATGAAATCCTAATGTATGGCAAATTTTTCAATTGAGGTACACAGCTTATGGCAAGGTAGGATTTATTTATTTTTTAGTTTAAAGAACTATATTCTCAATCACTACTAGAACTCTTTGAGTTTAGCATGTTTTGTAACATAATTTTAACTATTTGATTCTGCCAAACTGTAATCGTTTATTGTCATTATGCTAATATAAAGGTACAATAGTGCTCAGATGTTAAAGACATTTTTTTGATGTTGTAAGTATTAGATGTGGAGGTGTTTAATTTTACTAAAATCTTTATAGTTTATTGTAAAAATATATAATGACTATCATAAACAAACATAAGTCACCCATGTTTACATTTCTGCTAACTAGTTTTTCATCAGGAGTCGCTGGGTGGTGCAAATGATTAAGCTCTCAACTACTAGCCAAAATGTTGTCTGTTAGACTCACCAAGAGGTGCCTCGGAAAGCAGGCCTTGCGATCTTCTTCCTATAATTCCTGTAATCAGATACCATATGAAGGACACACAGTAAATATACACATGGTAAAGAGTGTTTAAAAAAAAAATGTATTCTCCATGATATATATATATATTGCTAGTCAAAGATACAATAACCTGTACATTGAGGGTAAGGGTGTTTACAAAACATGCTCGTTCATATCTTGGAAGATTAATAATTGAATGCACAAAACTGTGACATGGTTTTGAAAGACAGTTCTTATTTTAGCCATTGTACTTTAGACTGGAAAGAGCAGCAGAGCAACACTTTCTATTATTAAGTCCATCTCCAAACATTGTCTCCCTTTGTTAGGTGTGTCATCATCCTTAGCAATTGTGTGGTGTGGGCACTGGACTGGACAGTGATCTAAGTTTTCATTTGGTTTAGATGACCAAGAATCTACCTTTATTTCTCCTTTTAAACTCAATTTAAAACATTCTTGACACTTTGTACAATTGTACACAGACTTACCAGCCTTTTGGATAGTGCAATCAGCTGAGTCTTTTTCAAGACTTTACTTCATTTTGACACTGTATTGCCTTCTCCACCTGACTGATTGGATATTGCCACCATAATCTCTCATATTCTCTGGGAATTAGACTGAAGGTCCACTCTGTATGATTTTATACCTGTGCTCTGTTAATATATAGATTGTCTTGGATCTTGCAGCTATGAACTTGTGACAATTCTTTCAATAAGTTGTTTAAGATAACAAGACAAGGTTAAGTTACTATTACAAAAAATAATAGTTCATTTACAGTTTTTGTTCATGGGAAGCTATTTTATATTCCTCATTGTCTTAGTTATCTAGTGCTGCTGTAACAGAAACACCACAAGTGGATGGCTTTAACAAATAGGGATTTATTTTCTCAGTCTAGGAGGCTAAAAGTCCAAATTCAGGGTGCCAGCTCCAGGAGAAGGCTTTCTCTCTCGGCTCTGGGGAATGGCACTTGTTATCAATCTTTCCCTGGTCTAGAAACTTCTCAGCGCAGGGACCCCAGGTCCAAAGAACATGCTCCACTTCTGGTTCCTCATTCCTGATGGCATGAGGTCCCCCTCTTTGTCTACTGACTTCTCCCTTTTATATCTCAAAAGAGATTGACTCAACATAAAACCTAATCTTGTAGATTGAATCCTGCCTCATTAACATAACTTCCTCTAATCCTGCCTCATTAACATCATAAAGGTAGGATTAACAACACATAAGAAAATCCCATCAAATGTCAAAATGGTGGACAATCACACAGTACTGGGAATCATGGCATAGCCAAGCTGTCACACATTTTGGGGGAATACAATTCAAACCATAACACTCATATAATTAAGAAAATTAAACAAGAAAAATAACTCCACTACTTAATGTAAAATATCTGCTTTACAGGTCTACATTTGCTACATTCTTAATAATAAATGTATCTATGTAATCCTGTGATTCCCGTATCATTTTCCATATAAATGACCTCAACACATGACCCCCCCAAAATAAGCCTTCCTTAAAAAATCTTTGATTAGAAATAATGGCTCTGTAATAAAGAAAACTAAGATAAGAAAGTAGAAAATTTTTCTACTACATGGTACTTCTAATTCTGATGTTTCTTGTGGATATGAGCTAGTGTTCTTTCTTTCTCTGCCAAACTCCTTTAACATGTATTCCTGCTTCTTTTACTTCTATCCTTTGATGCTTATATTTCTCTCTCTCTCATCTTCTTTCTAGTTTTATTTTAAATTTCTGTCAAGGTTTGTCAATTCTTTCCTTCTTCCAATCCTATATTCTGTTTAGAGTCTCATTCATTTTGGCTTTTATTTAGGATTTGGGTTTAAGGCAGGTTTTTATACTGGTTAACAGCATGGATGCTGAAGTTAGACTGAATGGGTTTGAAACCACCTCTACCACTTAAAGGCTGTGAAAACTTAAGTAAGCTAAAGAATCATTCTGCACCTCAGTTTCCAAATATGTGAAAAGGTAATTATCATAGAATCTACCTCACAGTGTTTCTCTGTATATGTTATATATAATGTTCATAAATTTGTAAATTTATTTCAGTAATAACTGGCATACAGCAAGTGCTCTAAAAGCTGTTGATATTATTGAATCTGAATTTCTCTCTGACTTTTCTAATATCTTTCATTCTCTCTATAGTTTTTCTCAACAAAGGACAATTTTGCTTTTCAGGGGACACATTGCAATGTCTGGAGACAAATTTTGGTTGTTACTACTTGGATGAAGGGGTGCTACTGTTAAGTGAGTAGAGGCCAAAAAGCTGCCAAACTTTCTACTATGCACAAGGTATTATGTGGTGTGCCCAGAGTTCCCCACAAAATAATTATTCAGCTTAAACTGTCAATAACCCTGGCCTAGTGCAGTATGTAAAACTGAATTGATGTGAACAATAGAAGAAGCTTACAAAGAGACTGGCTTGTAAAATTGTTAGAATTACAGTGTTAATTTGGTTTAAAAATAATCAAGATTACATAAAAGACTGATTTTTTAACAAAAGAAGTGGGCAAAAGAGTAATTTTGATCTCTTTCCCCAGTGGGCATTGTACTCCAAATAAAATTTATGGAAAGATGTATTTTGCTTTAATCAATGATAAAATAGGAATTTCTCCTGATGTAAGGAGTACCTCATCCCTCGGAAATTTTTTAAATAGAGCTTTCAGATCAGGTCTGGACAAAGAACGCTGGGTTTAGTTCATTGAGTAAACATAAAATAATGGAATATAATTGTTTATGTAGGATTGCATTAGGCTGAAGTTATTCTGTGGGTCGTAAAACAGATATAAAGTGAAACTTATTTTCTGCAAATTTGACAGTCTGGGTTACATGAATAATGACATAGTATCCTGAAAAGATGATAGATTAATAAATGAGTTTTAATCATTTTATAGGATGGAGGTGACATGACTGTGTTTCTATATTAAGAGAAACATGGCATATGAGTGGTACATTTGAGATATAAGAAAGTATGTATAATTGCTGAAGTGAGGTCAAAAGGATCATGGCAAGGAATGATGATTGTCTTAGTATTTGAGAAAAGTAAGAATGCCTCTTCCAAAGCAAAGAGGAATGATGAAAGGAGATGTAGCTATGTTCTTAAGGCAGAAAAGAGTCAATCAAATTGCATTAAAGTTGAAAAAGTTTATCAAATTGTGAACCCTATATTGAAAGAGTAACAGGATACGTGACAAAGGGGAACAATGAGAGACAAGAAAAAATATTGCAGAAGAGAAAAGATGATGCCGTCTACATAGGCAGAGTCTGGAAGTTTGTAGAATTAGCACTTATTTTATTCCAAGGTTTATAGAGATCTATTCAATCACCTGTGTTGAAAAGAGGAATGGTAGTTGTCCGCAAATTTCAGACACAAAAGCTAATCATCCTTGAGATGGGGAGCTACATACCAAAATTCCTAAAACTGGATACTCACAAGAACTGAGAAATGAGGTCTGAATAGATCATAATTTTCACCAAATCTCATTTGAAGATAAGACTATAGATAAAAGAAAAAATTTAACTATTAAATATATGAACAAAGAAACAATAATGTACATGATTTACATGGAAGTGTACACTCAAATTTCAATCTAAAGAAGTAATGAAAAGTTTAAATATTCACATAAGCTAGGAAATTAAAGTGTCCACGACTCTGAAAAATAAGACAAATATTGGAATGACACACACACACACACACACACACACACACAAAAAAAAAAAAAGAGACAGAGAGAGACCCTAATGACAAGAGAATTTTAGAGTTGAAGACAAATTTAAAGAGCTAAATTAAACCATAGCATAAATATAATTGCTGGTACTATGCCATCCTCAAAACCATTGTTATGGTTGAGCCCATTGTTGCAGCCACTGTGTCAATCCATCTCGTTGAGAGTCTTCCTCTTTTTCGACAATCTTCTACTCTACCAAGCATGATGTCCTCTCCAAGGACTGGTCCCTCCTGATAACATGTCCAAAGTCTTGCCATCCCTGTTTCTAAGGAATGTTCTGCCTGTACTGCCTGTACTTCCAAGACAGACTTGTTCCCTATTCTGGCAGTAGATAGCATATTCAATATTCTTCCCCAACACTATAAATTCAAAGGCATCAGTTCTTTGGTCTTCTTTATTCACTGTCCAGCTTTCCCACACGTACAAGGCAGCTGAAAACACCATGGCTTGGGTCAGGGGCACCTTAGTCCTTAAAGCGACGTCTTTAATTTTTAACACTTTAAAGAAATCTTTTGCAGCAGATTTGCTCAATGCAATGTGTAGTTTGATTTCTTAACTGCTGCTTCTATGAGCATTGATTGTGGATTCAAGTAAAATGAAATCATTGACAACTTCCATCTTTTATCCATTTATCATGCTGTTGTTTACTGGCCCAGTTGTGAGGATCTTTGTTTTCTTTGTGTTGAGGTGTAATCCCTACTGAAGGCTGTAGTCTTTGATCTTCATCAATAAATGCTTCAAGTCCTCTCCATTTTCAGCAAACAAGGTTGTGTCATTTGCCTATCACAGGTTGGTAGTGAGTCTTTCTCTAATCCTAATGCTGTATTCTTTGTCGTATAGTACAGTTTCTCTGATTATTTGCTCAGCATACGGATTGAATAAATATGGTGAAAGATACAACCCTGACACACACCTTTCTTGATTTTAAACCATGCAGTATCCCCTTGTTCTTTTCGAACAACTGCCTCTTGTCTATGTAGAGGTTCTACATGAGCACAATGAAGTGTTCTGGAATTCCCATGTCATCCATGATTTGTTATGATCCACACAGTAGAAAGCCTTTACATAGTCAATAAAACACAGGTAAACATCTTTCTGGTATTCTCTGATTTCAGTCAGGATCCATCTGACATCAGCAATGATATCCCTCCTTCTAGATCCTCTTCTGAATCTGGCTTGAACTTCTGGAAGTTCCCTGTTGATGTACTGCTGCAACCACTTTTGAATGATCTTCAGCAAAATTTTACTTGTGTGTTATATTAATGATATTGTTCTATAATTTCCACATTATGTTGGATCACCCTTCTTTGGAATGGGCACAAATATGAATCTCCTCCAATCAGTTGTCCAGGTCGCTGTCTTCAAAATTTCTTAACATAGATGAGTGAGCACTTCCAGTGCTGCATCCATTTGTTGAAACATCTCAACTGGTATTCCATCAATTCCTGGAGCCTTGTATTTCGACAATGCCTGCAGTGCAGCTTGTACTTCTTCCTTCCATACCACTGGTTCTTGATCATATGCTACCTCCTGAAATGGTGGAATGTCAACCAATTCTTTTTGATACAGTGACTCTGTGTATTCCTTCCATCTTCTTTTCATGCTTTCTGCATCCTTTAATATTTTCCCCGTAGAATCCTTCAATATTGCAACTCGAGGCTTGAATTTTCTCTTTCGTTCTTTCAGGTTGAGAAATGCTGAGGGTATACTTACCTTTTGGTTTTCTAACTCTAGGTCTTTGTGCATTTGATTATAATACTTCGTCTTCTCAAGACTCCCTTTGAAATCTTTTGTTCAGCTCTTTTATTTCATTATTTCTTCATTTTGCTTTAGCTACTCTACATTCAAGAGCAAATTTCAGAGTCTCTTCTAACACCTATTTTGGTCTTTTCTTTCTTTTCTGTCTTTTTAATGACCTTTTGCTTTCTTCATGTATGATGTCCTTGATGTCATTCCACAGCTGATGTGCTCTTTGGTCATTAGTGTTTAATGAGTCAAATCTGTTCTTGAGATGTTCTCTAAATCCAGGTGGGATATACTCAAGGTCATACTTTGGTTCCCATGGACTTGTTATAATTTTTTCAGCTTCAACTTGAACTTGCATATGAGCAGTTGATGGTCCATTCCACAGTTGGCCCCTGGCCTCATTCTGACTGATGATATTGAGCTTTTCCATTGTCTCTTTCCACAATGAAGTCAGTTTGATTCCTGTGTATTCCTTCTGGTGTGGTTCACTTGTTTAGTCACTGTTGATGTTGCTGAAAAAAGATATTTGCAATGAAGAAGTCCTTGGTCTTGCAAAATTCTATCATGCCATCTCTGGCATCATTTCTTTCACCAAGGTTATATTTTCCAACTACCAGTCCTTCTTTTTTGTTTCCAACTTTCATGTTCCAAACACCAGTAATTATCAATGCATCCTGATTGCATGTTTATCAATTTCAGACTGCAGAAATTGGTATAAATTTTCAATTTCCTCATTTTTTGCATTTTGGTTGGTGCATAAATTTGAATAATAATCATATTAACTGTTATTCCTTGTAAGTATATGGATATTAACCTATCACTGACAGAGTTGTACTTCAGCACAGATTTTGAAATTTTCTTTTTGACGATGAATGCAATGCTATTCCTCTTCAATTTGCCATTCCTGGCACAGAATACCATATGATTTTCTCATTCAGAATGGCCAGTACTAATCCATTTCATCTCACTAATGGCTAGGATGGAGCCAGGGTGGCACAGTGATGAAGAACTTGGCCACTAACTAAAAGATAGGCAGTTCAAATCCACCAGCCATTTATTGGAAGCCCTATGGGGCAGTTCAGCTCTGTCTTATACAGTTGCTATTAGTCAGAATCAACTCGATGGCAACTTTTTTTTTTTAATGCCCAGGATATTGATGTTTATGCATATCATTTCATTTTTGATGATTTCCAGTTTTCCCAGATTCATAATTCATACATTCCACATTCCTATTATTAACGGATATTTGTAGCTGTTTATTCTCTTTTTGAGTCCTGCCACATCAGCAAATGAAGGTCCTGAAAGCTAGACTCCATCCACGTCATTAAAGTCAACTCTAATTTGATGTGGCAGCTCTTCCCTAGTCATATTTTGAGTGCCTTCCAACCTCAGAGGCTCATCTTCCGGCAAGATATCAGACAATGTCCTGCTGCTAATCATAAGGTTTTCACTGGTTTATTTTTTCAGAAGTAGACTGCCAGGTCCTCTTCCTTGTCTGTCTTAGAGTGGAAGCTCCGCTGAAACGTGTCTGCCATGCGTCACCCTGCTAGCATTTGATATACCAGTGGTATAACTTCCAGTATCACAGCAACACTTGAGCCACCACAGTATGACAAACTGATCAACATGAGAGGAAAATATAATTAGAAGCAGCAAAATTCAGAATTATCAGCTCCAAGTTTGTTGGTTTTTTATCTATTTAGTGTTGGATTTTTTTCAGAACCTAGTCATAATTCTGATTCACTATGCACATTCTCTTTATAAAAAAAAATTTTCCTTGGAAATAATTCTAGAAATCAGAAAGTTGCAAAAATAATACATCAAAGTCTTTTTATACAATTTATCAAAATTACAAAATATTAATGTTTTATCACATTTGTTCTCTCTCACTTTCTGTATGTCTATGTATCTATTTCTATTTCTACATTTCTTTCTAGTGCAAGTTCTAGGTCTAGCTTTAATCATATTCATATTTCTAATTTTATTTCTGTATCTATTTGTTCATATCAACAAACAGTGTAAATTACAGACATGGTTACCATTGATTTACATTAGGGTAAGTATCCCAGGTCAATTATCGCAGTACAATTATCAAAAAACTGATAATGATATAATACTATGATCTAATCTACATATCAGAGTTTGCCTAGTATAATTAATAAGCACCTCATGGGGAGTATTTTGGGACTATCTAAATATCCTGTTTCTCATTAAGCTTTCACTCACTAGTTTCATTTTTTTTATTGAAATAAATGTTTTTTTTTTTATTATTGAACTTTAGATGAAGGTTTACAGAACAAACTACATTCTCATTAAACAGTACATATATTTTCTTATGTCATCTGTTAACAACCCCATGACATGTCAGTACTCTCCGTTCTCGACCTTGGATTCCCTATTACCAGCTTTCCTGTCCCCTCTTGCCTTCTAGTCCTTGCCCCTGGGTAGGTGTTCCCCTTTAGTCTTATTTTGTCCAATGGGTCTGTCTGATCTTTGGCTAAAAAGTGAACCTCGGGAGTGACCTCATTACTGGGCTAAAAGGGTGTCCAGGGGCCATACTCACAGGGTTTCTCCAGTCTCTGTCAGGCTAGTAAGTCTGGTCTTTTTTTCTGAATTAGAATTTTGTTCTGCATCTTTCTCCAGCTTTTTCTGGAAATTTCTATTGTGATCCCTGTCACAGCAATCAGTGGTGGTAGCTGGGCACCATCTAGCTGTACTAGACTCAGTCTGATGGAGGCCATAGTAGTTGTGGTCTATTAGTCCTTTAGACTAGTCTTTCCCTTGTGTCTTTAGTTTTCTTCATTTTCCCTTGCTCCTGAAGAAGTGAGACCAGTGAAGTATCTTAGGTGGCTGCTCATAGGCTTTTAAGACCTCAGATGCCGCTCACCAAAGTAGAATGTAGAACTTTTTTTTATAAACTATATTATGCCAGTTGAGCTAGATGTTCCCTGAGACCATGTTCCCCACAGCCCTCAGCCCACTAATTCAGTCCCTAAGGTAGTCTGGATTTGTCCATGGAGCTTCCATGACCTTAACCTGAACAAGTTGTGCTGGCCTCCCCAGTATTCTATACTGTCATACCCTTCACCACATTTACCACTTATCTATTTTCTGTTTAGTGTTTTTCCACTCCCACCCCTCACCTCCCTCGTAACCATCAAAGATGGTTAGAGAAACACAAATCAAAACCACAGTGAGACACCATCTCACCCCAGCATTATCAGCACGAATCAAAAAAACAAAAAATAACAAATATTGAAGAGGCTGCAAGGAGACTGGAACTCTTATGCACTGCTAGTAGGAATGCAAATAGTACAGCCATTTTGGAAAACGATATTGTTTCTTTTTGTGGGTAAACCTTTTCATGAGTTTTTATAGTAGTGGTCTCATACAATATTTGTCCTTTTGTGGTTGACTTATTTCACTCAGCATAATGCCCTCCAGGTTCATCCATGTTGTAACATGCTCTGCAGATTCATCATTGTTCTTTGTCTCTGCATAGTATTCCACCCTGTGTGTGCACCAAAGTTTGTTTCTCCACTCATCTGTTGATGGTCATCGAGGTTGTTTCCAACCTTTTGCTATTGTGAACAATGCTGCAATGAACAGGGTTGTGCATATGTCTATTCATGTGACAGCTCTTATTTCTGAAGGATATATTCCTAGGAGTAGGATTGCTGGATCATATGGTATTTCTGTTTCTAGCTTTCTAAGGAAGCCCTATATCATTTTCCAAAATGGCCGTACCATTCGCATTCCCACTAGCAAGGCATAAGAGTTCCAGTCTCCTCGCAGCCTTTCTAACATTTGTTACTTTTTGTTCTTTTTATTTGTGCCAGTAATGCTGGGGTGAGATGGTATCTCGTTGTGGTTTTGATTTGCATTTGTCTAATGGCTAGTGATAGCGAGCATTTCTTCATGTGTCTGTCAGACACTTGAGTGTCTTCTTTGATTTAAAGTGTCTACTCATTTCCTTTGCCCATTTTTTTAATGTATTATTTGTCTTTTTGTTGCAGAGGGGTTGGATTTTCCTGTAGATTTTAGAGATTAGATCTTTGTAGGATTTGTAATAGCCAAAATTTTTTTCCCAGTCTGTAGGTTCTCTTTTTACTCTTTTGGTGAAGTCTTTGGAAGAGCATGAGTGTTTAATTTTTTAGAAGATCACAGTTATCTAGCTTATCTTCTGAAGTTCGTATGTTTTTAGTTATGGTTTATATCCTGTTGATGCCTTGTATTATGGTCTCTATAGTTGATTCTATTTTTTATTCTACAATCTTTATAGTTTTTGGTTTTATATTTAGGTCTTTGATCCATTTTGAATTAGTTTTTGTGTATGGCATGACGTATGGGTCTTGTTTCTTTTTTTTGCATATGGGCCACCAATTTTGCCAGCACCATTTGTTAAAAAGACTGTTCCCCATTTGATGGACTTTGGGACCTTGTTGAAGATTATGTGACCATATCTGGTTTATCAATTCTGTTCCTTTGGTCAATGTATCTGTCATTGTACCAATACCAGGATGTTTTGACTGCCATGGCTGTATAGTAGGTTCTGAGGTCAGGTAGTGCGAGTCCTCCTACTTTATACTTATTCTTCAATAATGATTTACTTATCAGGGGCCTCTTCCCTTCCCACATAAAGTTAATGATTATTTTTTCCATCTCTTTAAAGAATGTTGTTGGTATTTGGATAGAGATTGCATTGTATTTGTAGATTGCTATGGGCAGAATTACCATTTTCACAATGTTGAGTTTACCTATCCATGAGCATGGCATGATTTTCCATTTATGTAGATGTCTTTTGGTTTCTTGCTGTAGTGTGTTGAAGTTTTCTTTATATAAAACTTTTACATCCTTGGTTAGATTTATTCCTAAGTATTTTTTTTTTTTAGGGACTATTATAAACAGTATTGTTTTCTTGATTTTCTTTTCATCATTCTCTTTGTTGGTTTATAGGAATCCAACTGATTTCTGTATGTTTATCTTGTATCCTGCTCCTTTGCTGAATCTTTCTATTAGTTCTGGTAGTTTTCTTGTGGCGTCTTTTAGGTTTTCTATATATAGTATCATATCATCTGCAAATAGGGACAGTTTAACTTCTTCATTACCAGTTTGGATGCCCTTTATTTCTTTTTCTTGCCTTATTACTCTAGCTATGACTTCCAGCACAATGTTAAATAGGAATAGTGATAAAGGACATCCTTCTCTTGTTCGTGTTCTCAAGGGGAATGCTTTCAGCTTCTCTCCATTAAGAATGATATTAGCTTTTGGTTTTGTATAGATACCCTTTTTTATGCTGAAGAATTTCCCTTCTATATTTTATTGAGTGTTTTTATCAGGAATGGGTTTTTATCAGGAATGCCTTTTCTTGGTTGATTGAGATGATCATGTGATTCTCTTTTATTTCGTCTACGTGGTGGATTACGTTGATTGATTTTCTAATGTTGACCAACGCTTACATACCTGGTATGAATCCTACTTGGTTGTGGTGTATTATTTTTTTTGATATGATGCTGAATTCTACTGGCTAGAATTTTGTTGAGAATTTTTGCATCTATATTCATGAGAGATATTGGTCTGTAATTTTCTTTTTTTGTGGTGTTTTTGCATGTTTTTGATATCAGGGTTATGCTGGTTTTGTAGAATGAATTTGGAAGTATCCCTTTCTTTTGTATGTTCTGAAATAATTTTGGTACTACAAGTGTAAGCTCTTTTCTGAATGTTTGGTAGAATTCTCCAGTGAAGCCATCTAGGCCAGGACTTTTTTTGTTGGAAATTTTTTTTTATTACCTTTTCAATCTCTTCTCTTGTTATGAGTCTGCTCATATTTTCAACATCAATTTGTTGTAGTTTGGGTAGGTAGTGTGTGTCTAGAAATTTGTCCATTTTCTCTAGATTTTCAAATTTGTTACAGTTTTTCATAATAATCTGTTATGATCCTTTTTATTTTAGTTGAGTCTGTTGTAATGTACCCCATTTCATTTCTTATTTGGGTTATTTGCATCCTCTTCAGTTTTTCTTTTGTCTATTTGGTTTGTCAATTTTGTTGATCCTTTCAAAGAACCAACTTTTGATTTTGTTGATTCTTCGTATTGTCTTTCAATTCTCTTATTTCATTTGTTTCTGCTCTGATCTTTATTATTTCCTTTCTTCTGGTGGCTGTAGGTTTCCTTTGCTGTTCTCTTTCTGTTTGTTTGAATTGTTTCGCTAAAGTTTTGATTGTGCCCTTTCTTCTTTTTTGATGTGTGCATCTGTTGCTACAAAATGACCTCTGATCACTGCCTTTGCTGTGTCCCAAAGATTTTGGTGTGATATGTTTTCATTCTCATTTGATTATAGGAATTTTTTTATTCCATCTTTGATTTCTTCTATTACCTAGTGGTTTTTAAGCAGGGTGTTATTTATTTTCCATGTAACTGATTTTTTTTTTCCTTGCTCTTCCTGCTGTTAATTTTTACTTTGATGATGCTGTGATCAGAGAAGATACTTTGTATTAACTCAATGTTTTAGATTTTGAAGAGGGTTGCTTTGTGGCCTAATATGTGATCTATTCTATAGAAAGTTCTATGTACATTGGAAAAGAATGTGTACTTTGCAGTTGTTGCGTGGAGTGTTCTATATATAGCTATGAGTTCAAGTTGGCTGATTATGACCTTTAGATCTTCTGTATCTTTGTTGTGTTTTTTCCTAGATGTTCTGTCTTTTACTGAGGCTGGTGAGTTAAAGTCTCTTCCTATTATAATGGAACTGTCCATTTATCTTTTTCAGTGCTGTTAAAGTTTGTTTTATGTATTTGGAGCCCTGTCATTTGGTGCAGAGGTATTTATTATAGTTATGTCTTCATGTTGGATCATCCCTTTCCATTAGAAATTTCTATACCTACACTGTTTATTCCATCTTTTATTTTTTTCATGTTGTCATTTGCAGATTAACCTCTCTGGTTCCCTGTTGTAAATCTTTTGGTTTTGAATAGTCCTTGAAAGTTAATTTCCTAGGTTGGTATCTGGCTAGTGTGATCCTGTGTCCTACATTCAGGCTGTCATTGGTTGTTTGTTCTGAAACCGAAGGACTCTTTTTAATAATTCTTGTAAATTTGGTTTGGATTTTACATATTCTCTTAATTTCTGTTTATCTGGAAATGTCCTAATTTCACCATCATATTTGAATGAGAGTTTTGTAGGATACCTTATTCTTGGTTAACAATTTTTTTCTTTCAAGGTTTTATATATATCATCCAATTACCTTCTTGTCTGCATGGTTTCTGCTGAGTAATCAGAGCTTAGTCTTATTGTTTCCCCCTCTCTGTGTGACTTTTTGTTTTTCTTGAGCTGCTGTCAGTATTCTTTCTTTGTCTTTGGTTTTAGTGAGTGTGGTTATAATATGTCTTGGTGATTTTCTTTTAGGGTTCATCCTATACAGGGTTAGTTGAGCTTCTTGGATGGTCAGCTTCTCATCTTTCATGATACTAGGGAAGTTTTATGTCAATGATCTTCTCTGGGTTTTCCATTTTCCCCCTGTTCTGGAACTCTGATCACTCGAAAATTTTTGCTTTTGATTGTACCTCACATATTTCTCAGGGTTTCTTCATTTTTCTGATATTTCCTCAACTTTGTATCCAAGGTATTGGATTCAGGTTCTCTAATCCTGTCTTCCATTGTTTCATACCTGCTCCTCAGCCCTTCTATGGCACTGTCCATTTCTGAAATCTTGTTGTTTATCTTTTGGATTTCTAATTGTTATTTTTGTATAATTTCTAGTTGTGAATTTATTCTGTCATTTTGTTCCTGTATTATTTTCCTGATTTCTTCCAATTTTTTGTCTGTATTTTCCATGAATTTGTCTGCTTTTCCACGAATTTGTCTATTTTTTTCCTCCTTTTAATTTGCTTTTTGCTTCAACTCTTGGATATCTCTGAATAGTAGAGATTTGAATTCCCTATCAGGTAGTTCTAGTGCCTTTTTTTCTACTAGAAAGTCATCTGGTGTTTTATTTTGGATGACTACTGGAACCATCCTGTAGTGTTTTTTTATATGTTTGGATATTTCCTGCTGTCTTTGGGACATTCAGTAATTATTTTATTCATTGATTGATTGCAGATTTGTTTGTTTCATCATGCTTTTTTGTTTTATTTGGTTATTTCTGAACAGGTGAGCTGTGCATTCTTTGTAGTTTCCTTGCCTGTGGGCATAATATTTTTCACCTCCCTTTACAATGGGCAGGGCCAGTTGCTCAGCTATGTTGCAGCAGGGCAGCTCCAGCTGAAGGAGAGGGGCTGGGATGGGTTTGTGCCATGTACTTTGGCTGACTAGATGAGCTGGTGGTCAGTGCAGGGCAGGTTCTGGTAGGTAGTTTCTGTGCTGTTAGGGAATGGAATGTTCAGCACACTGTGAAGATAGGCAGGAGGGAGGGGTAGGGGAGTTTGTGATGTGTGGAGCTAGGTTGTGTATGGAAAAGAAGAGAGAGAGGAGAGAGAAACAGGAGCAAAAAAAGAAAAAAAAAAGGTGCTGAGGGAGCTTGCCAGTTTAATGGAGAGCCAAGAAACTGAGAAATAGAGAAAAGCAAAAAGGGAATTAATTAATTATAAATTAAAGGAAAAAAGTGCCCCCAGGTATCCCCACTGATGTAGCTGCCCAGACCAAGGAAGCCACACCCACAGACAGAGTATAGCCCATCTAGAAGGGGTGGAGATGATACACAATATCACATATTCAGGATACGGGAAAAGAAGGTAAGTCAAAAGAGAACGAGCAACCCAGAAATGAAGAAAAATATAGAGGGAAAAAAGAAAGATAAAATAAACAAACAAAAAAAAGGAAAAGAAAAAAAAAACCCAGGGCTCCCACCAGCGTGGCCGTGTGTTCCAGGGAAGTTGGCTGGGGAAGAAGTTCCTTAGCTGAGCAGTGCTTCACAGCCTGTCAAGAAGAAGCATAGATGGCACATGGAGTAAGGTGTTCAAGAGAAAGGAGGTGAAGGAGGTGAGAGGTAGGGAAGAAATCAAAAGAGGCTGAAAAAAAGCAATACCAGCAACAAAGAAAAGACACTGAAAAAGGCAGCTGGTGTGGTCAGGGTTAATCCACGCTGCACAGAACCGGCGCTTCCCATGCCACAGTCACTGCTGGCTGGTAAGCCGGGAATCAGTCCTAAGAGAAACAGTGAATTGGCCCTCTGGGAAGCCAGGAATCATCATTCTGGGAAGCCTTGGATCAGCCATTCGAAAAGCAGCAAAGGTCAAACGGAGAAGCAAGCTGGAGAGTGGGAAAGCATGTCTTTCTGGTTACCAGGTGCTCTGTCTCCTGCTGGGAGCTCTGTAAATCTGCTTTCCCATACTCCCTGTCCACCAATCTCTGACAGGAGTCCAAGATGATGGATCCGTGCTGCATTAGCTGATAGAGCACCTCTGCTCCTAACTCTCCTCACTCTCTGTTCTCTGTCAATTTCTTTTCCATTCGGTGCTTGGTTGAGTTGTTTATCTCTTCATTTGAAAATTAGGGTTCCAGGATTGATGTTTGTCTCTGTTTTACTTAGTTTTTCAGGTCTTTGCTGTGGAGGGATGATATGGTTCTTCTGTCTATAGCGCTATGTTGGCTCCACCTCCACAAATGTTATTTTTATGGTTAGCAAATAGTGATTTTCCATTGTCTATCATCTCTTCCTCAGTCACGGAAGCACTTACATTAACTTTACCCAAAGAACTTTACCTTTACCATTGTCCTCAGTTCCTGAGAGATAATCACCCCCTACCAAAAAAAAAAAAAAAAAAAAACTTGCAATAGAAGTATCTTAAGGATAAGAACCCCAGACCACACCTAATAGGTTATGTCTGTGAGATGATGAAGTGACTTTGGTGTTGGGGCTGACCAGGACCAGAAAGACTCACCACATGATACCACAGGGGGGAGTCTGAAGTTTGTATTACATAATAAGACCCCAAGAAATGCTCTGGACACTGAAACTTCATGAGCTCCTGGTTGGTGAAAAAATATCTGCCCTCAAGAGGCTGGTGCAACTTTTTTGGGACATAGGAGCTCCGCATTTTAAACCCTCCCAAACCTCTTCCTATATGTCTCTTCACCTGTGTCCTCTTTTTCCTACAATAACACTGCAAAATCATAAATATAGCACTTTCCATGATTTCTGTGAGATGTTCCAGTGAATGACCAAACCCTAGGAAGTAGTGGCAACCAGAAGGACAGAAGTGAGGTGGGCTGTGCTTATGGCTGGTATCCTGAGTGGGTAGAGGGGACTCCCAAATGTGCAGCCAACAGATCAAAAGTGAAGGAGCTCAGGCCACACTTCCCATGCTTGCAGCTGGCATTTTGAAAAGGTGATGGGAAAACCCTGAATTTGTAGCCAACATATCAGAAGTGAAGGGAGCCATGGAAACTCTCAAACTTGCAACTGGCATCAGAATTCTTGTGCCAAGTTTGTAGTCTGAAGAATGAGGATGTCCCTTGGTTTGTGACATCTGACTTAACTCCTGTCACTAGGGTCATAAGAAGAAGTGCTGCATGGGCAGCTGGTAACAGATAAAAAGTGGATAAGAAGTCAAAAGTGGAGATTTTTATTTATGTTGATTTTTAATTTCATGATTGTCAGAAAGGGTAGATTTGATATTTATACACTCAATTAATCATTAGAATTCTACTCTATGGAATAGAGGGTTTCCTTTCTCCACTATATTTATTTATATTAGTAAGAATTCATTAATTCTTATTTTATTCTCTGGGTTATTTTACTTCCTGATACAGAATATTTTCCATATGATCTTGTATTTTCTCTTTCTAGGTCCTGAAATTAGTCTGAAAATATGTGATTGTTTACTTAGAGCAGTTGGAAATAAGAGGAAAAAATAGGGGATTAGAAAAGGATAGAAGAGATGAGGAGCTATAGTTGTCTGAGTAAACCTTTCCTTATAGTTTTCCCTTCTGTAATCATGTTAATGCTTTATGTACTGTGATGATTAACGTTACATGCCAATTTGGTTAGGCTATGATTCTCAGTGGTTTGGAAGACACTATGTAATGATCTTTCCCTTTGTGATCTCATGTAAGCAGCCAGTCAGTTGAAGGAAGAGATTCCTTGGATGTGTGGCCTGCCTCCAGTATATACATGAATGTTCTGGCAAAGTTCACTCTATTTCTTGACCCTGTACTTTTCTGGTTCCCTAACCTGTGGTTCTTGGGACATAAGCCTACAGAAGTCTCTGGCCTGCTGCCTGACCTGTTACATCTGTCCTTTTCATAGTGAATACAGTGGATCCCCAAACCCATCTCATCATGACTTCCCAAGTTCCAGAAAGCATAACTGGAATTGACACACTCAGTAACTGCCAGAAGGCCCACATTGGATCCCTGACATGTGGAGTAAGGGTTATTATGGTAGTAAAGGCTGAATGGAAATTTAGAACTGCTCCTATCTAGGAAAATAGTAAACCAAAAGCAATATCTCTTTCCTGGAGGGATTGCAGAGCTTAGTGCCATAATCAATGACTTGATGGCTGCAGTGGTAGTGATTCCTACTATATCCCCATTCAACTTGCCTATTTGGTCTGTGCAAAAAACAGATGGATCTTGGAGAATTTACAGTGGATTACTGTAAACTTAACCAGATGGTGACTGCAATTGTAGCTACTATTCTAGATGAAATATTTTTGCTTGAGCAAATTAACACATTTTCTGGTTCCTGGTATGCAGCTATTGATCTAGCCAATGCCTTTTTCTCCATACCTGTTTCTAAAGATCATCAGAAGCAGTTTACTTTCAGCTGGCAAGGTCCGCAGTATACCTTCAGTGTCCTACCTCAGAGGTATAGCAAATCTCCAGCCCTATGTCGTAATTTAGTCTGCAGGGATCTTTATCCCTTTTCCCTTAGAGGAGACCTCACACAAGTCCATTACATTGATGACTTTATACTGATTGGATTGAGTAAGGAAGAAATACTAATGACTCTAGACTTATTGGTAAGGCATTTGCTTGCAAGAAGTTGGGAAATTAACACAAAAAATTCAGATGCCTTCCACCTCAGTTCGATTTCTAGCAGTTCAGTGGTGCATAGCATGTTGAGATATTCCTTCTAAAAAAGTGAAGGATAAATTGTTATATCTATCCTCTCCTAAACTAAAAAGAAGGCACAATGCCTGTTGGGCTTCTTTGGATTTTGGAGGCAACATATCCCACATTTGGGTGTGTTACTCCAGGCTATTCATCAAGTGACTCAAAAAGATTCTAGTTTTGAGTGGGGATAAGAACAAGAGAAGTCTCTGCAATAGGTCCAAGCTGCCATGCAAGCTGCTCTGCCACTTGTGCCATATAATCCAGCTGACCCAGTGGTGCTTGGTGTGTTAGTAGCAGATAGAGATGCTGTTTGGAGTCTTTGGCAGGCCCCTACTGGTGATCACAGAACAGACCTTTAGGATTTTGGAGCAAAGCCCTGCCATCGTCTGCAGATAATTACACTCCACTTGAGAGAGAGAGAAAGGAAAAAAAAAAACTTTTGGCTTGATACGAGACTTTAGTTGAGACTGATGCTTAACCATGAGTCACCAGGTCACCATGCAGCCTGAGCTGCCCATCATGAATTGAGTGTTATCTGACCCCAGAGTCATAAAGACAGATGTGCACAGCAGCACTTCATCATTAAATGGATGTGGTATATATGTGATCAAGCTTGAGGAGGATCTCAAAGCAAAAGTAAGTTATATGAGTGTGGTACAATAAGTCACTTAATATGGTCCTTCTAGTAATGGTCTTTGTGGCTCATACTCAATGATTGAGTGGGACTGTGCAGATAAGGTATATGAACCTGTGATGGTTGGGGTTATATGTCAACTTGGCTAGGCCATAACTCTCAGTATTTTATGTTTGGCCTCTAAGGGGTGTATCTTGAGTCACAGACTTGCAAAAGGGTGTGACTTGTGACTCAAGTCCCACCCTTACTCAAGTTATGCCCTTCTTTTGGGTGTGGTCTGCATCCAAGGTATACATGTGGATGTTCTGGTGAATTTTTTGTTTAAGGGACTATATGGTGATATCTAAGAGACTCACCATGTAGCAGTAAATCATAATGAAAATGTGAGACCATGGAATTAAAACCTTATGAATTTATTGAAAAATCAAGATTAAGAAAATTCTCTAACAGAAAGGAAGACAAAATTCTTCTACATGTATATACAATGGTGGAAATTAATAATAATAATATATATGTGTATATATATACATATATAAATGCACACACACACATCTACATACTATGGTGGGAACAAATATTAATAATATTCATAGTCAAATCTGGCAAGATACGTTTATCTGCATTAAAAACTACCAGCAAGGAATGTAGGTTGAAAAAAAAAAAAAAGAAAACATTTTGTCTTTAGACTGAAAAGAAAAATTCCAAAACTTATGATTCTGTTACAGTATAGTGTCATCATAAATAGAAAGAAATATATATATATTTAAGCTCACTTTTTACACTTGGGTCAAAATAGATATTCATGCTATATGGTAATATAGAGTCAAATTGCAATAATAACATTCATAGTCAACATCAATGGGTGTTGCCTAAAACTGCTCTCATGGGAAAATATCCAATGAGAAAATTTACATGAACATTTCAATACATAAGTATATTTTTTTGGTGCCTGTGTATGTGCAATTTCATTGTGAATTATTAGAGAATATATTAAATTTCTACAGCATTTATGAATAAAAATTAGGAATTTAGATATTTTGTGTTTTCCTATTATATTTCAATCTCCATCTGAATCTTTCCTTTTGTAATTTTAAAAGGAAAGTTATTTTCATATTTTAAATGAATAGCAAAACAGTGAGATTTATGTGTATAATATAAAGGCGTTCCCTAAAAAAGTCTATTTCCTTTTTGCAGATAATCTTAAATTGGCTATCATCAAAATTAAAGACAGAACTTTAAATTTTTATTTCTCTTATCATTAGGACTGATAACAAATATTGCATGTTTACATGAAGTAGAGCAAAACAATATTAAAAGAAAAATTAATGTTTTTTAAAGATATTGAGAGTTTCTTTTTATGTTGGCAGAACTATTTTCAAAATATCCACACGGAGTAATATTCCCAAGCTTTATTTTAATTGTACTCATTAATTTTTTAGTTAAAATAATAGAAAATCCTGCAATCACTGAAGAAACACATTTACTATTTTTAGACTAGTGATAGTCTTGTAAAGATCATTTGCTTTTATAGTATTTCAGAAAAAAAATGTAACATTAAAAAACCTTTTTTAAAAACTTGCCTCAATGTAGTTTTAAGATAAAAAAATTTTACATTGACAAAGAAACTTCTAATTCTTTATGCAAGAAGTTTCTAGAATTTTTGTCTGTATGTGTAATAAAAATTTATTTTAAAATTATATTTTAAGGAAATCTGATTTATTTGAGTAGAGAAAGATCTAGAACCTCATTTTCCACTTCTATATTACTTGAAGAATGTGGAGTACACTGGGCCATGGCTAGCGTAATGTTAGAGGTATTCTACTGCATAACAAATCTAGACAATAAGTGTTTAAGTAGTCATGAAATGGCAAATGAGTATTTTTATTTTTAAAAGTAAGATTCATTACCACTATGGATTTAAATCATCGCTTCTATTTAGTAGTATCTAAATGAGAGACATGTCCTCCAATTATTAATTATGAGAAACCTTGCCAATAATGGTTCAACTGACTTCTGTTGGTATATCTTGGTAAAAAGTTTGCGAGTTCAACAACACTTGAAATTTAGTGATCATCTGGCCTTGACCTCTAATTACCGATATAACCTTTTATGTAATCAGTGGCATTAATAGAGTTATTTTGTTCAAGATTTGAATATTTATTTACCTTTTCTTCCTCCATGTACTTACTATAAAAACATTTATTCACTCCGCTTATTCTAATTCTATTTACTCTGAAAATTTTGATAAGATTAATCACTCATGTCTTGTCTCAAAGTTTTTGCCACTTCATACTAAGGAAGGGTATCTGATCCTCATCATAGTTTTCCATCTTCTCCAGTTTTTAACCATTATTACTGGGATATCTGAAAGACAATAGTGCTCATGGTGCAAATCTGAGCTAACATTACCAACTGTCATATCAGACTCACATAAATCAAAGATCTTAACCAGGATACAATCAACTACATAGCATAAGTGAAACAGAGATGTCTGGGAAATTCCATCTGGTTCTTTAGGTCCTTCCTTCTCTCATCTAGGTAAGGTTTATGCATTACCTCAATTGGAGGAGATCTTTTAGGTTATCAAACATCTCCATTTTGTAACAAGATTGTCAGAGGGCTTGCACAGCATTTTCCAGAGAGTCATAAGGCATAGATTGTGATTTGTTACCTGCAAGTAATACTAAAACAGGGACATCTTGTATGAGAATTCCATAGACAAATACTTTCTGCCTAGCAAATATCATTAGTCTGTTTACCAGAAGATCCATTTATTGACAGGATTAGACTGGGTCAGCTGCTTTCTTTCCTTTGGGGGCATACCCTTAATAATCAGGGTAGAAACAGACCAAAGTTCAGCTGCTTTTAATTCCTTCCTCTCCACTGGATGAACAAGTAAGTTTAATGTTAGAGAAAATATTTGCAACATATATTCACACATCTAAGTTACATACTCCAAAAATCTTTATCTATAAAAAAGATAATATTTTGATTTCTATCTACCTGATTCTTGAATATATGTTGTAATTATTTTGCCACTATTCCTTCCAATTTTGTATGTCTAAATGCAAACTCATTGTCATCTCAAAGCAAATTCTGCTACTTTGATCAGTTTATTGCTTTTCATTATGACAATTATTTAACAGTTACTAAAATTCAAATTTACAGGATTACGGAAGATCTTTAATGGATGTACAAAATCAAAGCCCAACAGACTTCTAAGTTTACTGGAAAGTATTTTCAAACCTTATAAACATTTCAAAAGATATGGTAATTAATATATACTTGTTTTATTTGCATTGCCTCGAGGACATTAGCCATTGACAATGCCGTTTAACTGTTATATATTAGTATCACCATGTTCATATGATGACTTATTGCTATTTGACTATTGCATTTTATTTCTATTTCCTATACATGTATGAATTTATTTTATTTTATTTTCTGAGGAGTATAGATATCACTTATTATAAAGTCTTATGAAATTAATATCTTTCAGGCTTCACTTATCACAACTTAGTTAATATTTCATCTTCTCCCAAGGATAATCTGTATTTTTTTAAATTTCATTTATCTACTGATGTAATTGCAATACACAACTAATATTTAAACATTAATGGAGTGAAATTACTCACATCTATATTTTAAAAAGTTTCAGTGTATGTGGTTTATTTACTCCAGGAAAAAATAAAAGAGGTTTTGGAAATTTAAAAATGAAAACAATCAGGATTTTTCAGTTGAAACATTAAATATAAATACATAAATCAGCAAAGGAAACACTGAATTCTTATTTTTCTAGAGAATGACTATTTTGTAGTACAATATATTATCTGTCTGTAATAAATGCTAAGGAAATTCTAAAATCATATGTTCCGAGGTTAACATATCTTATTTTTTCCAATTGCTAGTTTTAACAAGTCCTTATATTGTCTTTGAATATTAAAAATAAAATGTGCCATAATTTTAATTTGTTTTATTTGTCCTAAATGTTGTGATCCATTGATATATTTATTGTCTAACATTTCATTTTATAAATCCTAAATAATACAGAATTTTCCATTGCTGCCCCATGAAAACATGTAAGATAGCATCTCCTGGAAATACATTTTTCAGTGTAATGAATCATTATACATCGTGTAAACCTTAAATGAGTTTGACTAAAACAAAAACGACAGAACTTATTTTCTTTCTGAACAACCCATCAGTTGAAAAGAGAATGTTAAAGCAGTAAAACAATCATGTATAATTTTATGTATAAATGATTTTATATGTTCTTAGTAAATGGCTCTACAATGGGCACATGAGTGAGGTTTCTCTAGGTTATATACTATTACAATAATATGGAGCTCTCATTAGACAAGAAACATTTTATATTAATTTTATTCCAAGAAAGATTAAATTGTTATGAATCTGTAAAAATGACTCACATCAAGTCTAAACAAATTATTGTTTATATATAAAAGTTTAGGCTTTGTATAATATAAAAAAATAGTTATATAAATTCTTAAAACATGATTTAACTAGATTGAAAAACATTTAGTAATAGATTATTCTAATGAGATTCCATAACTTTATCTAAGTCTTAATTCCTATATTTTTACAAAGTATCTTATTTATAAGTGAAGAATCATGCTAGTCAACTTTATATCAATTATATGATGTTAAACAGTCTATAAATTAACAAAATAAGATTTGATATAGATGTGATTTATGGTATTAGTTTAGAAAATCATTTTACTCTTCAGATAATTTTCCTTCTGAGACAAAGGCTGTATTTTCTTAATTCATCCATTCACTCACTCACTCACTCACACTCGCTCACTCACTCTTTCATTCACTCAATTGATGAGGAAGCATCGTATGCCTATTGACTGTGTCCCTTCAATGATTCTAGGAGAGGGGGTCAGGGAAGTTATGAGAGGCACAAAAATAACATTAAATGTTTCTTAATGTTTACATTTTATTCATAATTTATGTGTGGAGTAAGAAAAAGTGATAACCTCTATTGTGAGGGCTAAAAATCCAATCAAGATGAAAGAAATTATAAATTAGTATAGATCAACAGAAGGGATTTGGGCAAACAAACATGTGAGGACTTCAATTAAGAGCCATCTCTTCTGCAACCATCATTGCCAACATCTATATATCTGTAGTGAGTCTGTAAAAAATGAAATGAAAAGGAAGGTTGTTGAGTAAACTAGCTGTATCGAGGCAAACTCAACGTAGGGAAGGCTTTCAGGAAAAAAATAACAATATTATTTTATAGTTAGTCACACCCAAGTTTATGACAGATTGTGAAAGCCAAGTTTTGCACTTAATGTGATTATAAATTATAACCTTCATCAGCAAGAAAGTCAGAATATCGAAACTTTTTTTTTTTCTATTTTCAAATATTTATATGGCAGTGGCATTCTGGGCCTAGGAAGTCTGATATTTGGGAGACCAGGTAGAAGATAATTACCTATTCCAGATACAAATGGATCAAGATTAAGATATTGGGAAGGAAAACAAAGCTTTCAGAAATTTCAAAAGTAATAAAGGGTACAAGTTAGTGACTACCCCACCAGAAGCCTGGAGGGGAAAACGTGATATTTAATAATGAATTTACATCGAGAATGCCTGAAGTCTTTTCTCTCCATATCTCAGAGAAATTTATATATGTATATATATATATATATGCATACATGCATACATATTCTTCAAACTTGGGAGAGTACATCCTAAGGTGGAAGATACTGAGGGAAAAAACATCAATCTACATTTTTAACTTAGAAATATTTGTAAATAGTTCTCCCTATATATATATTGGTCCTCTATGAACATGGATGCTCTTTAAAGAAAGAACATCAAACTTAATGTTAAAATATGTGACCAGATAGATTTGGGACAGACAAAGTTCTTATTTGTGGGTGTCTGCTTTACTGCATTTAAACTTATTTTGCTTCCCCAAAAGCTTTCATTTTGGGTTTCCAAATAATAATCTATCCACCTGATAATAACATATGCTGTTAGTTCTTATTACATTTCATCTGAAAATTTGCTGAGATTGTGGAGGAAAGTTTTAATTGAGGCCTGGAGAGGTTTCGTTTTTATAGCCTATAACTCTGATCAAAAGTCATTCAATAAAGATGCATTCTGTAGGTATGAAGTAGGGCCTGTCTTGATACATATACACACACACACATACATATATAGACAAATGAAATACATATATATATACACTCATGTATATATGTGCATAATAAGGCATATATATATGAAGTATAGAAAGTGTATAGGATAATAGGAAAATAAACATAACCTATTTTTAAATATTTATGTCTCGTTATTGGTAATAGCCTAATTCCTCATGTCAGATTTTATGTGAAAAGTATAAATAAAAAAATGCTCAAGAAAGATCTAATTAGAATGAAAAAAGTTACATCATTACTAATTACCAAGTCATATCATTACATAACTGCCAAACTACTGAGAATCATGGCCAAGCCAAATTGACACATAACCTTAACCAACAAAGCTTCGTTACTCTCTCCTTGCACCTCAGCATTCATTACTGCCTGATGTATGTTATTAATACTCAAAATAGTCCACTCGTAGATTTTTCACTATTGTCATAAATACGAATGTTGGATAATGACATAGTCGATAAGTGAGGAGATGGTGTATACGAATTGTCTACAATGCTTTTCTGAAATAAAAACAGACAACACTTGATTCATTCTGTGAGTCATACACTGTTCTAATACTAAAACCAGACAAAGACATTACAATAAAGGAAAATTACAGACCATTATATCTCATGAATATAGACTCAAAAATCATCAACAAAATATTAGTAAATTAAATTCAAAAGTATGTAAAAGGAATTACACACCATAATAAACTGAGATTTATTCCAACTATGCAAGACAAGTCCATCATTAGAAAATCAATAAAATCCACCACATAAACAGAAGAAAGAAGAAAAATAGTATGATCATATGAACTGGGGTCCAGGAAAAAAAATTCATCAATTCCAACACTTATACATCTCAAAAATTCCACTGTCATATGAATCAATTAGACTATGATAAACGACTTCGAATATAGCCAATTAACAAGTACATAATCAAAAGTATATTAAAGGACTACAATAATTTTGGTAACATTCTTTGGTGAACTATAGAACATTCAATTATATTTTTTTATTATGACATGTGTATTTGTCAAGTGTTTCCACAAAGTGTGCCTCTGTTCCAACATCAAACACAGAATCTTCTGCATGCTGTATCAATTATTTGACAATCTGAACATTTATTTCTTTTGAAAAGGAAATATTCAAATAAAAGTGAGATTCAGATGGCCTATAGAGTCAATACAATTTAATTCTGTTGAAGTTCACAATATTTATTGAAAATATATTTTATTTAAATGTCTATGCTTGTTTCTTTAGGAGATACAAAAGCAAATAAAAAAAAAATAGGGGGAAAAAAAAGAGACCCAAAACATTCCATTACTTCTCTCTTATCCCAATTGATGGGGAAGGAGACTAGTGAATAGGGGAAAGAAGGGAGAACCTTGGGATGATATGAATGTCTTGAATAAAACAGGTATTTTTATGCTATTGAATATTTCCTTTTTATTACGGTTGGTTTCATTATCTGATAAACTTTTGTAAATTGTGTATCAAAGAGCAATTTTTGTATTAATGGTTTTCATCTCCTTATTATTGCAACATACAGGTATATCTTAAACGGTCCAGACAAATATGTGACTTAAAAATCAATATTTAAAATTATATTTACAAGAAAGAGAAGCTAATTAGATAATACCTTTCTTACTTTTCTGTTTCCTCTGCCTCCTCTGCACTTTCACCCATTCTGTCTTTTAAACCTAAAGTATACTCAAAAGAAAACTTCTTACTTCTTTTCTTTTTCTCTTCTTGCCAACTACAGTTTAGGTAAGCAGGTTAATATAAGTCAGTCCATAGATTATCATGTGAATTTATTGTTGTGGCAAAATAATCTATTTAATCAAAGTACCATTAATTAGCTTAAGTAAATGTAAGTAACCATCATTCTGATAAAAAGGTTCCAGTCCCGAATCAAAAACACTGGAAATAACAAATGTTGGAGGGGCTGCGGGGAGATGGGAACTTTTATGCACTGCTGGTGGGAATGCAAACTGATACAACCATTTTGGAAAATGATATGTCGCGTCCTCAGAAAGCTAGAAATAGACATACCATTCGATCCAGCAATCCCACTCCTAGGAATATATCCTAGAGAAATAAAAGTCATCACTCAAATAGATATATGCACACCTATGTTCATGGCAGCATTGTTCACAATAGCAAAACGATGGAAACAACCTAGATGTCCATCAACAGACGAATGGATAAACAAACTATGGTACATACATCTAATGGAGTACTATGCAACGAGAAAGAACAATGATGACTCTGTGAACCATCTCATAACATGGATGAAACTGGAGGACATCATGCGGAGTGAAATAAGTCAATCACAAAACGACAAATATTGTATGAGACCTCTATTGTAAAAACCCATGAAAAAGTTCACACACAAAATGTAACAATCTTTGTTGGTTACCAGGGATGGGAGGGGTGGGAGGGAAATAGTAAATGGGCAATAGATAAGTGGTATCTTGGGTGAAGGGTGAGACTGTACACAGTATAGGGGAAACTAGCACAACTTGTACAAGGAAAGGTAATGGAAGCTGCATAGACACATCCAAACTCCCTGAGGGACTGAATTGCTGGGTGGAGGGCTCTGGGGTCCATGGTCTCGGGGAACATCTAGCTCAATTTTCATAACACAGTTTATAAAGACAATGTTCTACATTCTACCTTGGTGAGTAGTTCCTGGGGTCTTAAAAGCCTGTGAACGGCCATCTAAGATACTCCACTGGTCTCATCCCTTCGGGAGCAAGGGAGAATGAAGAGAACAGGATACAAGGAAAAGATTAGTCCAAAGGACTAATTGTCCACCGCTACCAAGGCCTCCACCGGACTGAGTCCAGTACAGCTAGATGGTGCCCAGCTACCACCACTAACTGCTTTGACCAGGATCACAACAGAGGGTTCTGGATAGAGCTGGAGAAGGATGTAGAACATAATTCTAACTCACAAAAAAAAAAAGACCAGATTTACTGGCGTAAAGGAGACTGGAGAAACCCCGAGAGTATGGCCCCCAGACAACCTTTTAGCTCAGTTGTTAAGTTATCTCTGAGGTTTACCATTCAGCCTGGGAGTGGACAGCCCTGTAAAACCAAATGGGACTAATGAAGTACAGTAGTCCAGTGACAAGGGCCAGAAGGGAGAAGGGGACAAGGAAGCTGGTGATAGGGAACCCAAGGTTGAGTAAGGATATTGTTGATGTGCTGTGAGATTGTTAACCTTTGTCATAGGGCAACATTTGTAGTAACTGTTAAATGAGAAACTATTTTGTTCTGCAAGCCTTCATCTCAAGTGAGAATAACAGCACAATTGGAAGAGCGTAGTCAATGTCACTGAACTGTGCATGTAGAAATTTTTGAAATGGTGTATCTTTGGCTATGTGTATTTTCACTACAAATAAAGATCGAGAAGTTAGAGGATTGACATGTTGTGGGGTTGTTAACCAATGTCATAAAACAATATGTGTACTACTGTTTCATGAGAAACTATTTGTTCTGTAAGCCTTCACCTGAAGTACAATTAAAAAAAAATGAAATGAAAGAATGATTATATATGTGATATTTATCTAGTAATAATCAGTCAACAAATTTAAAAAAAAAAAAAGTGCCAGTCCAAAGTCTCTCATACAGAAAAACAAATCCTCCTATACATTAAAATAGTTAAAAAAGAAAGAAAACAAAAAGAAGAAAAGGGTATGTGGAGAAAAAAACACAAAACATCATCACTCCTTTATTAGTGCTCATACTTTTCGTCAAAGTATATTTTCTTAGAAAGAATAATTCTGCTGTTATCTACCTATCTATCTAAAAATTTATCTTTCTAAATCAAGTTAAAGCTTAGATTGCTTTTATTTCGTAGTCTAAGAAAGATAGTGAGTAATACAAAGCATGGAAGTACAATGTTTTCAAACCTAAGCCTTCAACAATCCCATTATAAAGATGATTATGAATTTTTTATATGATTAATCTAGTCATGATCCACCCCATTCTACATTTCAGTTAACTCTAATGGATTTTTTTGTATGAATAGTGGACATTGGCGATGGTTTATAAAAATATTTATGAAAGTACTATTTCTCATTTTTTTGATAGGAAGACATTTTATAGGCTTATAAAAAGATTTATGGAATATAAACAGAATCTCTTATTTTTCTGATGTCCTTCAAGAATACATGTTCTTTAATCTAAGAAAATATTCTTTCTGTCTTTTTGGCATATATCTCCCTAGATTTTATTTTATTTCCTTTTCTTTCCTTAGATATGTCCTTGGAATAGAAATAACTATGCACTTTTAAGTTTGGAGGATGTAGTAACACTCACTCATGCCAGCTGGCTCACTTATCTCTACACACACACACATGCCTGAAAGTTAAAAATTAGTGAAACATTTATCGATTTTTCTATAAAATAAATAGTAATTGGCTAGAAGTCATGACCCCCATTGCAAAAGTCCATGGCTGACACTGTATATAAGTAAGAGAATTGCTGCTTAAAAACCAATCATTGCTCACTATGTGATGTGTACTTCAGAAAAAGTCATGTGACTAATATAAAAGCAAACTTTGCTAATGAAGGGCCTGTCATTATCATATACGTTTCTCTCTTTATCTTGATGACTGCTAAACAAGTTTGCTGCTGCACAACTAAGCGTGTATCACAATACTTTCTAGAAATGAAAAGATTTTATGAAAAATCTTACTTATTTATCATATACTAAAACCAGTTGCTGTCAAGTGGATTCTGACTCATGGAGACTCCATGTGTGTCACAGTAGAACTGTGTTCCTTAGGGTTTTTATTGGTTGCTCATTTAGAAGTAAATCACCAGGGCTTTCTTCCAAGGCACCTCTGGGTGGACTCGAACAGCCAACCTGTTGGTTAGCAGCAACGTGCATTAACCATTTGCACCACCCAGGTACTATTTTCTCTCATTCTCTTTGAATATCATAACAGGTTCTCTCCTGTTGCTCTCTAGAAATTGCAAACAAAACACCAAAACATCAACAACAAAATCTCCATTTCGTGAAGATACAACTGAAGCTTAACTGAGTCAGGACTTAATACCTATACATTAATATCTGCATACTCATTTCTTAGAAGATGTTTTTCTTAATACCTCAAAATGTATTTCATCACTTTTATTCCCATTTCTACAGAAAGTCCTGATGAATCTGTGTTGGGTAGAAAGTTCTTTTTAAATTGTTCTGTATATTTTCCAAATTTCACAATAATCAAATTCCCTGTTACTTCAAGCCCTACACTTTCTTCTCTGCCAGATTATTTTTAATGGCTGACCACATTTCTTCTTTGTTTTTATAGAAGAATAAAATAAAAAACGGGTGTGATACAGCAGACTTAAGCTCTATTCATTTTTAAGCCCTACTGTTAATACATTTTGTTAAAGGGCAGGTTGCAAATGTGAACCCAGTATATTAATGCAAAAATTATTCATTTGGCAAAACCATTCATGAGAGAAATGTGTAAGCAAATGATAGCAAGTGAACCATTTACTCAGAAGGAAAACCTGTCACTAATGGTCTACCTAGCATTTTGTTTGAAGTTTCTTGTCTCAAATATATATGTATATTCCCCCTAATAATGGAGTATCTCTTAACACAGAAAGATGTGCTTAGTTTAATGATAGGGTGGGAGGAGAGACTTGTTGACTCAAGGATTTGAGAATATCGCAAAACCTTTTAACTCAAGTAGCAATTACCTTTATCCAATCTCACTCCTGACCTCAATTTGCCCACTATGGGCCAGTAGTATACATGGAATCAGTGTTCTGCATAGCAGAAGGATCAAGAAATGAAAGCATTGTATTTTCCGGGAATCAAGGGTTATGGGGAGTTCCATGGGCTATAAGCAATCAGATTTTCTTTTAGTATTCATTAAAAATGAAATACTATTGAGCTCTCTGAGTTGGAGGAAGCCTTAAACTATTTTACAAGCCTCTAGTGATTTTTTTTAATCTTTATATTTATTAGACCACATTCTGGCTAAACTTGACTTTATCTTATTTTAAAAAGTATTGCTTTTGAATAATATCTTCATACCATTTTTCTCTCTTTCGTACTTTTAATTTGATGTATAACAAACACATATTCATATTTTTAATTGTCAGTCTTTTAATAAATATTTACTAAGCACAAATTTACAGGTCATGGCAGCTGGTCTCAGTGACAATGAAGACATATTCAGGGCCAGAAAGAATGCCACAACTTGTAGATTAAAGAGCCCTTGAACTCATCCAGCCAAAACAATTCATTTTATCATCAGGAAAGCCTCTTTATCACTCTGTGGACTTCTGACAAGAGACAGAGATTATTTTCCCTGTGTTAGAATTTGATATTCCATTAGCCCTGATTTTGTAATCATCAGCTAGAGTTTGTATCAGTAGGGATCCTTATACACAACAGTGCCATTATCCCAATTTTTTAAAGAAATTATAATAAAATCTATAATACCTATAATGATTTTTATATCCTAGTAATCAGGTTTCCCCCATGTGTCTGTCAGTTTGTCCTACTGTGAGGGCATATAATGCTGGAAGCTATGCCACCAGTATTCAAATACTAGCAAGGTCACCAATGGGGGACAGGTTTCAGCTGAGCTTCCAGACTAAGATGACTAGGAAGAAGGACCCGGCGGTCTACTTCTCCAAGGAATTAGCCAGTGAAAACCTTATGAATAGCAATGGAACATTGTCTGATATAGTGCCAAAAGATGAGCCCCTCAGGTTGGAAAGCACTCAAAATACGACTGGGGAAGAGCTGCCTCCTCAAAGTAGAGTTGCCCATAATGAGTTGCCATAAAGAAAGTCAAGTTTTCGGGACCTTCATTTGCTGATATGGTACGACTCAAAATGAGAAGAAACACCTGAAAACATCCATTAATAATCGGAATGTGGAAAGTACAAAGTATGAATCTAGGAAAATTGGAAATCATCAAAAATGAAATGGAAAATACAAAGATGTATATCCTAGGCATTAGTGAGCTGAAATGGACTGGTATCAGTCACTTTGAAATAGACAATCATATGGTCTACTATGCCAGAAATGACAGCTTGAAGAGGAATGGTGGTGTATTCATTATCAAAAAGAACGTTTCAAGAACTATCGTGAAGTACAATGCTGTCAGTGATAGGATAATATATATACGCCTACAAGGAAGACCAGTTAACATGACTATTATTCAAATTTATGCATCAACGACTAAGGCCAAAGATGAAGAAATTGGAGACGTTTACCTACTTCTGCTGTCTGAAGTTGATCAAACATGCAATCAGGATGCACTGATAATTACTAGTGAGTTGAATGTGAAAGTTGGAAACAAAGAAGGATCGGTAGTTGGAAAATAAGGTCTTGGTGATAGAAACGATGCCTGAGATCACATGACTAAACTTTGCAAGACCAACAACTTCTTCATTGCAAATACCTTTTTTCACCAACATAAACAGCAACTATACACATGGACCTCACCAGATGGAATACACAGGAATCAAATCGATTACATCTGTGGAAAGAGATGATAGAAAAGCTCAATATCATCAGTCAGAACAAGGCCAGGGGCTAACTGCAGGGAACAGACCATCAATTACTCAAGTTGAAACTGAAGAAAAGTAGAACAAGTCCATGAAAGCCAACTTGAATTTAGAGACCATCTCAAGACTAGTTTTGAGGCATTGAATACTAATGACTGAAGACCAGACGAGTTGTTGAATGACATCAAGGACATCATACATGAAGAAAGCAAGAGGTCATTAAAAAGACAGGAGAGAAAGAAAAGACCTGAATGGATGTCAGAAGAGACTCTGAAACTTGCTCTTGAATGGCAAGTAACTAAAACAAAAGGAAAAAATGATGCAGTAAAAGAGCTGAACTGAAGATTTCAAAGGGCATCTCAAGAAGACAAAGTATTATAAAGACATGTGCAAAGAGCTGGAGATAGAAAACCAAAATGGAAGAACTCACTCAACATTTCTCAAACTGAAAGAACCGAATAAAAAATTCAAGCCTCGAGTTGCAATACTGAAGGATTCTACAGGGAAAATATTAAATGATGCAGGAAACATCAAAAGAAGATGGAAGGAATATACAGAGTCACTACACTAAAAGGAATTAGTCAATGTTCAACCACTGAAGGAGGTCACATATGATCAGGAACCAATGGTACTGAATGAAGAAGTCCAAGCTGCACTTGAAGGCATTGGAGAAAAACAAGCCTCCTTGAATTGATGGAATACCAATTGAGATGTTTCAACAAATGGATGCAGCGCTGGAAGTGCTCACTCATCTATGCCAAGAAATTTGGAAGACAGCTACCTGGACAACCAACTGGAAGAGATCCATATTTATACCTATTCCCAAGAAAGATGATCCAACTGAATGCAGAAATTATCAAACAATATCATTAATCTCACACGCGATGAAAATTTTGTTAAAGATCATTCAAAAGCAGCTGTAGTAGTATATCGACAGGGAACTGCCAGAAATTCAAGCTGAATTCAGAAGAGGCTGTGAAACAAAAGATATCATGCCTGATGTCAGATGGATCCTGGCCAAAAGCAGAGAATACCAGAAAGATGTTTACCTGTGTTTTATTGACTATGCAAAAGCATTCGATTTTGTGGATCATAACAAATTATGGATAACGTTGCTGAGAATGGAAATTCTGGAACACTTAATTGTGCTTATGAGGAATCTTCCTATGGATCAAGAAGCAGTCCTTCTAATGGAACAAGGGGATACTTTGTGGTTTAAAGTCAGGAAAGGTGTGTGTCAGGGTTGTATCCTTTCACCATACTTATTCAATCTGTATGCTGAGCAAATAATCCGAGAAGCTGGACTATATGAAGAAGAACGGGGCATCAGGATTGGAGAAAGACTCATTAACAACCTGCATTATGCAGATAAGACAACCTTGTTGGCTGAAAGTGAAGAGGACTTGAAGCACTTACTGATGAAGATCAAAGACCTCAGCCTTCATTATGGATTTACACCTCAACATAAAGAAAACAAAAATCCTTACAACTGGACCAGTAAGCAACAGCATGATAAATGGAGAAAGGACTGAGGTTGTCAAGGATTTCATTTTACCTAGATCCACAGTCAAAACCCATGGAAGCAGCAGTCAAGAAATAAAAAGACGCATTGCATTGGGCAAATCTGCTGCAAAAGACCTCTTTAAAGTGTTGAAAAGCAGAGATGACACCTTGAGGACTAAGGTGAGCCTGATCCAAGCCATAGTGTTTTCAGTTGCCTCATATGCATGTGAAAGCTGGGCAATGAATAAGGAAGACTGAAAAAGAATTGACGCCTTTGAATCGTGATATTGACGAAGAATATTGAATATACCGTGGACTGCCGAAAGAACGAACAAATCTGCCTTGGAAAGAATAAAACAAGAATGCTTCTTAGAAGCAAGGATGGTGAGACTATGTCTCACATACTTTGGGCAAGTTATCAGGAGGGATCAGTCCTTGGAGACGGACATTATGCTTGGTAAAGTTGAGGATGAGTGAAAAAGAGGAAGACCCTCAATAAGATGGATTGACACAGTGTTGGCAACAATGGGCTCAAGCATAGCAACAATTTTGAGGATGGCTCAGGACCGTGCAGTGTTTCCTTCTGTTGTGCATAGTGTTGCTATGAGTCAGAACAGACTCGACAGCACCTAACAATGGTAGTAATCAGGTTGAAAAATACATGCTTAATTTTATTTGCTTTTGACAAAAATGATTTTATTAGAAGGAGTACACCTGCCCTCTTCTTCCAAAGATAAGTATCAAGTAGGAAGGTTTTACTGTTATGGGTGCTGGAATATACTTCACACTACTCTCACAGACTCTGAGTTTCTTGAAGTGCAAATTAAATGAGAAGAGATTTGCTTATCCGTGTGGCTTTCCCTGCACCATGGGAATCAAAGCATACTCCTGTCTTAGCATAAGTCAGAGAAAAGTTAAAGAAAAAAACACTCATGAAATATATAAAAGCTCCCAACTTATATGCATTCTTCAAGACTCTTTCCAACAACTCCATCTTTATCTCAGTACTGCATCCCCTCCCCTCAAAAGAAACCTTTAAATCTGATGTCAATATATTTTGAGGTAAGGAATTGGACCGAAATAATCATCTTCTATCTTGATTGGCCCTGTCTATTCATTTACTTTCTCAAATGGCAATATTTTGATTCTTGTTACTCCATGCTATATATTGAAAATCCTACCCAAAATACACCAGGTATGTGAAAATTTATATCCCCTTTATTTTTCATATGTAGGTTTGTGTACCTGCATAAATCTAACAGTTTTTGTTTTGTGTTTCAACACTTCTGATGTAAGTCACTAGAATTAATTATTAAGCCTAGATTTCTTTTCAAAAAGTATTAGGATTCAAAAGTGAATAGCAGTTACTGGAATAAGAAATAACTATTTCTTATAATAGTATGTAAAATACCCATTCTGCTTAAAATTTTATTATATAATTTAAATATATTATTTCATTGAATAAGAATTTGTTAGATAGAAAATTGTACTCCCATTTTCCAGATAAAGAAAATGAATCTGCAAAACACTGAGTATCCATCCAACTAAAATGAAGTCACCCTAATATAGATTCAGATCTGTGATTCTTCATAGATGTATAAATATTTGCTCACATGCTGTATTGTATTTGAGAACCCAGAATATTGTTTCAGCTAAATTAAAAAAATGTTTCTATAATGATAATTCTTTGCAGCAAGCCATCACCTATAATTTTTTTTTTTTTTAATATTTCATTGTACTTCAGGTGAAGGCTTACAGAACAAACAGTTTCTCATGTAACAGTAGTACACATGCTGTTTTATGACTTTGGTTAACAACCCCACAACATTTTAACCCTCTAAATTCTGTTGTTTTTTTTTTTGGTGAAAATACACATAGCCAAAGATACCCCATTTCAAAACTTTTATGTACACATTTAAGTGACATTGACTATGCTCTTCTAATTGTGCTGTTATTCTCACTTAAGATGAAGGCTTACAGGACAAAATAGCCTCCCTTTTAAAAGTTACTACAAATGTTGTCCTATAACAATGGTTAACAATCTCACAACACATCAACAGTATCCTTACTCAACCTTGTGTTCCCTATCATCAGCTTCCTACTCCCCTTCTGCCTTCTGGCCCTTGTCACTGGACTCCTGTACCTCGTTAGTCTCATTTGGTTTTACTGGGCTGTCCACTCCCAGGCTGAACCTCGAAGGTAACTTCAACCACTGAGCTAAAAGGGTGTCTGGGGGCCATACTCTTGAGGTTTCTTCAGTCTCCTTTAGGCCAGTAAATCTGGTCTTTTTTTTTTTTTTTTTGCATCACCTATAATTTTAAGAGCAACAAAATAATTCAGAAATTCAAAATAATTATAAAATTATTTACAGAGTACATTTTTCTATGACCCAAAATTAACATTTTGTGTTATCTAAGAACAGGGATTGATTTTGCTTTCTGGTATTGTCATGGATTAAATTATGTCCCCCCAAAAATATGTGAAACAATTTGGCTGGGCTATGATTCCCAGTATTGTGTGGTTGTCCTCCATTTTGTGATTGTAATTTTATGTTAAAGAGGATTAGGGGGGACTGAAACACCACCCTTTCCCAGGTCACATCCCTGAGCCAATGTAAAGGGAATTTCCCTGGGGTGTGGCCTGCACCACCTTTTATCTGTGAAGAGATAAAAAGGAAAGGGAAGGGAGCAGAGAGGGGGGCACCTCATATCACCAAGAAAGCAGTGCTGGGAGCAGAGCGCTTCCTTTGGACCCAAAGTTGCTACCCTGAGAGAGAAGCTCCTAGTCCAGGGTAAGACTGATGACAAAGACCTTCCTCCAGAACTGACAGAGAGAGAGAAAGGCTTCCCCTGGTGCTGATGCCCTGAATTTGGACTTCTAGCCTACTGGACTTGTGAGAAAATAAATTTCTCTTTGTTAAAGCCATCCACTTGTGGTATTTGTGTTATAGCAGCACTAGATGACTAAGACAGGTATGAAGGAACAAGAACCAATGCAAAGCAATTGACTGAAAGTCCTGGGGAGTGAAGAGAAGCAGAATGACACTGAAGGAGAATGTGCATACACTTGAAGGAGACACAGAGAGGCAAACAGGTCTTTGCACTTCTCTGTGACTTTTAATCTTGGACTAGGTGCAGCGTATAGTATGCACACCAGGAACACATGAGGAAACCCAGTCTTTATTACCTGGGAAACCAGAAAAAGAAGCTGAATAACTATGAACATTAATTTTAAAAAAAGGAAAGAAAGAAAAAATTTAGAAGGGAAAGAGCTGGAGAGGGAATTTCCAAACCAGGCCTACCCACATTTTGACTGGCCCTTGAATTATGAACAGGCAAAACATATTCAAATTAGTACAATTAAAAACATAAGGCCTGAACTGAGGCCAGGGCTGACAGTCAAGAAACAGTCCGAAAATTAAACTCAACCAAAAACTTTCCCTGTTAAAATTAGGGGTGGGGTGGTTAGAAGAAAAGCTCATTGGCCAAAAATAACAGAACCTACAAACTCCACAACTTAACATTTTTTAATGTCCAGGATATGATAAAAAAAAAAAAATAACCAAAATACGAAGAATCAAAAAAATGCAACACATTCTCAAGAGCAAAAAAAAACCATCTGAGGTCTAAAGTGGAAATAAACCAGATGTTGGCACTAACAGAAAATGGATTAGAGCACAGGTTGTAACTATCCTCAATGAAAGACTTTCCTTGAAGGAAAACGTCAGCAAAGAACTGTCATATCTCAGCAAAAAAAATATATCATTAACAAAAAGGAGCCGAATGAAGGTTCTTACATTAAAATAGATAACTAATGACATAACCAAAAGAACTGTAACTGAATATAAGGTCAAAGCCGATCTTGCACTGTTATCCTCAGAGGAAAACTGATGTAGGTCACATAGCAGTAAAGTGTAAATGAAGGGGTGTTTTTGCATGCAATGAGAAAGATTCAGACAAGATGATGCTGGGCGATCTCCTGTCACAAGAAACATCAAAGTTTTCCAATACTAATTTGGGTTTTGAAGATATTGAATAAAATAGGAGTCCTATCATAAAAGTTAAAAAAAAAATGTTATTGAACAAGATTAGAGACATAAGATGATGAAGCAGTTCAGCTCTCTCATTAGTTATATTTTAAAATTTCAACTCTGAATGTATGTTGCTGAAGGATGGGAACTTATGTAAAAACTGGGAAGCATCCTGATATCAGACATCAAGAAGAAAGCTCTATCAGTGATGAACACATTTTAAAAATTGAAAATAGAAGTGCTTGAAAACAAACAAAATACTTGTATTATTTTCAGTAAGCAAGTTTCACACCTTTTATCTCAGTCAAGGTTTGGCAAACTACAGTGCTCCACCAAACCCCAGCTGCTCCCTGTTTTTGTAAATAAAGTTTTATTGGAACCAAGTTATACCCATTAATTATGTATTGTTTGTGGCTGCTTTTGCTGCCATAATGATATAGTTGAATAGTTGTGACAGAGACCATATAGCCCACAAAGCTTACTCTCTAGCTTTTTACTATCTGTATGACTTTAATTAATTATAATTACTCACACTACAATATTGAAAAAATTAAATGAAAGTTTTCCATTAGACATATATGAAAGATAAAAGTTTAAGAATACAAAAACAAAACCAGGTAACGTAAGTCTATTAGAAAGCAATATATACCTATTTTCAGTAAGAGATATATTTCTAAATGGAAGTATTTTTACTTTCTACAATTAAAATCTAAAATAATTTAAGTTATTAATAAATTGTGGTGTAAACACATGGGAAAGTATATTGTGAGTGATACACATTAAAATATCAGAATAATGAGCAGTTGTAATAATTAAAATAAACATTAATTAGTTGATTAGTACTGACTAGATGTTAGTCAATAATTTATCACATAATTTAAACTTGAAATTTTTGATGAATTCAGAAACAAATACTAAATCTGAACATTGTAGCAATGAAATATGGCTAGTACCAATTAATACAGTACACTGACGTAGCTATATTGTCTTAAATACATCACAGTATATCATCTGAGGCCCATTTTATTTCTCCAGGGTATGGAGAGCCAGGCAAAGTGATGGTAAAAATATATCCCATTTTTAAGAACTGGAATCAAGCCAAATTTCACTTTTTGTGGTCTTCACAATTAATATTTTTATAATGCTTAGTACTACTGCTCTCTTAGCAAACCAACTTTGAAATTATTAGCTGAATATATTTTTTAAATGTATTAAGGTATTATATACTAGTACCTGTAGGACCTACTAGCAGGATTGACAATTAGGGAGTAGGTAATAGTACTAGCATATTGTTTATTACAGCAAGCATTCTTTCAATTTGACCAGTGGACTGTTCTGTTTTTTCAGTGTCTCTGACCTATTAGTCTGCCTATGAGACAATTAGAGGACAAGAATTAAAAAATTAAAATGAAAGTCTGATACATTTTATTATAGTGGAATGCATTTATGTATTCATTAGAACAACTTACCTATGACTTATTAAGAGCGTACAAGTTATTAAATTATACTACATTCCAAGCATCTGTGGTAGATATCACATTTTTACAGAAGTAACACATGCCTTCTGCCTTTGCTTGTCAACCTCTCCCTCCCTCCACGAGGTATTTTTGTGTTGTTCTCATTTTTTTTAACATGCTACTGTAAAAATAATAATAATAATAATAAGCATAGCACGCTTAAAGAAAGTACAGAGGGAGGGTGCAGTTGGCAAGCTAAGGTAGAAGTTTCGCGTTATTTTTGTAAAAATACAGTAAGTCATTCTTTTCAGGAAACTCAAGTTATATAAGCTGATCAGGGGATGCACATAAATATGAGAATTTTGTTTCAGATGAGTGAATTAGTTCCATCTATTTACTTTCCCTCCACCTACTTCTCTTCCACTCAGAAATGTTTTAGATTTGTAGAAATTATTTTTATATTCATTAATGTCATTTAACTCTGATTTATTAAGGGTCTGCATATGTTTTTAGACATACAGTATATTCCAGGAAAGTGGAAAGATAAACTTTTTATATTACTCTTAAAACCAGTGACAATGGCAAAATATCTTTTGATTATAGAGAGGCAATAGAATTCTCCTTGGACCCCTTCTTATTATATGTCCTACTCTTAGTGTTTCCTGCTCTTTCTTAGAAAATCTTGTGTTATTTGCACTTAGATGTTCTATTCTTCCAAAGCCTTGATAATTGTTGAAGACTTTATTCAAATTTAACTCTCTAGTTTTCCTGTTAGACTGGAAAACCAAAATCCTGACATCATTAGTTTTCCTTGTATCTAATAGGACACCAGGTTAGTACAGGAGAGTGTCTCCTTTTAAGCCATTTTCTGCGTCTTTAGGTCCCTGAGTGGTGGTTTGCAATTGGCTACTAATACATAGGTTGGTGGTTTGAACCCATACAGAGGTGCCATAGAAGAAAGGCCTGGTGATCTATTTCTGTAAAGATTACAGCCAAGACAACCCTATGAAACAGTTCTACTCTGTAATGCATGGGATCACCATGAGTAGGAATTAACTCTCCAGCAAAGGGGTTTGTTTGCTTGTTTTTGCATCTCCACCCCGGAAAATACATTACCTGAATTCTCTCTCAACTTACCTCTCTCCAGTGATGATAATGAGTGATATTTTCCAGAATGTTTTTCTAATAAAATTTTTCCCCTGTACTGACTGTGTGTACTGTAATAAGAATCTCACTGAGGCACACTGAGCTAGGCATAATATGCTAATCTTCTACCTCTGTCTCTTTTTATCTGCTACAACAGTGTTTTTTTAACCTAACTACATTAAGTTTTGAAGGGGACAGGTCTTGTTACTACTTTACTTTATTGACATTTTTATCACAGATTTGTCCCTATATATATATATATATGTATATATATATATATAGTTACTGTTTGATTGTTTTGTATATTGTTTTTTCAATTTCAGAAATTTGACTCCCTGCTAGGAGCTAGCCTGTGTCTGAAACATCTCTGACCTTTGAGATTTTTTTCTTTCCTTTCTTTCTTTTCTTTTTCTCTGTCCAAGCCTCAATCTACTCTACATTTTGCCAGCACCTCAAAGAGCAATATAGTTTAAGTTCTAGTAACTGCTCACTTGAGGGTGTTAGAATTTTGAGGCCCTGGATCATTGTGTGGGAAAAAAAAAGAACAAAAAACTGTTGTAGGATTATCAAATTTGATCTGTATTTTATTCTACCCCTACTTCCACAAGACTATGCAAACAAAACCAAGCGTGAAGTATCAGAAAATCTCCACGTGTAAGGGTAACTTTTGTTTTCTAGTATTCCAGATATCTCTGAGTCCAAGTTATGACCTCAGTTTGGCCTGTCTGCCCTGTTTTTTTTCAGTTTTCACTCTCTATTCAAGGTGATAGTATGTGTGTTTCTACTTATTCAGCATTTTTCTTCCTTTGGAGGCTTAGTCAGAGTAAGCTAGTCCCCCATCACAAGAATGAAATACACAAAAAAATACAAGAAAGAAAAGGAACGTGATTTTTTGTCAATATTGATGTTCGAAGACTATAAGAAAATTGTGAATTAAACTGGGAAGAGAGATAGAGGTGAGGAAGACAACTAGAGAAAGAAAGATAGACTTAGCTTTAATATTGTAGAATAGGGCATGTGAAGACATAGGAATATTAAGAAGAAGAATCTACACAGGGAAGAAGAGAAGACAAAATTCTGATTCTTTAGAAAAACATTTCTGTCATTGATTGAATTATGTACCACCCAAAATGTGTGTATCAATTTGGCTGGGCCATGATTCCAGGTAGTGTTTAGTTTTCCCACGTGTGGTAAATCCTGCTTCTATGATGTTAATGAGGGAGGATGGTGGGCAGTTGTGTTAGTGAGGTGGGACTCAATTTACAAGACTGGATTGTGTCCTGAAGCAATCTCTTGAGATATAAAAGACAGAAGTGAGCATGAGACAGCGGGACCTCCCACCATCAAGAAAGCGGTGCTGGGAGCAGAACGGGTCCTTTGGACTGGGGTCCCTGCGCCGAGAAGCTCCTAGTCCAGGGGAACACTGAAGAGAAGAAGGCCGACAGAGAGAAAAAGCCTTCCCCTGGAGCCAACACCCTGAATTTGGACTTTTAGCCAACTCTGACTGTGAGGAAATAAACTGCTCTTTGTTAAAACCATCCACTTGTGGTATTTCTGTTATAGCAGCATTAGATGACTAAGACAATTTCCATGAAAGAAATAATAAGAATGCTAGGTACTGAACCAAAAGAATGGGTAGCCCAAGATAAGCGAATGGAAGAATTATGAAGAGATGTGAACAATAATAGCAAATTCTTTAGAAATTTTACTTTTTTCTCAACAAAGTCAGCAAATATTTATTGTTTCAGTTCCTAAGGAAAAGTAACATAGATTCCCTAGTACATTAATTTGAACTTTCACATCAATACTGCTAACTGGGAAGTATCATCCTCATCTTGAAACCAAAATCCAAGGTTGTACAGCTAGTAGGTGCTGGGTCTGGGCATTTGAAAAAAAGAATGTCTTACTAAAAGGATAATGCTTTTCCACTATACTGCACCATCTTTTAGAAGCAAAGGACTCGTCTAAGAGCAATATGAGAAGCCACAAGCAACAAAAATTGCTGATAAGAACTCTTATCCAGTCATCTCCTACTAATTAAAGGCTATTTGAAGAATACCAAACTTCTGGCTAAGACTGCTGTGTGGAGCTACCAGCTCCTCATCACTATACCAACATGGCATCCTTAAAGGAAGTGAGTGCAAAATTACTCTGTCTACCTAATGTCTGATGAAAACGTAGACAGAAGTGTCTTCTCATGATATTCTTCAGTGAACTAAGAAAACAAGTTTTCACTAGAGAGCCCTTTGTATTCAGAAATACTTGGCAAGATACCATAGTAAAAGAAATAATCTTAGGAAGTACCTACTTATCAATTTCTTTTTCAAAAGATAGGGACCTCAGAAGGAGGGTCCAGTTGATTATAGTGTTAATAGTGCTGTTTTTTTAAAAAAACGTATAGATAACTACATTCAACAGTAAACCCGCATTATCTTATCCCAACTGTACACAAACAAAAAATAATGAAATACACGCTCTTATTTTCATTTGAAAGATGTAGTAAACTTTATTATTTTCATATTAGGCACCATTTATTATTTTATATATAGTGTATATGAATAACTATTATAACATTTTCCTCACATAATGCTATTGTCTGGTCACATATCCTACTCTGGTAGACATTGCTAGTGCTCATACCAATATTCCCACTGAAATTTCTAGTTAAAACATACACCTTCAGCTAGTAATAACAACAGCAACAAACAACAAAAATCTCAAAGACTCCTTCAGTTACTTATAGGGAAGTAACTCTCTTTAACTCTGAAATCATTAGAATTCTTTACCATTTCCCTTCGTACTTGTCTAAGAAGAACACAGTTCAAGTTACCTTTCTTAAGGTAAGGGAGAACTAACATACTCTATAAAGCTACCTTTCTCAGAAGTTAGAGAGAAAATTTTTTGCTACTACTTGGCAAAATCCTAGATATCTGGGTTTTTGAAAAATCTTTCAAATTCTTCTTCATATACCCTCTTATAAGACAAAAGAGCACATAGGTTAAATTACTTCCAAAATTCATAACAAGCCTGATGTCATATAATTTCCTTAGTAGCTATGCAAACAAGTTTTCTCCAGAAATATAAGTAGTTTATGAGTTACAGAAAGTATGTGATATGCTTTTAATATAATATACTAAATGAAACTTCTTCAGTGCTGTCAATCAAATGAAATGTGCCATGAATTTCATAATTACAATTATCTCTTTTCCAATAAAATGCAGCTTTAATAGCGTTTATAATGAACTCTAGTTTATTAACATGATAGAGCTTATCAGATAAATTTTAGTGAAATCTGCTATGCAAAATATACATACGGATACATCTTATTTGGAATACTTTAATGTTAAAAATAGTCTATTAGACTTGCCAAAAAAAACTGACATCACAAATATTTTATCAGGAATAAACATCTAATAATTGTTTAGTACAGTAGATTTCCTGAAAGAAAAAAATTCTATTACAATTCTGTTAATATAACTACCGAATGCTGATGTTTCCTTAATTTCTAGTAACCTAGTTTATGCTGAAACAATTTTTTTTTACCTGTGGTAAACCTCTATGAAAGTTAGCTTTCATTCCTTCTACTGCAAGCTTTTAATATATTTTTCTTGCTTTGTTATAATCCTGTATTAATAATCTCAAATAAAAGTCAATTTTATAATCTCTAAAGTTAAACTTTCTCCAGAATCAATTCATGTCAATTATGTGTCATGAGAAAGTTTCCATAAGAAGTTTCAAAAATATATTTTTTTTTTTCTATTCAGTCATTGTAAGTTTTCAGCAGGATGATCTTTTTTAAATACTTAATGTTAGAATGATGGAATGGGACTCAAGAAAATAGACATTTTACACACATAAGCTAAATATCTTAAAGCATTTATAAATGTATTGAGTCTTTTTTTCCAATACTCTGCTGTCTAGTAACTTTGATATTTAATTTATAATCAAATAGCTTTTGATTTAAATATTAAGACATATAAATATACATATATAAATTTAATTATTTATAACCAATATTTACTGAGTGTAAATATGTTTAAGGGATTTTTCTTAGTGCTTCAGAGAACATAATTCAGACAACTCTAGAGATAGGTACTGTTAACATCTCTATTTTATAGATGGGAAACTGAGGCACAGAGCTGCAAAAAAAGTCTTCCAGGGGGGACTTGTGTAATAACTGGAATAGACAGAATTAGAACACAGGCAGATATTCAGATCCTGCTTATATAATCACAACACTAAAAGGTCTTTTATTTCTTAACTGTGCTCCATACAGCAAGCTTCAAACCATAGCTTTTTGTTTCAGGTAAGCATCACTAATTTTATGCTTTGCTGATTTACACTAAAAATCTAGCTTTTTTTTCCCTTTTTCCCCTCATAGGTCTCAACATTGGCCAGGTTCACCAAACTCTGTCTTTTCATCATTGTCAATACTTTGAATATTTATGTTCAATGAGGTTGTTTTAAAATGTTCCTTGAGAAAGTCTTGTACTTCATACTTTATATGTACATTTTTTCACAACAATCACTTCCAAATATCCAATAAATCAATTTGAAAAAAGAAATCCTACGCTTGATCCAAGATCTGCATTCTCTCCCTCAGAACTTTTGAAGTCTTTTTATTTTAGATTTCAAAGTTTTCTACTATATAACACCAGAGACTAAACATTCATGCCCCATAATCACAGCTAATCATTTTTCTAAAATGTAGCAACTGCTTTTATCCCATCTCCAAAATACTTAGTATTCTTCAATGAAACCTCAAAGCATAAATCATTTTGTTTCAGTCAAATTATCTTGACTAAAAAAAAAACATAGATGTTTTTACTAGTTTAGTTGACTGAAGATTTTCATCTTTCCAAATCTTAAATGCTCCATCTTTTTTTCCATTAGCTTTCCAACCCCCATAACATTTTTAGTTTATCAAACTGGATTACAAAAGTTTATATTATATTTAATCCCTATATACAAACATTCCATTTTTATTTTTCTTGCATGCGTTATAGATCATTTTCAATCTAAGTTTCCTTTTCTATTATGCTTCTTTAAATAATTACTTTAATACACATTACAAAATTGCATTAAATTATCCCTTACTTTTCTACAATTACAAAGTAAGATGAAATATTTAATAACTGTAAGATTCACTAAAATATTTTAATGGTTAGTTTATGTCTCTGAATTTAATTTTCTTATTGTGGTAAATACATATGTAACAAATCATTTGTCATTTCAACGTGTTCCATGAGTATTATTCAGTGACACTGTGTTGTTAGGTGCCCTCGAGTCGGTTTCGACTCATAGCAACCCTAAGTACAACAGAACAAAACACTGCCTGATCCTGTACCATCCTCACAATCATTGCTATGCTTGAGCCCGTTGTTGCAGCCACGGTATCAATCTATCTTGCTGCAGATCTTCCTCTTTTTCACTGACTCTGTACTTTACCAAGTATGATGTCCTTCTCCAGGCACGACTGGTCCCTCCTGATAAAGTGTCCAAAGTACATGAGATGAACTCTCCCCATCACTGCTTCTAAAGAGCATTCTGGCTGTAGCTTTTCCAAGACAGATTTATTTGTTCTTCTGGCAATCCATGTATATTCAATATTCTTCGCCAACACCATAATTCAAAGGCGTTGATTCTTCTTCAGTATTCCTTATTGATTGTGCAGCTTTCACATGCATATGAGACAATTAAAAACACCATGGCTTCAGTCAGGCACACCTTAGTTCTCAAGGTGACATCTTTGCTTTTTAACACTTTAAAGAGGTCTGTTGTAGTAGATTTGCAAAATGCAATATGTCTTTTGCTTTCTAGACTGCTGCTTACATAGGCATTGATTGTGGATCCAAGTAAAATGAAATCATTTACAACTTCAGTATTTTCTCTGTTTCTCGTGATGTTGCTTATTGGTCCTCTTGCGAGATTTCTGTTTTCTCTGTGTTGAGGTGTAATCCATACTGAAGGCTGTAGTCTTTGATCTTCATCAATAAGTGCTTCAAGTTCTCTTCAGTTTCAGCAAGCAAGATTGTGTCATCTGCATATACAGCTGGTTAATGAGCCTTCCCCTAATCCTGATGCCATGTTCTTCTTCATATAGTCCAGATTCTTGGATTATTTATTCAGCATACAGTTTGAATAAGTATGGTGGAAGGATGCAACTCTGATGCACACTTTTCTTGGCTTTGAAGCACACAGTATCCCCTTGTTCTGTTCAAACGTCTGCTTCTTCGTCTAAGTACAGGTTCCTCATGAGCACAATTAAGTGTTCTGGAATTCTTCATAATGTTATCCATTTGCATAGTTAATAAAACACAGGTAAACATCTTTCTGATAGTCTCTGATTTCAGCCATGATCCATCTGACATAAGCAATGATATCCCTTGTTCCATGCCTTCTTTTGAACCTATTAGAGGACCCTAGAGGCTGAAGACACCTAATTAATTAGTACTCCATTGGTTATCAGGCCATATCTAGTCACCTCCCCTACTACATCACTCACTTCCTCTAAGTTGTTTTACAAACCCTCTGGAGAGCCCCAGACGAGTGTAGATCTAACTGGCTCAGAATGGTCAGACATAAGCAGAATAGACAAAGATGACCAAAAGATGACCCTTGGCCACCACGGATGCTCAATAACAAAAGCGAACTCATGTCCAGGAATGAAAAGACTCATGTCAAGGAGCCAAAATCACCAGATGTACATCATCTGCCATAGCCAAGCCCATTTCAAAAGGGAAGAGTCCGTAGGCCATTTCTGTGTGGAGTCTTAGCCCCACCTTGTAATGAATAACCAATAGAAACTATGGATAGTTAGAACTTCTTGATCTTGACGACCGCCTTCCTCCAACCCTGTATGAATATGTATAATTACAAAATGTGAATGCTTCCTTAAATAGAGAAACTCAATCTGAGGTAGATACCTCTGAGTTCCCACTTGCTAGCCTGTGAAATAAACTCTTTCTTCCTTTCAAAACCAGTGTTGGAGAGATTGGTGTCTTGAACACTGGGTGTGGACCCATTGGTCCAGTTTCAATTTCTGGCACCCCAGGTGGGAACTTAAACAGTTCTATCTACTGTTTGCCCAGTTTCCTTGAAGCCCCGGCTGGCTGAGGCCCGACTTATCACCCTCAGAGTGGGCCTGGATCTCTTTTCATTTCCAGGACACCAGTAAGTTTGAGCCTGGTGGGCGGTGTTCCCAGTTACCGCACAAACTCAACTTTGAGAGGACGAAACAGATCTTTTCTGGTCTTGAAGCACCGGATGGGTAAGTCTGTTCGCTGGATGTGGTTGGGAGGGGACTGGGAGGTTGAAACAGAGACTGCTAAGAAACCCCTGGTGTAGTTTCGCTTCAGGGCTCATGAATTAATTCTCCTTAAGTGTAGGGTCCTGAGACTCCATCCTCTGGTCTGGTGTGAACTCACTTTGTATGTGTGTGCGTGTGTGTGTGTGTGTGTGCGTGTGTTGTGTAGAGAAAGGCAGGAGCGCCATCGAACCGCGAGTGTTCACCATGGGGTTGTATTTTAAAGAGTTGGAAGCAGTTCAGCTATGGGGATATGAAAAAGAAACTCATGATCAAGTGCTGTAATCAGGACTGGGTACAATATTCCCTGGGGTCCAGTGAGAAATGGCCGACTTCAGGTTCTTTATCTTATGATACCGTCCTGAAGTTAATGTTGTTCTGCAAAAGGGACGAGAAATGGGACAAAATCTCTTATGTGCAGGTCTTCATGGCATTATATCAAAACATAAATTTACAGAAACAATGTAAATTAATGGTTCAGAGAGCAGAAAAGCCATGACACCAGAGAGACAAAGAAGAAGAGATCTTAGAAGAAAGTGAGCCTTGGTAACCACTCTCTTTCCCAACAGCACCCCCCCTTACGTGCTGGGGGCCATGCTGCTGCCCCATCAGCCACAAATCCAGGACCCAGCAAGGGTCAGAAACTGGAAAGGGAGGCTAAGGAAACTTATATCTCCGATTAGAGGAAGTAGCCTCTCCTTCTCACACCCGCAGTGATGTTCAATTCAGCCAGGGGCTTCCAACTTCTGATAAAGGGAAAGAGCTGCTTCCTCTTTCCCAGGTTCTGGCATGAATAGACGATCAAGGGGTGCCCCACAGCCTTGTGAGGGTGCATGCTCCTTTCACTTCTACTGACTTACTGAACTGTAGGAGATCAACGCCCAATTACTGAGAAGACCCCAGCAAGATGGTAAAGTTCTTTTACAGTAACCTTGATACTCACCAACCAACTTGGGCAGATGTACAAGCCCCCTTCCAAGGTCTATTGACTCAGTAGGAAACAAGGATGGTTTTAGAGAAGGCAAAACAGGAGGCAGGAAGACTTCATGAGGAAGGAAACAACCCCACTAGGCAGCCAGCAGATGTGGCCATGCCCCTTCAAGACCCCAAGTAGGATCCAAACCAGGCTAATGATATGATTTCCTTACAACATTAAGGAGAATGCATTCTAGAGGGGCTCCAGCGGGGAGTGCCCAAACCCAGAAACCTTAACAAAATTCAAGAGTTTCACCAAAAGCCAAATGAGAATCCCTCTGCCTTCCTCAAGCAGGTCCTAGAAGCTTAGCAAAAACATGCTGATGTAAATCCTGATGACCTTACTTTCCAGAAAGTTGTTACCCTGACTTTTATCTCTCAGAGAGTGCCTGACATAAGGCACAAGTTACAGAAACTAGAAAATGGGCTAGATATGACCACCTCACCTACTCAAGGCAGCCTTTAAAATTTACAACAACTGAGACCAGGAACAGGAGAGGAAGAAGCACCAAGAAATGAAACAACAAGCTAGCCTGCTGGTTGTTGCCCTGGATAGGCCAAGGGGTCCCCCACCATGTGGAAAGTTAAGCACCCCAGACCCTAGGCCTCTGGTCCCACCTCAGAACTCAGGGTGTCCAGCAAAGCTAGGGACCCAACAGTGTGCCTATTGCAAACAAGGCCACTGGAAACAGGAATGTCCTAACTGCCCAACCTGGGGTCAGAAGGAGACCAACCTCAAGAGTGGATGTGCCAGACACTCCAGGGAAGTGGCACAGATGAGGATCAAGAGTGATGGGGCCCAGGGGCTCTACCGCTTACCAGGTTGATTCTCATCACCCACAAAGAGCCATGGGTACAGCTAAAAGTGAGCAATCAACTTACAGACTTCCTGGTGGACACTGGAGCCACCTATTCAGTATTAAATATGCTTACTAGCCCATTGTTCCCAAAGACACTCACCATTACAGATGAAGTTTTTTCCAGCAGACCAGATTTTCAAGATACTCTGCTTACTAACCTAAACACTGAAGTTTTTTCAGATGGCAGCAGCTTCATGATCAAGGGACGTGACAGGCTGGATATGCCGTAGTGTCCCTTCACAAGACCTTAGAGTCAGAAGCCTTTCCTCTCGGAACTTCAGCCCAGAAAGCTGAAATGATCACATTGACCAGAGCATTAGAATAGGGAAGAGGTAAAAGAATTCATGTTTACACAGATTCTTAGGTGAACTATTTCTGTTGTACGTGCACATGGGGACATATGGAGAGAAAAGGGATTACTAACATCGGCCAATAAAGAAGTTAAATATGGGGATTGAGATTTTAAAATTACTACAGGCAGTCCTCCTTCCCACCGACGTGGTTGTTATACATTGTCCAGATCATCAAGCCAGTGACAACACCTTAGCCCAAAGAAATCACTTGGCTGATCAAGTGCTAAGAAAGCCACAAAAGCCAAAACCCCAGCAGCGGTTTTGGCCCTTTTGCCTGATATGGACCTACAGCCCTTCACTCCAGGACATTCTCAACAAGATAAAGAAAAAGGAGGACAATGGGGTCTCTCAGAAGATAAAAAAACGGGTGGATGTATAATTATAATGGACAAATATTAGTACTGGCACACCTCATGTATGATATAGTACAAGCTGTCCACTGCACTACCCATTATGGAAGGGATGCCCTGGCCACCTGTCTACAAAAACTGGTTGTAGGATCCGACTTGTCTAAAAATGTCCAACTTGTCACTCAACAGTGTATGATCTATGCAAAAAATAATCCCAGACAGGACCTTCCCCACCTATAGTAGGAGTGCAAGCCAGAGGTATGGGACCTGGAGAACACTGGCAGATAGACTTCACCATCATGCCACCAATGACTAGAGAGATTAAATTCTTACTTGTTTTTGCAGATAATTTCACTAACTGGGTAGAGGTAATCCCTTGCAGAACAGAGAAGGCTGCTGAAGTAAGTAAAGCCTTACTGAGAGAAATATCCCGAGGTTTGGTTTACCTGTCTCCATTCAGAGTGACAATAGAGGAGCCTTTGTGGCCCAAGTGGTGCAACAGGTTTCAGGACTTACAGGAGTTAAATGGAGGCTGCCCAAAGATGAATCATACCTTAAAGAAAACAATGACCAAAATCTGTCAGGAAACCAACCTTATGTGGTTTAACGTTCTTTCCGTTGCCCTTCTCAGAATTACGGTAGCCCCTAAAAGCAGACTCCAATTGAGTCCTTACAAATGTTATATGGGAGATACTTCCTCAACCCCTGGGACCCTGGGCATTGGAGTCATACAGATTTGCCTGTGACCAGGGAACTAGATAAAGTCAGGTATGTACAAACTCTATTACTTTAAAGTCTATTAACAATTATGCAGCCAGCCACTTATGTTTCCCACAGTTGCCCCGTTCCATAACCTGAGCCCCGGAGACTGGGCGCTGCTTAAGAACTGGAATGATCAGACCCCCAGCTAACAACTACGGGCTCGATGGGAAGGACCTTATGAATTTCTCCTAGTTGCCCGCTACTCAGCCAAATTGAAGGGAGTCCAATCTTGGATACATCACTCCAGACTCCAGCTTGTGTCCCAGTACAAGACCAATCCTCATCTTATCAACCAGAACACTCATCCCTGCGACACCAGGAATGGATTGACAGGGGACAGTGAGTTGAGAGGAGCCCACTACCCCAATCTTCGCTGGTTACATCAACTTGGAAAGACAGAATATGATATTGAACCTGTTGATGGACTAAAATTCCTGTTTAAAAAGAAGGAAGTTCCTGGCAGCTAAGGTGCCCCAGCTTTTATTTACTGATATTTTCCATGCATTAGACCCAATGTGCCCTAAGGGCACAGACTGCTGTTGTCTTAACGTGACTCTATTTGCTATACTGCTTGTCATTTTCTGGGCTTGTATGCTTTACTGTATTCTCCCTGCTGGACTTAACCATTTTCTCTGCTCCAGGTAAGAGCCAGAGTACTTCTCTCCTCTCTTGTACCCCAAAGATGAGTTTCCTAGCCATTTTATATGTGTTTGAGATCATCATCCCAGCCATAAGTCAATGAGCTGTTAAGACTATGATCAAATGGGGCTCCTCGAAAGCACATGATGAAAACCTCACCTCTTGTTAGATATGTCAGCAGAACCCAAGGGGTAACTCTAGCAGGAGTAAACCCTGTGCCACTTTGTGAGCAACTTCACTGGCATACGCCAACCCCTCCACTTCATCGATCTAACCCTTTGGTCCCTTTTTCCTAGCAATGGGCTGAGAACCTTAGCCCAATTGTCTCCTAGTACCCAGGCCTTTTGTTTTCCCCTCACTTCCAGTACTTCCTTAACAATTAATTACACCTTTTACTGCCAGTGCCTTCAAGGGGCCAGTGCCTCTGCCTTCAGACCTGGGCAAGACATGGGGAGTGTCCTGACTAGTGAGTACCAACAGGTGATGGACACTTGGAAGAACTTCAGTGTTGGCCCATGTCTTCTCCGTGCTTTCACCTGTCTTACTGAAAATAGGTTAAAGGTTACTAGCCTTTTTGTCTTCTGTTCCCAGCCCCAGAGCGAAGGCTACATGCCCCTCCAGTCTCTGGACCAGAAATCTCAAATCCAGATTTATGCCAGGTCCTTTGTCCAACAGTGCCCCTCTTCAGCAGGAGGCACCCATGAGTGGTCGTTGCTTCCATTCCCATGTTTGACAATGGTACAAACCACAGGGGGAAGCTGTTAGGGAACCCTAGAGGCTGAAGACACCTAATCGATTAGTACTCCATCAGTTATCAGGCCACATCTATTCACCTCCCCGACTATGTCACTCACTTCCTCTAAATCGTTTTGCAGACCCTGTAGAAAGCCCTGGACAGGTCCAGATCTAACTGGCTCAGAATGATCAGACAAGCGCAGAACAGACAAAGGTGACCAACAGACTAACCTGGGCCACCATACATGCTCAATAACACAAGAGGACTCAAGTCAAGGAACAAAAAGACTCATATCAAAGGAACCAAAATCACTGCACATATGCCATCTGCCGTAGCCAAGCCCATTTCAAAAGTGAAGAGGCCATAGGACACTTCTGTGAGGAGTCTTTGCGCCACTTCGTAATGAATAACCAATAGAAACTATTGGTTAGAACTTCCTGATCCTACCCACCACCTTCCTCCACCCCTATATGAATATGTATAATTACAAAATGTGAATGCTTCCTTAAATAGAGAAACTCAATCTGAGGTAGATATCTCTGAGTTCCCACTTGCTAACCTGTGAAATAAACTCTTTCTTCCTCTCAAAACCAGCGTCTGAGAGATTGGCTTCTTGCACGCTGGGCGTGGACCCATCGGTCCAGTTTCAAATCCAGTTTGAATTACTAGCAATGTCCTGTCGATGTACTGCTGCAACCAATTTTGAATGATCTTCAGTAAAATTTTTCTTGTGTGTGATATTAATGATATTGTTCGATAATTTCCATATTCTGTTGGATCAACCTTTCTTTGGAATGGGTACAAATAGGGATCTCTTTCATTTGGTTGGCCAGTTAGCTGTCTTCCAAATTTCTTGGCATAGATGAGTGAGCAACTCCAGGGCTGCAACTGTTTGCTGAAACTTCTCAATTGGTACTCTGTGAATTCCTTGACCCTTGTTTTTTACCAATGTGTTCAGGGAAGCTTGGAACTCTTCCTTCAATACCTCGGTTCTTGATTATATGCTACCTACTGAAATGGTTGAAAGTTGAGCAATTCTTTTTGGTACAGTGCCTCTGTGTATTCCCTTCATCTTCTTTTGATGCTTCCTGCATCATTTAATATTTTACTCATAGAAACCTTCAATGTCGCAACTTGGGGCTTGAATTTTTTCTTCAGTTCTTTCAGCTTGAGAAATGCTAAGCGTGTTCTTTCCTTTTGGTTTTCTATCTCCATGCCTTTGCACATTTCATTATAATAGTTTACTTTGTCTTCTTGAGCCACCCTTTGAATCTTCTCTTCAGCACTTCTTTTCTTCATCATTTCTTCCTTTCACTTTAGCTACTCTATGCTCAAGAGCAAGTTTCAGAGTCTTTTCTGACATCCACTTTGGTCTTTTCTTTCTTTCCTGTTTTTTTAATGACATCTTGCTTTCTTCATGTATGATGTCTTTGATGTCATTCCACAACTTGTCTAGACTTCGGTCATTAGTGTTAAATGTGTTGAATCTATTCTTGAGATGATCCCTAAATCAGGTGGGATATGCTTAGTGTTGTACTTTGACACTTGTGGACTTGTTCTAATTTTCTTCAGCTAGAACTTGAACTTGCATATGAGCAGTTCCTGGTCTGTTCTGCAGTGGGCCCCTGGCCTTGTTCAAACTGAGGATATTGAGTTTTCCATCTTCTCATTCCACAGATGTAATTGATTTGATTCTTGTGTGTTCTGTCTAGTGAGGTCCACGTGTATAGTCACTGTTTATGTTGTTGAAAAAAGGTATTTGCAATGAAGAAGTTGTTGTTCTTGCAATATTCTATCATGTGATCTCTGGTGTCATTTCTATCACCAAGGCCATATTTTCCAACTACAAATCCTTCTTTGGTTCCAATTTTCACATTCCAATTGTCAGTAATTATCAATACATCTTGATTGCATATTTGACCAATTTCATACTGCAGAAGTTGATAAAAATCAATTTCTCCTTCTTTGGACTTAATGGTTGGTGCATAAATTTAAGTAATAGTAGCATTAACTGGTCTTCTTTGTAAGTGTATAGATATTATCCTATAACTAACAGCATAGTATTTCAGGATAGATCTTGAAATGTTCTTTTTGACAGTGAACATGATGCCATTCCTCTTCAATTTATTATTCCTGGCATAGTAGACAATATGATTTTCTGATTCAAAATGTTCAATACCAGTCCATTTCAGCTCACTAATGCTTAGAATATCGATGTTCATGAGTTCCATCTCATTTTTGACGACTTCCAATTTTCCTAGATTCATACTTCATACATTCCATGTTAATTATTAATAGATGTTTGCAGCTATTTCTTCTCATTTTGAGTCATGCCACATTAGCAAATGAAGGTGCTGAAAGCTTGACTCCATCCATATAATTAAGGTCGATTTTACTTTGAGGAAGCCACTCTTCCCCAGTTGTATTTTGAGTGCCTTCCACCCTGAGGGGGCTCAACCTCCAGCACTATATAAGACAATATTCCACTGCTATTCCTAAGGTTTTCACTGGCCATTTTTTTCAGAACTACACTACCAGGTCCTTCTTCTTAGTCTGTCTTTGTCTAGAAGCTCCCCTGAAACTTTTCCACCAAGAGTGCCCCTGATGATATTTGAAATACTTGTGGCAAAGCTTCCAGTATCATAGCAACACACAAGCCACCACAGTACAACAAACTGATAGACACGTGATGGTCAATGACGTTAGTTAAGTTTATCATAATGTTCAAACATTACCATTATGCTTTTCCAAATTTTCCTATAAACTTTAAAATCAAATCAAAACCCACTGCCATCAGGCTGATTTTGACTCAGTGACACTGTAGGACAGAATAAAACTGACCCGTAGGATTTCCAAGGCTGTAAATCTTTACAGAAGCAGACTGCCGCATCTTTCTCCTGCAGAGGGGCTGGTGGGTTTGAACTGCCCATTTTTTGGTTAGCAGCCGAGCGCTTAACCACTATACCACCAGGGTTCCTTATAATTTTAACAGAAGTGCAGTATAATTTTCTATTTTTTTAACTCATACATATTTAGTTATTTAAGTAATAATGATAACAAAGAGCTGAAGGATTTACCTCAATATAGTAGAATCAAATATTTTCACAAAACAGTTTGTTTTAGTACAATTTGAAATGAATTCTGTCCAAGGATTTTGTCTCACCATCCACACTTCAATATCCAATGAACTAATAGGAGAGAAGAACATATTCTTTCTCTAACATAGCAACTATATAGTTCACTGATTTTCTTTCATTTTTTCCTGATTTAATAGATTTTTTTCAGTTTTTTTTTTTTTAATGTGTAAATAGTATATTGAATATACCTTGGACTGCCAGAAGAATGAATAAATATTTCTTGGAAGAAATGTAGCCAAAATTTTCTTGTTTTGTTCTGTTGTATGTGGGGTTGCTATGAGTTGGAACCGACTCGATGGCACCTAACAACAACAACAGTTTAAATTGGTATCAAGCTAATATCAATAACATACAAAAACACTATTCTTATACTTTCCCCCTCCTCTTTTATGTTATTGGTGTCACAGATTACATCTTTATACATTATATGCCCAGAGTCATATATTTATAATTATTATTTATACTTTGATCTTTTTACTGTGTAGCACAACAAATATAGTTCAAAACACAAAATACAGCAGTACTGGCCTTTACATTTGTCCTTGAAAATATCTTTACTGAAGTAGTTTATTTATTTGTATAGTTATGAGTTGCTATCTAGTGTTCTTACTTTTGAAACTGAAAGAATCTCTACCATTTCTTTTAGGGCATGTCTAGTAGTAACTAACTCCCACAGCTATTGTTTATGTGAGATCATTTTAATTTCACCCTCATTATTGAAGGGCAGTCTTGTGGAATGCAGGACTCTTGGCTAACTTTTTTTTTTTTTTTTTTTTCAGTTTTTCTTTCAGCACTTTTAATATGTCATCCTACCTCTTTCTGGCCTACATAATTTCTGAGGAGTAATATTATTGGGATCCTTTCTTTGTGACCACTTGTTTTTCTCTTGCTGTTTTCATGATCTCTCTATATCTTTGTTATTTGACAGTTTGATTATAATTTATCTCAGCATGGATCCCTTTGCAGTTATACTACTTAGAGTTTGTTGAGGTTTCCATATGTGCAAATTCATGTTTCTTTTGAAAAATTTGAAAAAATTTCAGTCATTATTTTTTCAAACATTCTGCTTGCTCAATTCTTTTTTTCCTCTTCTTCTGCAACTTCCATAATGTGTATGTTGCTCTATTTAATGATGCCCCATTGGCCTCTTATGCTCTATTCACTTTTTTTGTTCTTTCTTTTAATTTTTATTTCTGTTCCTCAGACTGGCTCAGTTAAATTGTTCTGTCTTCTAGTTCTTGAATTCTTTTTTTATACCAGCTCAAATCACCTGAAAATCCTTCTAGTGAATTTTAAATTTCAGTTATTGTAGTTTTCAGACACATAATTTCTCTTTTTTTAAATAATTTGTATATCTTGTTACTATTATTATTTTGTTCATAAATTATTTTCTTGATTTCTGTAATGGTTAACTGTACATGTCAACCTGGATAAGCTATCCAGTGTCCAGTTCCTTAGTCAAACACTAGCATAGATATTGTTACAAAGCATTTAAATGTGATTAATAAAGCTGATTGTCATCCATAAAGGTGGTGGCCTTATCCAATCATTGAAAGTCTTAAGAGTGAAAAAGGAGGCTTCCCAAGGGACAATTCTGCCTCCAAACTATAAATACACATTCTGTCAGAATTCCTTTCTCTCCCCCACCACCTAACCTACTGATTTGTGACACGAGGCTGCAGGAATGTCTACCTTATTTCCTGACTTATGGATTTTGAAACAAGACTGCCAGAATTTCCATACTGTCATCTGACCTACAGATTTTGAACTTGCCAGCCCCAACAATTGCCTGACCCAATTACTCTAAATCAATCTCTCTCTCATTTATATCTCTATATGCTTATCCCTATCCCTTTCTCTATATTTTACTAATTCTGTTTCTCTAGAGAATGCTAAGAAAATTTCCTCTAGGTTCTTAGAACATATTTTCCTTTAGTTCTTTAAGCATAGTTAAAAAAATTGTTTTAAAATCTGTGATAAGTTCAGTGTATGGTCCTCCACAAGGATGATTTCTGTTGGTTTGTTTTGTTCCTTTGTACATATAATCCTCTCATATTTCTTTCTATGTATTGTGATCTTTTTGTGGACATGGGACATTTGAATAGTATAATATGATAATTCTTATTATACCCCTTCCTCAGGGTATAATAAGTTATTATTTATTTATTTATTTATTTATTTTTGCTTTCTTCCTTTCTTTTCTTTTCTTCTTTTCTCTGTTTCTATTGTTGAAGGCTGTGGTAGTCAGGTAGCTTAGTGACTTTTCCAAACTATTTTTGCCCCCAAAATGGAAGAAAAACTTTTTAAAAAAAAGCAGGCTTTACAGAATATCTCTATGTTGGAACAATCCTTATTCAGGCTTACACTAGGCTGAGAAATCCACCCAGGGAGAAAGCTTAGGATTTTCTCAGGTCTTTGTAGACATGCATTTTGCCCCGGGCATACATGTGGCTCTCTGAATTACACATATTTGGATGCCTTTAACTGTCCCAATTTCCCAGTGAAACTCTCTCAGGGTTTTGTCCCTGGCATTTCAATTGCCCTGTTTTGTTCCAGGTGTCCAGAAGCTCCTTGTTCAAGTGTACACTCCTCTGCACTGAGTGACCTCCAAGGTGGAAAAAAGCAGAGAGAAACCCTTTGTTTTAGTCATTTAGATAGTCACTCAACTGATTTGCACAGGCAAACACCATACTTTGTTAATAAAGTGTACTCTACTTACTTCAGAATCAGAACCCAAGTTCCCAAGCTGGAAATGCAGCTGCTGCTTCAAGGTGCTGCTGCGTGGGAGTGGGAGTGTGCTCAAAGAAGTACCATAAAAAAGTCTGAATCTTCCTTCTACTCTTCTGACAACAGTTTACCCATCTGTCATGATCCCAAATAGTTCTCAAGAGTTCTGACAAAGCTAATACTATCATTTAATGTTTGCCACCCCACCCTTGGGAGGACAAAGCATGGAGCTTCTTACTCTTCCATCTTAGCGTCTATAAGTTAATTTTTAAACAGTACCTTTTGTATCTATGTTACTATGCTTAGTATGGTGCCTGACAAGTACTGGTCACATAATATATGCTGAATGAATGAGTGCTGATTATAAACTGTAGACAAATATAGACCACATATAGATTTAGTAATTTAAATTTAAAGAATATCTTGTATAAGTTATAGTAGGGAGTCTAATTTTCTCCACATTATAATGCCAGTTTAATTTTCATAGAATTTTGGACATTTTAGTGTGATTTTGTAATTTTTTTTTCTGGTAGATGAACTTCCTGTAATAATTTCAAGTATGGAGGCATGAATAGCTCAGTAGTTCAAGGACATCTGGAACTATATCAGATCTCTGTATTTAAATAGAAAAGAGAAAAATATTTACTAATCTCTTCCAAAACACTCACTAACACTATAACTGTGAAAAGTCTATTTACTAAGTAGTGTTCCTTTTACTGCTTTCCAAATAAACTTATCAATAAGATAAAATCAATTAGAGTTAATAAAAATCTTAAGTTAGAAAAATAAGAAGAAAAAAAAATCCTACAATGAAATATTTGTTAAAACGAACAGCACATATTTCTTCTTAAAAAGAAGGCAAATACCATCTAATTTATTCCTGAAATTGTTTATGATCCAAAAGGGAAAATGTTAGTGTGCACAATGACAGCTAGTCTGTTATTCTCTTTACGTGATTTGCACTTTTGTTTGACCTCCTAAACAACTGAAGTCAACAGACCTGGAGCAGAGTTTTTTTTTTTCTTTCTGAAGTTTTCATACACTTTTCTTTAATTATTATTATGCACTTATTACTTTGAGTACTGAGAGTTCCTAGCCTCATTTAAGAATGTCTCTGTAGTTTTAGATGGGCACGGTAATTAGCAAGTATATTGAGCCTATAATCAAAGAAAACAAAAATCAAGAAACTCATCAGTGCATAGATAAATTAGAAAAACAACAGAAGCTTGAATATAGCTACAATTACAGCAGCATATAGCTAGGAAATGCATTTTGCATTCCTTTTTTTTTTTTGGTCTTTGGAACATTATAGCAAACATTGATTTCATCTGACAAATATTTGTTTTTCAATTGATTTTTTTAATTAATCTTGATCAAATACAGTTACGTAAATACTTACGTTGATGGAATTCTTTACAGACTAAGAACTACTCCTTATGATTTCTGTAAGAAGTGAATTTGAAGGATGACATAATCTTTAGAATAAAAATAGAAAAAAATTACCATTCTAGGATAGAATTTTGGACACTAAATAACAGTCAATTCATCTATCTCTAGTAAAACAAGAGATATGTAAACAGACATTTATATGTATACATATATATAATGCTAGTTTCATATTTACTATAAATTTCTTCAAACATCTTTATTATTTAAAAAACACAAAATAATGAGGAGAGTATAAGAATAAGGAATGGATATAGAGCAGAAGAAAGAGAGAGAGAGAGAAATTGGAATCATTTGACTTAGAACCAACTTCCTTTTAGATTTTATAATAATCCACTACATGTTACTAGGCCACTTTATTAGCAAATTAAATACCTACTTGGTTATTTCTTTCTCTGAACACATTGATTGTGTCATACCAAGCTTCAAGGATGCCAACATAAGACCACACACATGCACACACACCCACTCTACCAGTGCATGAATAAATGCTTTTCTCACATAGAGAAGAGACATAGATCAGCTTGATTAGTGGGAACCAGTCTCCAAAATCTGCAGGATCATCCCACATATGACTGGTTCAGGGCAGATATCTGCATTCACCCCTCTCATGCCATAGTCAAGAGACCACATTCCCTCCCACCAGGAGCAGATATAAAAGTTGGTTTGGCCAAGTGCCATATGGTGCTCATGCATGTGCAAGAGACAGAGAAAGTTACTGTGTGTCCAGAACAGGGGGAAGGCTTCGCTGATAAGGAGAAGGAACTGGGAGAGAGAGAGCAACCCAATTCCCAGTCTCCTTATCAGAGTGTTCTGGGCCCAAAGCCTTTGCTTAGGCAGACCAGATGGGAGGCATACAGGCAGATCATTCCTCCAACAGATTGGCTCTGCACTTCCCATAACCAGACATTTTATTTATTAGGAAAAAAAAATATGTAACATTAATTTTCATGCAATAAATAGAAAAACTACTCTCATTATTTTATAATTTCACCTTATATACTAGAAAATAGATACAGCATCTTAAAGACTGCTGGAGTTTCCTAAATGAAAGCAATCAAACATCTCCTTGCTTCTTAGAAAACCCAATGTTACTTGCAATCATGGACAAGATTTTTCAGGGTCAGATAACACTCAAAATTGTATAACAACTTAATGCACCTGCCTCGATGCTTATGGTTTCTCACAATTCTTGTGTATCAATCATTTTCTTTTTTTAGAGTCTCCTCAGTTGCTTTTGCTCTTCACTGTTTCCTATTTTTGTGTGTTTGTTTTATCTTCATTAATTCCTACAGTGAGTTTACTTTCCTTGCACACCTGAACAAGAGTCTGCACTGTTTCAACATCATCTAACCCGCCTTTCTAATTCAAATTTAGATAATTTGCCTGGAACTACTGGGTGTCAAAATATGGCTTTTTTATTTCTAAAATATTGTCAGTCTCTTATATGCTCCTGCTTTGACCTTAAAAACAAGAAGTGCATTGGAAAAATATACACATGCATATGTTAACACATTCATCATAGTTTACATATTTAAACCATCAGCCCTAAGTCCATGCTTCTGTGATTTAATGACAACTACCTCTCAGTTTTGCTTTCCATTTCAGAGGTCTTGATTTTCTTGGTATGTAAAATGTCAATCAAATTTACCTATCTCTAATTCTAATTCCCTTTATCATTCTATATATATCTACATAAATATATACATAACCTATTTAGAATCTGTATCTTTCTGTACACATAGAATTATTTTCTATTATATATAGTCCCTGTGTCTTTTGTAATGTCCCCTAGGGGGTGCAAACAGTTAAGCGCTTGACTTCTGGCCAATTGGTTGTTGGTTCAAACCACCCAGAGGCACCTCGGAAGTCAGGCCTGGTGATCTGCTTCTAAAAGGTCATAACCTTGAAAACACTATGAAGCAGAAAACACTGTGCCACACATGGGGTCACCATGAGTAGCAATCGACTCAGTGACAACTAACAACAACATAGCTATCTTATAGTCCAATCTATCATTATCTGACTTTTTGTGCTTTTGTACTATACACCAGGCTCTTAGTTTTGTTTTGTATCATCTATTAATCTATCTATTATCTATCTAATTATTTAAAAGGATCTTAGCATTATTCTAGTTCTTATGATTTAGTAGTATTATTCATGCTATTACATTTTCTTTGAGTTCATTTAAATACTGAATAATGATATTTTCAAGTATATATTTCATTTCATTTTTTTATTAAAATGAATGATTCTGCTCTGGCTTATCATAAGTAACATATTTGCTAGTATACTGTTTTCCATTCTCATTAACCAGCAAAAACAGTGCTGTTTGTATCAGTGTTTATCCTACCAAGATCTTAACTCCAGTTCAGTTGTTTATAAGATTAGTTTAAGGAGTACTTTCTTCGGTCACTAAATGGGTATGGCTATTAGCATGATTCTTCTAAATTTCCCATAGCATGCAGCATCTAAACACTGAAAATGTTTGTGCTTTTAAGGGGTAAATTCTATTTGCTTTCAATTAAGTTGAATTAGAGTGTAGGTTTCTGAATATTCATTTTTATCAATTTTTATCCTAAATAAGCATGTTAGATGTTCTGGGTCTGAGACAGAATTATTATTTATTATTCACCCAGAGAGAAAATTCTCCAAGTTCCTCACACTTGGAGATTAATTTAGGGAATTACTCCAGGCTATAACCATTTGACAAAATCAGGGAAGTAAGAGAAATTTTGCAATACCTTTCAATCAAAGCAATTTGCTAGACAAATACCTAAAAATTTAATTCTCATAGTACATGAAGAGACATTTTTACAGGAGTGCTAAGAAAACTAGAGAAATTTTATGCTATGTATGTAGATACAAACTCATACAGAGAGAGATAAGGCAATTATGTCAAAATGCACTTTTTGCATATAGGAATGTAAATTTGTAGATGTTCATTATAATGTTCTAGTGACATACAAGTTTAGAGTTACTGCACTGTGTTAAATATGATTATTACACATATTTAATGTTACTTCATGATCGCATTACCAAGAAATATAAATGTCTGGGAAAAAATAATATGTTAAAATACTCAGAAAAAAGTTTATCACAACAAATAATGTATCACTGAAATGCTGACATTTATATTTTTGTTGAAAGTAAAATTACCTTCATTAACTGCAAACTATTCTTCTGATATAAAGTATGCTTTAAATTTAATAATTGCTAATATATTAGTATAATGTTAAAAAAAATTAATATTTCAAAGTGGTAAATATTCAACCTGAAACAGAAATTATGGTAAAGATGTTTTGTTTAAAATATTTGATTGAAGAAACAAGTCACACCATACTTTTATAACCTATAGGCCAGTTTCCAAGAAATTGCTTAAAATTGGCCTAAAATATGAAGTTGTAGTTTAATACGTAGAAACTATATAATTTTAAAAAAAGAGAAAATAATTGTAAAGTATCTTTGTCCCTGTGATGGTGCCTATCTTATACATTAAAAAAAATTAAGAAATATTATCATATTGGAGTTCAAAATTAATGTTATTTGCATTAAAAATAACAAAAAATAGCATCAAACAAACAAAAGGGAAACCTACTCCAAAATTAAACAAATTAATAAATAAAATTTGTATCAGTATCTTCTAAAACTGAAAACTGAACCTTTAATCTGTCTTAAAAGGAGTATTAATTTTTAGTTAGCAGACAATGGAATCTACCACTCATCTCTCTGTCATACTGTGGTGTCTAGCGTCTTGCTGTGATACTGGTAGCAACGCCACCAGTATTTCAAATATTAGGAGGGTCATCCATGGTTAACAGGCTTCAGTGAAGCTTCGAAAAAAGACACACTAGGAAGAAGGACCTGGCAATCAACTGCTGTAAATATTGGCCAGTGAAAATCTTATGAATAGCAGTGGAACATTGTCTAATATAGTACCAGGAGATGAGCCCCTCAGAATGGAAGGCACTCAAAATACAACTGGGTAAGAGCTACCTCCTCAAATTAGCATCCACCTTAATGATGTGAATGGAGTCAAGCTTTCAGGGTCTTCATTTGTTGATGTGGCACCACTCAAAATGAGGAGAAACAGTTGCAAACACCCATTAATAATCAGAATGTGAAATGTGCAAAATATGAATCTAGGAAAATTGTATAATTGTCAAAAATGAACTGGGACACATAAAGATCAACATCCTAGGCATTAGTGAGCTCAAATGGACTAGTATTGCCATTTTGAATTGGACAATCATATGGTCTACTATGCCAGGAATGACAAATAGAAGAGGAATAGTGTCTTGTTCATCATCAAAAAGAATATTTCAAGCTCTGTCTTTAAGTACAATGCTGTCAGTGACAGGATAAATCCACTTGACTACAAGGAAGAACAGTCAATGCAACTATTATTCAAATTTACACAACCACCACTAAGGCCAAAGATGAAGAAAATGAACATTTTTTCCGACTTCTACAGTCTGAAATTGATCAAATATGCAGTCAAGATACATTTTTAATTACTGGCAATTGGAATGCAAAAGTTGGAAATGAAGAAGAATCTGTAATTAGCAAGTTTGGCCTTTGTGATAGAAACGATGCCAGAGATCCCAAGATAGACTTTTGCAAGACTGATGACTTATTCATTGAAATAACTTTTTTCAACAACAAAAATGGCAGCTATACACCTGGACCCTGCCAGATGGAATACAAAGGAATCAGATTGACTATATTTGTGGAAAGAGATGATGGACAAGCTCAGTATCAGTCAGAGCAAGGTCAGAGACTAACTGTGGGACAGACCATCAATTGCTCATATGCAAGTTCAAGTTAAAGCTGAGGAAAATTGAAACAAGTCCACAAGAGTCAAAGTATGACCTTGAGTATATCCCATTTGAATTTAGAGATCATCTCAATCATATATTTGATTCAGTAAACACGATGAGTTGTGGGATGACATCAAGGACATCATAAATGAAGAAAGCAAGAGGTCATTAAAAAGACAGGAAAGAAAAAAAAAAAGACCAAAATGAATGTCAGAGGAGACTCTGAAACTTGCCCTTGAACTTAGAGTAGCTCAAACAATTGAAAGAAATGATGTAGTAAAAGAGCTGAACAGAAGATTTCAAAGGGAGGCTCAAGATGAGAAAGTGAAATACTATAATGAGATGTACAGAGACCAGGAGTTAGAAAACAAAAAGGGAAGAACATCTTTGGCATTTCTCAAGCTCAAAGAACTGAAGAAAAAATTCACACCTCGAATTGCAATAGTGAATGATTCTATGGACAAAATATTGAACAACACAGTAAGCATCAAAAGTAGATGGAAGGAACACACAGAGTCACTGTACCAATAAGAATTGGTCAACATTCAGTTGTTTAAGGAGGTAGCATGCGATCAAGAACAGGAAACTGCCAGAAATTCAAGCCTTATTCAGAAGAGGACATGGAACAAAGGATATCATTGTTGATATCAGAGGATCTTGGGTGAAAGAGAATACCAGAAATATGTTTACCTGTGTTTTATTGACTATGCTAAGACATTTGACTATGTGGATCATAGCAAATTATCAATAACATTGCGGAACCTGTACATAGACAAACAGGCAGTCTTTTTCCAAAGAACAAGGGGATTCTGCATGTTTTAAAAACAGGAAATGTGTGTGTCAGGATTGTATCCTTTCACCACACTTATTCAATCTGTGTGCTTAGCAAATAATCTGAAAAGCCAAACTGTATGAAGAAGAAAGTGGCATCAGGATTGGAAAAAGACTTATTAACAACCTGTGATATGCATATGACACAACCTTGCTTGCTGGAAGAGAAGAGGACTTGAAGAACTTACAGAAGAAGATCAAAGACTAGAGCCTTCAGTATGAATTACACCTCAAAGTAAAGAAAACCAAAATCCTCACAACCGTACCAGTAAGCAACATCATGGTAAATGGAGAAAATATTCATGTTGTCAAGGATTTCATTTTACTTGGATTCACAATCAATGCCCATGGAAGCAGTAGTCAAGAAATCAAATGATGTATTTCACTGGTTAGATCTGCTGCAAAAGGCCTCTTTAAAGGGTTTAAAAGCAAAGATGTCACCTTGAGGACTAAGGTGTGCCTGACCCAAGCCACGGTATTTTCAATCACCGCATGTGCATGCAAAAGCCTGACAGTGTATAAGGAGGACAGAAGAAGAAATGATGTCTTTGAATTATGGTGTTGGGTAAGAATATTGAATATACCAGGGACTGCCAGAAGAACAAACAAATCTGTCTTGGCAGAAGTACACCCAGAATGCTCCTTAGAAGGGAGGAAAATGAGACTTTGTCTCACATAATTTGGACATGTTATTAGGAGGGACCAGTTCTTGGAGAAGGACATCAAGCTTCTTAAAGTAGAAGGTCAGGGAAAGAGAAGAAGACCGTCAAGGAGATGGATTGACACAGTGGCTGCAAAAAGTGGGCTGAAACACAGCAATGACTGTGAGGATGGCACAGGACTGGGTAGTGTTTTGTTCTGTTGTATATAGGGTCACTATGAGTTGAAACTGTCTCGGCAGCACCTAACAACAACAACTACAACCAGGAATAGAATATTCACTCTACATTATCAGTGTTTGAAAGGATATTGAATAACCTGGAGTGGCAAGATTAACACTATTATATCCTCGGGGTGTTTCACAGACCCATGACATCATTGACTATTTTTTTTTTTGTTACATATTCTATTATATATTATTCTCCACTGATCAAACAAGAAATATTATCCGTGGCTTGATCCCAAATACTCACTCAACTGTATGAAGATTTGGAAAATGCTATCACATAGCATAATTTTTGAGTTGATTTATTTAGAATTAAATGGCTTTAAACACTCTCTAAGAGAAAGTAGTAATACGTTGTAGATTAGGATGATTATAATGATAATTTGGCCATTAGCAAGTAGTGATAATTCTTTAATAAGTGGTTCTATCCAAGTTTACTCAGGCAGTAATTACTGACATCTCAGAGAAGGCTCATTTTATAGGGACATTTAAAAATATATATGTAAAATTCCTCCTTTTCAAACACAAATTTATGAAATTCAAAGCTTAATTTCCTTTTGCTATAAAAATAGTCATGTCCTGAAAAGCAAAATCTTCATAATGCTATAAATGACTTACTGTTTTTACTCAATACTCATTTTTTCCTGTGTAGTTTTAAAAATAATATGCTGCTATTTGCATTTTACCAAAGGAAATACCATATTCTGATCATCTGTAGGACATGGATTTTTAACATTTTAAATTCTGGGGCCTCTTCTCCAAATTTATTTTTCACTTTTCAAGATGGCCGTGCCAAATCCAGTCATCATTTTCATTCTCGTGGAAGGAAGAAGCAAGGTGTTATGATCCACACATGAATCCCTTTATTTGGAAGAACAATGCTTTCCCAGAAATCTCCATAGCCAATTTCTGCCCATGCCTCATTGGCCGGGAGTGATGATTTGGCCTTGTTTGCCACAAGGAAATCTGGAAATTGAGAAAAGGATGGACATTCTCAAATGATATTTCAGGGCTTGGAGATGCAGTAAATATTGTATAAGCTCCTTATTGCCACTAGTGATATTCACTACAGACTTTATGCTATGTGCCAAACACAGTTTACTCAGATCCTCATAATATTATTTTAATAGAGAGATTGATGTCTCCTGTTCCAAAATAAAATAAAATAAAATGGAGCCCTGGTGGTGCAGTGGTGACGTGTTTGCCTGTTAAGCAAAAGTCCTGTAGTTCAAATCCACCAGCCACTCCTTGGAAACCCTACAGAGCAGTTCTACTCTCTCCTGTAGAGTCCCTGTGAATTGGAATCAACACAACGACAGCAGGGTTTTTTTTTTTTTTTTTTTTTTTGTTTGGTTCCAAAAATATACCTGCATGTAGTGATGGATTACAATAAAGTTCTTTCTGACCACAAAGCCTACATTCTTTTTTTTCTTTTTTTTTAACGAAGAGAAGCTTATTTCCTCACAGGCAAAGTAGGCTGTAAGTCCAACGTCAGGGTGTCAGCTTCGGGAAGTCTTTCTCTCTCTGTCGGCCTTATCATCAGTGTTCCCCTGGACTAGGAGCTTCTCGGCACAGGGACCAGGGTCCAAAGGACGCACTCCGCTCCTGGCACTGCTTTCTTGAGAGTATAAGGTCCCCCCAGCCTATACTCTTTTTACCCACCCAACTTCAAAATCCCGCTTCTGTATACATACCCTATGCCTTGTTTCACCAATAATTGTATCACTGGGTACTTTTTACCATTGTCACTGTACATGCCCCTGCTTTCTGTTTAGATCCATCATGCATCATAATGATTACTTTCTTGTATGCAGTGTCAATTCATTCCCCCTCCTGGGCCCCTCTCTTTCTAACTTACTAACTAGATAGAACGCAAACCCTGGCTAAATTCAACCATCCATCTACTTTCTATATTAACCAATCTAAAATCCTGGATGCCCATAGTCATTTCACTGTCCAGTGGATTATTTCACGTTTTCTCTATACTACTGAAACGCCAGTCCTTTCTCTCTGCTTTTTTCATTTAGCAGTTGCCCTTCCTACTTACAACACTGGGAAAAATGGAAACAGAAGAGAACATCTTTATCTCCACACCACTAAATAAACCAAGGTGCTTCTATCTATCTGCATGTAATTTGTCTCTTCCCTTAATTAAAATGAATGATCTACCTTGTCTTCAATCAAAAATCGACTACCCTACTTGTCTACTGGATCCTATAGCCTCTCTTTCAGTCACAGACTTTTAATCATTACATATTCACTCAATTGTATCATTTATTTCTAGTACATAAACTGCTGCCTTGACCAGTTTTTCCCCAACTGCAACCCCTCTCATATGCTTCTATTTCTATTTTATCATAAATGTAATTCAATTAACCTTTAATCTAGATCTCCACTGAAATGGTCCTTTCAAGTTCTACAATTTCCTTATTTCCAAATTCGGTGCTTTGTTCTCCACCCTCATTTTTACAGTGTTGAGAAGAATTGATGAATTTGCCTTGAAACACATGTTTGCATTCAGCATGAGGGAAAGCACTTTCCATACAAGTTTTTTTTTCGTTACTCACACAAATTTTGCTAAAATAATTCTCCTAAGTTCTAAAGTTGTTTCATTCCCTAGGTTTTTTTATTCAGTCCCATAGCTTTACATTTCATCGTTGCATTGGACACTCCTAAATCTGGATCTCCAATCTCATCTCTCCCTTCAATCCCAGCTCCATACATAGAATTCTATTGTCTCTAACTTTGCATTTTCAAAATACAGTGTTTAATTTCTCTCTACCTTCTATATCTACTCTCAGTTCTTCAAACCCAGATAACTGCCATGTATCATTTTTGTTAGGTTAAAATTTTAATGTTTGACTCTACTATTTCATTCCACTCTCAGCAAAGCTTTGTGATAAAAGTTTAAAATATATACCAAAAGTAATCAATTTCTACTACAGAAATAACTGTTACTCTTGCACAAAACCATCAGACAAATAAACAATAGCATCTCTCACCTGGACTACTGCAAAATACCCTTAATAGATTCCCCTACTCTCAGTCTTAGTCCTCTATATCTTGTTTAGCACACAGAATTCAGATGAATATTTTAAATTTTTTTAAAAGATCATGCATTCATCTTTCTCAAAATCCTCTAGGGTTTCACCATCATACTTAAAATCTAAAGTTCTTGCATTGGTCTACAAGATCCTTTTATCATCTGGCCCCTAACTCTCTGTCCATCATGAAAGATAATCTCAATGCCCTTACCTTAGTTTATTTTACTTCATAGCACTTGTCTCAAAATGGCAATACATAAGTTTGTTTATTTGCTTTTCACTGTCTTCTCCACTAAAAAGTTAATCCACATAATCAAATAATTATTTCCAACATTTTCCTGAAGATCTTCAAACATACAGAAAAACTGAACAGTAAAAACTCATACACTCACCATCTAGATTGTCCAGTTAACAGTTTACAATTCTTGCTTTATTATGTATTTATCTATCCCTCTATCAGATCAGAACCCAGTAGTTTATTCATGGCTGAACACTGAGGTCTAGAGTAATACCTGGTCCATAGTAATATTTCATAAATATTTGTTAAGTGAATGAGTGGTTGTTATCTAGAAAGTGGTTATTCACATTATATTGAAGAGAAAGTTTAATATGTACAAAATCATTTTAGGCCATAAAATATAGTACTAGTTTATAGAGGTTAGCAAATTTGTGATGTTAGGTGGTCATCCTAGCTCCCATGATCAGGACCCTTTTCACTTCTCAGATTATGCTGGATGCCGACAGTTCTGGTCCAAATTTCTGAGAATCCAGCTTCTTATATGAGTTTCATTTTCATGCCAAAGATTTTTCTACAATAACTACTGACAGGAAAAAAAAAAAAAAAAAAACCCTATAAAGAGACTGCTAAATGTAGTCACATTAGCAAAACTAAAGAGAAAAAGAAAAAAAAAAATTAGTTTAGCTTCAAAGTAAGAATTGTGCTTGAAGCATTGAAAATGCTGACCATGACTTTGGCCCAGGATACAGCATTGCAATGACATCATCTTATCATTTAAATTTTTGCCTTCAATAAGAAATGCCAGGCAGCTAATCAGTTTAGAACAGCAGGAATGACAAAAAGATTAGGGGCTTGTGTTAACAGAATACTACTTAGGAGATGTAAATAGAAATATTTGTCATTTTGCACTTATTCAGAAGTGAGAAAAAAGTAAAGACAGGGGATGGAGGCACACAGAGAAAATGGAGCCTTTGCTTACAAAGGACCCTGTATCATGTTTGAATTGGACTACAGAGGAATTCCACCACTCCTCTGTCAGTTTGTTGTATTCCGGTAGCTTGCATGTTGCTGTGATTCTGGAAGCTACGCCACCATTATTTTAAATACCACCTGAATTTAGAGACCATCTCAGGAATAGATTTGATGCATTGGACACCAATGATCAAAGACTAGACGAGTTGTGGGATGACGTCAAGGACATCATACATGAAGAAAGCAAAAGTTCATCAAGAAGACAGGAAAGAAAGAGAAGGCCACAATGGATGTCAGAAGAGACTCAAAGTTGCTCCTGAATGTAGAGTAGCTAAAGCAAATGGATGAAATGATGAAGTAAAGGAGCTGAATAGAAGATTTTAAAGGGCAGCTGGAGAAGACAAAGAAAAGTACTACAATGAAATGTGCAAAGTCCTGGAGTTAGAAAACCAAAAGGTAGAAGTACATTTGGCATTTCTCAAGCTAAAAGAACTGAAGAAAAAAATTCAAGCCTCCAGTTACAACACTGAAGTATTCTATGGGCAATATATTGAATGAAGTAGCAAGCATCAAAAGAAGATGGAAAAAATACACAGAGTCACTGTACCAAAAAAAAAAAAAAAATTGGTTGACCTTCAGCCATTTTAGGAGGTAGCATATGATCAACAACCGATCGTACTTAAGGAAGAAGTCCAAACTACACTGAAGGCACTGGCAAAAAACAAGGCCCCAGGAATTGATGGAATACAAATTGAGATGCTTCAAAAAATTGATGCAATACTGGAAGTGCTCACTCTTCTATGTCAAGAAATTTGGAAGACAGCTACCTGGCCAACCTACTGGAAGCTATCCATATTTGTGCCCTTTCCAAAGAAAAATGATCCAACAGAATACAGAAATAATCAAACACTATAATTAATATCACACACAAGTAAAAATTTGCTGAAGATAATTTAAGAAAGATTGCAGCATTACATCGAAAGGAAACTGCCAGAAATTCAAGCTGGATTCAGAAGAGGACTTGGAAAGAGGAGTATCATTGCTGATGTCAGATGGATCTTGGCAGAAAGAAGAGAATACCAGAAAATACCAGAAAGGTATTTACCTGTCTTTTATTAACAATGCAGACAATTGTCTGTACGGATCATAACAAATTATGAATAACATTGTGAAGAATGGGATTTCCAGAACACTTAATTGTGTTCATGCAGAAACTTTACATACAGCAAGAGGCAGTTGTTCAAACAGAACAAGAGGATACTGTGTGTTTTAAAATCAGGAAAGGTGTGTGTCAGGGTTGTATTCTTTCACCATAATTATTCAATGTGTATGCTGAGCAAATAATCTGAGAAGCTGAACAATATGAAGAAGAACACAATATCAGCATTGGAGGAAGACTCATTCATAACTTGCAATATGCAGATGACAAGCTTGCTTGCTGAAAGTGAGCATTCTTTGTAATGTGATTCATTTGAATTATGGTGTTGGCTAAGAATATTGAATATACCCATGGGCTGCCAGAAGAATGAGCAAATCTGTCTTGGAAGAAGTACAACCAGAATGCTCCTTGGATAGAGGCAAGGACAGCAAGATGTTGTCTCAAGTACTTTGGACACATTAACAGGAGAGACCAGTCCCTGGAGAAAGGCATCATGCTGTTAAAGTGGAGAGTCAGCAAAAAAGAGGAAGACTCTCAATAAGATGAATTGACATAGTGGTTACAACAATGGGCTCAAGTGTAGCAACAATTGTGAGGATGGCCCAAGATCGGGCAGTGTTTTGTTCTTTGTATGTAGGGTCACTAAGAGTCGAAACTAACTTGAGGCCCTAACAATAATAACACAGAAGAATTGTCCCCAAGGATAAAAAATAAAGTGATGGGAACAGTGATGCAATCCTAGGGGTATAATTGCCCTAGGATCTTTGATTACCTCCGTCATTTTTGTTACATGTACATATACTATATGTAGCTATATAATTTACTCTCTCCGACATATTTATCATTAGGCAAAAGTATGTGATTTAAAAATGTATAAATGGCCCAACTATGTTTTAAAGCACACACACATGTTCTAAAATACATAAACTTAAAAACATCATAATTAACAAATATACAAAATGACAACGTCCAGATCATATATAAAAATAAAATTCTTACTTACAGCCTCTGCAACAACCAATACAGCAAGCTAAATCACAATCTGTGAAGCAATAGACCAAAAACAGTCAGGATTTGGTCAATAAATGACAGTTTCCCTGATTTTTTCTTTTACTTCCAACTTAGGGCCAACCAGATGGATTTGCTCCAAAAATCAATCATATAAAATGTCACATTTCTAGTTAGCCTACCTCCAACTTCTCCATGTCAACAACCTCCAGTCAGGTCAGATTTGAACCCTTCCCTTTTCCCCCTGTAAAGCTTTCACATATCCCGTTAATCTGTCCAACATAAGTGATGGTGGCTGACTCCCTTGCTGTAGCATGCGCAGAATAAATAGTGTACGCTTGTTCTCAGTTTGGTGATCTTCATTTATTTCCTCAACAACATATTATCGTATATATTTTTAAGAAGCAGAGAAAAATTCTCCCACTTAGGAATATCTAGCTTTAAAATTAGTTTTGCAACTTTAAAGAACAATAAGTGAAAGATAAACCAAAATAGAATGGGAAGGAAATTTTAAATAGCATTTTACTTCCCGATGTATTATTCAGAACATCTTTCCTCTCCTTCAATCAAACTTCACTGCAATTATACATTCTTGTGATTCAGTGGGTCTCTTAAATGGTTATAATACTGCTGTGGTCTGGTAAATGTAATGCTATCCTTACTCTCAACTGTTAAATTATGGATTTAAAATACCTACCAAAATAGTAGAGTTTATAGGATCCTTTTTTGGCATGTCCCAGTTGTTGTTGTTGTTGCTGTAAGCTGCTGTCAAGTCCGCTCTGACTCATGAGTCCTTATGTATGATAACAAAACATTGTCTTATCCTGCACTGTCTTCCAGCACTATATTGGACAATATTCTGTTGTGATCTATAGGGTTTTCATTGGCTAATTTTTGGAAGCAGATCGCCAGGCCTTTTTGCTAGTTTTTGTCCAGAAGCTCCACTGAAATCTATTCATCATAGGTGACCTTGCTGGTACTTCAGATACTGGTGGCATAGCTTCTAAAATCATAGTAACATGCAATCCATCACACTATGACAAACTAACAAACAGGTGATGAGTCTTAACTATAGACTACACGAAATCATGCACTTTCTTGATATTTTTCTTATTGTTTCACAACTGTCAAGCTAGGGTACCTAACACCATCAGCACTAAATAAGTAGAATCGATTGACTGAAAATGAACCATGAAGAGTTATCTAGTCCACCCTGTCTTTCTTATGGCATAATCATGTGTAAAAGTATAAAGAAGAGGCATAAATCTAGTCCATTTTCAAAGAGATTTGATGATCTCAAGCCAGTCTAATATATAACAGTTTCACTAAGAGGAAATCAGGATATTGGCAGTTCGGTGGTATAATTCTTACCTTCCATGTGGGAGACTAGAGTTCCATCAGGAAACAATGAATCTCATGCCTGGCCACCACTTGTCTGTCAGTAGAGGCTTGCATGTTCCTGTGATGTTAAAAAGATCCTAGTGGTCTAATCTGCAACCAGTCATGGGGAAGATGCAAGATGGGGCATCATTTTATTCTGTTGTGCATGTGATTGTCATGAGTGGGGGGGGGGCAATTCCATGACAGCTAACAATAACAACATTTCTTGTGAAACTCTTCATGCTGCATGGGAAAATATTGACTTTTGAGTCTTATACTGAAATGTTGTCATTGTCATGCTTGCTCCTAAGGCGCATTCTCGCTGTGCTTCTTCCAAGACGGATTTGTCATTCTTCTGGCAGTCCATGCTATATTCAGGATTCTTTGCCAACACTATAATTCTAAGATGTCAATTCTTCAGACTTCCTTACTCATTGTTCAGCTTTTGCATGCATATGAGGCAATTGGATATACCATGGTCTGGGTCAGGCACACCTTTGTCCTCAAAGTGACATCTTTGCTTCTTAACAATTTACACAGATTTTTTGTAGCAAATTTGCCCAGTGCAATACGTCATTTGATTTTTTTTTTTTAACTTCTGTTTCCGTGGGCATTCATTGCGGATTCAAGTGAAATGAAATCCTTGACAACCTCAGTGTTTTCTCTGTTTATCATGATGTTGCTCATTGGTCCAGTTGTGAGGATTTTTGTTTTCTTTATGGTGATGTGCGATCCATACTGAAGACTGTAGTCTTTAAGCTTCATTAATAAGGGTTCAAGTCCTCTTCACTTCCAGCAAGCAAGGTTGTGTCAGCTGCACATCGCAGGTTGTTAATGAGTCTTCCCTCCAATCCCGATGCTGCGTTCTTCTCCATGTAGTCCAGTTTCTCAGAATATTTGCTCAGTATACAGATTGAATAAGTATAGTGAAAGAATATAACCCTGACGCACACCTTTCCTGATTTTAGCCACACAGTACCTCCATGTTCTGTTTGAACAACTGCCTCTTATCCCATATGAGCACAATTAAGTGTTCTGGAATTCTCATTCTTTGCAATGATATCCATAATTTGTTATGATCCACACAGTCAAATGCATTTGCATATTCAATAAAACACACATAAACATCTTTCTGTTATTTTCTGCTTTCAGCAAAGATCCATTTGACATCAGCAATGATATACCTTCTTCATATCCTCTTCTGAATCCAGCGTGAATTTCTGTCAGTTCCCCGTTGATATATTGCTGCAACTGTTTTTGAATTATCTTCAACAAAATCTTACTTGTATGTGGTATTAATGATATTGTTCAATAATTTACACATTTGTTGGATCACCTTCCTTTGGAATGGGCGCAATTATGGATTTCTTCCAGTAGATTGGCCAGGTAGTTGTTTTCCAAATTTCATAGCATAGATGAGTGAGCACTGCCAGGGCTGTATCCATTTGTTGAAACATCTCAGTTGGTATTCTGTCAATTCCTGGAGCCTTGTTTTTCACCAGTGCCTTAAGTGCAACTTGTACTTTTTCCTTCAGTACCATCAGTTCTTGATCATATGCTACCTCCTGAAACGTCGACCGATTCTTTTTGGTACAGTGACTCCGTGCATTCCTACCATCATCTTCTTCTTCTTCTTTTTTTTTTTTTTTTAGTTTTACTTTAGGTGAAAGTTTACAGATCAAGTTAATTTCTCAATCAAAAATCTATACACACATTGTTTTGTGATGTTAGTTGTAATCCCCACAATGTGACTGCACATTCCTCCTTTCCACCCAGGGTTCCCTGTGTCCATTCTACCAGTTCCTCTTCCTTTCTGCCTTCTCATCCTGCTTTTGGACAGGAGCTACTCATGTGGTCTCATATGTCTGATTGAACTAAGAAGCACATTCCTCCTGTGTATTATTTCCTGCATAGTTCAATATTTTATCTACTACCAAAACAGAGATATGATCAACATCTTTTTGTGTGCCATTGTATGTATTAAAATCTGTGAAATTATATGTCAGTATTCTTGTTTTGTTTTTTTCCATAATTAGGGATTTCATTTCCCCCTCAAAATATATATTTTCCTTAGATTACTTCTACTCCCTTAGTCTCTTTTGAAATCCACTGTTTTTATGGACTGCTTGAGTTTATAAGTCTTAAAGAGACATCTGAAAAATTAAAAAAAAAAAAAAAAAAAGCTTTCGTTGTCTATTCAGTTCCAACTCTGTGACCCTATAGGACAGAGAAGAACTGTCCCATAGGTTTTCTAAGGAGTGGCTGGTGGATTACAACAGCTGCTCTTTTTGGTTAGCAGCCGAGTTCTTAACCATTGTGCCACCAGGTCTCCTAAAGAGACACAGTGATTTATAAATAACCTAATAGAGGCTTAGTAGAAATAATGTGTTAAAATTTGCAATTCAATGATATATTATTTCACAGATTATTGCTGCATAATGTTTTTTGAATAGTATAGTTTGGATAAATTTGTTTCTTATGTACAAGATATATATATATATATATAATTAAATATGTTTTCATTACTTTCATGTCCCTCTTGGAATCAAAAATAATATGAAGTGTATGGTTTCTATTAACTGATGTTGTCTTAGACATCTAGAACTGTTATGTCAGAACTATCACAAGTAGATGGCTTTAAAAAAGAAAGAATTATTCTCTTACAGTTTAGGAGGCTAGAAGTCTAAATTCATGGTGCCAGCTCCAGGGGAAGGCTCTTTTTCTCTGTCAGCTGTGGAGGAAGACCCTTGTCATCAATCTTCCCTTGAACTAGGAGCTTCTTAACACAGGCACCCCAGGTCCAAAGGACGAGCTCTTCTCCTGGCACTACTTTCTTAGTGGTATGAGGTCTTCATGTCTCTCTGCTTGCTTTTCTCTTTCATATCTCAAAAGAGATTGACTTAAGACACAACCTAATCTTGTAGATTGAGTCCTGCCTAATTAACATAACTGTCACTAATCCCACCTCATCAACCTAGAGACAAGATTTACAACACACAGTAAAATCACATCAGATGACAAACTGGTGAACATCTACACAATACTGGGAATTATGGCCTAGCCAGGTTGATACTTATTTTGGGGGGATACAATTCAATCCATGACAGATGTCTATATGATGAAACACTTATTACAGCTATGGTTGATGAAATAGTACATACTGAAGGTAAAACAAATATAATGCAGCTTTAAAGATTACCAATGTAGATTTTCATAATATCAGCAGTAATTTAATACTATGTAATATTATAGTAAAGCACAGCCTAAACCACAGAATCTGATCACTCAATTTTTTTACTTTTTAAAATAGTTACAGTTTTAAAATTATGAAATAATTTCAATGACTTCACAAGGGTAAACATATGCAAAGCTCTTAGAATACTAAAAAGAGCATGTTAGTGCTATATAGATGTTTGCTATTAGTCTCAGTGCCAGTAGTACTCTTAATAGGACAATTTAGATTGCAATTCCAGCATAAACCTTCACTAGCTATTAGGCAAAATATCATCAATACTTTTATATTATATTTAGAAGAAGAAAGATGTTTATAGGTTGTAAAACTGTCCATCTACTCATAGGATGATACAAATGTCTCATAGCAATAAAACAAAACAAAGTTCATAATCACAATGTAGGTGGTCATTGAATGTAATTTTCCACGATTCCTTCACAATTGCTTATATCAATGTCTCCAGAATACAATTCTTGCTTGAGTGTGAAGTGATCCGAGTTGTAGTTGTGTAAGTCGTTTACACTCATTTGTAGTTATTGGCTGCATAATCTTAAGAGAAAAACAACCTTTTAGCAAAGAACAAGAGATATAACTGGGCCTTGTATATGACAATTAGTGACCTTGAGGCTATTTCTAACTTTCTTTTTTTTGTTTGAGTTTTGAAGTGTTTGTTAGTAACTGTGGTCTACAGGCTATGAATTGTAGAATATGTGTTTGTATATCTTGCCTCCAGAAGTCAAATATACTAAACTTTTGTAAGTGCAATACCTGTACTCATTTTCACACCTACCACATGACTCTGGGAGAGTAAGAAAGGTTTATTAGAATATCTGAATTCCACTGAAAAGAGAGTGGTGTAGTGGATGTCAAAGCCTAACATCCTAGAAAATGTTGAGAATGGTATTTAGAGGCCCACCCCACTATTAGGGATAAAAAATTCTAGAACCTCAGGAAAAAAAGGCAGCATACGATAATGTTGAGTTCCTTCCTTCCTGAAAAACTTCGGTAAATACTATTTGAGCATTTTAACTCACTGCCTTATTCTTTCTTGCTTCCCTGAATTACAAAATGGAATATAAAGGTTCTAAAATATTCTAAAATGAATGAAGTTCCATGCTGAATTGACCTTGTCTTCTTCTATGTTAATACTGTGTCCAGGTTATGGATTCTGTGCTAGAAATATATATATAGAGAGAGTTACATATAAATATATTTATAAGTGAGTTAATAAGGAACACAAGAATAACAAAGTGTCAAAATGTCCAAAAATAAATATAATACTAGAGTTCAAGAATAATACTAATAAGACAGGCTAGTCCCATTATGAGTACTTCTCTATTTAGGTAAATAGAGCCTCTTGAGACAATATTATTGAGTAGTTGGCTATTAGACATATGGTTATTTGGATAACTGGAAGTAACTTCGCAATCCTCCTAGGCGGAAATTATTTCCAGTAAATGTATGAAATAAATAGTCAGGAAATACTACAGATACTAATTCACTCAGCAATTCTGGCAATACTATATAATTATTGGAGTATGTAATTTGTTTGGTTAAATAAAAGAGTGTTGGAGGAGAAAATAGGATGAGAAAATTATTATATTAAAAAGTTTCAGGGAGAAAAAAAAAATCTCTGATTTAATAATTGAAGAAGATATGATAACAAAAGTTAATAGTCCATCCGTTAACCAGTGTACTTAGCTCTCAAATGGAATATCACATATATATCTAAGTAGAATAGATCTAAGTAGGTAGACAAAACTTGTCACATCTATGTATTTGTCACTACTAAATTGATACTGTGGGGCATCCCTAACAGATTGCAAAACAAACCCTTAATTTTAACATTTTGCTTTGTTTTAGTCTTTGCAAAAGTATGAGGAGATGGGATTTACCACTATGGTCAAATGAAGAAACTGCGAAGTCCTTTTTCAAATAAATAAGCATAAAACTAAAAACAAAAAAAGTCAACAATAATCATTTCAGTGCTCTCGTATTTGCCCAAAAGCATAAACCAACTAAATTAATAACTATTTATGCTTAAAACTAGATAAATTTTAGGTAAGAACAGTAGGAATATGTGGTGAGTGGTTACTCACATCCCCTCGAATTAGGAAAGCCTACAGAGAGCTGGAAGCTTCTCTGCCTTGACTAAAGATAACACAATTGATTTGGAGCAATGGGCAATGCCCATGCTCAGCATCAGAAAAAGTATCAGTGAACTTGGATATAAATCAATAAAAAGTATCAGTGGAAGTGACTACTCAGAGGCAGTCAAGGAGGTGGTGTGCAACAGTTCATTCCTTTAGCCTGAGGTGGTTGTTATGAGTGAAGAAAACACATATTTGGCTGAGATTTTGCACTTGAGCAATAGAGAATGCATCCAGTTCACAAACTACTGTTCTATCTTGCAACTGTCAATGTGTATATAGGAAGACCCAGAGGAAAGTAATACATTCCTAAATATCCCAAACATTTAACGTTCCTTTACCCAAACACAGATCCATTAACAGACTATGGGGATCAATATCATCTAAAGTCATTTAAACACAATTTCTATATAGTTATTAACTGATCACTAATATATGCAGCAAAAAAGACAAGGCAGAGAAAGCCAGGCTTAAATGTGGAAACAAGAATTATGAAAAAAACAGGAAGCAAGAAATAAACAAAACTGAGCAGATGCATCAGTAACTACAAACTGAAGGGGAGACAGAGTTCACAGACTTAGCCCATGATTTTCACTATAAAAGGGAAATAAAATAAAAGCACACAAAAAAGACAAATAACCATAAAAAATGACGCTTTAAAATTACTACAATATATTATCTAAAATACTGAGTTTTCAACAAAAAATCTTATGAGATGAACAAAGAAACAGGAGACTGTTATTCTTACTAAGAATAAAAGGAAAGAAAAAAAGGTTAATAAAAATTGCCCCGTTCTAAGAAAAAATTCACATCAGCTACAATATGTTCAAAGAAAAAGAAAAAAAGCCTAAAGAAATAAAGTATGACAACAATAAATCAACAAGTAGAGATTATCAACGAATATATACCAAAACCAAACCAAACCCATTGCCGTCCAGTCAACTCTGACTCATAGCGACCCTATAGGACAGAGTAGAGCTGCCCTGTAGGGTTTCTAAGGAGTGGCTGGTAGATTTGAACTGTTAATCTTCTGGTTAGCAGCCAAATGCTTAACCACTGAACCACCAGGGCCCCCATGAATGTATAGAAATCATAAAAAAAGAGTCAGAGAGAAATTCTAAAATTTAAGAGTACAATAACTAAAATAAAAATAATTAGTGGGGTTCAACTTCAGATTTGTAATGTCAGAAAAATACCAGTGAACTTGGATCTATATCAATAAAAAATATATAATCTGTAGAACAGAGAAACAAAAGAAAAAACATAAACAGAGTCTCAGATATGTGTGACACAGCATCAAACATACCAATATATTTGCAAAGAGTCTCAGAAAACAAAGGTAAAGAGAAAGGGATAGATTAAAAAAAATAATAATAGTCCAAAATCTTGCCAAATATCATTAAAATTCAATGATGGACTGTAAGCAGATGAAGAGATCCTCAATATTATTAGTTATTGGAGAAGTAAAAAATAAAAGCAGTACACATCCACTGGGATGACTATTAAAAACAAAGCAAAACAGACAATAACAAGTGTTGCAAAAGATGTGAAGAAACTTGAACCCTTTACACTCCTGAGGGAAATGCAAAATGACCAGCCATTTTGAAAATGTTTTTTCAGTTTCTTAAAAAGTTTTTTTCAGTTTCTTAAAATGTTAAACATCAACCTACCCCCAAACACCTCCACTGTCTTGAAGCTACACAAGAGAAAATAAAACATATATCCACTCAAAGACATGTAGAACATTTTTCACTATAGCTAAAGAGGGGAAACAATCCAAATGTCCATCAAATGGTGAACGGATAAACAAATGTGGTATGTCCATCAATAGAATGTGACTCAGTAATTAAAAGGAACCAACTACTGATACATAATACATGGATGAATCTCAAAAACATTATGCGAAGGGAAAGACCCAAATGCAGAATGGTACATTTCATATGATTCCATTTATATGAAATGCCAAGAAAAGACAAATTTATAAAGAGGGATAAAAAGGCAGATCAGCTGTTGCCTAGGGCTGGGAGTAGTAGCAGAGATTAACTTCAGATAAGCACAGGGGAAGTTTTTAGGGTGATGAAATAATCTTAACCTTAATCAGAATAGGAGTTAATAGACACAAAACTCCACAATCTTATTAAATCAGTGAATTGTGTACTTACTATGGGCGGTTTTATAGTATGTAATTATACCTCAATAAAGCTGATGATTTAAAAAAAAAGACTGGAAATTTTAGAATCCTAGCACCATTTTTATTAGGTCCCATTCATCTATTTTGTCTTTTGGTGCAGGTGCTTTTGATGTCATGTTTAAGAATTCATTGTTAAAAATAATATCTTAACTCTGAATCATTTAGATCCCACTACGGTATTGGGTCGCTATGAGTTGGAATCAGCCGGATGGCAACAGGTTTGGTTTATGCTTAAGGAAATGGGAAGTGGTGGTTCAGTGGTAGAATTCTTGCCTTTCTTATGGGAGACCCAGGTTCAATTCTCACCAGTGTAACTCATGTTCAACCAAACCTCATCCGTCAGTGGAGGCTAGTGTGTTGCTATTTTGCTGAGCAGGATTCAGTGGAGCTTCTAAACTAAGTAGGCTAGGAAGAAAGGTCTAGTGACCTACTGCTGTTTTCAGCCAGTAAATGCCTATGATCATGGGGGCGGTGCAGGACTGAGCAACATTTTATTCCATTGTGCATGGAGTCACCAAGAGTTGAGGGATGACTCAATGGCAACAACAATTTTCAAGATGGTAATTTAGAATGGATGCCCAGTAGTATAAAGGGACCGAAAATTTCATATATGATCACTTGGGAACAAACCTCGTGTAGAAGGCTCTTCTCACTTCCTCCCCATCACTCTGAGTCCAACTCCATGACTCACATAGTACAGGACTAAAGAATCCTGAGTGAAGACAGCTATTACAGAGGTACTGAAAGGACTTAAAGGAAAACAAGTTCAAGGAAAAGGATTGAGAAGTGAAGTGGTCCAAACAGGACATGGTTTCTTCACTAACTGACAGAGGATGACCACCACTGCTAAGTGGGGAAATCTAAGCCAGTGTAAAGAGGATAGAGGAAGCTTTCTGGAAAATAAACTTCCCTTAAGGTGCCATGTGAATCCAAGGCAAATGTTTAAAAAATGCCATAATCAGAACTCAGTCTAATTCTATAGCCATTTTGGATGTGATATATACTGCCTGCTCTCTTCTATAAGAGGATAAAGTGTTGAAGCCATAAAAATACTGGATTAACTGGTATTTAATTTGAATGATTTTAAAACAATCATGTGTTTTACTAACACAACAATGTTTGGGAATTTTTTAAATGTATTCAGAGCCATAATATTTTTCATTTGTCTACTCTTTAACATGATAACTCTGTTTGAATAGAAATATTTACTACACTGACCATGAATTCAATTTAACTAAAAATTAAGTTTTTGGTGTCTTCCTGTAAACACGTGGCCTTTTTTCTTTTTCTTTTTTCTTTTTTTTACCATTAGTATATTACACCCTCTATAGAGTGTAGAGGTTAAGGGCATAGACTTTGAAGTCAAGACGCTTGTATTTAAATGCTAAACCCAATTATTAGCAGACTAAATATGGGGAATTTAATTAAGATCTCTGTAGCTCTGTCACATCAGCTATAAAATGAAAATGATAAAAAAAACAGCTACCTCATGGAGTTTTTGTAAGAATTAAATAGATTAATGTATCTAAATTCTTGGCACACAGAGATTAAGTACTTGCCTATGCTCATCCAGCTAATAAATGGTAGTCAGGATATGAACTCACTTTGCCTTTCACTAGATTATTCTGTCTCCAAAAAAAAAAAAAAAAAAAAAAAGAATTTAACAACAAGTTGTATTCCACCTGTAGAATTTCGTATTACATCAGGCAGATAACGCTATAAATACTCATAGTTTTATTTTAAATAAAAATATAATTTAGCTATTGATAAAATGTGTTAGAATGCCTGGAAATGATTCTTGCTACCAAAAATTATCCTCTCCAAATAAATGTCATACATTTGGATATCATATTCCCATAAAAATTAAAATTTAAAGGATAGCTGGGAATTTTGACCTGGTAAGGTATTCAATATGAATGTTTTGGTAGGATTTATTAGCTTGTATTTTGATGTTAATTTTGGGAAATACTCACCTCTCCAATAAGTCCTTCAAGAGTTGTGCTAGTATACATTTTTTATTTTTATTTGCAAGAATGAACTATGTTTGAAAGGACAGAGGCTGAGGGAGAGGAAGAATAAAGGGTAATATTGGGGAACAGTGAACTGAGATTAAGATACAGCAGAATCTTATATTTTACGGTATTTTCATTAAAATCAAGAGATGAATTAATATTTTCACCTTATGCACTCATCTTAAAAATGTATTGTTGCTAAAGAAAATAAACTATAAAATGATACTGAACTACAAGAACACTCTTTATTCTGTTTGATATTGAAACACACTTGATTTGCTTGCCGTGGTTCTTTTTAAATATATGGAGCTCTGTCTTATTTCCAAAGGATTAGAGTGCATGGCAGAGTCCCTTGGTGGAGAAAATGGTTAAGCACTTGACTACTAATTGAAAAGTTAGTGGTTCAAACCTACTTAGAGGTGATTCAGAAGAAAGACCTGGCAATCTGCTTCAGAAAGGTCACAGTTTTAAAAACGTTTAGAAAATAGTGCCATTCTGCAACACATGGGGTCTCTATGAGTCAGAATATACTAGGAGACAACTGGTTTGGTTTGGTTTTGGAGTGCATGGAACATGACAAGTTCACTATTACAATGGAATTCAATGTCTCATAATTAGTGATGCATAAAAGGAAAAAAATTAAACTTTGAGAAACTTTATTTATATAATTAGTTATTATATTAGTGTAGGCAAGGCTAGGTCTGAATAATACATAATTTCTTAAATATCACTTTGTTATACAACAATGATCTATTTTTTTGCTCTGTCACAGTCTGATATCTTTTCCACCAAGTAGTTAGGCCATCTGGAATACATGCTATCTATGGTTGCCAGGAAGGTGGAAGAAAGGAAAATCCTCCATGGGTGGCTTGAAAATGTTACATATTACATTTATTAACATTCCATAGGCCAAAACTTAGACATGTGGCTATCTGACAACAAAGGAGACTGGAAAATGTATCAACTTGTGTGTCTATAAAGAAAGAAAAAAGATATTAGTGAGCACGGGCATTTTTAGTCACAGATAGCTTAAAAATTTAATTTTTACAAAATCAATGACTAAAAATAATTGAAAATTTAACTACATATTTCCCTTGCAATTTAAAATATAAATAATTATTTATGTCACATCAACATTTTGAAGTAACATTTAGTGCCTGATGCTCTTTAATATTAAGATCATGTTGATTCTGAGATGCTCATCCATGCACAGAGAAGCAGTAAACCTTAGGTACTCTCCTCTATAATTTCTGGGAGTTCCATGGTAATATTTACGGTCCAATAAACCAATTCTTCTGATTTTTTTTTTTTTCTAGTTCTTGACATCACCTCAGCCTTGTCTTCCTGGGGTCTTTTTTTTTTTTCTCTTAATTGTGCTTTAGATAAAGTTTTACAGAGCAAATTAGTTTCTCATTAAACCAGTATTACACATATTGTTTTGTGATATTGGTTGTCAACCCCACAACGTGTCAATATTCTCTCTTCTCAACCTTGGGTTCACCATTATCCTCTCCTGCCCTGACATCCTTGTCCCTGGGCTGGTGTGCTCATTTAGTCTCATTTTGTTTTACGGGCCTGTCTAATTTTTGGCTGAAGGATGAACCTCGGGAGTGACTTCAGTACTGAGTTAAAAGGGTGTCTGAGGGGCCATGCTTGCAAGATTTCCCTAGTTTCTCTCAGGCCAGTAAGTCTGGTCTTTTTTGTGAGTTAGAATTTTGTTCTATGTTTGTCTCCAGCTCTTTCTAGAACCCTTTATTATGATCCTTGTCAGAGCAGTCGGTGGTGGTAGCCGAGCACCATCTAGTTATCAGTGTATAAGTCTTCTGATTTTGTTACTTTTGCCTAATAATAGAATGCAAAACCATTGGCTGCTTTTGAGTTCTTTTTGTGTCTTCTTCTGTTCTTCCTGTTCATAATAATTCTATTCTCCTAGTTTTTCATTCACCCAGTGCTTATTCAATTTCTGGGTAGAAGCAATCCTCTTTCTAAACTTGTCATAAGTCCAGATAAACCCAGAAAAATATGCAGCAAAGGGACATTGGTGGTTCAGTGGTTGAATTCTCACCTTCCATGCAGGAGATCTGGGTTTGATTACCAGACAATGCACCTCCATACATAGTCACCACCATCTATCAGTGGAGGCTTGTGTGTTACTCTTATACTGAACAGGTTTCAACCAAGATTCCACACTAAGAAAGACTGGTAAAAAAGGCGTGGTGATCTGCTTCTCAAAATCAGCCAATAAAAACTCTAGGTATGGATCACTATGTTTCAATTTATTAAACTTATTTAAAAAAGTAATTTTAGATGTTATTTATTACCAAAACAAACATTTATTTACAAAACTTTATTTACCTGGAAACATAATTTACTATATCAGTGTAGTATTATATGATAGAATTCTTTAAGACCAATAACTGCTCATTGGAAATACTGTTTTTCAACAACATAATGGCAATTATAAACATAGACCCGGCCAGATGGAATTAAATTGATTACATCTCTGAAAAGAGACTATGGAGAAGCTCAATAACATCAATTAGAAGAAGGCCAGACTCCAACTGTGGAACAGACCATCAATTGATCCTATGCAAGTTCAAGTCAAAGCTGAAGAAAATTAAAATAACTCCATGAAAGCCAAGGCATGACCTTGAGTATATTCCACCTGAATTAGAGATCATCTCAGTAATAGATTTGATGAACTGAACCCTAAAGACCAAAGACCAGACAAGTTGTGGGATGACATCAAGTACATCATATATAAAGAAAAGAAAAGGTCATTAAAAAGACAGGAAAGAAAGAAAAGACCAAAATGGATGTCAGAAGGGACTCTGAAACTTGCTCCTGAATGTAGAGTAGCTGCAGAAAATGGAAGAAATGATAACATAAAAGAGCTGAAGAGAAGATTTCAAAGGACAGCTCGCGAAGACAAAGTATATAATGAAGTGTACAAATATCTGGAGTTAGAAAACCAACAGAGAAAAATACACTCAGCATTTCTCAAGCTGAAAAAACTGAAGAAAAAATTCAAGCCTTGAGTTACAATATTGAAGATCTATGGGCAAATTACTGAACCAAGCAAGAAACATCAAAAGAATACAGAAGGAATACACAGAGTCACTGTACCAAAAAGAATTGGTTGATGTTCAAACAATTCAGGAAATAGTATATGATCAAGAACTGATGGTAATGAAGAAAGAAGTCCAAGCTGCACTGAAGGCACTGGTGAAAAACAAGGCTACAAGAATTAAAGGAATGCCAGTTAAGATATTTCAACAAACAGATATAATGCTGGTAGCACTCATTCTTCTAAGAAATTTGGAAGACAGTTACCTGGCCAACTGCCTGGAAGAGATCCATATTTGTGCCCATTATAAAGAAAGGTGGTCCAAGAGAATTCAGAAATTATCAAACAATATTATTACTATCACATGCAAGTAAAGTTTTGCTGAAGATAATTCAAAAACTAATGCAGCAGTACACTGACAGGGAATTGCCAGAAATTCAAGCTGGATTCAGAAGAGAATGTGAAATGAGAAATAGTATTGTTGATGACACATGGTTCTTGGCTAAAAGTAGAGAATACAGAGAGAAGTTTACCTGTGTTTTATTGACTATGCAAAGGCATTCAGCTATGTGTATCATAACAAATTACGGATAAAGTTGTAAAAAATAGGAATTCCAGAACACTTAAGTGTGCTCATGAGGAACCTGTACATAGGCCAAGAGGCAGTTGTTTGAACAGAATAAATTATATATACTGCATGGTTTAAAATCAGGAAAGGTGTGCTTCAGGGTTGTGTTCTTTCACCATACTTATTCAATCTATATGCTGAGCAAATAATCCACGAAGTTGGACTATATGAAGAAGAACATGGCATCAGGATTGGGGGAAGACTGATTAACAGCCTGTAATATTCAAATGACCATGCTTGCTGAAAGCAAAGAGAACTTTAAGCACTTACGGATGAAGATCAAAGACTACAGCCTTCAGTATGGATTACACCTCAACATAAATAAAACTTTTCACAACTGGATCAGTAAGCAGCATCATGATAAATGGAGAAAAGATAGAAGTTTTCATGGATTTCATTTTACTTGGATCTACAATCCACGCCCATGGAAGTAGCAGTCACGAAATCAAATGACATATTTCATTGGTCAAATCTGCTGCAAGTGCTAAAAATCAAATATGTCACCTTGAGGACTAAGGTACACCTGACCCAAGCCATCATATGCATGCAAAAGCTGGACAATGAATGAGGAAGACCAAAAAAGAATTGATGCATTTGAATTATGGTATTGGCTAAGAATATTGAATATATCATGGCTGTGGAAAGAATGAACAAGTCTGTCTTGGATGAAATACAGCCAGAATTCTCCTTCAACATCAGGATGGCTTGATTTCTTTCACCTTATGTATTTGGACTTTGTCTTAGTCATCTAGTGCTGCTCCGAAAGAAATACCAAAGTGGATGGTTTCAACAAAGAGAAGTTTAATCTCTCACTGTCTAGTAGACTAGAAGTCCAAGTTCAGGGCATCAGCTCCAGGGGAAGGCTTTCTCTCTCTGTCAGACTTCTCATCAATTTTCCCTTGAAGACTGATCTGGGAGCATCTCAGCGCAGGAACCTCAGGTCCAAAGGACTCGCTCTGCTCCCGGTGCTGCTTTCTTGGTGGTATGAGATCCTCGACCCTCTGCTTGCTTCCTTTTCCTTTTATCTCTTGTAAGATAAAAGGTTGTGCAGGCCACCCCCCAGGAAAACTTCCTTTACACTGGATCAGGGGTGTGACCATAGTAAGGGTGTTACAATCCTACTCTAATCCTCTTTAACATAAAATTACAATCACAAAATGGAGGACAACCACACAATACTGGGAGTCGTGGCCTAGCTAAATTGAGACACACATTTTTGGGGGAACATAATTCAATCCATGACAGATATGTTAAGAGGAGGGACTACTCCCTGGAGAAGGACATCATGCTTGGTAAAGTAGAGTGTCAGTGATAAAGAAGACAACCCTCAATGAGATAGATTGACACAGTGGCTCCAACAATGGGCTCAAACATAGCAGTTATTATGAGGATCGTACAGGACCAGGCAGTGTTTCCTTCTATTGTACGTAGAGTCGCTATGAATTGGAACCAACTGGGTGGCACCTAACAGTAAGAATAACAGTGACATGACAAGGAATAAATACAGAAGTAATAAAATGGCATTTTCTTTAATTTAGTCTGTATTTAAATATTAAATATTCATACCACCTTCCCCCCCAAAAAATTGAAGTTATAATATCTTACATATTCTCCAAACATATTAAAGATTTAGAGGAAAATTTTAATATTTCCATATAAAATAATTTCATTATATTAAAAATAATATTAAATATTTAAATTGCTGAAAAAATCATGGCTGAAATGCAGAGCTGAAAAGAAGTTTATCTCCTTAATATAAAACTATAATTATACATTCAATTGCATATAAATTAAAATATTTTATGATCTTTTTGTAAATGAAAAAATACTTTTCTAATTGTATTCTAAGATGCCTTTGCAAATTATAATATCTGCATTAGCAATTAAAATTAATATTTGTTCCAATCCATTTGGCAAATTACAAATTCAGAAACTTGCACTGGTCTAGCTATTTACCTGATTGAAGGATTTATTATTAGATATATGTTACTTGTTTTAAATGAATTAAAAATAAGATTCAAGACCTATAGGAAGGTACTGACTTCCAATAAAATATTAATTTAGAAGACATTGATTTGTGTTTCAAGGGTTCTAAAGAATATCAGAGTGTGTATGTATTTCTTTGCTGAATAATACCAAGCATTAAATAATTTGCTATGATTTTAGACCCCATATAATTACTCACTATGCATCCCTTCTGAAAACTTTATAAGTAGAAAATAAATTTTAAAATCACCAGTATGACAATCAGGCCACAAGCTGATACTGATGTTGCTGTAAATCCTTGATAATATTGATAGATTGTGACATCAGAAGTATTCTAATCAAGTTCATATTTATGAACTCATACCCAGATTAAAGTAATGGTACCTATATGTTACCACTGAGTTCATACTGACTCATGGCAACCCCATGTGTATCAGAGTAAAACTGCTTCATGGGGTTTATTGGATGATTTTTGAGAACTAGATCACTAGGCTTTTCTTCAGAGGTGCCTCTGTGTGGACTTGACCTTCCAACCTTCCAGTTAGCAGCCTAGAGCATTAACTATTTGCACCACTTAGGGACTCCAAAGTAATGATAAAGGCCCTTAAATATTAAAAATGCTTAATCTATAACAACATGATGAACAGAGAGTGGCAGATAATTAGTTATTGTTGGATAACTATAAAATATTAGTTCTCACAGGGACACATTTGAAAGGGAAAGGGATTGCTATTAATGATTATGGTGACAACTGGCATAGCCTGGACCAAACAGGCTATAATGTCTTCTTATCTAGATGCCATTAGAGTTGTGCTGCACAAGAAGCCTCATTAAAAAGTTCTCTGTAGCTTACAGAATTATCTTGGGTTGTCATCTAAGCTATTAAAATTTGTGATGATCTTTTATTTTCTGATTTTGTAGAGCCATCTTCAAAATGAAATGAGATTAAAGCAACTTGTTAATGTAGCTGTTAGACAACGTGATGCTTATACTTGCCATTTAGATGTTATGAGTCATTCAAGTATTTTTCCCAAGAGTTATTATGACTTATCCAGTTAATTATTTTACATTTGCTCTCCATTTCTAGATTCTAGCTGATTTTCTTTTCTGGTACCAGTTTCTGTAATAAGTACCCTGAGCATTTTGCAAGAAATTTTAATGCTTTTTATCTCATACACGCCTGATGGGAAAAATAAACTCCCTGGTGGATTGCTCTTTTTGTTAAGCTGTCTTTCTAATTACTCATAATAAATTCTATCTTCAGGGAGATAATGAATTAGCAGCTTTCTTGAACCAATCAGGTCTTATGAAATACATTGGCTTTCCCTATACTTCATTTGATGACAAAACTCATATATAGTTGATTTAAATTCAGACTTTTAAACAGTTCATTTATATTTTACAAACTAATGTCTATGTAATGAATAATGTGTATTAATTACTTATATATGTGCATATATATTTTTATGTTGAAATAGCACCAACATACATAAAATGTGCAACTGTACAGCTAAAATAAATTATGAAAAAGTAAACCACAACACCAATAAAGAAATAGAACTCTACCAGAACCACAAAATTCCTTCGTCCAATCTCCTTTCTTTTCCCAACATGATACTACTTCCTTGACTATAATAATTTATAATATCTATTAGTAAAAAAGCACATCAATATAGTCTGCTTTATGTTTCTCTTTATTTTTCTTAGCTATTTCTATTTACAAATAAATATATAAATTGACTTATCAATTTCTGTAAAATTTATTGGGATTTTTATTATAATTTAATTCTATTAATAGGTAAATTTGAGAATACTGACTTTCTAAAATATTGAGTATTAAAATGAAATTGTGGATATCCTACATTTTATGACCTTGTCAAAAAATATTTTGATATGGTTCAACCTAATACTTCCATTTATTTGGACCTTTAAATTCTCACAAAGTTTATTTATGGCTTTCTGTGAAAATAACTTGCACATTTTTCTGTATTTTCTTAGATATTTGATGTTTTATAATGCTATGTATGTCATTTTTTAAATTTAAGTTTCAATTTGTTACTAGTCTGCAAACATACAATTAATTTTTGTATGTTGATGTTGTATCCAACATATTGCTAACTTTACTTATCAAATACAAAAATTTTCACATAGATTCTTTGAGTATTCTACATTTATGGGCATATTGTCTGCAAATAATAACAGTTTAAATTCCTTTATCAGTCAGTGTAGATCTTTTTTTCCTTGCCTTGTTGAACAAACTAGTGCCTCCAGTTTAAATTTGAATAGAAGTGCTGACTGTGACAATCATAGTTCAGAGGCAAAGCTCTCAAATTTTTGATATTATATGTTTAGTGTATATTTTTCTATAGGTACGTGTGTCAACCAGGTTTCTCCAGAGAAACAGAACCAATAGAATATCTATCATCTATGTATCTATCTGGGTATCTATGTCTGTCTGTCTGTATCTCTCTGTCTCTATCTCTCTATCAATCTATCATCTACTTATATTGAAATTGGCTCACATGACTGTGGGGCTTGGCAACTACAGAGTTTGTAGGGCAGTTGGCAAGCTGGAAATTCAGGCAAGGGTTGATGCTGCAGTCTTGAGTCTAAAATCTTTAGGGCAGGCTGGAAACTAAGGCAGAATTTCTACGTTACAGTCTTGAGGCAGAATTTTTTCTTTCTCAGGAAAGGTCAACGTTTGCTGTTAAGGCTTTCTACTGATTGGATAGGGGCCCTGGTGGCACAGTACTTAAGAGATATGGCTGCTAACCAAAAGGTTGGCAGTTCAAATCCACCAACCTCTCCTTGGAAACCCTATGGGGCAGTTTTACTGTGTCCTATAGGGTCACTATGAGTCAAAATCAACTCAACGGCAAGAGGTAGACTCACTCACATTCTTGAGGGCAATCTTTTTTATTCAAAGTCAACTGATATAAATATCGACCAAATACTTTCACAATAACATCTAGACTAGTGTTTCAGCAGACAACTGGTTACTTGAGCCTAGTCAAGATGACGTGTAAAGTTAATCCTCACAGTATCTCCTTTACCAAACGGATGTGACTGTTATAAAATACTTTTCTTTATATGCTGCAAAAATTTTGATCTTTCTCCTGTCTTCTGTTAGTTTATTAATTTATAACAATTATTTTTAATGGTAAACAATATGCATTCCTTGAAAAACTCCAATTTGGTGAAAAATCTTTATTCTTTTCTATATTACTGGATTGATTTGCTTCTATTTTGTGGATTTTAGATTAAAATTTATGGCTTAAATTTGTGTTAGTTAAGTCACATTTTGGTATTTACCATATTTTTTCACAAGAAGTGTGCACCTTGTACCTTTGTTTGCAAACACCTCCCTCCCCTAGTGACGTATTTTTGTAATAATGTTATGATTTTTTTTAACACCAACATGTAAAAAAATGGTATAGCAGCACTTATGAAAATACCTCATGAGGGGGAGGGGCTGGTTGGTAAACAAACATAGAAAGTGTGTATTATTTGCTTTAAAAAAAAAAAAAGATGTATTATCCTGACCACCAAAAACATTTTAATAAATATTTGCTTTCAATATATTCTGGAAGAGTATTTAAGATTGTTGTTATTTCTTTCTTAAAGAGATAGGGAAGTACAACAGCTCCAGTGACATAATCTGGGTTTCAATATGATACTTTTGCGGGGTGATGTTAAAGTTCAATTTCAATTTTTTGGAAGTTATGAGATACTTATGATTTCCTATATTTCTTTGTGTCAGTTGTGACAAATCATATTGTCCCAGGATTTGATAATTTTTTTAGTTCATAAAAACTGTTGACTTAATCAGTATAAAGTTGTTCATAATATTACCTTATATTCTTTTTAATGTAACGATGACTCACTTTTTACTCATGAGATTGGTTGTGTTCCAACTCTCTTAGTTTAGTAAACTAATGTTATTAGTGTTTTAAAAAATTAAATTTTATCATTCTATCTTCTCTTTTGCACTTTTCTATTTTGTTAAATTCTGCTCTAGGTTTATTGTGTTACTTCACAGTCTCACATAGATAACTGTATCAACTCCTAAAGCTTTTTTTTCTCTCCAGAATTTGTTCTCTTAAAATCATTATTCTTGCTATTTCCAAAGGGCACTTCAATAAAAACCTTTCATGCTCCCCTCTATTCAAAATGATAAGGTGGCTAGTCATTCACTTACAGTTGAATATTAGTTACTTAACTATTAAACATCATTATTTTACATATTTTCTTGCCTTTCAAGGATCTGGAAACTGTCTTCTTCCTGCTTGGATTAACACATACTTTTCCTATTGGTTTGAGTCCTAAACTTCTCTGACCTCCTCGGCCTGAATATATAACCAGGCTTCTGTAGTACTCTATAGATACACGTAATTATAGTACTAATATGCAGTACTCTAATTCTTCATTTTCTTCTGTGAATTTTGTAGTAAAGACTGAACGTTATTTATCTCTTTATCCTAGCTTTTAAAGAAGAGTCTAGCAGATACAGTAGCCTCTCTAAATATAGATCAAATGAATTAATGAATGAATAAATATCTTTAGAATTAAAATGCATGGACAAATACTGACATTTTATTTTATTACATTTATTTTCCAGAATATATCCAGAAAGTATTATTCTTTAAAAAATTTTATGATGCTATCTTAATTCATCCACCTCATGTCTGTCATTTTGTTGTACTGTGGTGGCTTGTGTGTTGCTGTGATGTTTGAAGCTATGCCACCAGTTTTTCAATTACCAGCAGGGTCATCTGTGGTGGACAGATTGTAGCAGAGCTTCCAGACTAAAAGAGAATAGGAAGAAGGACCACGCATTCTACTTATTAAAAAATTGGCCATTGAAAACTTTATGAATAGCACTGAAACATTGTCTAATATAGTGCTGGAATATGAACCCCTCAGGTTGGAAGTCACTAAAAATATGACCGGGGAAGAGCTGCATCCTCAAAGTAGAATCAACTTTAATGACATAGAGGGAGTAAAGCTTTCAACACCTTCATTTGATGATATGGCATGACTTAAAATGAGATGAAGTAGCTGCAAACATTCATTATGCATAGTCCATAATTACAGATCCATAATCGGAACATGGAATGTACGAACTATGAATCTAGGAAACTGGAATCATCAAAAATGAAATAGAATGCAGGAAGATGGATATCACAGGCATTAGTGAGCAGAAATGGACAGATACTGGCCATTTTGAATCAGACAATCATATGGTCTACTATGCCTGAAATGACAAATTGAAGAGGAATGCAGTCACATTCATTGTCAGAGACAACGTTTTGAGGCAAGGCCAAGATGGATGAATAGTCAGACGCTTCCTGTGGTCCCTCTTACAACACAGAAGCTAAAAAACAACTAAGTCGATTATATATGACAGTCTAGAAGCCCTGAACATCAAAGACAAAATTGAGGAGTCAGACCGAGTGTCAGGGAAATGGAGAAACAGTTCAGAACCAGCAAGGATTTGCCAGACCTGACTTGACCAGCACCCTGCAGGCTGGATCAGCTGGCACACATAGGCTGAGGCAAACAATACCATTCTGGACACGTTTTCACATCAGGAGAAACTGAGCAGCGGAGAGTCTGCATGAGCTTCTGGTGCCAGGGGATAGAGTGTTGGGTCTGTGAAAGTTAAGTGCAAGTGTCTGACTGTGCAGGATCAAAATAACCTTTCCTACTCTGGCAAGTGCCTCTGTCCCCTTCACTCATACCCTCTCCACTCTGCTCCATCCCAGTCCAGCTTCAGCGATTATCGCACCCTCTGGGCCAGAAATGGGACCTGTCACATCCTGAGACAGTCTCTTGGGTTTGGAGAGGGAACAAATATGCAAACAATAACAAACAGGAAAAAATAATCTGCCAGCTCCCCTAAGTCAGGACATCAGGGCAGGCACAGGCCCTATGCCTACGTACAGGAATAGGGGTCCATGAACTTCAAATGCCTTTCATCCCTGCCTAGACCTGTGTGGGTACATTTCAACAGCGTAGGCCTTCATTATCATAGTACAACAGGGTATATACCTTAAGCCTATTTTCAACTGCAGAAGCTAAGGGAGCGGCAGATTTGTGACATTTGACATCACCCTGCCCATTAAGAAGGGTCCTCACCTACCCACATCAGGGGCCTGAGGACTGGTGGCTCCAACCACTCCACCTAGCCACCCACGACAGTGGTCCAAGAATAAGTAGTGCCTCCTAGTCCTCACAGCCAACTGCATTGGGTGCCCAAAGTCCAGCTGCCAAACCCAGTCACCCATGCCATCTAGGAAACAAGGACATGCCTTCCACCCAGGCACTCAGGGGCAGCCCTCAGCCCCCTACCTTGCTCAGCACATAACTCCCTACTGCAGCCAGATTCCTGTGCCTTCTCCAATCACCCCTACATAGCCCTGCCCATCTAGGACTGTAGGAAAGAGCCTTCACCAAACATTCAGTGACTGACCACCTGGACACCTGAGCTTAATCCACACAAGAAACCATTTTGTGACAGAATGTGAGTACTTCAAAAATGACAATAATCAAAGTAGCTCACAAAACTAGCCAATTTGGGCATATCAAAACAAAACAAGAAACTAGGACACAGTAAGCAAACATAAAATAAATAAATATAACTGACTGACGTCTCAAAGACAACAGTCAATATCAAGTCACGTAAAGAGGCAGACCATGATTGCTTCAGCAAGTGACGTAAACAAAGAACCAGAAAATCTCCTGGAAGAAGAGAAAGTCTTGGAATGACCCAAGGTAGAATTCAAAAGATTAATATACAGAGATCTTCAAGAGATCAGGAAGGAGATCATGCAAAGTGCAGGCCAAACCAAGGAAAGCACAGACAAAGCAATGAAGGAATTTAAGAAAGTTTATACAGAACAAAATGACAAATTTAACAGGCTGCAAGAATCCATAGAGACAGCAAATCCAAATCCAAAAGATAAACAATAAAATTTCAGAATTAGATATCTCAATAGAAATTCATAGGAGCAGAAACGAGGCAATGCAAATTAAAATAAGTGAGATTGAAGATAAAACAATTGACACCAATTTATTTGAGGAAAAATCAGATAAAAGAATTTAAAAAAATAAAGAAACCCTAAGAATTTTGTGGGACTCTATCAAGAGAAATACCTATGGGTGATTGGAATACCAGAACGGGGGGTGGGAGGGGTAACAGAAAATACAGAGAGAATTGTTGAAGATTTTGTTGGCACAAAACTTCCCTGATATCAGGAAAAATGAGAAGATGTCTATTCAAGAAGCTCATCGAACCCCACACAGGGTAGATTCCTAAAGAAAGTCACCAAGACATATGATCAAACTTGCCAAAACCAGAGATAAAGAGAGAAATTTAAGAGTGCCTGTGGATAAACAAAAACTCATCTACAAAGGAGAGTCAATAAGAATAAACTCGGACTACTCAGCAGAAACCTTGCAGGCAAGAAAGCAATGGGATGACATATATAAAACCTTTAGGGAAAAAAAAAAAAGTCAACCAAGAATTATATATCCAGCAAAAGTGTCTGTCAATATGATAGTGAAATTAGGGCATTTTCAGATAAATAGAACTTAAGGGAATTTGTAGAAACCAAACCAAAATTACAAGAAATGCTACAAGGAGTCCTCCAGTTAGAGAATCCATATCAGATCATAACCCAAGACTAGAACAGAGAACAGAACAACCAGTTATCAACCCAGATAGAGAAGTCACAAAAATAAGTCAAAGCTAAAACACTGAAAATAGGGAAACAGAGATGTCAATATATAAAAGATGACAATATTAAAACAAAAAAGAGACTATATACTGTAGTAATAAAACTTTCATATGGAGAAGAAGTTAAGGTGATATCAAGGAATAAAAAATTGGTTTAAACTTAGAGAAGTAATGGTAAATTTTAAAGTAATCACAAAGGAAACTAACAATCCTACACAACAAAATAAAAAACAAGATAAACATAAAGACTCAGTAAATACAAAATCAACAACAATGAAAAAGATGAAAAAAATACATAAAGAAAAAGGACTCAGCACAGAAAATGAAGTGGAACAAAGAAATGTCAACACAACACAAAAAAAAAATACATCAGAATGAAAGGACTAAACTCATACCTATCAATAATTATGCTGAATGCAAATAGTCTAAATACACTAATAAAGAGACAGAGTGGCAAAATGGATTAAAAATCACAATCAGTCTATAGGCTGTCTACAAGAGACACACCTTAGACTCAAAGATACAAACAAACTAAAACTCAAAGGGTGGAGAGAAATATATCAAGCAAACAACAATCCAAAAAGAGAAGGAGTGGTGACATTAATCTCTGATAAAATAGACTTTAAAGTAAAATCCACCACAAAAGATAAAGAAGAACACTATGTAATGATTACGGGGTCAATACACCAGGAGGACATAACCGTAATAAATATTTATGCACCAATGACAGGACTCCAAAATATGTAAAATAAACTCTAACAGCGTTGAAAAGAGACATAGACAGCTCCATGATAATAGTAGAAGACTTCGACATACCACTTTTGGTGAAGGACAGAACATCTAGAAAGAAATTCAATAAAGACATAAAAGATCTAAATACCAGAATCAATCAACTTGCTTTCAAAATATATACAGAACACTCCACTCAACAGCAGCCAAGTATACTTTCTTTTCCAACACACATGGGACATTGTCCAAAAGTGACTACATATTAGGCCACAAAGCAAACCTTAAGAATTCAAAACATTGAAATGTTACAAAACATCATTTCTGACCATAAATCCATAAAAGTAGAAATCAATAACATAAAAAGCAAGGAAAAAAATCAAATGCATGAAAACTGAACAACATCTTGCTCAAAAACTACTGGGTCATAAAAGAAATCAAGGAAGGAATAAATAGGTTCATAGAATCAAAGGAAAATGAACACATATCCTACCAGATCCTTTGGGACACCACAAAAGCAGTGCTCAGAGACCAATTTATAGCAATAAATGCACACATCCAAAAACATGAAAGGGCCAAAATCAAAACATTAACCATACAACTAGAACAAATAGAAAGAGAGCAGCAAAAGAAGACCTCAGGTGCGAGAAAAAAGGAAATAATAAAAATTAGAGCAGATATAAATGAAATAGAAAATAGAAAAACAACTGGAAGAGTTAACGAGACCAAAACCTGGTTCTTTGAAAAGATCAACAAAATCGTTAAAACATTGGCCATACTGACAAAAGAAAAACAGGAGAGGAAGCAAATAACCCAAATAAGAAATGAGATGGGTGATATCACAACAGACTCAACTGAAATTACATGAATCATAACAGGATACTATGAAAGATGGTAGTTCAACAGATTTGAAAACCTGGAAGAAATGCACAAATCTCTAGAAACACACTACAAACCTACGCTAACACAAACAGAAGTAGAAGAACTAAATAAACCTATAACAAAAGAAGAGATTGAAGAGGTAATTAAAAAACTCCCAACAACAACCACAAAAAAGCTTTGGCCTTGATGGTTTCACTGGAAAATTCTACCAAACTTTCAGAGAACAGTTAACACCGTACTACTAAGGGTATTTCAGAGCATATAAAACCATGGAATACTCCCAAACACTTTATATGAAGCAGCATAACTCTGATACCAAAGACAGGTAAAGACACCACAAAAAAATAAAATTACAGACCAACATCCCTCATGAACATAGACACAAAAATCCTCAACAAAATTCTAGCCAAAAGAATTCAACAACATATCAGAAAAAAAAAAAAAAAAAAAAAAACAACTAACCATGAACAGATGAAATTCATACCAGTTATGCAGGGATGGTTCAACATTAGAAAACAATCAATGTAATCCATGATATAAATAAAACAAAAGACAAGAACCACATGATCTTATCAACTGATGCAGAAAAGGCATTTGACAAAGTCCAACACCCATTCATGATAAAAACACTGCAAAATAGGAATAGAAGGGAAATTCCTCAACATAATCAAGGGCATTTATACAAAGCCAACAGCTAACATCATCCTAAATGGAGACAGTCTGAAAGCATTCCCATGAGAACGGGATCCAGACAAGGATGCTGTTATCATCACTCTTATTCAACATTGTGCTGGAGGTCCTAGCCAGAGCAATAAAGCAAGAAAAAGAAATAAAGGGCATCCAATAGGTAAAAAAGAAGTAAAAGTATCCCTATTTGCAGATAATATGATCTTATACACAGAAAACCCTGAAGAATCAACAAGAAAACTCCTGGAACTAATAGATTTCAGCAAAGTATCAGTATACAAGATAACCATTCAAAAATCAGCTGGCTTCTTCTACATCAACAAAGATAACTTCAAAACGGAATAATCAAATCAGTACCATTTACAATATCCCCTAAGATAAAAATACATAGGAATAAATCTAACCAGAGATGTAAAAGACATATACAAAGAAAACTAAAACCACTACACTGCAAGAACAGGGAGGGTGAGGGTTATTTACTAACTAGATAGTAGATAAGAATTATCTTAGGTGAAGGGAAGGACAGCACACACTACAGGGGAAGTCAGAGAAACTGGACAGAACCAAAGCTAAGAAGTTTCCGAATGCAATCAAACACTTTGAGAGACAGAGTATCAGGGGCAGGGGTCTATAGACCATGCTTTCAGGGGACATCTAGGTCAGTTGGCATAACAAAGCTTATTAAGAAAATGTCCTGCATCCTACTTTGGTGAGTGGCATCTAGGGTCTTAAAACTTATCCAGCAGCCATCTAAGATGCATCAGTTGGTTCCAGCCCACCCGGAGTAAAAGAGAATGAAGAACAGCAAAGTCACAAGTATTAGCCCAAGAGACAGAAAGGGCCACATAAACTGGTGACTGCATCAGCCTGAGACCAGAAGAACAAGATGGTGCTTGGCTACCCGCAATGACCGTCCTGACGGGGAACACAACAGAGAATCCTTGTTGGAGCAGGGGAAAAGTGTGGTGCAGAACTCAAATTCACGTAAAAAGAGCAGACTTAATGGTCTGACTGAGACTGGAAGAACCCCCGAAGCCATGGCCCCCAGACACTCTGTTAACTCAGAACTAAAACTATTCCTGAAGCCCACTATTCAGACAAAGATTAAACTGGAGTATAAAACATAAAATAACACTTGTGAAGAGTGTGCTTCTTAGTTGAAGCAGATACAGGAGACTAAACGCGTAGCTCCTGTCCAGAGGCAGGATGAGAGGGCTGAAAGGGACAGGAGCTGGTTTGATGGATACGGGAAAACCGGAGTGGAGAGTGGGAATGTGCTGTCACATTATAGGGATTGCAACTAGCATCATATAAAAATATTTGTACAAATTTTTGTATGATAAATTAACTCGAGCTGTAAACTTTCAGCTAAAGAACAGTAAAAAAACGAACATTTTAAGTTTTATCCTTAAGTACAAAGCTGTCAGTCACAAGATGATATCCATATACCTACAAGGAGACCAGTTAATATGACTATTATTCAAATTTATGCACCAACCACTAATGCCAAAGATGAAGAAATTGAATATTTTTACCAACTTCTACAGTCTTAAATTGATCTAACATGCAATCAAGATGCATTGATAATTATTGGTGATTAGAATGCAAAAGTTGAACAAAAGAAGGATCAATAGTTGGAAAATATGGCTTTGGTGATAGAAATGATGCCAGAGACTACATGATAGAATTTTGTAAAAGCAACTACTTATTCAAAGGAAATACTTTTTTCAATAACAAATGGCAACTGTACATGTGAATTATGCCAGATAGAATATACAGGAATCAAATCAACTAAATCTGTGGAAAGAGACGATGGAGAAGCTCAATATCATCAGTCAGAACAAGGCCAGATGCCAACTTTGGAACTTCATATGCAAGTTCAAGTTGAAGCTGAAGAAAAGTAGACAAACTCCACGAAAGCCAAAGTACAACCTTGAGTATAGACCACCTGAATTTAGAGACCATCTCTCGAATAGATTTGAAGAATTGAACACTAATGACAGAAGATCAGATGACTTGTGGGATGATATTAAGGACATCATACATGAAGAAAGCAAAAGGTCACAAAAAAGAAAGAAAAGACAAAAATGGATGTCAGAAGAGACTCTGAAAGTTGCTATTAAATGTAGAGTAGGTAAAGCAAATGGAAGAAATGAAAGAGCGGAACAGAAGATTTCAAAGGGTCGCTAGAAAAGACAAAGTAAAGTGTTATATTGAAATCTACAAAGACCTGGAATTAGAAAACCAAAAGGGAAGATCATGATCAGCATTTCTCAAGCTGAGAAAACTGAAGAAAAAAATTCAAGCCTCAAGTTGCAATATTGAAGGATTCTATGAGCAAAATACTGAATAACACATGAAGCATCAAAAGAAAACGGAAGGAATATACAGAGTCACTGTACCAAAAAGAGTTGGTCAACGTTCAACTATCTTAGGAAATAACATATGACCAAGAACTAATGATATTGAAGGAAGAAGTCCAAAGTTCACTGAAGGCTTTAGAGAAAATCAAGGCTCCAGGAATGGATGGAATACTAATTGAGATGTTTCAAGAAACAGATGCAACACTGGAAGCACTCACTTCTCTGTGCGAAGAAATCTGGAAGACAGCTACCTGGCCAACCAACTGGAAGAGGTCCATATTTATGCCCATTCCAGAGAAAGGTGACCCAACAGAATGCAGAAATTACTCACAATATCATTAATGTCACATGAAATTAAAATTTTGCTGAAGATTATTCAAAAAGAGTTGCAGCAATACATAGATAGGGAACTGACAGAAATTCAACCCAGATTCAGAAAAGGACACAGAACCAGGAATATCAGTGGTGATGTAAACTAGATCTTGGCTGAAAGCAGAGAATACCAGAAAGATGTTCATCTGTGTTTCATTGGCTATGCAAATGCATTTCAAAGTGTAAATCATAACAAATTATGAATAACATTTTGAAGAATGGGAATTCCAGAACTCTTAATTTTGCTAATGTAGAATCTATACATAGACCAAGAGGCAGTCATTCAAACACAACGAGGGGGATATTTGGTTGTTTAAAATCAGGCAAGGTGTGCGTCAGGGTTGTATCTTTCACCATACTTATTCAATCTATATGCTGAGCAAATAGTCTGAAAAACTGGGCTATATGAAGAAGAACAAGTCATCAGAATTAGAGGAAAACTCATTAATAACCTATGATATGCAGATGAAACAACCTTGCTTGCTGAAATTGAAGAGGACTTGAGACGCTTACTGATGAAGACCAAACACTATAGCCTTCAGTATGGATTACACCTCAACAAAAAGAAAACAAAACTCCTCACAACTGGACCAATAAGCAACAACATGATAAAGTTGTCAAGTTGCCAAGGATTTCATTTCACTGTGATCCAGAGTCAACGTCCATTTAAGGAGCAGTCAAGAAATCAAACGACATATTTCATTGGGAAAATCTGTAACAAAAAACCTCTTTAAAGTGTTAAAAAGCAAAGATGTCACTTTGAGGACAAAGTGGGCCTGACCAAGCCAGGGTGTTTTCACCAATTGCCTCATATGCACATGAAAGCTGTGCGATGAATAAGGAAGGCTAAAGAAGAATTGATGCCTTTAAATTATGACATTGGCAAAGAATGTTGAATATACCATAGACTACCAGAAGAATGAATAGATCTGTGTTGAAAGATGTACAGCCAGAATGCTCCTTGGAAGAGAGGATGGAGAGAGTTCCTCTAACATACTTTGGATATGTTATCAGGGAGGGGCCAGTCCTTGGAGTGGGGCATCATGCTTGGTAAATCAGAGGGTCAATGAAAGAGAGGAAAACCCTTAACGATATGGTTTGACACAGTGGCTGCAACAATGAGCTCAAACATAGCAAAGTTTGTGAGGCTGACACTTGACTGGGCAGTGTTTCATTCTGTTGTACACAGGATCATTTTGAGTTAGAACCAGACCTACGGCACCTAACAACATATTTGTTCATGTTTAATATGGTTTAGAATAGGATTGGAATTGCCAATTTCCTAATTGTTGTTTGAAGAATAAATTTTAAGTAGGATATTTTCTGAATAAACACAGTGATATACTTTAATTCCTAGAGTAAATAATTTTTTAAATGTAATGTATAGTTGTTTATTTCTGTGGAAGTTTTCTCTCATTGGTAGCATCTGGTCTTGCTAAGATTTTAGAATTTTCTTTCAATTTTTTTTTTTTTGAGAGTTTTTCTTTTTTTATATTTTATTGTACTTCAGGTGAAGGCTTACAGAACAAATAGTTTCTCATCAAACAGTAGTACACATGTTGTTTTATGACATTGGTTAACAACCCCACAACATATTAACCCTCTAATTTCTCAACCATTTTTTTTTTTTTGGTGAAATTATGCATAGCCAAAGATACACCGTTTCAAAAATTTCTACATACACAGTTCAGTGACATTGACTACTCTCTTCCAATTGTGCTGTTATTCTCACTTAAGATGAAGGCTTACAGAAAAAAATAGTTCCTCATTTAACAGTTACTGCAAATGTTGCCCTATGACAATGTATAACAATCTCACAACACATCAACAATATACTTACTCAACCTTGGGTTCCCTATCACCAGCTTCCTTGTCCCCTTCTTCCTTCTGGCCCCTGTCACTGGACTCCTGTACCTTGTTAGTCTCAACTGGTTTTACGGGGCTGTCCACTCCCAGGCTGAACAGTGAACCTCGGAGGTAACTTCACCACTGAGCTAAAAGCGTGTCTGGGGGCCGTACTCTCGAGGTATCTCCAGTCTCCTTTAGGCCAGTAAATCTGGTCTTTTTTTTTTTTGTGAGTTAGAATTATGCTCTACATCCTTCTCCAGCTCTGTCCAGAACGCTCTGTTGTGATCCTGGTCAGAGCAGTCAGTGGTAGTACCCAGGCACCATCTAGCTGTAGTGGACTCAGTCCAGTGGAGGCCTTGGTAGCTCTGGACAGTTTGTCCTTTGGACTAATCTTTTCCTTGTATCCTGTTCTCTTCATTCTCCCTTGCTCCCAAAGGGATGAGACCAATGGAGTATCTCAGATGGCCGCTCACAGGCTTTTAAGACCCCAGGCACTACTCACCAAGGTAGAATGTAGAGCATTGTCTTTATAAGTAGTGTCATGCCAATTGAGCTAGATGTTCCCTGAGACAATGGCCCCACAGCCCTCTGCCCAGCAGTTCAGTCCCTCAGGCAGTTTGGATGTGTCTATAGGGCTTCCATGACCTTTCCTTGTCCAAGTTGTGATAGCTTCCCCTGTATTGTGTACTGTCTCACCCTTCACCCAAGATACCACTTATCTATTGCCTATTTAGTATTCCCCCCCCACCCCTCCCATCCCTGGTAACCAATAAAGATTGTTACATTTTGTGTGTGAACTTTTTCATGGGTTTTGACAATAGAGGACTCATACAATATTTCTCCTTTTGTGATTGACTTATTTCACTCAGCATAATGTCCTCCAGGTTCATCCATGTTATGAGATGGTTCACGGATTCATTGTTGTTCTTTCTCGTTGCATAGTGCTCCATTGTGTGTATGTACCATAGTTTGTTTATCCATTCATCTGTTGATGGGCACCTACGTTGTTTCCATCGTTTTGCTATTGTGAACAATGCTACCATGAACGTAGGTGTGCATATGTCTATTCGAGTGACAACTCTTATTTCTCTAGGATATATTCCTAGGAGTGGGATTGCTGGATCGAATGGTATGTCTATTTCTAGCTTTCTGAGGAAAAGCCATATCGTTTTCCAAAATGGTTGTCATTTTGCATTCCCACCAGCAGTGCATAAGAGTTCCCATCTCCCCGCAGCCCCTCCAACATTTGTTATTTCCAGTCTTTTTGATTCATGTCAGTAATTCCCCGGTGAGATGGTATCCCATTGTGGTTTTAATTTGCATTTCTCTAATGGCTAGTGATCGTGAGCATTTCCTCATGTGTCTGTTGGCCATTTGAATGTCTTCTTTGGTGAAGTGTCTGTTCATTTCCTTTGCCCATTTTTTAATAGGATTATTTGTCTTTTTGTTGTAGAGGTGTTGGATTTTCTTGTAGATTATGGAGATTAGACCTTTGTCTGACTTGTACTGTCCAAAAATTTTTTCCCAATCTGTAGGTTCTCTTTGGACTCTTTTGGTGAAGTCTTTTGAAGAGCATAGGTGTTTGATTTTTAGAAGATCCCAGTTATCTAGCTTATCTATTTGGGTTTGTGCAAGGATGGTTATGGTTTGTATCCTGTTAATGCCATGTATTAAGGCCTGTAGGGTTGTTCTTATTTCTTCTTCTATGAACATTATAGATTTAGGCTTTATATTCAGGTCTTTGATCCATTTTGAAGTAGTTTCTGTATACAGTGTGAGGTATGGGTCCTGTTTCATTTTTTTGCAAATGGATATCCAGTTTTGCCAAAACTTTTTTGTTAAATCTTTTTTGTTAATCTTTTTTGTTAAAAAGACTGTCTTTTCCCCATTTGATGGACTTTGGGCCCCTATCGAAGATCAGGTGACCATAGGTGGATGGATTTGCTTCTGGGTTCTCAATTCTGTGCCATTGGTCAATGTATCTGTTGTTGTACCAGTACCAGGCTATTTTGACCAATATAGCTGTATAGTAGGTTCTGAAGTCAGGTAGTGTGAGTCCTCCAATTTTATTCTTCTTCTTCAGTAGTGCTTTACTTATTCAGGGCTTCTTCCCTTGCCGTAGAAAGTTAATGATTAGTTTTTCCATCTCTTTGAAGAATGTTGTTGGTATTTGGATTGGGATTGTGTTGTATTTGTAAATTGCTTTGGGTAGAATTGACATTTTCACAATGTTGAGTCTGCCTGTCCATGAGCATGGTATGTTTTTCCGTTTATGTAGATCCCTTCGGGTTTCATGCAGCAGTGTTTTGTAGTTTTCTTTGTACAGGTCTTTTACATTCCTGGTCAGTTTTATTCCTAAGTATTTTATCTTTTTAGGGGCTATTGAAAATGGTATCATTTTCCTGATTTCCTTTTCATCGTTCTCCTTACTGGTGTATAGTAATCCAACTGATTTTTGAATGTTTATCTTGTATCCTGCCACTCTGCTGAATATTTCTATTAGTTCCAGTAGATTTCTCGTGGAGTCTTTAGGGTTTTCGATGTATAGTATCATATCATCTGCAAACAGGGAGAGTTTAACTTCTTCATTACAAATTTGGATGCCCTTTATTTCTTTTTCTTGCCTTATTGCTCTAGCTAGAACTTCCAACACAATGTTAAATAGGAGTGGAGATAAAGGGCATCCTTGTCTTGTTCCTGTTTTCAAGGGGAATGTTTTCAGCCTCTCTGCACTAAGAATGATGTTGGCCGTTGGTTTTGCATAGATGCCCTTTATTATGTTGAGAAATTTCCCTTCTATAACTATTTTATTGAGAGTTTTTATCAGGAATGGGTGTTGGACTTTGTCAAATGCCTTTTCTGTGTCAATTGAGATGATCATGTGATTCTTTTCTTTCCTTTTATTTATGTGGTGAATTACGTTGATCAATTTTCTAATGTTGAACCATCTTTGCATACCTGGTATAAATCCTACTTGGTCGTGGTGTATTATTTTTTTGATATGATGCTGAATTCTATTGGCTAGAATTTTGTTCAGAATTTTTGCATCTATATTGATAAGAGATATTGGTCTGTAATTTGGTGCTTGGCTGAGTTCTTTATCTTTTCATTTTATGTTTTAGGGTTTCAGGATTGTTGTATTCTCTGTTTGGCTTAGGTTTTCAGATCTTTGCTGTGGAGGGACGGTGTGGTGCTTCTGCCTAGAGCACCATTTTGCCGGAACTCTCTTTCAATTTTTTATATCATATTTTCACTACATACCTTAAAAGAGCACTTTGAGGTCAGTTAAGTTTTCAGGGTGAAAATGTACCCCTAACTATTTACAGATATTGTGACTTATAATGAACAGTTAATTATTTCATTCAAATGACTTAATTCACTAGATCTGACTGTCTTTAAGTGAACTGACAAAATTTATTTGCTACACTTAAAACTAGAATCTGGTATAGGAAACCACAGATACTACAAAAACCCTAACTACTCAATATTTTAGATTTTCAATAATAATTTTAATTACCTATAAACTGGAATCTGATAAATGATTAAGGATGTAACAAAATATGGCAAAAGCTTAATTTATTTAGAGATTTACTTTGTTTTCTTGGTTTTATTATTATTATTTTTAACTCTAAAGGACTAAATCATGTTTGTATTGCCCATAATATTTCAGGATAAACATCCAGGAAACAAGGTTAGCTTTTTTTTTTTAAACTGTAACTGTAATTATGGCATCTTCTTTTTTTTTTTTTTTTTTTTTTTTTTTAGCAAAAAGCTTCTATTTAAGTGCACTCTCCTATTATCTATGTGCTCCACTATGGATTGAATATTATTTCCTATTGCAATGGTAAAAATAATTCATTCAACCTGTTTTTCTTTTTTTCCGTTATGATTAATTTGTACATTTATCCCTTTTCACTGTCTATTTCATTTTCAAAATGTTTTCAAATTTCCCCAGTAGGAGATTTTTTCACAGTGTTTCTATGTATTCTGTTTCATATTAAATTCCATTTTATTAGGTGCTTACATATTTTCTGTTTCCCAGTCTGTTTTATTTTTTCCTTCTTGGTTTATTTGATTAATTGAACTTAATACTATTTCTCTTCTTACTCTTTATCTCATCACTTCCATCATATTATTTTTTAATCATATTAATTCTCTCTAATTGTTTGGGTTTCATCTGATCTTTTTTACTAATGTTTTAGAGGTAACTTGAAATTTTATCATGCATATTTAATAACTTTGTAAAGTAGAAAAAATTACTTTTTTTGAAATATTTTAAATTGTACTTTAGGTGAAGGTTTACAGAACAAATAGTTTCTCATTAAACAGTCAGTACACATTGTTTTATGACATTGGTTAACAACTCCATGACATGTCAACACTCTCCCTTCTCGACCTTGGAGGACCTTTTTTTTTCTTTTGGTGAAAATATACATAGCCAAAGATACACCATTTCAGACATTTCTACATGTACGAATCAGTGACATGAATTACATTCTTCCAGTTGTGCTGCTATTCTCAGTATCCTTTTCCAAATTATTCCATCACCATTATCTTCAACTCACTGCCCCCTAGGCTTCCCATCAAAACTTTTGAGTTGTTGTTGTCAATTTGATCCCACATAGATAATTCTTTTTTTATTTTTTGTACCTCAGATGATGGTTTACAGAACAAATAGTTTCTCATTAAACAGTTAGTACACATGTTGCCCTATGACAATGGTTAACAACCACACTACACGTCAACACTGTCCTTACTCAACCTTGAATTCCCTATCACCAGCTTTCTTGTTCCCTCCTGCCTTTTAGTCCTTCTCGCTGGACTGCTGTGCCTCATTAGTCCTGTTTTGTTTTATGGGGCTGTCCAGTCCCTAGCTGAACGGTGAACCTCCGGAGTGACTTCACGTCTGAGCTAAAAGGGTGTCCAAGGGACATATTCTCAGGGTTTCTCCAGTCTGTCAGGTCAGTAAATCTGGTCTTTTTTTGTGGGTTAGAATTTTGTTCTACATCCTTCTCCAGCTATGTCCGGGACCCTCTGTTGTGATCCCAGTCAGAGTAGTCAGTGGTGGTAGCTGGGCACCATCTAGCTGTACTGGACTCAGTCTGGTGGAGGCCTTGGTAGCTCTGGTCAATTAGTCGTTTGGACTAATCTTTTCCTTGTATCCTGTTCTCTTCATTCTCCCTTGCTGCAGGGTGAGACCAGTAGGGTATCTTAGATGGCTACCCACAGGCTTTTAAGACCCCAGACACTACTCACCATGGTAGAATGTGGAACATTGTCTTTATAAACTGTTATGCCAATTGAGCTAGATATTCCCCGATACCATGGTCCCCACTGCCCCCCACCCAGCAATTCAGTCCCTCAGGGAGTTTGGATGTGTCTATGGAGCTTCCATGACCTTTGCTTGTACAAGTTGTGCTGGCTTCCCCAGTACTGTGTACTGTCTTACCCTTCACCAAAGTTCCCACTTATCTATTGTCAATTTATTTCCCCCCATCCCTCCCATTCCTCATAACCAACAAAGATTGCTTCTTTTTGTGTGTGAACTTTTACATGAGTTTTTACAGTAGAGGTCTCCTACAATATTTCTCCTTTTGTGATTGACTTATTTCACTCAGTTTAATGTCCTCCAGTTTCATCCAAGTTATGAGATGCTTCACAGTTTCATCATTGTTCTTTATCATTGCGTAATAGTTCACTGTGTGTATGTACCGTAGTATGTTTATCCATTCATCTGTTGATGGGCATCAAGGTTGTTTCCATCATTTTGTTACTGTGAACAGTGCTGCAGTGAATATGGGTGTGCATATGTCTATTCGTGTGACAGCTCTTATCTCTCCAGGATATATTCCTAGGAGTGGGATTTCTGGATCATATGGCATTTATATTTCTAGCTTTCTAAGGAAGGGCCATATCATTTTCCAAAATGGTTGTATCATTTTGCATTCCCACCAGCAGTGCATAAGAGTTCCGATCTCCCAGGAGCCTCTCCAACATTTGTTATTGCCAGTGCTTTTGATTCGTGCCGGTAATGCTGGGGTGAGATGGTATCTCACTGACGTTTTAATTTGCATTTCTCTAATGGCTAGTGTTCACGAGCATTTCCTCATATGTCTGTTGGCCACTAGAATGTCTTCTTTGGTGAAGTGTCTGTTCATTTCCCTTGCCCATTTATTAATTGGATTATTTGTATTTTCATTGTAAGAGATGTTGGATTTTCTTGTAGATTTTAGAAATTAGAACTTTGTCTGACTTGTAATGTCCAGAAAGTTTTTCCCAATCTGTAAGTCCTCTTTTTATTCTTTTGGTGAAGTCTTTTGATAAGTGTAAGTATTTAATTTTTAGAAGGTCCCAGTAATCTAGCTTATCTTCTGGGGTTTCTATGTTGTTGATTATGGTTTGTATCCTATTAATGCCTTGCAGTAGGGCCTCTGCGTTGATCCTGTTTTTTCTTCTATGAACTTTACACTTTTTGGCTTTGTATTTAGGTCTTTGAACTATTTTGTATTAGTTTTCGTGTATGGTGTGAGATATGGGTACTGTTTCTTTTTTTTTTTTTTTTGCAGATTGACATCCAGTTTTGCCAGCACCATTTGTTAAAAAGACTGTCTTTTCCTCATTTGATTGACCTTGAGCCCATGTTGAAGATCAGGTGACTGTAGGTGGATGGATTTACATCCGGATTCTCAATTCTGTTCCATTGGTCAATGTATCTGTCATTGTACCAGCACCAGGCAGTTTTGACCATTGTAGCTGTATACTAGGTTCTGAGGTCAGGTAGTGCGAGTCCTCCTACTTTCTTCCTCTCCTTCAATACAGCCTTACTTTTCCAGGGCTTCTTCCCTTTCCATATAAAGTTAATGATTAGTTTTTCCATCTCTTTAAAGAATGTTGTAGGTATTTGGATTGGGATAACATTGTATTTGTAAATTGCTTTGGGTAGAATTGTCCTTTTCACTATGTTGAGTCTACCTATCCATGAGCATGGGATGTTTTTCCATTTATGTAGATCCCTTTGGGTTTCTTGCAGTAGTGTTTTGTAGTTTTCTTTGTATAGGTCTTTTACATCCCTGGTTAGATTTATTCCTAAGGATTTCATTTTTGGGGGGGGGGGGGCGCTATTATAAATGGTATTGTTTTCCTAATTTCCTTTTTATTGTTCTCTTTATTGGTGTATAGGAATCCAACTGATTTTTGTATGTTTGTCTGTATCCTGCTACTCTGCTGAATATTTCTATGTGTTCCAGTAGTTTTCTCATGGAGTCTTTAGGGTTTTCTATGTATAGTGTCATATCATCTTCAAACAGGGACAGTTTAACTTCTTCATTACAAATTTGGATGCACTTTATTTCTTTTTCTTGCCTTATTGCTCTAGCTAAGACTTCCAGCACAATGTTAAATAGGAGTGGAGATAAAGGGCATCCTTGTCTTGAACCTGTTCTCAGGGGGAATGTTTTCAGTCTCTCTCCATTAAGAATGATGTTGAGTGTAGGTTTTGCATAGATGCCCTTTATTATGTTGAGAAATTTCCTTTCTATACCTATTTTACTGAGAGTTTTTATCAACAATGGGTGTTGGACTTTGCCGAATGCCTTTTCTGTGTCAATTGAGATAATCACATGATTCTTTTCTTTCCTTTTGTTTATGTGGTGGATTACATTGATTGATTTTCTAAGGTTGAACCATGCTTGCATACCTGGTATGAATCCTACTTGGTCATGGTGTATTATTTTTTTTGATATGCCGCTGAATTCTATTGGCTAGAAATTTGTTGAGAATTTTTGCATCTATATTCATGAGAGATAAGGTCTGTAATTTTCTTTTTTTGAAGCTTCTTTGCCTGGTTTGAGTATCAGGGTTATGCTGGCTTCATAAAATGAATTCAGAAGTATCCCTTCCTTTTCTATGTTCTGAAATATTTTGAGTAATACTAGTATAAGCTCTTCTCTGAATGTTCGGTTGAATTCTCCAGTGAAGCCATCTGGGCCAGGGCTTTCTTTTGTTGGAAGTTTTTTTTATTACCTTTTCAATCACTTGTTATGGGTCTGTTCAGATTTTCCACATCACTTTGTGGCAGTTTGGGTAATGTGTTTCTAGAAATTTATCCATTTCCTCTAGATTTTCAAATTTGTTAGAGTATATTTTCTCATAATACTCTGTTATGATCCTTTTTACTTCAATTGAGTCTGTGTAATATCCCCTATTTCATTTCTTATTTGGGTTATTTGTGTCCTCTCCTGTTTTTCTTTTGTCAGTCTGGCCAGTGGTTGTCAATTTTGTTGATCCTTTCAAAGAACCGACTTTTGGTTTTGTTGATTCTTTCTATTGTTTTTCTGTTCTCTGTTTCATTTATTTCTGCTCTGATCTTCATTATTTCCTTTCTTCTAGTGGCTGTGGGCTTTTTTAACTGTTCTCTTTCTATTTCTTTATGTTCTGTAGTTAATATTTTGATTTTGTAGCTTTCTTCTTTTTTGATGTGTTCATCTACTGCTATAAATTGTCCTCTGAGGACTGCCTTTGCTGTGTCCCAAAGGTTTTGGTATGATGTATTTTCATTCTCATTAGATTCTAAGAATTTTTTTATTCCAACTCTGATTTTTTCTATTACTCAGTGATGTGTAAGCAGGGTGTTATTCAGTTCCATGTAATCGAATTTTTTTCCTGTCTCTTCCTGTTGTTACTTTCTATCTTGATGGTGTTGTGGTCAGAGAAGATACTTGGTGTTATCTCAGAGTTTTGTACCTCGTTGAAGATTGCTGTGTGGCCTTTTATGTGGTCTATTCTGGAGAACATTCAATGTACATTGGAAAAGAATGTGTGATTTGCAGCTGTTTTGTGGAGTGTTCTATGTATGTCTTTGAGGTCAGGTTGGCTGTTTGCACACTTTATGTCTTCTGCATCTTTGTTCAGTTTCTTTCGAGATGTTCTTTCCTTTACCTAGAGTGGTATGTTGAAGTCTGCTACTATTATTGTGGAACTGTCAATCTCTCTTTCAGTGCCATTAGAGTTCATTTTATGTATTTTGGAGCCCTGTCATTGGGTGTGTATATGTTTATTATGGTTAGGTTTTCATGATGGATCACTCCTTAATCATTATATAGTGTCTTTCTTTGTCTTTTATGATGGATTTTGGTTTAAAGTCTATTTTATCTGAGATTAGTATAACCACTCCTGCTCTTTTTTGGTAGCTGTCTGCTTGATATATTTTTTTCCATCCTTTGATTTTTAGTAAATTTATGTCTTTGTTTCTAAGGTGTGTCTCTTGTAGACAGCATATTGATGGATCCTGCTTTTTGATCCATTCTGTCACTATCTCTTTATGGGTGCGTTTAGGCCATTTATATTCAACATAAATACTGATAGGTATGAGTTTATTGCTATCATTTTGTAGTGCTTTTCTTTGTGGTGCTGACGTTCTCTTTATTCCTGTCACTCTCCTGTGCTGAATTCCTTTTGTTTGGATTTTTTTTCATTTTTTTTATTTTTGTTTTTACTGAGAATTTATGTTTTTCTTCTTTATTTTGATGAGTAGTTTTGTTAACTTTCTTTGTGGTTACCTTGAAATTTACCCTTATCTTCCTAGGTTTGAACCAGTCTATTATTACTTGGTATAGCCTTGCCTTCTTCTCCATTAGAAGGTTTTGTACCTATACTGTTTATTCCCTCTTTTATTATTCTGATGTTGTTGTCATTTACAGATTAACCTCTCTAGTTCCCTGTTGTAATTCTTAAGGTTTTGGATAGTCCTTAAGAGTTCATTTCCTGGAGTCCGGCAAGATGGCGCTCTAGGCAGAAGCACCACGCTGTCCCTCCACAGCAAAGATCCAAAAAACTAAGCCAAACAGAGAATCAACAATCCTGAAACCCTAGAACATCAAATGAAGAGATAAAGAACTCAGCCAAACACCAAACTGAGTGAGAATACTGAAAGAGAACAGAGAGCGAAGAGAGATTCATGCAGAGGTCCCCTACCAGCTAACACAGCGCGGATCCACCATCTTGGACTCCTATCAGAGACCAGCAAATGGGAGAACGGGAGAACAACCTCACGGAGCATCCAGTGGGAGACAAAACAGCCGGTAATTTGCAGTGTGCACTTTCCAACCCCCCACCCCTCTTTGCCCCGGCTGGGGCTCCTCTGCTTCCCATGGCCAAGGTCCCTGGGCCGGGGGGCACCGGTTGCTTGGATTCCACACACCCGGGCTGGCGGCTCTCTGGGTGCAGTTTGTTGGCTGCTGGTGTTGCTTTTTCTGCCACCTCCCCCTCCTTTTGCTCGGGTGCCTGGTTCCGAGCGCCGTCTTTGATCTTTCCTGCGGGGCTGTGGGACTGCGTTCGGGCGTGTGGCTGCTTCCAGGTCTGGGCTGCCACGCTGGTGAGATCCCAGGGCCTTTGTTCGTTTGCCCCTCTGCTTCCCGTGGCCACAGTCTCTTGACCCGGGACCTCCGGCTGCTTAGATTCTGCGTACCTGTGTGGGCGGCTCTCTGGTGCCGTTTGTTGGTTGCTGGTGTTGCTTTTTCTGCTTCTTTTGGTTTCTCGCTTCCCTCTGGCTGCCTCCTCCTCCTTTTGCTTGGGTGCCTGGTTCTGAGCGCCATCTTTGCTCTTTCCTGCAGGGCTGTGGGGCTGCGTTTGGGCGTGTGGCTGCTTCCAGATCTGGGCTGCTACGCTGGTGAGATCCTGGGGCCTTTGTTCGCTTGCTCTTCTGGTTCCTGCGGCAGCAGTTTCTTGAATGGGGGCCGCCGGCTGCTTGGATTCCGCGCGCCCGGGTTGGTGGTTCTCTGGGTACCGTTTGTTGGCTGCTGGTGTTGCTTTTTTTTTTTTCCTTTTTCTTTTTCTGCTTCTTTTGGTTTCTTGCTTGCCTCTTGCTGCCTCCCCCTCCTTTTGCTCGGGTGCCTGACTCTGAGCACCGTCTTTGCCCTTTCCTGTGGGGCTGTAGGGCTACTTTTGGGAGTGCAGCTGCTTCCAGGTCTAGGCTGCTGCGCTGGTGAGATCCCGTGGCCTTTATTCGTTTGCCCCTCTGCTTCCCATGGCTACAACCTCTTGACCCGGGGCAGCCGGCTGCTTGGATTCCGCGTGCCTGGGCGGGCGGCTCTCTGGGTGCCATTTGTTGGCTGTTGGTGCTGCTTTTTTTTTTTTTTTTCTCCTGCTTCTTTTGGTTTCTCGCTCACCTCTCGCCACCTCCCCCTCCTTTCACTTGGGTGCCTGGCTCCGTGCACCCTCTTTGCTCCTTTCTGAGGGTCCTCAGAGCACAGGCAATTTGTGATATATGCTTTCCCACTCTCCACGCTTCTTCACTCACAATTGGCCTCCTCTGTTTCCCATGGACACAGTCTCTTGTCCAGGAACACCAGCCAACACTGGCTGGCTCTCTGAGTGCCATTCATTGACTGCTGGTGTTGCGCTTTTTTTTTTTTCTTTTTTGATTAGTTTTGTTTTCTTTTCCCTCTTTTTCCCTTTTGTCTTTCTTCATTGCTCAATTTCTCACCTCTCTATCTCTTCCTTCACTTTCTGATCCCTGAATACCAGGTGTTGTATGCCTCTGCAACTTCTGGCCAGGCTGTGCTGTGAAACCTGAAACCAACTTCCCAAGACCTCATACCTGCATCAGTAGGATCCCTGGGAACTTTGTGGTTTTTTAACATTTCTGATTTTTATTTGTTCATTTTTTCCTTTTCTTTCTCTTCTCCCTTCTGGTTTCTCCATCCCATAATCTCTCATCTGTCCATTCCAATGGCAAGCTCCCTAGCATTCTTTTATGTTTGTATGTTTTTTTGCTCCTGCTCCTCTCTCCTCTCTCCCATATCCAGCTTAGCTTCACACATAACCATCTCCCTGCTGCATCCTGCCTACCTGCATCTTGCACTTGACATCACACCACCAAGCTGTGCAGGCACGCCCTATTAGAACCTGCCCAGCACTGACTACCAACCGTCCTGGTGGCTGCAGTGAGTGCCACAAACCACCCGTCCCAGTGGCTCCTCTTCATCTAGACCTGCCCAGCTGTACCACAAGGACCAAACAAAAAAAAACCTACAATCAATAAATGAGAGAAATATCTACTGAATGCCCTGAAAACAGCAAACAATATCAAAACATTTACAAAAACAAGATAAGATGGCTCCAATAGGCATCCAAATTAAAACACCAGATAACTCTCCTGTGGAAGAAAATGCACTAGAAGTACCTGATAGGGAACTCAAATCACTAATACTAGGAATTTTCCAAGAACTGAGGCAAAAAGCTGACAAACAGGAGAAAAAAATAGACAAATCCATGGAAAATACAGACAAAAAATTGGAATAATTCAGGAAGATGATGCAGGAACAAAATGCCAAAATAAATTCACAACTAGAAATTATACAAAAACAACAATGAGAAATCCAAAAGATAAACAACAAGATTTCAGAAATGGATGATGTCATAGAAGGGCTGAGATTTGAAACCGTGGAAGACAGGATCAGTGGAACTGAAGACAAACACTTGGATACAACTCTGTTTCAGGAAAACTCAGAAAAAAGAACAATGAAAAATGAAGAGACCCTGAGAGTTATGTGGGACACAATTAAAACAAAAATTTATGAGTGATTGGATTTCCAGAACAGGGGGAGAAAACAGAAAACACAGAGAGGATCATTGAGGAACTGCTGACAGAAAACTTCCCCAATATCATGAAAGATGAAAAGCTGGCCATCCAAGAAGCTCAACTAACCCCATATAGAAGAGACCCCAAAAGAAAATCACCAAGGCATATCATATTCACACTCACAAAAACTAAAGATGAACAAAGAATCCTGAGAGTAGCTTGTGAAAAACAACAAGTCACATACACAGGAGAAACAATAAAACTAAGCTCAGATTATTCGGCAGAAACCATGCAGGCTAGAAGGCAGTGCGATGACATATATAAAATCTTGAAAGTCAAAAATTGTCAGCCAAAAATAATATATCCTGCAAAACTCTCATTCAAATTTGATGGTGAAATTAGGTCATTTCCAGATAAACAGAAGCTAAGGAAATATGCAAAAGTCAAACAAACTTACAAGAAATATTAAAGGGAGTTCTTCAATCTGAGGACAAACAGCTTCAACCCTCAGGCAGGACCTAGGACGCAGGATCATACGAACCAGATACCATTCTAGGAAATGAACTCTCGAGGACTATCCAAAACCAAAAGAAATACAACAGGGAATCAGAGCAATCAATCAAAGGATGACAACAACATCAAAACAATGAAAGAGGGAATAAACGACATAGGTATAGAACCTTCTAATGGAGAGGAAGGCAAGGTGATACCAAGTAAGGGTAGACTGCTTCAAACTTAGAATGATAAGGGTAAAATTCAGGGTAACCACAAAAAAAGTTAACAAACCAACTCATAAAAATAAAGACAAAAAACATAAAGTCTCAGCAAAAACAAAACCTACAAAAACAAAAGAAGACAACACAAAATCCACAAACAAAAGTAACTCAGCACAAGAGAGTAAGAAGAACAAAGAAAACTTCAGCACCACAAAAAAAAAAAGCACTACAAAATGACAGCAATAGACTTCCATCTATCAATAATTACACTGAATGTAAATGGACTCAATGCACCCATAAAGAGACGGAGAGTGGCAGAATGGATAAGAAAACAGGATCCATCAATATGCTGTCTACAAGAGACACACCTTAGAAACAAAAATGTGAATTTATTAAAAATCAAAGGTTGGAAAAAAATATATCAAGGTAACAACTACCAAAAAAGAGCAGGAGTGGCAAATCTAATCTCAGATAAAATAGACTTTAAAACAAAATCTACCATAAAAGACAAAGAAGTACACTATATAATGATTAAAGGGATGATACATCATGAAGACATAACCATAATAAATATCTATGCACCCAATGACTGGGTTCCAAAACACATAAAAAAAACTCTAACAGCACTGAAAAGAGAAATTGACAGTTCCACAATAATAGTAGGAGACTTCAACACAACACTCTCAGTAAAGGACAGAACAACTAAGAAGAATCTCAGCAAAGATACAGAAGACCTAAAGGACACAATCTACCAACTGGACCTTGTAGACATATATAGAAGCATCCATCCAACCGCTGCAAAGTACACATTCTTTTCCAATGCACATGGAACGTTCTCCAGAATAGATCACATCTTAGGCCACAGAGCAACCCTCAACAAGATCCAAAACGTTAAGATAATTCACAGTATCTTCTCTGACCACAATGCCATCAAGGTAGACATTAACACTAGAAAGAGCAAGGAAAAAAAAATCAACTACATGGAAACTGAATAATACTCTGCTTACACATCAGTGGGTAATAGAAGAAATAAGAGATGGAATCAAAAAATTCCTAGAATCAAATGAAAATGAAAAGACATCCTACCAAAACCTTTGGGACACAGCAAAGGCAGTCCTCAGAGGACAATTTATAGCAATAGGTGCACATATCAAAAAAGAAGAAAGGGACAAAATCAAAACATTAACTACAGAACTCAAACAAATAGAAAGAGAACAGCAAAAAAAGCCCACAACCACAGGAAGAAAGGAAATAGTAAATATCAGAGCAGAAATAAATGAAACAGAGAACAGAAAAACAATAGAAAGAATCAACAAAACCAAAAGTTGGTTCTTTGAAAGAATCCACAAAATTGACAAACCACTGGCCAGACTGACAAAAGAAAAACAGGAGAGGACACAAATAACCCAAATAAGAAATGAAATGGGGGACATTACAACAGACCCAAACGAAATAAAAAGGATTATAACAGAATATTATGAAAAACTATATTCCAACAAATTTGAAAACCTAGAGGAAATGGATAAATTTCTAGAAACACACGGCCTACCCAAACTACAACAAAGTGATATTGAAAATCTGAACAGACCATAACAGGAGAAGAGATTGAAAAGGTAATAAAAAAACTCCCAACCAAAAAAAGCCCTGGCCTAGATGGCTTCACTGGAGAATTCTACAAAACATTTACAGAAGAGCTTTTACCAGTTCTACTCAAGGTATTTCAGAGCATAAAAGAGGAAGCAACACTTTCAAATTCATTCTATTAAGCCAGCATAACGCTGATACCAAAACCAGGCAAAGACATCACAAAAAAAGAAAATTACAGACCAACATCCCTCATGAGTATAGATGCAAGAATACTGAACAAAATTCTAGCCAATAGAATTCAGTATCATATCAAAAAAATAATACACCACGACCAATTAAGATTCATACCAGTTATGCAACGATGGTTTAACATTAGAAAATCCATCAACGTAATTCACCACATAAATAAAAGGAAAGAAAAAAAATCACATGATCATCTCAATTGATGCAGAAAAGGCATTTGACAAAGTCCAACACCCATTCCTGATAAAAGCTCTCAATAAAACAGGTATAGAAGGGAAATTTATCAACCTAATAAAGGGCATCTATGCAAAACCAACGGCCAACATCATTCTTAGTGGAGAGAGGCTGAAAACATTCCCCTTGAAAACAGGAACAAGACAAAGATGTCCTTTATCACCACTCCTATTTAACATTGTGCTGGAAGTTCTAGCTAGAGCAATAAGGCAAGAAAAAGAAATAAAGGGCATCCAAATTAGTAATGAAGAAGTTAAACTCTCCCTGTTTGCAGACGATATGATACTATACATCGAAAACCCTAAAGACTCCCCGAGAAATCGACTGGAACTAATAGAAAGATTCAGCAGAGTAGCAGGATACAAGATAAACATTCAAAAATCAGTTGGATTCCTATACACCAGTAAAGTGAATGATGAAAAGGAAATCAGGAAATCAATACCATTTTCAATAGCCCCTAAAAAGATAAAATACTTAGGAATAAATCCGACCAGTAATGTAAAAGACCTATAGAAAGAAAACTACAAAACACTGCTGCATGAAACCCAAAGGGATCTACATAAATGGAAAAACATACCATGCTCATAGATAGGCAGACTCAACATTGTGAAAATGTCAATTCTACCCAAAGCAATTTACAAATACAACACAATCCCAATCCAAATACCAACAACATTCTTCAAAGAGATGGAAAAACTAATCATTAACTTTCTATGGAAAGGGAAGAAGCCCTGAATAAGTAAAGCACTACTGAAGAAGTAGAGTAAAGTTGGAGGACTCACACTACCTGACTTCAGAACCTACTATACAGCTATAGTAGTCAATACAGCCTGGTACTGGTACAACAACAGATACATTGACCAATGGAACAGAATTGAGAACCCAGATGTAAATTCATCCACCTACGGTAACCTGATTTTCGACAAGTGCTCAAAGTCCATCAAATGGGGAAAAGACAGTCTTTTTAACAAATGGTGCTGGCAAAACTGGATATCCATTTTCAGAAAATTGAAAGAGGACCCATACCTCACACCATATACAAAAACTACTTCAAAATGGATCAAAGACCTGAATATAAAGCCTAAAAGTATAAAGTTCATAGAAGAAAAAATAGGACTAACACTTCAGGCCTTAATACATGGCATTAACAGGATACAAACCATAACCATTAACACACAAAACCCAACAGATAAACTAGATAACTGGGATCTTCTAAAAATCAAACACCTATGCTCTTCAAAAGACTTCACCAAAAGAGTCCAAAGAGAACCTACAGACTGGGAAAAAATTTTTGGACAGTACAAGTCAGACAAAAGTCTAATCTCCATAATCTACAAGAAAATCCAACACCTCTACAACAAAAAGACAAACAATCCTATCAAAAAATGGGCAAAGGAAATGAACAGACACTTCACCAAAGAAGGCATTCAAATGGCCAACAGACACATGAGGAAATGCTCGCGTTCACTAGCCATTAGAGAAATGCAAATTAAAACCACAATGAGATACCATCTCACCCAGGCATTACTGGCACGAATCAAAAAGACTGGAAATAACAAATGTTGGAGGGGCTGCAGGGAGATGGGAACTCTTATACACTGCTGGTGGGAATGCAAAATGATGCAACCATTTTGGAAAATGATATGGCGCTTCCTCAGAAAGCTAGAAGTAGACATACCATTCGATCCAGAAATCCTACTCCTAGGAATATATCCTAGAGAAGTAAGAGTCGTCACTCGAATAGACATATGCACACCTATGTTCATGGCAGCATTGTTCACGATAGAAAATGATGGAAATAACGTAGGTGCCCATCAACAGATGAATGGATAAACAAACTGTGGTACATACACACAATGGAGCACTATGCAACGAGAAGAACAACAATGAATCTGTGAACCATCTCATAACATGGATGAACCTGGAGGACATTATGCTGAGTGAAATAAGTCAATCACAAAAGGACAAATATTGTATGAGACCTCTATTGTAAAAACCCATGAAAAAGTTCGCATGCAAAATGTAACAATCCTAGTTGGTTACCAGGGATTGGGGGGGGGGGGATACTAAATAGGCAATAGATAAGTGGTATCTTGGGTGAAAGGTGAGACAGTACACAATACAAGGGAAACCAACACAACCTGCACAAGGAAAGGTCATGGAGGCCCCATGGACACATCCAAACTCCCTGAGGGACTGAGTTGCTGGACGGAGGGCTCTGGGGACCATGGTCTCTGGGAACATCTAGCTCAATTGGCATGACACTACTTATAAAGATAATGCTCCACATTCTACCTTGGTGAGTAGTGTCTGGGGTCTTAAAAGCCTGTGAGTGGCCATCTAAAATACTACACTGGTCTCATCCCTTTGGGAGCAATGAAGAATGAAGAGAACAGGATACAATGAAAAGATTAGTCCAAAGGACTAATTGTCCACAGCTACGAAGACCTCCACCGGACTGAGTCCGCTACAGCTAGATGGTGCCTGGCTACCATCGCTGACTGCTCTGACAAAGGTCAGAACAGAGGGTTCTGGACAGAGCTGGAGAAGGATGTAGAGCATAATTCTAACTCACACAAAAAAAAGACCAGATTTACTGGCCTAAAGGAGTCTGGAGAAACCTTAGGAGTATGGCCCCCAGACACCCTTTTAGCTCAGGTGTAAATTTACCTTCAAGCTTCACTGTTCAGCCTGGGAGTGGACAGCCCAGTAAAACCAGTTGAGACTAACGAGGTACAGGAGTCCAGTGACAAGGGCCAGAAGGCAGAAGGGGATTAGGAAGCTGATGATAGGGAACACAAGGTTGAGTAAGGATACTGTTGATGTGTTGTGAGATTGTTAACCATTGTTATAGGGCAACATTTGTAGTAACTGTTAAATGGGAGGCTATTTTGTCCTGTAAGCCTTCACCTTAAGTGAGAATAACAGCACAATTAGAAGAGCATAGTCAATGTCACTTAAATGTGTACGTAAAAAGTTTTGAAATGGGGTATCTTTGGCTATGTGTATTTTCACCAAAAAAAAAAAAAAAAAAAAAAAGCTGAGAATTTAGAGGGTTAAAATGTTGTGGGGTTGTTAACCAAAGTCATAAAACAGCATGTGTACTACTGTTACATGAGAAACTATTTGTTCTGTAAGCCTTCACCTGAAGTACAATAAAATATTAAAAAAAAAAAAAAAAAAGAGTTCATTTCCTAAGTTGGTATCTGGTTAGTACAATTCTGTGTCCTAGATTCAGCCTGTGGTCTGATGTTGTTTGCTGTCATATTTAAGGACTCCCTTTAATAAGTCTTGTAAGTTTGGTTTGGTTTTTACATAGTCCCATTATTTCTATTTATCTGGAAATGACCTAATGTCACCATCATATATTTTAACATGAGTTTTGTGGGATATATTATTCTTGGCTGGCAGTTTTGTTTTTGTTTTTTTCAAGGTTTTATATATGCCATCCCATTGCCTTCTTGCCTGAATGGTTTCCGCTGAATAATTTGAGCTTAGTCTTATTGTTTATCCTCTGTATGTGACTTCTTGTTTTTCTTGAACTGCTCTCAGGATTCTTTGTCTTTGGTTTTAGTGAGTGTGATTATGATGTGCCTTGGTGATTTTCTTTTGGGGTCTATCCTATATGGGGTTTATTTAACTTCTTGGATGGTCGGCTCTTCATCTGTCATGATATTGTTGAAGTTTTCTGTCAACAATTCTTCAATGATCCTCTCTGTGTTTTCTCCCCGTTCTTGAAGTCTGATCACTCACGTATTTTTGCTTTTGATTGTATCCCACATAATTCTTGGGGTTTCTTCATTTTTCTTTGTTCTTTTTTCTGATTTTTTTCTCAAACAGACTTGTAGCCAAGAGTTTGTCTTCAATTTCACTTATCCTGTCTTCCATCGTCTCAAACCTATTCCTTAGCCCTTCTATGACCCTGTCCATTTCTGAAATCTTTTTCTTTTGAATTTCTAATTGTTGTTTTTGTAGGATTTCTAGTTGTGAATTTATTTTTGCATTTTGTTCCTGTATTATTTTCTTGAATTCTTCCACTTTCTTGTCTGTATTTTCCATGAATTTTTCTATTTTTTCCTCATTTTTATCTGCTTTTTGCTTCAATTCTTGGACAGTTATGAATATTAGAGATTTGAATTCCCTATCAGGTAGTTATAGTGCCTTTTCTTCTACTGGAAAGTCATCTGGTGTTTTATTTTGGATGCCTACTGGAACCATCCTGTCCTGTTTTTGCATATGTTGTCATATTGTTTGCTGTCTTCAGGGCGTTCAGTAATTATTTTCCTAGTTTATTGATTGTAGATTTGTTTGTTTCATCCTTTTTTTTTCTTACTTGGTTATGTCTGAGCAGACCGGCTGTGCGTTCTTTGTTGTTTGCTCGCCTGTGGGCGCAATAATTTTCACCTCTTTCTCCAATGAGTAGGGTCAGAGACTCAGGTATGGTACAGCAGTGCAACTCCAGCTGAAGTGGAATTTCTGGGATGGGTTGTTTGTGGCATGTGCTAGGGCCGACAGGGCTGGCCAGGAATCAGTGCAAGGCAGGTTCTTGTAGGCCATGTGTGTGCTGCTTGTTGTTTGATGTTCATCACACAGTAAAGGTAGGCAGGAAGGAGCGGGCAGATTGTGAAGTGTGGAGTTATGCTGGGTATGGGATAGAGGAGAGAGGAACAGGAGCCAAAAAGATATACTCAAACAAAAAGAATTGCTAAGGTAGCTTGCTATTGGACTGCAGAGATGAGAGTCTGAGAAATGGAGATGAACAAAATGAAAAAGAAAAAGAAAAAAGGTAAAATAAAGAAATGAAAAAATCAGTAAACTGGAAATGAAGAAAAACAGAATGGGAAAAAGAGAGAAGAAAACAAAACAAACAAACAAAAAAAAACAGGAAAAAAGAAATGCCTCTGGGTTTGTCATTGTGCACCTGCACAGAGTAAGGGAGTATCTCTCAAGCCATGCAGCACTGCCCTGCCAGAAGGGGATCCCAAGCCTAGAAATCAAAAAGAAAACAATCAAACAGAAGAAAAAGACAACAAGCAAACAAATCAAAACAGAACAAATCAGAATAAACAACCAATAAAGGCCCCAGGGTTCTCACTAGCATGACGGCATGGGCCAGGAAGTCGTTCCACGGTCGAGTGGTACCTCACAGCCCCCCAAGAAGAAGCAAAGATGGCCACAGAGTGAGGTATTTGAGAGAACAGAGGGAGAGGTGGTGAGAGGTAAGGAAGAAATATAATGAAGCATAAAAAAGCAACACCAACAACCAAGAAATGGCACTCAGGAAGCAGGCCTGTGTGGGTGGGTGGAATCCAAGTGACACCGGTGTGAAGCTGGTGCTCCACGGCCAAGTGATTGTCACCATGGGAAGCAGAGAAGGCCGAGTTGGGGTGAAGAAGGTTGGGAGGTTGGAAAGCATAGATTGTTGGTTATCGGTTGTTCTGTCTTCTGCTGGAAGCTCCATGAAGTGGTAGCTGATAGGATATCTCTGCATGTATCTCTCCTCGTTCTCTGTTCTCTTGTCAGTTTCTTATTCCATTCAGGGCTTGCCTGCATTCTTTATCTCTTCGTTTGATGCTTAGGGTTTCAGAACTGACACGTGACTCTGTTTGACTTAGTTTTTCGGATCTTTTCTGTAGAGGGATGGCATGGTGCTTCTGACTATAGTGCCATGTTGCCCAGAAGTCTCAAAAAAATTACGTTTAAAGATTACCCAAATTATATAAAGAAACTAAAATACTTTATTTGATCAAATACCTCCCAATTTAGATGCTAAAAAAGTCTTTAAATATCATTCTTTTTTAAAAAGAACTTTATTCTTTATAGAGTTATTTTGATTAGCATATTCTATAAACGTTTTCAAGGTATTAGTCCATTCTGGTCTGGCTTCTGTTGTTGTGGTTGAAAAAAAATTGATTAATTCAGTAGTTTTCCCTCTGCCTTATTTTAAATTCTTTCACTTTGGATTTTTCAGTTTGCTTCTGTAAGTTAAGCATTTATTTTATCCTTTTCGATTTACATGGCCCTTTCTGTGTCTACAGATATATACCTTCCATCGGCTCTTAAAACGTAAAAGCATTTATCTAGCTGAACATGGTTTATTTTTTATTTTTTTCTATTCTGTTTTTCACTGTCTGCTTAGCAAATACTGGGTCTTATTTTATCAACTATTTCTCTTAATCTTTTTCTTATTAATATTTTTTATCTACATTTTACATTCTAGTAATTTCTTCAGATCTGATTTCCAGTTCTTTGTTTTTCAAGCACCACCAAAACATCTGTTTAATCCATCTGTTCAGAGTTTAATTTCAATAAGCGTGTCAAATCATTTCTGAAACCTTAATTTGGATTTTTTTTAAGCAACTGTTCCTTTTAGATATTTTTTACAAAATTTTCCTTGTTTCTATAAATATTTCATATAATTTTTGTACTCTAAGTCATGTAATTCAAATGTCAAAATTTAATCCTGTTTGTTTTGTTGACACTAATAATGTGTAGTTTTGTGATGTTTTTGTTTCATTTATTTTATTTTTATATTCATAATAGTTTACTGATTTAATATTTGATAATCCCAAGAACCTAAATTTGGGTGTTAGATCTGTTTCGTCAACATTCGCTCACATCCTACCAATCTAGGCCCTTAAACCACCAGTATGGTTGCAGCATAATCCAGGCATTCATATTTAGCTTGCCTACATTTTGTTGTGCCCCAGTTTTAGAGTTTAGATTCTAATAGTGGCAACCTCTCCACCCCGAGCAACCTTGTAATAGATTAAAAGATATTCTTTTAATTAGTAGAATAAAAGTTCAAAAAAATCAGTGAACTTTAAATCAAAATGAAATGCAAATTTATTTCTTGGGAGTGCATCATTTTTCTTAGTTTATAGGTAGATAAGTAGATAGATAGGTAGAAAGAATAGATAAAGAGAATGGTAAAAGTATTTAATATACATTTTTTTTTAATTGCATGCAGTTTTAAGTTGTTCAAGAATTTTTTACTGCTTTCCCTACATTCTGCTCAATTGAAATTTGTGATTGTCTGGGTGTTTTCTCAAATTTCTCATCTTAGTTAACCTTACTGAGCTACTACTACTTCATTTCTCAGATATCAAAATGATACAACTTCTCAGTGAGGTGTAGAGTATTCCCAGATTACATCATGAGAAGTGAGTCACAAGTTTCCTAGTTGTGAGAGATTACCCAAAATTTATATGGAATTTCTACATTACACTCATTTAATATCTTACCCTTAGTACCTACACCATCATCCTGTTGTTCATCTCTCTGTCTGTAAATTTTTTTCTACATCCTAACGAGTTACCTCCCTTAACTAGACAGAAAAATAAAAATAGCTCCTATGTTATCTTGCGTTTTCTCTACCAAGTTGTATGTGACATAAACACTCTACAGAATACCTCAGACACTTAATAGGTTAGATTTCAAAAAAGTCTTTCCTCTTTTAAAAAGCCCGGTTCTTTCAATGCAGTGTTTTGATATTAAAATTAGTTTCTATTATAAGCTCCAAAAAAATTCTATTTAGGTATTTAACTGGTTTCTTCATTTTCTCTGGTTAATTTTGTTTCCTGTCTTCCCTCCTTGGACAAGAAGACTTAGACTCATTGTTTAGTTTAAAGGCCTGAATCCTGAAAACAAACAAGCAAACAAACAAAAAAAAACTACAGATAAAAATATGTCACTTTCAGTAATAAATATGTCACTAATTTTTCAAATATTATCTTGGACAAAAAATTATAACATGTAACCACTTTGCATAATACCTAACATGGATTTCTCTTTTTCCCTATAAAATGAAGTGAAAATTAGTTAAACTTGAATAAACATTTCTTAAGGGTGTTTTGATTCTTGCTTTTCTCTCCAAGATTTCTGCTATTCATCCTTTCCCTAATCCTTATTCATAGAGCTCACTCTCCAGAAAGACACGATTGCAAGCAATTTTTAAAAATAACAAGGTCTATTTCTTTGCCTGAATCTTAGTTTTGTATTTTCCTGCTGTTCGAACTACATCTTCAACCTTTCAAGGTATGCCAGTCTCTCATTCCCATTAACGCCTCTGATCTTTGACAACTCAATGCCATTTTAATCTCTTCAATGCAGTTGTTACTACCTCCCTTAAACAATATGAACTATTTTCTTTATGTACTAATATCACCTGCACAGGTTTATTTCTTAGTTAATAAAATAATTTTCTGCACTTAAATGTTGACATGTCTAACTCCCTTTACTAGGCTATAATAGCTTTGACTCTGGGAGAATGTCTTACTTGCCGTTATACTAATAAGACAGACTACAAAGCATGCCCAAAGTAGGTACTACTTAAATCTATGCTAAATTTTTAAAATGTTGTGACTTGGTTAGTTAGCTAGTGTGACTTTCTTTTTTCTTCATTAATGAGATTTTTTTTTTTTAGAAAATTAGAGTTAATTTATTATTTTATTACATATTTTAATATTAATACATATGTAACTCATAATGCTCAGAATATTAAACAAATATAGAGTAAAAAACTGCCCCACTAAGTGAAATTAATTTATTTAACTCTTTGATTAAATGTTATAAATGCATCTCCTAGGGGATTTTTATCAAAAGAAATGTAATTACCAATTATAATAAGAAAGATCAGAAGATGAGGGCACATTTAATAGTTGCATACAAATTGCCTCATTGCATAAATGTTATGAAAATGTTTCTTAAGAAATCATCACTATATATTTTTTTCTTGGAAATTGTCCTATATTTTATATCTTTTAAAAAAATGCAATATGCTGTTTCTTTTTGGATAACTAATACCTGAGATTTCTGGAAATCTCCAACTGGAGGCAAAACTATAATTAGAGACATGTAGGTATAGTATCAAAGTACCTGGGCTTAAACAGTTCAGAATTCTTAGATCTCCAGGGCATCATGGATTATAATTATCTTCTCTTTGTTCATTCTTTCTAATTTGCTGTCTCTTTGCTTATCATCCCTTCTCTTCTTTTTTAATTTTTTTCTTTATTTTAGTTAGGTTCAAAATCCTTTTGAGAAAAAATTTCAAGGGAATACCGAATGATAGTATGGCACCTGGTAATATTAATAAGGAAGAGTAAAAGACCAGAGGTCTGAAATCTCAGCCTTAATTGTTCACTGAAAACGAATCACAACCAGAGGTATGATCTCAGAACTGTGTGATATAGAGCTAGGGAAAAAATGAATTATATATGAATCAGGAAATAAAAAGATGGACAAAGTTAGTACCGTTAGTACACATTTGTTTTTTCTAAATCAGATTCTTTTTAAAAAGTAACAATTTTGATTATGAGGTTTATGTAAAGAATCTTTCCTTTTGAATGCTTGTAAAATATAGTATTATATTAAAAAATATAGTATTATTTAAAAAATTATTCTACCATGTTCTCTCCTTCCATTTGCACGTTACATATTAATGTCAACACCATTTCTCTTCATTTAATATGCCTCTCTTTCCTTTTCATGTTCAATTTCATTTTTTAGCTATAACTAACATCATCAGCCAGCCATAGCAACCTTTTGCCCAAAGATTCTATCCTTTGTAAGTGAGGTATATAACTTGTGAATGCAGACAATATCTTTGCAATGTCATAAATTTGTGACCACTGCTTTGAGAAAAGAAGCTTTTCTTTTTCATTCTAACTCTATGTCATTATGATGGACTGATCTATGGGGAGAGCCTGTAGTTCACTACTTTATTTAGAATTTATTCTCTAAAAATGTCCATAAAGGAAAAATGGCTAATTTTATGCCATGTGTATTGCTTCAAATAGATGTTTCAAAATGTAGATTTCTGTTAGGCTGACTGCAGGAGGGAAAGAATGTTAAAACATAGAGTAGAAGTAGAAATGAGAAGACTAGAAAAGTAAAGAGTTTCTAGTTTCCTGACAATTCATATAGCTCAACAGCTAATGTGTCTTCTGTATTGTCCCTCATCTCTACCTTCCAGAGATTTTTCTAAATAGATGTCTCACTCCTTACTTTTCTTTGCATATATAGAGAGTGGTTGAAGGAAGAGGATATTCTTCTATCAAGGATTACTTTCCCAGCATTATCCATCACTTTGAAATAAGCAGGAAAAAAAAAAAAAAGTGGGTAGTTACATATTTACACATCATATGTCGGGATTTAATACATGAAGGAAAAGAGAGGGAACAAGACAAAAAAAAGAGTTACTTCATAATATTAATCTTGCATCTAGATACGCGAGCATGTATGGAAAGGTCATATGTTTTATGTGTTTAACACAGCCTCAGGAATAGCTTACCTAACTGACAAATATTAAGCATTCAATGAATGTTTCGGAGAAAAAAAAAGTCCCTAGAGTGTACATATGATCTTCTGTTTTTGCTTTATTTGCAAATGTAAAATCATTAGTCTTTCAATATAATATACTTGGTGATTTTATTCTCTGTCCAAAATAATTTTAGCCATGGAATATACTGCGTAAGAAATAGAGCAGGGAAAAAGGAAAACAGATCGCTAAGGTTTCCATCTGTTTTTGACTTAGTTGTAGAGCTTTATTTCTTCACTTCCATCCTCAAGTCTGCATCTGTTGAAAAGACGTGGTATTTTATGTCCAAAGTTCTAATAAGCTATTAGCACTTGAGGAACACTAAGCAAATCATAGTTTAAAAAATATAAAGCTGTGACTGATTAATGAGAACTTCATGTTAACAAAGGGTGGTGGATATGTGTCACCCTTGGAAAATCCATGAATAATTTACTGAAAGAGTTTACTAAAAAATAATGTTTTCTGTTTAAGTAACCTTCCGCAGAAGTGTTCAAAATTGTTCTCCAGAAGATATCTAAGTTTAATAAACTGTAAAATGTTTCTATGTCTAGGATACTATCCATTTCAATAACAAAGGAAAGAAAAGATGTGAAACTCTTAAGAAAGATACATTTAGTTGTTATTGTTTTCACTGAGGTCAACAAAAAATAAAAGAAATAAAATATTTATAAATTTATTAATACATAGCTCTTCAAATATCATTTTCTAATCACTATAAATATGCAATCATATGGTACCATATTTTATTGCTGTTATGAGTTGTTTCTCTGTACTTGTGAAAAAATTAAGTGAAGTAAACCTAACGTATGTTCTAATCTCTGTGAGGTAACTTCCATCTATAAAAGGTCGTCTCCACTATTGGCTAATCTGGGAACATATTCCACTTTATTCCTAGAAATGACCTGATTGATGCTCACATCTCATACTTCTTGGAGGAACTTACCTGCACTAGGTTTTTTTTCCTTAGATTGAAGATTTTATACAGCTACTTTTAACACAATAAACCAGTATATATCCAGAAAATAGCTTTTCACATGCAACTATAAAGTTTCTGCCAAACCTCATAGTTTTTATCAGAATCCAATATGAAAACAGAACAGTTACTAGTTATTTAAAACAGAAAGATAAAGCATTGTTTGAAAGTTTTGGAAGGGCTAAATGAACAAATGGGAGACAATAGAAGTAAAGCAAAGTAAGGGAGTTAGCCAAAATTCAGGAACCTATAAATGCTTCAGGGACCCTGGTGGCGTAGTGGTTAAGATCTACGGCTGCTAACCAAAAGGTCAGCAGTTCCAATCCATCAGGTGCTCCTTGGAAACCTACAGAGGCAGTTCTACTCTGTCCTATAGGGTTGCTATGAGTCAGAATTGACTTGATAGCAGTGGGTTTTGTTTGGTTTTTGGTATAAATGCTTCAGCCATCATTTTCTAGTTTTGTATACCTAAATATCTATAGAATACCTTTCCATTTGTGAGCCTTCAGTAAAACCTCACTCTGACTCAAATACATGACTTTGCTTTTCCCCATTCCCAGTGGAAATGACTCACTGTCTCATAAACAACGTGCCCCAATGTTCCGAACGGATGAGAGGACATGGGACTCAAGAATTTCTGTGTCCTGTGTTAACTGACAACCCAGTGCCTTTTTCTGGCTGTCGTCTTTAGCTCTCAGAGTTACCTTCATGTAACACCTCTCATTCAAAGACTTGAATTACTTTCTTCCAATTTTCCCAGATTTCTCTAATTTTACTAGGAAATTAAAGCATACTCGAAAACACCAAATTCAGCAGCCTCAATTGCCAATTCCTGAAACTCCTTAGTAGGAATGTACCTTTCATTAGAGTTACCAACTCTTAGGATCATGCCAGCCACTTCTAAATAATTGCTTTATTTCAGAAATCCCCAAAACTTACAGATTCTCTCTAAGGATGCAGTCTTTCAGACAAGTCCAGCTATGATCTTTCAGTTTCCTCTCTCTCTAGCATATTTACGCCTCAAAACAAACTACCACCCGTCAATGCCTGAAGTTTATCAGCAGAGTCAAGGAGATACAATTCCAGGCTAGGAGTAAAAATGTCTAACTCTGCACATTCTCAGATGATCTGGTGGGAAAATTCACATTGTGCTCCATGTAGTGAATCACGTAGGCTTTGGGGTGTAAAATGACTGGGAGAAGGATTTTGGAGTCCCCCACCTATGGTGCCAAGTGACAGCATGTGTAGAAGAGTTTCCAGCCCACCTAACTAGCCTACCTAGCCAGGGAGGATCAACTTGAAGAAGTCCCTTTGAGTCCCTCACCTCTGATACAAAGTGGGATATACGTAGAAGAGCCATCTCTATCCAGATAGCTTTTTGGAGTCAGAGGGACTGGCTCAAAAATGGATCCACATTTTTTCTTTGTGCTGTCTGTTTCTTTTTGTAAGTAATAAACACTACTTTCCATGTGCTGACTGTGTGGGAGCATCTTGTATGTTCAGGCTCTGATTGGACAGTCATAATATTCATGAAGGGATCATTATTAGTGATATGTTCCATTTTTCTAATGGCCTTCTGGCTATTTTGTATCCTGGGACCACCAGGGAGACAAACTGTGAGTGTATGGCATTCTTTCTTCCCATACTCTCCTACTCAAACCATGTTATACCCTCCTTCCACTATGCATGTCTTTCACCGCATGCCAATGAAGTCACCATTCCTTTCTCTCTCAGACTATCAAAACTCATCTCTCCTCTTTTTTTTTTTTTTTTTTTGGTTAACGTTTCCTCAGTAGCCTTAACTAAGCATCCTAATCGTCTGCACATAATAAATCAATTCTCCAAGATGATATATGGAATTTCATTACTTTCTACTGAGTTTGTATTTCCTTAGCCAGCATTTAGTGGTAAAGGTGATTTGAAAACAGAAGATTTCCTAGATGTCTTCAAGGGGTAATTTTTATGTAATTGTCATGTCCTTCTTTTCCATTATAATCTTATTTTTTTAATGTAGAAGATAAACAGTTCTCTGCATTGAAAAACTGCTAACGAAAATTACAAAATATGCCCTTGCACCCCTTTAACTGTTAGCCTTTCTTCAATTTGTAAGTTTTTGTTCCCCTGAATAAAGACTGGATAATGAAACTGAAGATTGAATAAAGATAAAATGACTGGGGAAGATTGAATGAAGATAAAATGACTGGGGTGATTAGCGTTAAAGCCATATAAAACTGTGGTCAAAAATAGCATTTTATCGAAACCTAAACAATATTGGAATATGTATCACTTATGATTACTTATTATTTCAAAAAATTAAAACTCTTACAGATTATTTATCAACTAGTATGTAACAAATATGAAATGAAAGTCCCAAATATATTCACTCAATGTTCTATGTGTATATGCAAGAAGCTTTTTAGAATGCAGTTATAACACAATCTATTGGTTTAGGCTTCTTGTGATAACAAAATTAATTAATGTCAACTGGCTGATATTTGCTCTTTGATACAGTGACCAAAGGAGCTAATTAATACTGTTGTTCTACTGAATAAAATATTCTAACGTTGTATGAACATAAGGAATTAATGATATTCTGGTACTAAAATAAGTGTAGGCTTTGAGGGATCTTAAAATACAAACCAGTTATTGGTTTCTCTTCAGAAATTGTTCAAAAAAGTTAGGGTATTGTTATTCATTTGAGTCAATTTGCAACATAGTATTGCCATATATATTTTCACATAATCAAAATACTTTTATCCTTAAAAATTTATGTTTGTTAAAAATTTATTCTGTTATCCTCTATCGATAGGAAATCAATCTATGGAATAGTTATGTACTACATTTTCTAAGTTTAAATTGCTTTCATATTTCTGGTTGAATTTTAATTTCACAGAATCAAACTATACCTTATAGAAATCTAAAATTTTTCCAGATTATAAAAATGGATAGTGAACAGTTTGGAAATGAAATATGGACAAAATATAATAAGAAAATGTGTTTACAAAACTAAAATTTACTTCTAAAGTCACCCTCCTACATCTAAACTAATAAAAAACGCTAGTACATTATTGCTTTTATTTTATTATGTTTAAAAACTTTATTTTTGTGCTTGGTTCCTAGCTTTTATCTACCTTTTCAAGTATTGTGTGTCCAGTTTGGTGGCAAAATACCAGATGGAATAATACCCACATCTACACGTATGACTCATACAGTCTTGTTTCAACTTTAGAGCTACACTTTATTGTTAAATTAAAAAAAAAAATTAGGAACGAGGGGATGGTGTCTTAGACATTAAAAATTTCAGCAATTTTCTGATGTAGGATGTTCTTTTTTTTCCATTGTCTGCTAATATAATTTTAGTATTAAAATAAACTATTAGTTTAGCTAATGTGCCACAACTTTCTAAAAGAATAGGAAAATGTCAAAAATAATTATATTATGATAACAAAGCATAGTAACATTGTATGCAGCAGGTGTATTGGGCCGTATCCATATGTCCATATTATTCTGGTTCAAATATATGCTCATTGCAGGCTTCCGCTAATGCTGAGGATCTTTTCCTGAGGACTTTCTTTTGATTACTGTGTATGACAGATGGGAAGTATTGGGTGTTAATGCACTCACAGACTTTTGTCAATAATGAGGGGAAACTGGCAGATATAAAAGCATATTTTCTGAATCCAGACATGAGGAAATTATTAGACATGTTCTACTCTAACTCCTAGAGTTCTTTCACAGATGGAATATCAGTTTCACAGAACATTCATCTTCTCAATAACACTCCCCTTACAGACTTCTTCTCTCTGTATTACACCTTTTTCTTACCAATGTTTCCTGAGATCAACTCCTAAATAAATTAGTATTTTTCCATTCCTTGTCTCAGTTCTGGGGAAACCAAAATTAAACCAATATATCAAAATAAATTTCAAGATACTACAACAATGTCTTTATAGGTTGATAAGAAATTTTCATATCAAAAGAAAGTAATTTGAAAATTTTAAAAGTTAGTTTTATTAGAGTAAATTCTAGAGACAGGTAAAAATTATGCATGATAGCCAAGAAATTCAGATGATACAACTATATGGCTAGCCAATTGTATTTTCAAATGTTTTCTTACATATTTAAGTCTTTAAAATAAAATATTTACAAAGAATGAATTACAGGATAAAATAATATACTTAAAGGGAACCCTAGAGTGACTATGTAAAATATAGTATTTATATAAAACATTATAGTGAGTTTCTCTCATTAATAATTCTATTTATGCTGTGTCTTGCATGTCTGATGACATTCTCATTTATATTACTGTGGTTATTTATTATGTTCATTACAAATGCTATAATCTTTTTCTTTTCCCAAGCTCAACAATATGAGTACATATGCAATATTAATTTTTCTAGTAGGCATATTGACAAAAGTAAACAGAAACAAAAAAAGTTAACTTTAACATTATGTTTTATTTAGACCAATTATATCCATAGTATTATTTTGATATTCAAGTAATACAAAACTTATTAATGAAGTTATTTTTTTTCCAAAATTTTCTTCAAAATCTTCCATATATTTTGCATTTACAGTTCATTTCAATTTGTTCTAGCCATATTATAACTGCTTAATAGCTATGTGTAGCTAGTCACAATCATATTGCACAGTGTAGCTCTCAGAACTTTCTAAAACACAGTTTTCATTAATTTTTCTGAATATATCTTATTATAAAAAACACAAGTCTATCTTCAAACTACTGAGAATGCAATGTAGTAATATAAAATATTGTTACTTATAAAGGCACAGTGGTTAAGAGCTTGGCTACTAATCAATAGGTCGGCAGTTGAAATCCATCAGCTGCTACTTGGAAACTCTATGGGGCAGTTCCACTCTGTCCTATAGGGTGACTATGAGTTCGAACCTACTCAACGGCAATGGGTTTTGTTTTGGATACAAGAATTACGAAAGGCTTTAGTGCCATCAGAAACTCTTTTTCACATGGCTCTTTTATGCACCTTGAATTTAAGCACTCACATTCTCTCATATCCTGGACAACATACTCAAACCACCTCGAGATACATTATCTTCGTTCTTTTACCTTCATGCTTTTTTCACATACTGTGTTTCCTGTCTGGCATCCTTTCCAAACTGGTTTAAATGTAATGCCATCAAGCATCTCATCCTGTTTTTGTTTGTTTTTTTTTTTAAATTATAACAATATTTCTATTACCTTCACACATGATAGTGAACCATCAAAAAATCAACAAAGTACTCCCATTTCAGGTGCTATGAAATGTATGACGTGTTTACTAAAGACGATTCACATGGCCTCAGGTACACTATCTGTAGCCAATAAATAAACTAATGCATTATTTCCCATCTATAGCATGTGGAGGTTAAGAAGAAATATAGGTTCACTTGGGATATAACTTTTCTGCCTTCTAGCAGAATCATCACATTTTCCCACTGTATTGATTGCATCATTTTAATACTACCAATTGAAGTAAAAGTGGAAATACAGTTAGAGATTTAAAAAGGCACATGCACTTTAAAATGTGGGAGATAAAACCTAACATACCTTTTCGTAGCAAATCTATGTCTTAAAGAATGTGACCCAGTGAACTCAGAGAGAGACACAAATCAATAGTGACCTGCGATGACTGTCAAACTAGTTGTAGTTAGCTGAAAACTATAAATCACACTTTATTTGTAGCACACTAAGGATAAGAAGTCATTATTCTGAAGAGATATTCAGCAGATTGTTTGATGATATAGAAGTAGTGGATTATTAAGTTGTCTATTGCATTTCTTTGTTGTTAGTTGCCATCGAGCCAGCTCCAACTCATGTTAAAACAGAACAAAACGTTGCCACATCCTGCGCCCCCTTAATGATCAATGGTAAATTTGAGTTCATTGTTGTGGCTATTGTATCAATCCATCTCATTGAGGGTTTGTTTCCCTTATCTTTGTAGGCCCTCTAATTACTAAACATGGTGTGCTTTTCTAGAAATCCGTCTTTCCTGATAATATGTCCAAAGTAAGCAAGCCAAAGTATAACCATCCTCACATCTAAGGAACATTTTGGTTGCCTTTTTTCTAAGACTCATTTGTGGTTTTCATACAATGTCTTCAAGAATCTCATCCTGTTTCTGCCAGTCCATGATATATTCCGTATTCTTTGCCATCACCTTCTAATGCATAAATTTTCTTATGTCTTCCTTTTTTATTATCGAACATTCACATACCTCTGAGGAAACTGAAAAGATCATGGCTTGGGTCACGCATACCTCAGTCATCAACGTACATTTTTGCTTTTTAAAACTTTAAAGAAATATATGGCGGCATATTTGCCCAACGTAATATGTCATTTGATTTCTTGACTGCTGCTTCCATGGACATTGATTATTGATCCAAGCAGTATGAAATCCTTGAGAACTTTTATTTTTTTCTTCATTTATCATGATATTATTTATTGGTGCAGTTGTGAAGATTTTTGCTTCCTTCATACTCAGGAGTAATCCATACCAAAGCATACAGATTAAATAAGTAAGGTGAAAGATTACAACCTTGCTGCGTGTCTTTTCTAATTTTAAGCCATGTAGTAACCCTTTGCTCTTTTGAGTAACTGCCTCTTGATCCATGTACAGGTTTCACGTGAGCACATTTAAGTGTCTAATGTATAGTAATGCTTTAATAAGTGTCTGAGCAAACGTATGTTTAAAACAAAATGTTATTAAAAACTAAGTACAGGCTATTGATTTGAGGTCTTGGAAGTAGAAAATCTGTACTTAATTGAAAAGAGAATGTAAGAGAGCAAATTATCTTGTGGATTATTCAAATGGTTTACTGCACAAGACTTTGGATCATAGGAAAAAAATAACCTTGGAAAACACAAGAAATTGTTTGAAAAGAAAGCATGAACATGCATTTTAATTCTAGGAAGTACAATTTTTAATTTAGGAGTATATTAACTTAATCGCACTGGTGTGGCTTTTATTCGTTCAATTTGGGTTTTATGGATGCTGTCTCTTTTCTCCTCAGTTTCCTAATCTCTCTTGTGATTCTTTCTCTGGATACCTTAAGGTCTTCTCAGGATGTTCTTATGACAGACCAAACTAAAAAAACAAAAAAAAAAAAAACCTCTTTCGTGAGTAAGAATATTTGTAAACGAAGGAAAAAGTATAAAGATGCTATTTGGTAACCAGCAGACTGGTTTTACACATCAAGCCTAATTCTTCAGGCTGATTCTCACTCAGTCTGACTTGTGATCTCTTCTTTGATTCTTGCATAGTTATGTCCAAATTTTTTGGCACTCTCAGCTTGACAAATGTCGATTATGTTCTTCCCTTTGGTTTGCTAACTCGAGGTCTTTACATATTTCATTATCATACTTTACCTTATCTTCTCGAGCCACCATTTGGAATCGTCTGGTTAGCTCCTTAACTTAATCATTTATTCTGTTTTCTTTAGCTTTTTCCGTGCTTGAGAGCAAGTTTTCAGGGTCTTTTAAGCTGAAAGAACTGAAGGAAAAAATAATCCTTGAGTTGCAATGTTGAAGGATACGATGGTCAAATTTAATGGTGTGTCTCGTTAGGGCTTTAAATTTTAAATTCTAATCTGGTGCATTTTGATCTAGTCCTTTTTCACGATGATGGAGTCAGACTATTCTGTTTGATAAATTAATCTATACCCTGCTGTATTCACTTGTTTAATCACATTCTTTTAAGTTGATTTTCTAAAGCTGGATTCACATATCCCAGGATCAATCTACTTTTCTTATTGAACTATATTAAATCTCAATGTATCTTTTTCAAAATTTATTTTTTATAATTTGGATATAGTGTTTGCTCTTGAAGGCTGTGAGAGTAGGAAATTGAGTAAAAATGCCTAAAATAGACATACTCTCATTATCAAGCAGAAATTCTACTTTTATAGAAATGAAAGCACAAAATTCCAATTTTCTATAACTCTACATACAGTAATGAATTGTAATGACACTAAAAAGATTTAATTCAACAACCTAATCAACAAAGGTTTAAAATTCTCATTAGCAACAGCTGAATCAGCATCATTAATGATGAGCTTAATGAGGAAATCATATTTGATTATAATGTCTTATATTAATACTTTCGAGTGCAAAGAAAAAAAATAGAGCTCTGTAGTTTTTTAAATGGGTTAATAAATCTTTGATTTTATTTCCAGCTATTTTTTAAATCTCATGATACACAAGAATTATATCTCCTAGAAAACATTAATGCTGATGACATATGAACATATGTTTCAATATTTGAAAATATAGAAAATATTTCAGTTGGGGACTTTTTTAAATCAATATTTAAAGAGCATACAGGTAAAGTTTATAGTATTTTTATACTTAAAAATATTCTTATGGATAACAGTCAATTTGCAAACTTTGTTGAGAAATCTTCTCTTTGTGATAATTTTATCAGTTAATGTTCACTATAAGCGACTGGAATATTTGACGTATATAAGGCTGACAATTACATCAAAAGTAGCATTACTCTTTTCTCTTTTTTGTTTAATTCAAGTCATTAATACAACTAGCCACCACCGGTTTATCAGTTTGTTATACAGTGGTGGTTTGTGTGTTACCGTGATGCTGGAAGCTACGCTACCAAAATTTCAAATGTCAGCAGAGTCATCCATGGTAGACAGGTTTCAGTGACACTTCCAGACTAAGACAGACTAGCAAGGAAGGTCTGGTGATCCACTTCTGAAAATTAGCTAGTGAAAACATTATGGAAAGCATTAGGACAGTATACTATACAGTGCTAGAATATGAGTCCCTCAGGTTAGAAGGCACTCAGAATATAACTGGGGAAGATCGGCCTTCTCAATGTAGAGTCAGCCTTAATGATGTGTTAGGAGTAAAGCCTTCAGGACCTTTATTTGTTGATGTGGCACAACTCAAAATGAGAAGTAATAGTTGCAAACATCCAATAGTAATGATAATGTGGAAAGTCTAAGGTATTAACCAAGGAAAATTGGAAGTTGTCAAAAATGAAATGGAATGTTTGAAACTCTATATACTAGTCATCAGTGAGATGACCATTTTAAATTTGACAAACGTATGATCCACTATGCCAGGATGACACACTAAAGAGGAATGGTGAAAAAGAACTCTTCAATATCTAGCTTGAAGTATAATGCAGTCAGTAATAAGTTAATATCCATACACTCCCAAAGAAGACCACTTAATAAGACAGTTATTCCAATTTACACCAACTACAAATGTCAAAGATGATGAAATTGAAGACTTTCATGAACTGTTGCAATCTAAAATTAATCAAACCTGAAGTCAATATGCATTGATAATTACTGGTGATGGAATGTAAAAGTTGGAAACGAAGAAGAAGGAATAATATTTGGAAAATACAATGTTGGTGAGAGGAACAATGCCTGAGATCACATAATAGTATTCTGTAAGACCAATGACTTATTCATCAGAAATATTTTTTTTCAACAACACAAACTATATACATGGACTATGTACATGGACTATATGCATGGACATGGCCAGTTGGATTACATAGAAATCAAATTGACTAAATATGGGAAAAGAGACAATGGTGAGATCCATACTATCAGTCAAGAAAAAGACAGGTGCTGACTGTAGAACAGATCATCAATTGTTCATATGCAATTTCAAGCTGAAGCTTAAGAAAATCAAAGCAAATCCACATGAGTCAAAGTATGACCTTAAATACATCTTCCCTGAATTTTGAGACCATGAGAAAATAGATTTGATGAACTGGACACTAATGACCTAAGACCAAAAGAGTAAGGATGACATCAAGGACATCATATATGAAAAAAGTTAAAGGTAATTAAAAATACGGGAAAGAAGAAAAAGAACAAAATGGATATCAGAAGAGACTCTAAAACTTGCTCTCAAGCACAGAGTAGCGAAAGCAAATTAGAAGAAATGATGAAGTAAAAGAGCCAAACAAAAGATTTTAAACGGTGGCTCAAGAAGACAAGGTAAAGTATTAAAATTAAATGTGCAAAGATCTGAAGTTGGAAAACAAAAGGGAAGAACAAGATCAACATTTCTCAAGGTGAAAGAACTGAAGACAAAATGAAAACCTTGAGTTGTGATATTTAAGGATACTGTGCGCAAAAAATTGAGTGATGCTGGAAGCACCAAAAGAAGATGAAAGAAATACAGGGAGCCACTGTATCAAAAAGAATTGGTCAACATTCAACCATTTCAAGAGGTTCGATACTATACAAAACTGCCGGTACTGAAGGAAGAAGTTCAAACTGCACTGAAGGCACTGGGAGAAAACAAGGCCCAAGAACTGGTGGAATGCCAACTTAGACGCTTCCACAAACAGATGGAACCCTGGAAGTGCTTACTTATAAATGTGAAGAAATTTGAAGACAACCACCTGGCCAAGCAACTAGAAGAGATCTATATTCATGCCTATTCCACAGAAGGGTGATTAAACAGAAAGCAGAAATTATCAAACAATATCATCGATATTACCTGCTAGCAAAATTTTGCCGAAGATAATTAAAAAACAGTGCAGCCATACATAGACGGGGAACTGCAGAAGTTCAAGTCAGATTCAGACAAGAACATGATATGAGGGTTATCTTCGCTGATGTCAGATGGATCTTGGCTGAATGCAGAGAATACCAGAAAGATGTTCTATTGACTATGGAAAAGCATTTGATTTTGTGAATCATAACAAACTATGGATAACATTACGAAGAATGTGATTACCAGAACTTAATTGTGCTCATGCAGCAACTCTGTATGGATCAAGAGCATTAGAGCAGAGCAAGGAGATAATCATGGTTCAATATCAGACAAGGTATGAGGCAAGACTATCTTTTCACCTTACTTATTCAATCCATATGCCAAACGAATAGTTTGAGAAGCTGGATGATGAAGAACATGGTGTCAGGATTGGAGGAAGACTCATTAACAATCTGCAATATGCAGAGTACACAACTTTCCTTGCCAAATGTGAAGGTGACTTGAAGCATTTACTGATGAAGGACGAAGACTATAAACTTCAATATGAATTACACTTGAACATCAAGAAAACATCATGGTAAATAGTGAAGAAATTGAAGTTGTCAAGGATTTCATTCTATTTAGATTAGCAATCAAAGTCCTTAGAAGCAGCGGTTAAGAAATCAAAGGATTTATTGCATGGGGAAAATGTGCTTTGAAAACTTCTTTAAAAAGTTTTAAAAAGCAAAGATGTCACCTTGATGACTAAAGTGTGCCTGACCCAAGCCATGGTCTTTTCCATCACCTCATATGCATGTGAAAGCTGAACAATGAAAAAGGAAAATCAAAGAAAATTGATGCATTTAAACTGTGGCATAGGCAAAGAATACTGAATATACCTGGTCTGCCAGAAGAACAATCAAATCTGTCTTGAAAGAAGCGCAGCCAGAACATTCCTTACAAGTGAGAATGGCAAGACTTCATCTTGCTAACTTTAGACCAATTGCTAGAAAAGGACATCATGTTTGGTAAGCAGAGGGTCCGTGAAAACAAGGCAAACACACTCCATGAGATGATTGACATGGTGCTTCCACAATGGGCTCAAATATACTAAATATTGTAAGCAAGGTGAAGGACAGGGCAATGTTTCGTTTTGTTATAATCAATCTATCCTACTGAAGGTTTCTCTCATTTTAGCTGGACTTCTGCTTTTCCAAAAATGATGTCCTTTTTTCAAATATTAATCTTTCCTGATGATGCGCCCAAAGTAAGTGAGCCACAGTCTCACCATCCTCACTTCTAAGGAACATTCTGGTTTTATTTCCCTAAAATTAACTGTATTACTTTTTTACCGGTTCAAGGTATATTTAGTATTTTTCATCAACACCAAAATTTGAATGCTTAATTCTTTTTCTGTCTTCTTTTTTCATTGCCCAGGTTTTGCATGCATATGAGGCAATTTAAAAGACCATGACTTAGGTAATATGCATCCTAGTCATCAAGGTGACATCTTCACATTTTAACACATTAAAGAGGTCTTTTACAGCAGATTTGCCAAAGGTAATTCTTTGTTTCACTTTTTGAATGCTGCTTCCATGGGCATTCATTGTTGAACCTGCTAGAATGAAATCCTTGAAAACATCATTGTTTTCCCTGTTTATCATGATGTTGTTTATTGCTCCAGTTGTATTTTTATTATCCTTGTGCTCAGGTATAATTAATACCAAAGGCTGTAGTTTTTGACTTTCACCAGTAAGTGCTTCAAGTCATCTTCGTTTCCAGCAAGTAAGGCTGTGTCATCTCCATAGTGCAGGTTGTTAATGAATCTTTCTCCAACCATGATGCTTCATTCTTCTTCATGTAGTCCAGCTTCTTAGGTTATTTGTTAATGCAGACTGATTTATTAAGGTGAAAGGATACAACCCTGCCACACATCTTTTCCAATTTTGAACCAAGAGGTGTCCTCTTGCACTGTTCAAACGGCTGCCTATTGATCCATGTATGGATTTTGCATAAGCACAATTAACTGTTCTGGAATTTCCAGTCTTTGTAATGTTATCCATAATTTATCATAATGGCTGTACTGAATGAAAAACTTTATTATTTGATTAGAATTGACTATATAGATGGCCAAAATAACAAATAAAATATTTTCAGAAAAAAATATAAAATCTAAGGTTTCATGTTTTAAATAATCTATTCAGGTTAATAACAATAGTAACACATTTGTTCTCAAAATTCTTTAGATTGTTTTATTTTAAAATATGCCTATATTCTTTCAGGAATAAGTGAAAATAGACATCATTAACCAATGAAACAGAATTGAGAACCCAGATGTAAATCCATCCACCTCTGGTCACCTGATCTTCAACAAGGGCCCAAAGTCCATCAAATGGGGAAAAGACAGTCTTTTTAACAATGGTGCTGGCAAAACTGGATATCCATCTGCAAAAAAATGAAACAGGACCCATACCTCACGCCATATACAAAAACTACTTCAAAATGGATCAAGGACCTGCATATAAAGCCTAAAACTATAAAGTTCATAGAAGAAAAAATAGGACCAACACTACAGGCCTTAATACATGGCATTAACAGGATACAAACGATAACCATCAATGCACAAACCCCAAAAGATAAGCTAGATAACTGGGATCTTCTAAAAATCAAACACCTATGCTCTTCAAAAGACTTCACCAAAGAGTAAAAAGAGAACCTACGGACTGGGAAAAAAATTTTGGACAGTACAAGTCAGACAAAGTTCTAATCTCCATAATCTACAAGAAAATCCAACACCTCTACAACAAAAAGACAAATAATCCTATTAAAAAATGGGCAAAGGAAATGAACAGACACTTCACCAAAGAAGACATTCAAATGGCCAACAGACACATGAGGAAATGCTGGTGATTACGAGTCATTAGGGAAATGCAAATGAAAACCACAATGAGATACCATCTCACTCTGGCATTACTGGCATGAATCAAAAACACTGGAAATAACAAATGTTGGAGAGGCTGCAGGGAGATGGGAACTCTTATGCACTGCTGGTGGGAATGCAAAATGATACAACCATTTTGGAAAATGATATGGTGCTTCCTCAGAAAGCTAGAAATAGACATACCATTCGATCCAGCAATCCCACTCCTAGGAATATACCCTAGAGAAATAAGAGTTGTCACTCGAATAGACATATGCACACCTATGTTCATGGCAGCATTGTTCACAATAGCAAAACGATGGAAACAACCCAGATGCCCATCAACAGATGAATGGATAAACAAACTATGGTACATACACACAATGGAGTACTATGCAAGAAGAAAGAACAATAATGAATCTGTGAAGCATCTCATAACATGGATGAAACTGGAGGACACTATGCTGAGTGAAATAAGTCAATCACAAAAGGCCAAATATTGTATGAGACCTCTATTGTAAAAACCCATGAAAAAGTTCACACACAAAATGTAACAATCTTCATTGGTTCCCAGGGAGGGAGGGGTGGGGGGAAATACTAAATAGACAATAAATAAGTGGTATCTTGGGTGAAGGGTGAGACAGTACACAATACAGGGGAAACCAGCACAACTTGCACAAGGAAAGGTCATGGAAGCTCCATAGACATATCCAAACTCCCTGTGGGACTGAATTGCTGGGTGGAAAGCTGTGGGGACCATGGTCTTGGGGAACATCTAGCTCAATTTGCATAACACAGTTTATAAAGACAATGTTCTACATTCTACCTTGGTGAGTAGTGTCTGGGGTCTTAAAAGCCTGTGAGCGGCCATCTAAGATACTCCACTGGTCTCATCCCTTCAGGAGCAAGGGAGAATGAAGAGAACAGGATACAAGGAAAAGATTAGTCCCAACGACTAATGCACCACAGCTACCAAGGCCTCCACCAGATTGAGTCCAGTACAGCTAGATGGTGCCTGCCTGCCACCACTGACTGCTCTGACCGGGATCACAACAGAGGGTTCTGGACAGAGTTGGAGAAGGATGTAGAACAAAATTCTAACTCACAAAAAAAAAAAGACCAGATTTACTGAACTAAAGGAGACTAGAGAAACCCCAAGAGTATGGCCCCCAGACACCCTTTTAGGTCAGTGGTGAAGTCACTTCCGAGGTTCACTGTTCAGCCACGGAGTGGACAGCCCCATAAAACCAAGTGAGACTAATGAGGTTCAGCAGTCCAGGGACAAGGGCTGGAAAGCAGAAGGGGACAGGAAAGCTGGTGATAGGGAACCCAAGGTTGAGTAAGGATATTGTTGATGTGTTGTGAGGTTGTTAACCATTGTCATAGGGCAACATGTGTAGTAACTGTTAAATGAGAAACTATTTTGTTCTGTAAGTCTTCGTCTAAAGCGAGAATGGCGTAGTCAATGTCACTGAACTGTGCATGTAGAAATTTTTGAAATGATGTATCTTTGGCTATGTAAATTTTCACCAAAAAAAAAACAAAATAAAACAGGTTGAGAAGCGAAAGGGTTGACATGTTTTAGGGTTGTTAACCAGTGTCATAAAACAGTATGTGTACTACTGTTTCATGAGAAACTGTTTGTTCTGTAAGCCTTCACCTGAAGTACAATAAATAAATAAATAAATAATAAAACAGACATTATTAGAAATAAATGTATACATAGATTTAAATCTTCTAAGACTCCAAAATAAGTGATTCTTAACTTTAATTATACAATTAAATTTTATAAACATTACTTAATTTTCAGATTTGTATTGACATGTGCATCGTGCATATTTGTAGACAAATATTTTATCATCACACTCTTAATGCTAAGATATTTAGAATTTGACAATATTCCTTCTTACTCTGAACTGGGGTTTGGCATATGTTTTACTCCTAAGATGAAGGAACATGGATCAGTATCTAAATGTATTCAAGGAAAATGCATTTTATGCAGAGATAAATAGAAATGTAAATGAATATGATTTCAAAAGCTCTGAGATTTGACTCAAACTTCATTTCATGTCAGTTAAATGAAGTTGCAAGGTTGATTCTTTTTAAAATCTTTTTGTGCTGATATATCAGTTTTCTGAGGAATTGCACTTCAGTGGAAAAAAAGGATGGTATATTCAGTCAAATCTAATAATAGTTATGCCCAACATGGCATTAATGGAATAGATGCCATCTCCCTTATGATTATATTTGAAAAAATATAGATTTTTCAAGAAAACATTCAAAATACAAAGACAAACTTCAAGTTTAAAGAATAGGGCTGAGTTAACAAACCAGCCCAAGTGTACTTCGCACAACGGCCATAAACATTTTAAAACGTATAAATTATATATGAACTAAGTATTTTATAGTAAAAGTTTAATTTGCTCTATGGTTTAGGAAAATCCTGAGTATGTTAACTGAATTGCTGCCAGTTTAAAAATAAGTTTTTTGATTAGAAGTTGAATAATTTAGTAGTATTTATGTGTTTTTACACAGATATTTGCTATACAAATAAATTTTACTTATTAAAAAATATATATGGAAAAGTTGAGGCAACAATATTTTTAACTATTTTTTATCCAACAAAGAACAAAAAATTACTTGGAAAAAGTAACGGATATTTGTATAATATATAAAATTTGGTCATAGTGTTAGTGAACAAATTGTTATTGTGCATAGATTTCGCCTATATAAAGAAGAAATTCTGAGGAAAGTTGCAATAGGAACTGAAAAGCATCAGGTGGGGATTGAAGAAAAGTGATGAGGTGTTATAACTTACACGTTATCCCCTCAATGGGTGTAAGATAAATATAGCTTATTTTACTGTAAGATTAACTTTATTTAAATATTTGAACATATGTTTTATATTAAAAAAGATATCATTAAATTATGAAATTGAATAATAATTTCATATTGATTTTAAAGATTAAGCCAAAGAATTTATAGATAAATTTTACTTGAGGTGATCTGACTACAGATTACTTATTGTATTTTCCTTCACCATTAGACATTCTTCAGACACCAGAAGAGCTTGAGATTCACCATATTAAAGAGTTTGTATTTCAAAAGGTGATAATGGGAGTCATTATGGTGTTTTGAAAAGAGTAATGACATGATCCATGCAATACACTTAAAGTTTTTTATTGATTTTATTTTTAGCTTAATTCAAATAGATGATTGATAAGGAGGTCAGCAAAGGATAGATGCAACAATCTAGACAAAGAGAGTCCATGGTCTAAATAACTATAAAAATAAGTAATAAAAACAGAGACTACAAGTTACTATAGAGGAGAAATATACAGGTTTTGGTCATTGGTTTATCCTAAGATTTGACTATCATTAGTAGTAATGTGAAAAAACAGATATTGTGGACCAAGTATGCATCTATGCATTAAATGAGATATTGAAATCAAAGACTTTTTTCAGGAACTGAAGATTTGTGAATTCCAGGTTTATTGCTCATAGTTGATCATTTTATCTCTGGCCAATGGAAACAATAGAATTCTTGGTGATGTCAGCCTATCTTTACTGCAGATCATATGCAGTGTTGATATCTTACTATATGACCACGATTACTACAAAATTGGAAAGGCTAAAAAGAATTACTTCTGTATCTTTAGAGCAGATCACTTCACCTCTGTGAGGAAAATATAATCCACTATTTGCCTAGTACTCATTACTATGTCCTACAAAAAGAAATGCTTGGGAAATATTTATTTCTTTAGAGACAATAGCCAACAGAGCAAAGGATCTTTGAAAAATAATTTAGTTAAACTTTGATATAATTTATAGTTTTTTTTTTTTTTTTTTACTCTTTTGTGGTATATAAGAGTAGGTTGTACTTCCAGGTAAATACGTACTCTGATTCAGAAAGTGTTGATAAAGTGATGAATTTTATTTTAGCTCTTTCAAAAGTTCTGTAACACAGTGATAAATATGTTTCAGGGAGTAGTATTTTAAGGTTAAATTCTTATCTTAAGAAATATTAAAAGGAGCAAAGAGGCACAAACAAGTGTTACCTCTAAAAAAAGTCTATTGAATTCTTAAAATTTAAAAATAAATTCCAATATCTTAACATGAGTATGATCTAAACTACTTATTTACTAAGTGGCCTCTTTGGTGTTACTTAGAAGAACTGTTAATTTAAGAAGAAAAGGTCTTTCTACTAACTACTAATGGTGTCTTCCAATGAAATACATATGGTAGATAAAACCATGCAGAAATACTGAACTTAGAGTACTTTGAGTTGAATTTTAAGACGTTCTCTTCCAGGCTCATGTTAGCAGCCACTAGTTGGTTTCTCTATTTCAAATGTATCAATGTTCATGGTGTGCCATACTCAAAGGACAGTTTCAAAAGATCTTATTATACCTCAGTTTAAGCAACCATGAAAGACGACTCTCTGTAATGTGTTTCACGGCACACAAAGTAAATCTAGCATATAGCACAAAATGTATATTAAAAGTTTCATTACTCAAAAATGGAGCCAAGATCGCATTATAGGTAGAAGCACCACGCCATCCCTCCAGAGCAGAGACCCCAAAAAATAAGTAAAACAGAGACAAACATCAATCCTGGGACCCTAAGCATCTAATGGAGAGACAAAGAACTCAGCCAAGGAATGAATGGAATAAGAAACTGACAGAGAATGGAGAGCAAGGAGAGATACGTGCAAAGGTCCCCTATCAGCTAAAGCAGCACAGATTCACCATCTTGGACTCCTGTTGAAGATTGGCAGACAGGGAGTACAGGGAAGCAGCTTCACAGAGCTCTCAGCAAGAGACAGAGCAACCAATAACAAGTGATATACACTTTCCCACACCCCACCCTTCTTCCCTCTACTTGACCTCTGCCGCTGACCGCAGTCTTTTGTCCAGGACACATTGGCTCCGGCCCCGCGCTGCTTGGATTCTCCCTGCCCACACTGGCCAGCTCCATCAGTGCCATTTGTTTGCTGACAGTGTTGTTTTTCCTGATTCTTTTCCTTTCTTCCCTGCCTCTCACCACCTCCCTCTCCTTTCTCTGGAACACTTGGCTCTGTGTGCCAGCTTTGCTTCTTGAAAGGCTGTGAAGAGCTGCTCGTCTGGAGAACTGCTTACTGGGTCTGTGCAGCCACTATGGTGGAAACCCTGGGGCCTTTTGTTTTTTTCTTTTTGTTTTGTTCTGTTTTATCTTGTTTGTTTTCTTTTTCTTTTCTCATCTTGGGAGCCCTTTCTAGCTGGGCGATACTGCCCGCCTTGGGAGCCACTTCCCCAATCAGCACAGCCTCACCAGTGGGATCCCTGGGGGTATTTCATTTTTTTTTTCTTTTCCATTTTGTCTTTCTTCATTTCTCAGTTTCTCATCTCTGTATACTTACCTTCTATTCCTGTGTCATGAATATATGGCTTTGTGTGACACCTCTGCCCCTTCTAGCCAGGCTCTACTTTGCACCCTGGGAGCCACCTCTCTGGTCTTCACAGATGCACTGGTGGGATCCCTGGGGGCTTTTCTTTTCTTTCTACTTTTTATTTATTTTATTTTTTCTTTTTCTTTCCTTGTTGTTTCTCTCTATTTCAGTCTCCTATCTCTCCACACCGACAGCAAGCTCCCTTAGCATTCTGTTTGTGTGTGTGTGTGCATTTTGTTTCTTCTTTTTTAGGCTCCTGTTTCTCTCTGCTCTTTCTTCTTTCCCATAACTATCTTACCTCCACACATCACAACCTTCCCTCTCCTTCTTGCTTACCTGCACTGTGCAATGAACATCACACTCCCAAGCAGTACAGGCACGGCCTATGGGAACATGCCCTGCACTGATCCCCAGTCCGTCTGTCAGACCCAGTACATTCCACAAACAACCAATCCCAGCCCCTCCACTACAGCAGGACATGCCATGCCTCACAATAGCTGAGCAACAGGCCCTGCCCATTGGACAAGGAGGTGAAAAGTATGTTCACAGAGGAGCAAAAAAAAAAAAAAAAAAGCAGGATTAAACAAACAAATCTACAATAAATAAACAAAGAGAATGACTACTGATGTCCAGAAGACAGCAGACAGTATCAAAAATATTAAAAAAAAGACAGAATGTTTCCAGTAGGCATCCAAAATACAACACCATATGAGTTTCCAGTAGAAGAAAAGGCACTAGAACCACCTGATATGGAATTCAAATCTCTAACATTCAGAGCTACCCAAGAGTTGAAGGAAAAGGCAGACAAAAATGAGGAAAAAATAGACAAATTCATGGAAAATGCAGAAAAAAACAAGGGAAGAATTAAGGAAAATAATACAGGAACAAAATGTCAAAATAAATTCACAACTAGAAATCATACAAAAACAATCAGAAATTCAAAAGATGAACAACAAGATTTCAGAAATCGACAGCATCATAGAAGGGCTAAGGAGCAGATCTGAAACAACGGAAGACAGGATCAGCGAAATTGAGGACAAACACTTAGATACAACGTTGTTTGAGGAAAAATAAAAAGAAAAAAACAAAGGAAAGTGAAGAAACCCTGAGAATTATGTGGGATACAATAAAAAGGAAAACTTTTCAAGTGATTGGAGTTCCAGAACAGGGAGAGAAAACAGAAAACACAGAGAAGATCACTGAAGAATTGCTGACAGAAAACTTCCCTGATATCATGAAAGATGAAAAGCTGACTATCCCAGAAACTGAATGAACCCCATGTAGAACAGATCCCAAAAGAAAATCACCAAGGCATATCATAATCACACTTGCTAAAACAAGACAAACAAAAAATCCTGAAAGCAGATCGAGATAAACAAAAAGTCACAAACAGAGGAGAAACAGTAAGATTAAGCATAGATTATTAGGCAGAAACCATGCAGGCAAGAAGGCAATGGGATGACGTATAAAACTTTGAAAGAAAAAAAAAATGCCAACCAAGAACAATACATCCTGCAAAACTCTCATTTAAATATAATGGTGAAATAAGGCCATTTCCAGATGTCTATTTCTATTTAGAAAATAAGGGAATATGTAAAAACTAAACAAAACTTACAAGAATTATTAAAGGGAGTTCTTCGGTTTGAAAACAAACAACATCACATCACAGCCTGAATCTAGGATTCAAGATCATACCAGCCAGATACCAACCTATAACATGAACTCTCAAGGACAATTTGAAACCAAAATAATTAGAAATAAAGAAGAAAAACACAAAGTCTCAGTAAACAAAAAATCTACAAAAACAAAAGAAATGAAAAAAAATAATCCAAAAACAAAAGGAATTCAGCACAGGACAGTAAGAGGAACAAAAAAATAAGTGGAATGTTTTTCCCTATTTAACATTATTCTGGAAGTCCTAGCTAGGGCAATAAGGCAAGAAAAAGAAATAAAGGGCATCCAAATTGGTAATGAAGAAGTTAAACTGTCCCTGTATGAGGATAATATGATACTGTACATAGAAAATCCTAAAGATTCCACAAGAAAACTACTGGAATTAATAGAAAGATTCAGCAGAGTATCAGGATATAAGATAAACATACAAAAATCAGTGGGATTCCTATACACCAATGAAGAGAACAATGAAAAGGAAATCAGGACAACAATATAATTTATAAAAGCACCTAAAAAAATAGAATACTTAGGAGTAAATCTAACCAGGGATGTAAAAGACCTATACAAAGAAAACTAGAAAACACTACTGAAAGAAACCAAAAGAGATCTACATATATAGAAAAACATACCATGCTCATGGATAGGTAGACTCAATATAGTGAAAATGACAATTCTACCCAAAGCAGTGTACACATAAAAGGCAATCACAATCCAAATACCAACAACATTCTTTAAAGAGATGGAAAAACTAATCATTAATTTTATATATGGAAAGGGAAGAAGCCCTGGATAAGTAATGCACTACTGAAGAAGAAAAATAAAGTAAGAGTACTGACACTACCTGACCTCAGAACCTACTCTACAGCTACAGTAGTCAAAACAACCTGTTACTGGTACAGCGACAGATACAATGGCCAGTGGAACAGAATTAAGGACCCATATTGTAAATCCATCCACCTGCTGTCACCTGATCTTCAACAAAGGCCCAAAGTCCATTAAATGGTGAAAAGGCAGTCTCTTTAACAAATGGTTCTGGCAAAACTCAATGTCTATCTGCAAAAAAAGAAACAGGACCCATACCTCACACCATACACAAAAATTAATTCAAAAATAGATCAAATACCTAAACATAAAGCCAAAAACTATAAAGTTCATAGAAGAAAGTATAAGATCAACACTAGAGGCCCTAATACATGGTATCAACAGGATACAAATCATAACCAACAACATACAAACTCCAGATGATAAGCTAGATAACTGCGATCTTCTAAAAATTAAACGCTTATGCTCATCAAAAGACTTCACCAAAAGAGTAAGAGGAATTTACAAATTGGGAAAAAAAATTGACTATTACAAATCGACAAACATCTGATCTTTAAAATCTACAGGAAGATCCCGCACCTCTATAACAAAAAGACAAACAATCCAGTTAAAAAAATGGGCAAAGGAATGAACAGACACCTCACCAAAGACATTCAAGCAGCAAACAGATACATGAGGAAATGCTTGCAATCACTAGCCATTAGAGAAATGCAAATCAATGCTACAGTGAGATACTTTCTCACCCTGGCATTACTGTTACAAAAATAAATAAATAAATAACAACAAAACTGGAAATAACAAATGTTGGAGAGGCTGCAGGGAGATCATATCTCTTATACACTGCTGGTGGGAATGCAAAATAATATAAACATTTTGGAAAAGGATATGGCGCTTACTTAGAAAGCTAGAAATAGAAATAACATAAGATCCAGCAATCCCACTCCTAGGGATATATCCTAGAGAAATAAGAGCTGTCACACGAGTAGACATATGCACACCCGTGTTCATTGCAGCATTGTTCACAATAGCAAAAAGGTGAAAACAACCTAGTTGCCCCTCAAGAGACGAACTGATAAACAAACTCTGGTACATACACACAGTGGAGTATTACACAACGATAAACAACAGTGTTAAAATCTGCAAAGTATCTCATTACATGGATGAATATGGAGGGCATTATGCTGAGTGAAATAAGTCAATCACAAAAGTACAAATATTATTTGAGGCCACTACTGTAAAAAACTCATGAAAAGGTTGGCACACAAAAAGAAGCAATCTTTAATAGTTACGAAGGAAGGGAGCTGTGGGGATGGAAAAACACTAAATAGACAATAGATAAGTGGTAACTTTGGAGAAGGATAAGACAGTACACAATACTAGGGAAGCCAGCACAACTTGTACAAGGAAAGGTCATGGAAGCTCAATAGACACATCCAAACTGCCTGAGAGACTGATTTGCTGGGGGGGAGGGCTGTGTGGACCATGGTATCGGGGAACATCTAGCTCAATTTTCATAACAGTTTATAAATAAAATGTTCTACATTCTACCTTGGTGAGTAGTGTCTGGGGTCTTAAAACCCTGTGAGAGGCCATCTGAGATACTTCACTGGCCTCATCCCTTCAGGATCAAGGAAGAATGAAGAAAACTAGACATACAAGGGAAAGATTAGTCCAAAGGACTAACAGACTGCAACTACCACGGCTTCCACCAGAGTGAGTCCAGTACAACTAGATGTTTCCCAGAAACTACCACTGACTGCTCTGACAGGGATCACAATAGAGGGTCCTGGACAGAGCTGAATTCTAACTCACAAAAAAAGACCAGACTTACTGGCCTGATGGAGACTGGAGAAACCCTGAGAGTATGACCCCTGGACACCCTTTTAGGTCAGTAATGAAGTCACTCCCGAGGTTCACCCTTCAGCCAAAGATTAGACAAGCCCATAAAACAAAACAAGAATAAAGGGGCACATTGGCCCAGGGGCAAGGACTAGAAGGCAGCAGGGGACAAGAAAGCTGATAATAGTGAACCCAAGGTCAAGAAGAGAGAGTATTGACATGTTTTGGGGTTGTTAACCAATGTCATAAAACAATTTGTGAACTAACCATTTAATGAGAAACTAGTTTGTTCTATAAACTTCATCTAAAGTATAATAATAAAAAAAAAAGAAAGAAAACTCTGAAAGAGAGCAAGATGCAAAACACACACACACAAATGTTGCATTACTCCAAATATACTCTCCTGATTTCATTTTAAGAAGCCCTGCTGGCACAGTGGTTAAGCGCTGGGCTGCTAAAAGTAAGGTTGGCAGTTAAAACCCACCAGCCACTCTGAGGGAGAAAGATGTGGCAATATGCTTCTGTAAAGATTACAGCCTTGGAAACTATTTGGCAGTGCCGTACTGTACTGTCAGAGTCACTGTGAGTTGAAATTAACTCAGTGGCAATGGGTTTGGTTTTTGGTTTAGGATTTCATTTTAATAGGGCTGGAAATTCTCAGATGTAAGAATAACAGACAAACATATGGAAGCAATTTTGTTCATATACATTTAGTAGAATATATTCTAGAGTCCTAGATTCACTAAACTATAGGTAGTTCAAAATTTCAGAACATTTCTCTCTCTCTCTCTCTCTCTCACACACACACACACACACACACACGCACACACACACAGCCTTATGGCTTACTGCAGTCAATATATTGTTTTGCATTGTTTTCCTTTTCATACCCACAGTATTGCAGTGGGAGCACACACGAAAAGGGAATACCCTACTTGGTTAATACTGCTGTTAATATCAGTAGTACAGGTTTTGGTGAAAGGAATGGAGATAAAGACTAACTGTTTTAATTTACCTGAGAAGTTCAGTAATTTATATTATCAAAAGACTTAGTTAAAATTTTTATAACTATTAATAGCTTAGGAGAACTTTCATATATTTTGTAGATATATTAATTGTTTGGCTGCTTTTGGCAGAGATCCAAAATAGTATTAACTTAAGCAAAATAAAATTAACTTTTCTCTGGTGAAAATCCAAGTGGGCAAGGCATCTGTACTCTGTGATGTATCAGGGGCTCAGTCTCCCAACTTTTACCTCCTTCTCATATTCTTAAGATGTTTCCCTTTTTCTGCATGGTTCAGAATGGCTGAAACTCACGTTCATATTTCATCTAAAGTAAGAAGTAAAAGAAAAAGGGGAGTTTATCCTTCCTCATTTTTTTTAAATTTTTATTGTACTTTAGATAAAGGTTTACAGAACATATAGTTTCTCATTAAAGAGTCAGTACACATATTATTTTATGACATTGGTTAACAACCTCATGACATGTCAACACTCTCCCTTCTCGACCTTGAGGACTTTTTTTTTTGGTGAAAATATACATAGCCTAAGTTAAACCATTTTGAAAATTTCTACATGTACAAATCAGTGACATCGATTACATTCTTCAAGTTGTGCTCCTATTCTCACTATCCATTTCCAAATTATTCCATCACTATTATCTTCAACTCACTGTCCCCTAGGCTTCCCATCAAACCTTTTGAGTTGCTGTTGTTAATTTGATCTCACACAGATAATTCTTTTTTTTTTTTTTGTACCTTAGATGAAGGTTTGCAGAACAAACAGTTTCTCATTGAATAGTTAGTACACATATTACCCTATGACAATGGTTAACAACCCCATGACATGTCAACACTGTCCCTTCTCAACCTTGGGTTCCCTATCACCAGCTTTCCTGTCCCCTCCTGCCTTCTAGTCCTTGTCCCTGGACTGCTGTGCCTCATTCATCCTGTTTTGTTTTATGAGGCTGTCCAATCCCTGGCTGAATGGTGAACTTTAGGAGGGGCTTCACTACTGAGCTAAAAGGGTGTCCAGGGGCCCTACTCCCGGGGTTTCTCCAGTCTGTCAGGCCAGTAAAACTTGTCTTTTTTTTGTGAGTTAGAAGTCTGTTCTACATCCTTTTCCAGCTCTGCCCAGAACCCTCTATTGTGGTCCCAGTCAGACCAGTCAGTGGTGGTAGCCAGGCACCATCTAGCTGTAGTGGACTTAGTCTGGTGGAGGCCTTGGTAGCTGTGGCCCATTAGTCCTTTGGACTAATCTTTTCCTTCTATCTTTTTCTCTTCATTCTCCCTTCCTCTGGAAGAGGTGAGACTAGTGGAGTATCTTAGATGGCTGCTCTCAGGCTTTTAAGACCCCAGACACTACTCACCAAGGTAGAATGTAGAACATTGTCTTTATAAACTGTGTCATGCCAATTGAGCTAGATTTTCCCCGAGACCATGGTCCCCCCAGCCCTTCACCCAGCAATTCAGTCCCTCAGGGAATTTGGAAGTGTCTATGGAGCTTCCATGACCTTTCCTTATAGAAGTTGTGCTGGCTTCCCCAGTAATGTGTACTGTCTTACCCTTCCCCAAAGTTACCACTTATCTATTTAGTTCGTCCCCACCCCTCCCATCCCTGGTAACCAACAAAGATTGTTTGTTTTTGTGCGTAAACTTTTACATGAGTTGTAAAATAGAGGCCTCATACAATATTTGTCCTTTTGTGATTGACTTATTTTACTCAGCATAATGTCCTCCAGTTTCATCCATGTTATGAGATGTTTCACAGATTCATCATTGTTCTTTATCTTTGTATAATACTCTGTTGAGTGTATGTACCATGTTCTGTTTACCCATTCATCTGTTGATGGGCATCTCGGTTGTTTCCGTCTTTTTGCTATCGTGAACAGTGTTTCAGTGAATATGGGTGTGCAAATGTCTATTAGTGTGGCAGCTCTTATTTCACTAGGATATATTCCTAGGTGTGGGATTGCATTTTATAGTGCTTTTCTTCTGGTGCTGACATTTTCTTTGTTCCTCTTACTCTCCTGTGCTGAATTCCTCTTGTTTGTGGATTCTTTTTTCATTTCTTTTGTTTTTACTGAGACTTTATGTTTTTCTTCTTTATTTTGATGAGTAGGTTTGTTAACTTTCTTTGTGATTACCTTGAAATTTACCCTTAATTCCTAGATTTGAACCAGTCTATTATTACTTGATTTCACTTGACTTCCTCTCCGTTAGAAGGTTCTATACCTACACCATTTATTCCCTCTTTTATCGTTCTGATGCTGTTGTCACTTACAGATTAACCTCTCTGGTTCCCTTTTGTAATTCTTCTGGTTTTGCACAGTCCTTAAGAGTTAATTTCCTAGGTGGGTATCTGGGTAGTACAGTTCTGTGTTCTATAATCAGCCTGTGGTCTGATGTTGTTTGTTCTCAGATCAAAGGATTTCCTTTAATAATTCTTGTAAGTTTGGTTTGGTTTTTACATAGTCCCATAATTTCTATTTATCTGGAAATTACCTAATTTCACCATCATATTTGAACGAGAGTTTTGCAGGATATATTATTCTTGCCTGGCAATTATTTTCTTTCAAGGTTTTATATATGTCATCCCATTGCCTTCTTGCCAGCATGGTTTCTGCCAGAAAATCCATGCTTAATCTTATTGTTTCTCCTCTGTTTGCGACTTTTTGTTTTTCTCGATCTGCTTTCAGGATTTTTTGTTTGTCTTGTTTTAGTGAGTGTGATTATGATATGCCTTGGTGATTTTCTTTTGGGGTCTATCCTATATGGGGTTCTCTGAACTTCTTGGATGGTCAGCTTTTCATCTTTCATGATATTAGGGAAGTTTTCTGTCGGCAATTCTTCAATGATCCTCTCTGTGTTTTCTGTTTTCTCTCCCTGTTCTGGAACTCCTATCACTTGCAGAGTTTTGCTTTTGATTGTATCCCACATAATTCTCAGGGTTTCTTCATTTTTCTTTGCTCTTTTTTCTTATTTTTCATCAAATGGACTTGTATCCAAGTGTTTGTCTTCAATTTCACTGATCCTATCTTCCATTGTTTCAAACCTGCTCCTCAGTCCTTCTATGACACTGTCCATTTCTGAAATCTTGTTGTTTATCTTTTTGAATTCTAATTGTTGTTTTTGTATGATTTCTTGTTGTGGATTTATTTTAGCATTTTGTTCCTGTATTGTTTTCTTGAATTCTTCCATTTTTTTGTCTGTATTTTCCATGAATTTGTCTGCATTTCCATTAATTTGTCCATTTTTTCCTCATTTTTGTCTGTTTTTTGCTTCAACTCTTGGATAATTCTGAATATTAGAGATTTGAATTCCCTATCAGTTAGGTCTAGTGCCTTTTCTTCTACTGGAAGGTCATCTGGTGTTTTATTTTGGACGCCTACTGGAAACATCCTGTCCTGTTTTTGTAAATGTTTTGCTATTGTCTGCTGTCTTTGGGGCATTCAGTAGTCATTTTCTTCTTTTATTGATTGTAGATTTGTTTGTTTGTCCTGCTTTTTTGTTTTATTTGGTTATGTCTGAGCAGGCTGGCTGTGTGTTCTTTGTTGTTTGCTCATCTATGGGCGTGATACTTTTCACCTCCTTCTCCAATGGGCAGGGTCTGTCACTCAGGTATGGTACAGCAGGGCAGGTCCAGCTGAAGGGGAATTGCTGGTATAGGTTTTTTGTGGCGTGTACCAGGGCTGACAGTGTGGACTGGGAATCAGTGCAGGACAGGTTCCAGTAGGTCGTGCCTGTGCTGCTTGGGAGTGTGATGTTCAGTGCACAGTGCAGGTAGGCAGGAAGGAGGGGGTAGATTGTGATGTGTGGAGATAAGATGGATATGGGAAAGATGACAGAGAAGAGAGAGGAATAAGAGCCAAAAACATACAAACAAACAAAAAAGAGTGCTAAGCGAGCTTGCTATTGGAGTGGAGAGATGAGAGATTGAGAAATGGGGAAAAAAAATGAAAAAAAAAGAAAAAAGGTGAAAGAAAAAAATGAATAAATCAAGAAATTGGAAATGAAGAAAGACAAAAAGGGAATAAGAGATAGAAGAAAACTAAACAAAGAAATGGAAAAAAAAAACCAAAACAAACAAAAACAAGAAAAAAGAAAAGCCCCCAGGGATGTCCCTGTGTCTGTGCAGAGTAAGAGACTACCTTCCAAGTCACGCGGTACTGCCAGGCTAGTAGGTGCTCCCAAGTCAAGAAAAGAAAAAGAAAACAAACAAACAAATCAAAACAGAACAAAACAGAGCAAAGAAACAAAAAAGTCCTGGGGGTCCCACCAGTGTGGCGGCATGGTCTGGGAAGTAATTTCACAGTCGAGCGGTGTTTTGCAGACTTTCAGGAAGAAGAAAAGATGACACATGGAGCCAGGTATTTGAGAGCAAGGAGGGGGAGGTGGTGAGAGGTAAGGAAGAAATCTAAAGAAGCAGAAAAAAGCAATACCAGCAGCCAACAAAAGGCACTCAGGGAGCTGGCCAGTGTGGGAAGGTGGAATCCAAGCAGCACTGGGGGGAAGCTCGTGTTTTCTGGCCAATAAACTGTGGTTGCAGGAAGCAGAGGAGGTTAAATGGGGGTGAAGAAGGGTGTGGGGTGAGAAAGCCTATATTGTGGGTTACTGGTTGTTCTGTCTCCTGCTGGAAGCTCTGTGAAGCTGCTTTCTTGCACCTCCTGTTAGCTGATCTCCAATAGGAGTTCTAGATGGCAGATCCGTGATGTGGTACCTGATAGGGGACCTCTGCATGTGTCTCTCCTCGCTCTCTGTTCTTAGTCAGTTTCTTATTCCATTCAGTGCTTGCCTGAGTTCTTTATCACTTCATTCGATGCTTAGGGTTTCAGGATTGACATGTGACTTTGTATGACTTAGTTTTTCTGATCTTTGCTGCAGAGGGACAGCGTGGTGTTTCTGACTATAGCTCCATGTTGTCCTGAAGTTATCCTTCCTCTTTTTAAGGACATGACACATACCTTATATTTAATTTACCAGAACTTGGTATTATGATTATACTCAGTTTTAAGGGAGACTGGAATCTGAGAATTATATTTCGGGTAACCATACACCCCACTTTGAGACTAATGTGCACCTGACTCAAGCCATGGTATTTTCAATTGCCTCATATATGTGCAGAAGCTAGACAATGAAAAAGGAAGACTGAAGAAGAATTGGCACATTTAAATTATGTATTGGAGAATAATATTAAATATATCAAGGACTGCAAGGAGAATGAACAAATCTGTCTTAGAGGAAGTACAGCCAGAATGCTCCTTAGAAGCTAGGATGGGGAAACTCCATCTTGCTTATTTTGGACAGATATTTAGGAAAGACAAATCCTCCTAAAAGGACATCATGTTTGCTACAAGGTCAGTGAAAATGAGAGAAACACTCAATGAGACAGAATGACACAATAATTGCAACAATGAACAATGGGCTTAAACATACCAGTTGTGAGGATTGCACAGGACCGGATCATGTTTCTTTCTGTTGTAAGTAAGGTCACCATGAGTACCAGCTGACTCAATGGCAATGAACAACAATAACACACCACACTAAAAATTATAAATAGAACTTATGAAATTAATAGGTAAATAAGACATTAATGAATAGGTAAAAGAATCATGGAAATTGCGGTGTAACAAAGGCGAACGGTAAGGATGCAGCCCAAGTTCCAATTCAATAGAATGATTGTTGTTTTCGCTAGTAATATCATCCTTTCCTTGATAACCTAGACCTCTAAGCCAGCAAAGGAAACAGAAAATGAGCCATTACTAGGGAAAAGTTGGGTTTCTAGCAATCTGAAAGGAATCGGGACAGAATCCTTTTCTTTTCCCTCCCAAAGGAGGATAATTACCTGAACCCCCTATGGATTTGTGCTATAATTCTTCTACAGGGGCTTGGTAGTCACTCCATACAGTATCTTGTTTTACAATAGTCATTTCAGGTAGCATAGATACCTGATTCTACTTGATAATAAGGCTAATGAAAGGGAAGTCTAAATTTGCTGCAGAAATTCTCTTTCTTGGGGCCTCACTTAAAACTGGCAGTTATACAAGTTCTTCAGAAATAGGTTAGAGAAATATACTCAAAAATATATGTAGTATTTCAACATTCAAATATGCCCAACGTGCATTTTTCCCATTTCTTGGTTGAAAGAATTGCAGGACACAGAAACATATTTTTGTTGTTATTTAGTTTTTAGTTTAGACTGGATATTCTGACATGCTACAGACCACTAGATCCCAAGAAAATTCATTGACCTTGCAAGCTTTGGTAATTCTGTGTGGCCTCTACATTCACATGTCATATTAAGGCATTTTGAACTTCCTCCTCATCAGATTCAATCAGCATTATGCATTTAATGAAGTAGACCAGGGTAATAGTTTAAGGATTGACTTTATTATGGCAAAGAGCAGGAGTGTTGACACAGTCCTTAGACAATCCAGCAAAGTTGCACTTTTACCTTTGCTAGTAAAGCAAACTGCTTCTGGGGGTCCATGCAAATAGGTGTACAGAAATATGATCAGGTGCACAGTTCTGTGATAATTGGCTGGCTAAAACTGAAAGAGCACTGCAATTGGATCACCACCTGGAGGTCAGACGAACAGCAATCAGCTGCAGGATCCAAATAAGCAAAATCCCCCAAGCCCTGCCAGAACTTCCACCCGCACTCAATGCAGGCCACACGCCCAAGGAAACTCCCCTTCAACCAGCTGGCTACTCACAGTAGATCCCATCATGGGGGTGATCACATATCAAATCTCAACAGGGAAGTGATCCCCTCACACAACTGCCAAAACACTGAGAATCATGGCCCAGGCAAGTTGACACACAGTCTTCACCATCACAATAAGCTATGGATATTATTATGGATTGAATTGTGCCCCTGCTAAATATGTGTTAGAATCCTAATCCTTATGCTTGTGGATTTAATCTTGTTTGGAAATAGGGTTTTCTTTGTTATATTAGTGAGACCATATAAGCATAGAGTATGTTCTAAACCAGATCACATCTGAATTATAAGGAGTAACATAGGCACAGAAAAGTGAGTACAAATGGAAGAAAGATAGATGCCACATAAAGATTGCCAAGGAAACAAGGAACACTGAGGCTACATAAGCTGAAAGAGGATCTTCCCCTAGAGATGACAGAGAGAGATTCCCCTAGAGCCAGTACCCTGGATTTGGACTCCTAGTTTCCTGCACTATTAGAAAGTAAATTTCAGTTCTGTATAGCCACCTATTTGTGGCATTGTTGTTATAGCAGCACTAAGAAACTAACAGATACATTTGCAAAAGCACTGGGCATGATGTGTGACAACTCAGACTCAAACTTCCTGTATCAGCTGATCTCCATAGGATTGCACTGTAAGTGTGGGCCACAATAGAAATTTGGAATCTAGAAATTAGTGTAAATTTCTGAAAGACCAGAGTATTTTTCTTTTCTCTATACACAGTCAAGGTAGGAAACAGCTGTGAGTCCATTTAAAGAAGGCTTGACATAGATTAAAGAAGAGGATGCTACCTGTGAGTCATTGCCCAAAGATGAAAAGTGAGAGTAAAAAAGAACTACAGCTTCTCCTATTTTACAGTCTCCTTCTAGTAACTTCTACTAGCAACAATAAACAGCTAGTCCAGCTGACAAGGACATGCGGGAATATAGTTAATATACTCTCAGCCATAACTACAGAGTAGAGCACAGGTGGGTACACTGAGAAATAATAAGAAAAGCACGGAAACTAGCCATCTCTGTTACAATAAAAATTAAAAAAAAAAAAAAAAACTTTACAAACCTAGAAAGATATTTACTTTTTCTTTACATATTTATATTCTGGAGCCTTGGTTGTGCAGTGGTTAAGAACTACAGCTGCTAACCAAAAGGTCAACAGTTCGAATTCATGCCACTCCTCAGAAACCCTATGGGGCAGTTCTACTATGTCCTATAGGGTCACTATGAGTTGGAATCGACTTGATGGCAATTGGTCATTTATATTTCATTGCATTTCAAATAACTGGTGGTACAATATGTAATTCATTTTATCCATACAGAATATATCAGTTATTGATTGCTGAGAAACAGACCATGAAAAATTTAGTGGCACAAATAACAACCAATTACTATTGCATACTGATCTGTGGGTAAGATACGTGGTTCTTTCAGTTTTGGCTGGACTTACTCATTTATCTTCAGTGAGCTGAAGTCTGGGTAGGCTTCCCCAAAGATATTGGCTGGGACTTGTATCTGGGGCCACTGGGATAACTAAGATTTCCTCCTTGCAATCTGTTAATGCTCAGCAAAATAGCTCAGACTTCACATGGCGGTGACTGGTTTCTAAAATTGTGAATTGAAGCATACAAAGTCTAGGCTGTAACCCAAAAAAAAAAAAAAAAAAAAAATCACTTTCTTTGAATTCTCTTATTCCAAGAAAATTATAAACAGAGCCCAGATTTAAAGGGTAGGTAAATTAACTTTACTTTTCGATGACAGAAGCTTAAAGTCATATTGGAGAAGACTGTTATGATAGTCAGCCTCAAATGGCCCCACTCACTTGGTATATATCCTTGTGTAGTCTCCTCTCACATAGTATCAAAACCCATCTGCTTGACAAATAGAATATTCCAAAAGTGATTGTATGTCATTTTTGAGGCTAAGTTTTAAAAGACTGTGTAGCTTCTGCCTTCTTCCCTCTTTTAGATCATTCCCTCTAGGGGCAGTCAGCTGTCATGAGCAGATCTATGGAGAGGCCCATGTGGTATGGAACTGAATTGTCTTGCCAACAACATTTGGAAGCAGATACTCCTTCCAAGTCAGGTATTCAGAGATGGCATCTCTGGCCAACATCTCAACTGTGATCCTATGAGAGACCATGAGTCAGAAACACACAGTTACACTGCTCATGGAATCCTAAACCTCAGATAATATATGACATAATGTGTGTTGATCTCAACTGCTAAATTTGGGGGTAATTTTTTGCACAGCCATAGAAAACCAATAAAGGTGTTGATACAGAGAAGAGAATAATTGTGACTATTATTGGCAAATAACCTATCACACAAAACATTAAGAGAAGTAATTCACTTTGTGAAAATGAATTCAAGTACTATTGTTTCCATTTTATAGTTTACTAATAAAGCTATCATGCCAAGATTAGACTCCCAAATCCATTTAAATTCTATTTTCTTATTACATCATACCCTACCTCATTGGATGCCTTATCAAAAGCAATAATAAAAAAATTAAGAAAATTTGTTGACTCCATATCAGTGAAGAAAGTATTATTATGATTTGGAAAGGTAGCAGGTTGAGAAATGTGTGAAATACAAAAATTTAACGAAGTGATAAGAGCACTTTTTGATAAGGTATAATAACCCAGTGTAAAATTCATGCTCTATTTTTTTGAAGAAGTTGACATAGAGACTGAAAAGAGCATCATGACAAAAAGGAAAAAAAATTAAAAGCTGTTAGCTTTTTTTTTAAATATATACATATCAAATGCTTTTTGTTGGATTACTGGATTCGTTATCTGATTATCAGGACAATACTTTTGTGTTATGTATTACAAAAGCAGAAACTGTAATTCATAACTGTTAGGATGTGCATCCAAGAAGGACCTTGTAATACACAAATTCCAGAAACTACAAAGAGAAAAAGTGACTTTATTTGACAACTCCACACACATGTAAGCACACACACATACACACAATTAAAAAAAAAAAACACATAAGAAAAACCAAAAAACATATTGCAGGATTAGAAATAAATGAAGGGAACAACTTTGAGATTCTAATATTAAAATTTATTAATATACAAAGAGAATTCATGAATCAATTTAATAAATTATTAAACCTAAATTAATATGAACAGATAATATATTACCTACACATGTAGACAGATGATGAATATATGAAAAAGGGGGTTCATATTTATTGAAAAGAAAAAAATTTCAGATCAAACAACAACAAAAAACATTCATCAGGCTATCAACACCCATGGAAGCAGCAGTCAAGAAATCAAAAGACATATTGCATTGGGCAAATCTGCTGAGAAAGACCTCTTTAAAGTGTTGAAAAGCAAAGATGTCACCTTGAAGACTAAGGTGCGCCTGACCCAAACCATGGTATTTTCAATTGCATCATATGCATGCAAAAGCTAGACAATGAACAAGGAAGACCAAAGAAGAATTGATGCTTTTGAATTGTGGTGTTGGTGAAGAATATTGAATATACCATGGACTTCCGAAAGAACAAACCGGTCTGTCTTGGAAGAAGTACAACCAGAATGCTCCTAGAAGCAAGGATGGCAAGACTACATCTTACATACTTTGGGCATGTTGTCAGGAGGGATCAGTCCCTGGAGAAGGACGTCATGCCTGGTTAAGTGCAGGGTCAATGAAAAAGAGGAAGACCCTCAGTGAGATGGATTGACACAGTGGCTGCAAGAATGGGCTCAAGCGTAACAATGATTGTGAGGATGGTGTAGGACTGGGCAGTGTTTCGTTCTGTTGTATGTAGGGTTGCTATGAGTCAGAAAAGACTTGATGGCACTAACAACGACAACAACATCAGACTTTCAAAAAATTGTTGTTGTTAGGTGCCATCTGGTTGCTTCTGCCATCCTCACAATTGTTGCTATGTCTGAGCCCATTCTTGCAGCCACTGTGTCAATCCATCTCGTCAAGCACTTTCCTCTTTTTCATTGACTGTATACTTTACCAAGCATGATGTCCTTCTGGGACTAGTCCCACCTGATAACTTGTCCAAAGTACATGAGATGAAGTCTTGCCATCCTCGCTTCCAAGGAGCACTCTGACTGTATTTCTTCCAAGACAGACTTGTTTGTTCTTCTGACAGTCCATGATATATTCAATATTCTTCACCAACACCACAATTCAAAAGCATCAATTCTTCTTTGGTCTTCCTTGTTCATTGTCTAGCTTTTGCATGCATATGATGCAATTGAAAATACCATGGTTTGGGTCAGGCGCACCTTAGTCCTCAAAGTAACATCTTGGCTTTTAAACACTTTAAAGAGGTCTTTTGCAGCAGGTTTGCCCAGTGCAATAAGTCATTTGATTTCCTAACTGTTACTGCCATAGGGGTTGATTGTGGATCTAAGTAAAGTGAAATTCTTGACAACCTCAATCTTTTCTCCGTTTATTGTGATATTGCTTATTGGTTCAGTTGTGAAGATTTTTGTTTTGTTTATGTTGAGGTGTAATCTATACTGAAAGCTGTGGTCTTCAATCTTCATCAGTACGTTCTTCAAGTCCTCTTTGCTTTCAGCGAGCAAAGTTGTGTGTTCTGCATATTACAGGTTGTTAACGAGTCTTCCACCAATCCTGATGCAACATTCTTTTTCATATAGTCCAGCTTGTCAGATTATTTGCTCAGCATACAGATCGAATAAGTATGGTGAAAGGATACAACCCTGACACACGCTTTTCTTGATTTTAAACTGTGCAGAGTATCCCGTTGCTCTGTTCAAAGGACTGCCTCTTGGTCTATGTACAGTTTCCACATGAGCACAATTAAGTGTTCTGGAATTTCCATTGTTCTCAATGTTATCCATAATTTGTTATGATCCACACAGTTGAATGCCTTTGCATAGTCAATAAAACATAGGTAAACATCTTTCTTATATTCTCTGCTTTCAGCCAAGGTCCATCTGACACCAGCAGTGATATCCCTTGTTCCAAGTCCTCTTCTGAATCCAGCTTAAATTTTTGGTAGTTCCCTGTCAATGTACTGTTGCAACCTCTTCTAAATGACCTTCAGCAAAATTTTACATGAGTGTGATATTAATAATATTGTTCAATAATTTCTATATTCTGTTGGATCACCTTTCTTTGGAATGGGCACAAATATAGATCTTTTCCAGTAGGTTGGCCAAGAAGCTGTCTTTCAAATTCCTTGGCATAGACAAGTGAGCACCTCCAGTGCTGCATCCTTTGTTAAAACATCTCAATTGGTATCCAGTCAATTCCTAGAGCTTTGATTTTCACCAGTACTTTCAGTGCATCTTGGACTTCTTCCTTCAATACCATCTGTTCTTGATCTTATGTTACCTCCTGAAAATGTTGAATGTCGACCAATTCTTTTTGATACAGTGACTCTTTGTATTCCTTCCATCTTCTTTTGATGCTACTTGCGCTGTTCAATATTTTGCCCATAAAATCCTTCAAAATTGAAACTGTAGGTTTGAATTCTTTTCTTTGGTTCTTTCAGCTTGAGAAATTTCAAGTATGTTCTTCCCCTTTGGTTATGTAACTACAGGTCTTTGCACATTTCAATATAATACTTTACTTTGTCTTCTCAAGCAACACTTTGAAATCTTTTGTTCAGCTCTTTTATTTCATCATTTCTCCCATTTCCTTTAGCTACTCTACATTCAAGAGCAAGTTTCAGAGTCTCTTCTGACATCCCTTTTGATATTTTTTTTAGTTCCTGTCTTTTTAATAACCTTTCTATTTCTTCATGTATGAAGTCCTTAATGCTATCCTACAACTTGTCTGGTCTTTGGTTATTAGTGTTCATTTCATCAAATCTATCCCTGAGATGGTCTACAAATTCAGGTGGGATATATTCGAGGTTGTATTTTGGCTCTTGTGGACTTGTTTTGGAACCCTGGTGGTATAGTGGTTAAAAAGCTGGGCTACTAATCAAAAAAAAAAAAAGGTCAGCAGTTCGAATCTACCAGCCACTCCTTGGAAACCTTATGGGGCAGTTCTACTCTGTCCTATAGGGTTGCAATGAGTCAAAATCAACTTGACAGAAATTTTTTTGGACTTGTTTTATGTTTTTTCAACTTCAAAAATTAAATTACATCAATATTGCAAATAGTAAAAAAAAAAAAAAAATCAGGCACTCCAGTACACTGTGATCAAAGTATGATTTGGTGAGACTGTTCTAGACAACAATTTTCTGCGTACTCATATTGTAAATATGTACAATAGGATATTGAACTCACAACATATCTACTTGTCCTAGAAATGCAACCAAAGCTCAAATTTTAAAAAATAAACTCTACGTAGCCCCATTCAAGGAGATTATGAAGTGGTTGCTAGAAAAGGCATTTTTTCTGAGTAGATATTTTCTTGGTCAGGTTACTTACCAATTTTCCCTTCTGCCTGTCAGAACTGGGTCTAAAAAGAAACTGTAGAGTTGACAAAATGGACAACATTTGAATGACATGCATGCTCTCTGATTTCGTACAGGCTGACTGGATATCACAGAGACGGCTAAAGTTAACTCATCTTACTGAAGAGAAGGCAGTGAACTGCCAATATCAGAAGCGGAGGGAGAAGGTGGATTAGGTCAGAAACAGTGTGATGATACACATCACAGAACAGTAGAGTGGAGAGGCTCAATAGGGGCTCTGTGCTGTATATGTGGGTTGCCCCAAAGGTAGTCCCAAGATCCCAAGCAGCTTCAAGACTACTGGGATGAGTACGGGAAGCAGTAGCAGTGATCATTCCATGGGTATTATATATATCCAGTCCAATTGAGCTGCACAAACAAGACACTTCGACAGTGTTGGGAAAATAAAAGCCATTTATTACAAACCGAAGAGAGACAGCAAACACCAGGAACGCATTCATGGTATGCCTTTCCCCCTTGAGCTCAGACGGCTTTCCATGCAGGATGAAGGGTCCATGCAGGATGAAGGCTTCTCTATGTGGGCCCATGTTGCACGATATGAGAGCGACTCTGAAGCCCTATACCCACCCAGTTTTATACTCTAGGAGTCACATGACTCACTTGAATTAAACATAATTGCATATTTTCTGACTAAACAACTCGAGGAGGTACATGGCCCTTGATAGCTGTCAGCAGGAGTTTCCCTGGTCTCTGATGGATTTTTATCTCCTCAGCCCTGCTGCTTATCTGGGCAGAATATCAAGCTTCAGTGTGAGGTGTGATTTGTCCTGACACCTAAGGACACCAGCAGAATTAGGAACAGATACAGCCATTGGACTCTCCAAGGACTGACCTTCCAGCTGATAGCAAGTCCACTTATATTCCCCATGAAAGAGTCCGCCTGCCATAAATTTTATAGGAACTGGCAATTTGTCTTTAACCATAGCTAAAGAAAATGGAATTGTAACTGCCCAGTTAGGTAAAGAGATATTTATCTTTTTTCACTGGCCCCTATCCTTCTTCCCCTCCCTAACTTCAGGGGAGTTAGAACCTAGACAAAGATTGTGTATGTGTATGTGTGTGTGTGTATGTGTGTATTCTCACCGTTTTGATCCACTCTAGTAAGTGTTTGAGAGGAAGAGAGGTTTGAGTTAGTTTGGAATTTAAAATTTGACTCAAATAATTATTGATAATCAAAAGTAAACAGACATTTATATCCCTACTTATGATGTCAATAAGATACTGGTAAGGGTGATTATGATTCATCTTTGCACAGTTGAATACATCAACTAGAAAAAAGCAACACAATCCCATGTAATCTTAGCAATTTTCATGCCTATGATATAATCTATACTTTAAAAAGTATGACTAGTCGTATGTGTAATGATTTTCACTGAGACCTTGTCTATAACAGAGAAAAATAAGAAAAAAAGTAAAATACCTGAACTTTGAATATTTAGGACATCAAACCTCCTCATTGCTGGTAATATATTTCATTATTGGAACATAAAATTAATTTTGGAAAAGAGCCAAAAATCACTGGCATTCACTCTCGGGATTTTTTTTTTTTTTTTAATTAGACTGTCTCTTTTGTGATTTATAAAAATAGTTTTCAGGATAATATTGAGAAAAATCCATCAATAGTTTCATGATTATCTAAAATGGAATTGGTGTATAATCTATCCATTTTAATACTTGGGAAAACAAAAGTTTTTTGCTACTTAAATTGTTACATGTACTGAAACTTTAATAATGCTCTCTGTCTATATTTGTCAGCCTTAAAACAAGCCCTGGAAGATCTCTAACTGCCTAGACAGGAAAGTTCACAATCTTTGTGTCATCGCACAGGGACACCTAAACTATTTCAAAAGCAAATGCATTAAAGGTTTATTTTTAGACACACATTCAATATTTGCAAAAACTAAACAAAACAAAAACTGAATACACTACCAACATACCACAGAAATTCCTCCTACCTCTCAAAAAAAAAAAAAAAAAACCCAAAACAAAAAAAAACAACAGTGAAAGAAAAAAAAACAATGCAAATCATTATCTTTCACTTTCTCTTAAATACCCACTAATTCCAAATTTCCACAATTATGTGACCATATGCCCTGTAAAGAAAAGCTCACGCACTGATTATTTTCACTAATAATATTTGTATTTGTTATTAAACGGAGGGATGAATTGAATCTAATGTAGACATAGTGTCACCATCCCACCTAAGTTTACAACTAAAAGCAATTTGAATCAGGCTTTATGAAATGCATACAAAATTTCCAGTGAAGGTCTCCAGTAGTCCCATCTGTTTTCCATTCCTATTCTTATTATCATTATTTGTTAATACAAGTGTCACTTTCAGAAGCTTGTTGAAGAGAATTGACCTCTAGACTTCTGCTTCGTTCCCTATAGTGAGGAACTCTGACAACAGGGCATATGGTTCTCTTACTGTTCACATGTCTTTGCTTCTGATGCTTGTTGGCTGGCAGCAATGCAGCTCTCTCCCTAGACCATATCCACCTGCTTATGTCCAAAGCACAACTTGCTAATGGCACTTCCCACAGATTAAACAAGCTGTAGAATTCTTTAAAATTATAAGTAAAATGCATTGTGAAGCATTTTAATAAAATAAAAAAATAAAATAAAAGCTGTGAAGCATTGATTCAATTTGATGGCTGAGGGCTTAACAAAACAAAAATCTCCAAACCTAAAATTTTGTCACTTATGTTTCAAATGACAAGAATATTGAGTCACAAAGAAAAATTAAATATCAGCCTAAAATCAGTCATTTAAATTTTTGTGTTACATATATGTGCATGTAATATTTAAGCAATATATTCATGATTAATTGCTATGTTTTAAGAAAAATAAATATTGGATAACATGCATAGCAAGGTACATTGCAAAAAGACGAGTATAAAATATAGCTTGAAAAAATATTTTAAAAAGTAAAAGATAAAAGAATGGCAAAGAGAGAGGTATAAAAGCAGAGAGACAGTGACAAAGAAGTAGACAATGGAATAAGAATATAGAAATAATAATGGAGGGAGTAAAAGAACAGCCAGACTATAAATGAAGAACAGAATGGTGATTAGTACATTCTAAGTTATCAGCCAAAACACATTGCTTTTAAAATATTTTTAAATTAAACTATATATTTTAGGATAATTTTACAATGCATTTTCATAAATTAATTATCTAATTAAGCTGTTTGCACAGCTATTCAAATTACCTAACTCTGAAATCTCTAAAACAGCATTTTGCAAAGTAAATTTTGTGAAAATTCAGGTTTTCCTAGAAATGCTTCAATGCTATAATGTTTGATTCTAACTCAATTTATCCTATTTTATACCTTGAGTATTTTAAAATATCAATAATAAGCATCCATATTCTAATACTTCATGCACAGGTTTGTTACAAGTTTGGAGGCTTAAGATTCTGCTGCAGCATTAACTGGTTTTGTTTTTTGTTTGTTTGATGTTGTTGTGTTGTTTTTGCTGCAGCCATCAGGATAAAGTTTATCTTTCCATTATGCTTCAATAAATTGTACTTTAAAAGTACAAGCATGATTTCAATTAAAAAATTTCCATTTCAAGTTATTCATCACTTATAAATCAAGATATTCTCATACTCTAGGGATTTAAAAAAATAAGTAAATAAAAAAGGAATGAATGAAAGAGAAGCCCAATTCATTGGTTTCATTAGAATAAATACCATACTATGCAATAGATGGGGCCCTGGTGGCTCGGTGGTTAAGAGCTTGGCTACTGATCAAAAGGTCGGCAGTTTGAATCCACCAGCCTCTCCTTTGAAACTCTACCGGGCAGTTCTTCTCTTTCCTATAGGGCCACTATGAGCCAGAATGGACTGGACAGCAAAGACAGCAGGATGCTATAGACATTATAGGTTTATAATTAATAATATATTATTGTTGCATGCTGAGTATTCTGAAAAGTTTCATTTTGAAAATGAAAATCTAAACAAGAAAATAAACAAAACACCCAGCAGAACAGTTTTAAGCAATTAAAACTCAGTTGAAATACAGCCCAACCATTAAAGTGTTGGTGTTTTGCTACCTCTTTGTAAAAGGACATTTCAGTTTTTCTGTCCCTATTCATTTCAGCAACCAGAAAAGAAAAAAACTTTTATTTTTTTTTTTTTTAACAACCTAAGCATTTCATCATATTGCTTCCCCTAAGGAAGGAAAGCTGAGTTACAGACAGCAAATTAAGAGAGAGTGCAGGATCCTTGTGGTTATTCCTTTCAACATGCAAAACAATTTTCCTTTTTAAATGAGTTTAGCTAATGTGCCTTTGAGATGATTCATAATTCACAGACAGCTGTTTACCTTCAAACCCACCTCAGATAATTTACCCTTCTCTCTAGTCACTTTTGAATTCTACATAAACATGCTCAGCCAATTCTCCCGCTAACAAGTTAAAGGTTAGATTGTCTTTTGGCAATGGATTTCCAACCAGGTGGAAAACAGAAAAAGAAGTCACAGATATTTGCAAGAGAAAAATTAAAGACACCAAATTTTAATTGGTCTCCAGGTGTGATTATTTTTATTGGCTAAACTCTAATTAAGTGATGTGAATTCCATGAGTATGTCTGAAATTATGATTTTACTTTTCTCTCTTTTCTGTGTTCTTATACTTTGCTATTCTTGTTTTATTTATTAAAATATGTGATACAATATAAAGAATTAATGACTGTCCTAATACACATATTTATAATTCTCCATGTGGATACCGGTCAAGAACAGTTTTGAGGACAATTTTTACAAAAATGCTAGAAATTATGTCTACTCAAGTCTTATGAGAATAATGTAGTATAGCAAATATGACATATATCCAATTTTTGTTTTCTAATGGTGCATTAAATAGAACAGGTCACATATTACAGTTTTCAATATTCTTTGAGTATATTAAATATTCTGTACTCTCTATGCGATAGACTGGACAACTTATATTATTCTCATTTATAGTTACAGATACTATGATGTTAAGACATTCTGTGATTTGAACTATTTTAAACAATTAGTAAAAATTAGGAGCAAAACCTATACACACATATTTCAAAACTTTTAACCAAACTCTTTACAATTTATCTTAATCTAGTACAGATCCCCAAGGTAAGACACATTTTGTTTTCTTTCAAGTCTAAAATATGTATTTGCTTACTTTTAATTTCCATCCAAGATTCACTGTTGAAGATATGTTCCCCAAAGTGTCTTGTTTGATTTGGTTTGCCAAATTAGTATCTTCCGGGGGTGTTAATTTACCTTCTCCTTTTTATGTTTGGTTAGATTGGGTGTTGGGGTTGAGGTATGTGGATGGAGTAACAATTGAGAAAGTAAAAAGGAATCACATTCTATTTGAACTGCTTTAAATTTCATGTTGCAAGAGCAAACTGACATCTAGAAATATGAGGTAGGTTTTGTCTTTTTTCATGTGTTGTGTGATTGAGGTTAATAAGTGAGACTCGGTTTTTTACATTTTTGGGCACTAGAAAAGGTATGATTCTCATAGATACTAGAAAAAATCTAAACTATTTTGAGGAAATACTAATTGGATATTAACCTGTGCAGAGTAGAATAATGCCAAGGCTAGCATTTTAGGAGCATGTTGTAAAGATTCTTAATCTTGGCTTTACGTGAACTTCAAACACTGTGCTTCAGTTCCTTGCTTAAGGTTCAGTCATTGCCTATTGAATAAGCTTTCCAATAGAACCTAATAGGCACCCATGGTTGAGACTTAATGATGAAACACATATTAGTTTTGAGATCTGAAAAACCTGGGCTTTTTCTCATTAAAGACAGATGTGGGGCGTGTTATTTAATCATTATGACCGTGATTTTTCTCTGTAAAAATGAGTCTATCAAGGATTATTTGGGGAAAGTTTTCTGTAAAGATTAAATTAATTATCAACTTCCAGTTCGGTGTACTATTAAAAACTGGAATTTCTTCCTTACTAATTATTATAGCTGTTATTGTTGTTAGTTATTGTCAAGTTGGCTCCTGATTCATGGACTCCTCCCATGTTACAGAGTAGAACTGCTCCATAGGGTTTTCTTGCCGTAATCATAACGGAAGCTGATCACCAGGCCTTTTCTTCCGAACCACCAATCTTTGGGTTAGCAGTCAAGCACAAATTGTTCGCACCACCTAAAACCAAAAAACCAAACCCTTTGCCATTGAATTGATTCTGATTCATAGTGACCCTACAGGACAGAGTAGAATGGTCCCATAGGGTTTCCAAGGAGCGGCTGATGGATTCAAACTGCCAACTTTTGGTAAGAGCTATAGCTCTTAACCACTAAGCACCTGAACCAAACCAAACCCATTGCTGTCAAGTCAATTTCAACCAAGCACCTAGGGACATGAATTACTATAAAAACCTGTTACCATCGAGTTAATTCCAAGTCATAGCGACCCTAGTAAAGAAATACAAGTCTAAATAAAAATTTGAGAAAAAAAATCAAGGCTTCTATGGACTGCCTCTGAAGATATGGGGTAGAAATGAATTATTTCCCACAAAACAGAGCAAAATTTCTTAAAAACCTGTTTTAGACATTGCTCTTCCTAAGTACCCTTTCCATGGCAGTTTCATCGTCAAAACCCCTTTCCTCCTTTCTAAATCCACTGCTTGGTTCTTGCTCCACCATCCACTATTGCCTCTCCCTCCCTCCAGCTTCCAGATTCTATATTTTCTTTTCCATATACACCTACAGTTTTGTTTACGTCAATCGATTCAGACCCTCCCAGCTTCATCCAAATCTCTTTTCCTCATATGAATCTGGCCTTCCCTGCAAAGGCCTAGAAGCTATACACTTCAGAGAAAACATTATCTTTTCAGGAATACAATTCAAACTTTAACATTGCAACAGAAAATTATGGGCAATTCAAAACGGGCAAATTTTCATACAACTCCTACCACGGCTAGAATATATTTACAAATGAAGAAAGATTCATTATTAAGATATAAAAACGTAAAAATCTATATCCTGGAAGAAACTTCAAAATCTGTAGAAGACCCCGATTTTCTGAAACTAACTGAGACAGAGGCAAACAGGCCCAGTTACAAGAGTTTAATGCTGCTGTAATTCAGTCTCTAAGAAGCACTAACAATCTAACTTTTGGTGCTGAGTTTCTTAAAATATTTGTGTTGGATTTGTTTAGAGATTTCCTTTTAATTGCCTAACATTTACTTGAAAAACAATGTAAACTAATAATACAAGGGCAGTGTCGAACATTTTTATCGTTTGAAGCAGTGCTTTTCAAAATTTAACGTGCATATGAAACATCTGGGTGTCTTGTTAAAATGAAAATTCTGATTTCAGTAGTTCTGTGGTAAAACACAAGAGTCCGCATTTCTAGGAAACCTCCAGGTGATGCTAGAGCTTATCTGGTGCTTATGATGTCAGACTGTTAATCACATTTTGAGTGGCAAAGACGTGGAGTCTATTCTTACTTTAAAAAAAAAAAAAAAGATGTTTAAAATGTCAAAATCTGCACTGTATTTATAATAACCTGAGCCTAAAGTGGTACTTTTTAATTATCACAGCCCAATGAGAAAATAACAGAAACTGACTTAGTTCATTTATGATGCTAATTCATGGCCCTTGTACATTCCAGCACTCAGTCTATATAAAAGTTTCACAGGAGTTTAATTAAACAATGATGCAATGTAAAATAAGTTAGCATAAGGACATGTTCATATATACTTGCCAAGTTAAAAAAAAAAAAAACTGCATTAGAGCAATCTACCATGTTTATGTTAAATATTAATAATAAAAAAACTTCCACTTATTATGTTCAAACAATTATGTTGATTTGAATATCATAGGATTTGTAGTCTGTACATATTGTAAAATAAGTTTAGGTTTTATAGTTGAATGTAAGTTATAATAATGAGAACTTTACACCTAGTCTTTGGTTTGAGGATATTTAAGTATCATTATAATAAAAATACTTTAATTCAATATATAGCTATAAGAAAAATGTATGTATATAACAGCTCAAAGGAAAGGGTGAGTGGAAATCGAAAACGAACCCTGATTTTAAAATAGGCAGAATATTCCATCATATCTATATGGACAACATTTAGAATATCTAATTAAAGAAACATTTTAGGGTAATCTCTTTTGCACTTTTTTTTTTTTTAGTGTAAATTAAAAGGGTAATGATATATCCCTTAACTTTTAGAGTTTATTTGAAATATATTTACAGTATCACTTAAAATTAAATATGATTATGTGACCAAAGATGAATTGATGCCTTTGACTTATGGTGTTGCCAAAGAATATTGAATATACCATGGACTACCAGAAGAACGCACAAATGTGTCTTGGAAGAAATACAGCTAGAATGTTCCTTAGAAGGGAGGATGGTGAGACATCATCGTACATACTTTGGACATGTTATCAGAAGGGACCAGTCCATGGAGAAGGGTATCGTGCTTACTAAAGCAGAGGGTTAGTAAAAAACAGGAAGATCCTCAACGAGATGGATTAACACAGTGGCTACAGCAATGGGCTCAGACATAGCAATGGTTGTGATGATGGTGCAGGACTGGGCAGTGTTTCGTTCTGCTGTGCATAGAGTCGCTATGAGCCTGAACTGACTCGATGGCACCTAACTACAACAACAACAACCCTTCATATGTAACCACTATATGTTGGCCAGTGGAGGCTAGTTTGTTGCTATGATGGTGAACAGGTTTCAGTGGAGCTTTCAGGATAATTAATACAGACTGGAAGAAAAGTCTGGTGATCTACTCCTGAAAATCAGTCAGTGGAAACCCAGTGGATCGTAATAGTTTGGTACACAACTAATCATGGGGAAGGTGTAGGCCTGGGCAGTATTCATTTCTGTTGTGCACGGGACAGCCATGAGTTGGGGCCTGATTTGATGGCAGCATACAGCAAAAATAACAACAAAAATAACTATTTTTGATGGTAGAAAGAGGAGTGATTTAAGCTGTTTGAAAATTAGTCTTGGCAAAACTGGAAGCAACCATGATTTTCTTCAACATGGAATGAATACACAAACTGGTACATACATTCAATAGAATACTGCTCAGCACAAAAAGGAACATATTATTAATTTAAACACCAAAATGGATGAATCTCAAATACATTTTGCCAAGTATAAGAAGTCAAGCCCAAAAGTCTACACATTATAGTATTCCATTAATATGAGATTTTGGTAATAAAAACGTATAGGGATGAAAAACAGATCATTGGTTTTCAGGTGTTGGAGGAAAGGGGAGTTGACTACAAAAGGGACGCACAGGAGGATTTTTAGGGTGATGGAACTGTTCTGCATGGTTCTAGGGTGGTGGATACATGCTTCTGAATTTGTTAAAACTTAAGAGAACTTGTACATCACAAAGAGGAAACTTAGGTGTATGAAAATTAAAAAATGATAATAATAACCAGTATGTCAGGAGATTACAAAGTAGAATGGAGTTTGTGGCAAATTATCTAACTGTATTAAAAATGTGTGGCTGGAACACTGGTGGTGCAGTGGTTAAGCATCTGGCTGCTAACCAAAAGGCTGGCAGTTTGAATCCAACAGCTTCTCCTTGGAAACCCTATGGGGCAGTTCTACTCTGTCCTATAGGGTCACTATGAGTCAGAATCAACTCGATGGCAACAGGTTTGTTTTTTTAGGGCAGAGCTGACATGGCAGTATAGACAGAAGCACCATGCTGTCCCTCCACAACAAAGACCCAAAACACTAAGTAAAACAGAAACAAACGTCAATCCTGGAACCCTAAGAGTCAAATGAAGAGATAAAGAACTCAACGAAGCACTGAATGGAATAAGAAACTGACAGAACAGAGAGTGAGGATGGATATCGCCTGGAGGTCCCCTATCAGCTGACGTGGCTCAGATTCACCATGTTGGACTCCTCAGCCACTGAAATTAGTGGACAGAGAGTACAGGATGACAGCTTCAAGGAGCTTCTAACAGGAGACAGCACCTAGTAACCAGAGATAACACACTTTCCTTCCTCCCACATTTGTCCTCCCTGCTCTCCCTCTGACCCTTCCTGCAGGGCTAAAGTTGCTCAGCCAGAGAGGTGTTGGTTCCATGTCACTTGGATTCTCCCCACACACACCAGCTGACTCCTATAGTGACATTTTTTTGTTCGTGTTGTTTTATTCAGCTTCTTTTGGTTTCCTCTCTCTCACACCTCCTTCCCTTCCTTTCTCTCCAACACCTTGCTCCGTGTGCCATCTCCCCTTCTTCTTGACAGGTGGTGAAGTGCCACTCAGCTGGGGAACTGCTTCCCTGGTTTGAGCTGCCACATCATTGGGATCCCTGGGGACAGTTTTTTCTTTTTCTTTTTTCCTTTTTGTCTTCATTTCTCGGTTTCTCATCTCTCTCTACTTTCATTGTTTTCCTGTCTCCTGAATACCTTGCACTGTGTGCCATCTCTACCCCTTCCAGATGGGCTGTGCAGTGTCTTATGGCTGGGGAGCTACTTTCCTGGTCTATGCCACCACATCAGTGGGCTCCCTCAGGGCATCTTTTTTTTTTTTTCTTTCTCTCATCTTTTCTTTTCTCGATTTCTTGTCTCCCTCTACCTTCTTTCCTTACTCTCCTAAACACCTGGCACCGTGTGCCATCTCTGCTCCTTCTTGACAGGCTGTGCAGTGACATTCAGCTGAGGACTTGCTTCTGGTGGGCTCCCTTGGGGCACTTTTTTTTTTCTTTCTTTCTTCTTTTTTTCTCAGTTTATTGTCTCTCTCTACTTCCTTCCTTAGCCTTCTCCTGAACACCTGATGTTGTGTGCCAGTTCTGCTCCTTCCTGGTGGGCTGTGCAGTCCCACTCAGCTGAGGATCCACTTCCAGTGGGCTCCCTTGGGAAATTTTTCTTTTCTGTCTTCATCTTTTTCTCAGTTTCTTGTCTCTCTTTACCTCCCTTCCTTACCCTTTTCATGAACACCTGGTGTGTATGCCTTCTCTGCTCCTTCTGGATGGGCAGTGTAGTGCTGCTCAGCTGGGAACCCACACTGGTGGGCTCCCTTGGGGCGTTTTTTTCTTTCTTCTTTCTACTTTTTTTTCTCAGTTTCTTGTCTCTACCTTCCTTCCTTTCCTTCTTTCCTTCTTCCCAACAACCTGACATCTTTTTTTCCCTCAGTTTCTTGTCTCTCTCTACATTTCTTCCATTCATTTCTCCCAATCACCTTGCTGTGTATACCTTTCTATTGCCTTATTTTTTCTAATCTAGTTTCTTATCTCTTTCTCCCTCCCTTGCTTTCCCTTCTCCTGCCCATCTAACTGCATGTGCCATATCTGTCCCTTCTTGATAGGTTATGCCTCAATGCCTAACTAGAAAGCCAAGGCACACAGCTTCCCCAGATCTGTGCCACTCCAATGGCAGGTCCCCTTAACACTGTTTTTTGGCTACTATTTCTCTCTCCTTTCTCTTCTTTCCAACATCCACTTAACTACACACATCACAACCTTCCCTCCCTCCTGCCTATCTGAATATCACACCCCCGAGCAGCATAGGCAAGGCTACCAGAACCTGCCCTGTACTGACCCCTGGTCCTGCCCTGTAGGCCCCAGTATATGCCAAAAACCATGCATCCCAGCCACTCCCCTTCTGTTGGGCCTGCCCTGCTGCACCATAATAGATTGACTGGCCATGTCCATTTGGACAAGGTGGTGAGAAGTATCATACCAACAGACAAGCAAACAATGAAGAACACCCAGCCCACCTACTCACACACAACCAAATAAAACCAAAAAGCAGGATGAAACAAACAAACCTACAATCAATAAAAGAAGAAAATAACTACTGAATGTCTTGAAAACAGCAGACAATATCAAAACATATTAAAAAACAGGACAGGATGGTTCCAGTAGGCATCCAAAATAAAACACCAGATGACCTTCCAGCAGAAGAAAAAGCAATGTAACTACATGACAGGGAATTCAAATCTCCAATATTCAAAGCTATCTAAGAGATGAAGCAAAAAGCAGACAAAATTGAGGAAAAAAATAGACAAAATCATGGAAAAGGCAGACAAAATCATGGAAAATACAGACAAAAGAAAGAAATCAAAGATGGAGTCAAAAAATTCCTAGACTCAAATAAGAATGAAAACACGCCATACCAAAACCTTTGGGACACAGCAAGGGCAGTGCTCAGAGGTCAGTCTGTAGCAATAGATGCACATATCAAAAAAGAAGAAAGGGACAAAATCAAAACATTAGCTACACAACTCAAACAAAAATAAAGAGAACAGCAAAAGAAGCTCACAGTCATCAGAAGAAAGGAAACAATAAAGATCAGAGCAGAAATGAATGAAATAGAAAAACAACACAAAGAATCAACAAAACCAAAAGTTGGTTTCTGAAAGGATCAACAAAATCACTGGCCAAACTGACAAAAGAAAAACAGGAGAGGATGCAAATAACCCAAGTTACAAATGAAATGGGGGACATCACAAAAGACCCAACTGAAATAAAAAGGATCATAGCAGACTACTATGAAAAACTATACTCCCATAAATTTGAAAACCTAGAGGAAATGGACAAATTTCTAGAAACATACTACCTACCCAAACTAACACAAAATGATGGTGAAAATCTAACCAGACCAATAACAAGAGAAAAGATTGAAAAGGTAATAAAAAAACTTCCTGACAAAAAAAAGCCTGGCTCAGATGGCATCACTGGAGAATTCTGCCAAACATTCAGAGAAGAGCTGGCATCAGTACTACTCAAATTATTTCAGAACATAGAAAAGGAAGGGATACTTCCAAATTCATTCTATGAAGCCAGCATAATCCTGATACCAAAACCACTCAAAACACCACAAAAAAAGAAAATTACAGACCAGTATCTGTCATGAATATAGATGCAAAAATTCTCAACAAAATTCTAGCCAGTAGAATTAAGCATCATATCAAAAAAATAATACACCATGACCAAGTGGGATTCTTACCAGGTATACAAGGATAGTTCAGCATTAGAAAATCAATCAATGTAATCTACCACATAAATAAAATAAAAGAATCACATGATCATCTCAAGTGATGCAGAAAAAGCATTCCACAAAGTCCAATATCCATTCCTGATAAAAACTCTCAATAAAATAGGTACAGAAGGGAAATTCCTCAATATAATAAAGGACATCTATACAAAACCAACAGCCAATATCAGTCTTAGTGGAGAGAGGCTGAAAACATTACCCTTGAGAACAGGAAAAAGACAAAGATGCTCTTTATCACCACTCCTATTTAACATTGTCTTGGAAGTCCTAGTTAGAGAAATAAGGTAAGAAACAGAAATAAAGGGCAACCAAACTGGTAATGAAGAAGTAAAACTGTCCCTATTTGCAGATGATATGATACTATACATATAAAACCCAAAAGACTCCACGAGAAAACTGTTGGAACTAATAGAAAGATTCAGCAAAGCAGCATGATACAAGATAAACATAAAAAATCAGTTGGATTCCTATACACCAATAAAGAGAACAATGAAAAGGAAATCAGGGAAACAATACTATTTATAATAGCCTCTAAAAAAATAAAGTACTTAGAAATGAATCTAACCATGGCTGTAAAAGGCCTATACAAACAAAAATTCAAAACATTACTGCAAGAAACCAAAAGAGATCTACATAAATGGAAAAACGTACCATGCTCATGGATAGGTAGACTCAACATTGTGAAAATGACAATTCCACCAAAAGCAATTTACAAATACAATGCAATCCTGATCCAAATACCAACAGCATTCTTCACAGAGATGGAAAAACTAATCATTAACTTTATACAGAAAGGGAAGAAGTCCCAGATAAATACAGCACTATTGAAGAAGAAGAATAAAGTAAGAGGACTTGCACTACCTGACCTCAGAGCCTACTATACAGCTAAGGTAGTCAAAACAGCTAGGTACTTGTACGATGACAGATATATTGACCAATGGAACAGAATTGAGAACCCATATTGTAAATTCATCCACCTAAGTTCACCTGATTTTCAACAAGAGCCCAAAGTCCATCAACTGGGGAAAAGACAGTCTTTTTAACAAATGATGCTGGAACAACTGGACGTCTATCTGCAAAAAAATGAAATAGGACCCATACCTCACACCATACACAAAAACTAATTCAAAATGGATCAAAGACCTAAATATAAAACCAAAAACTATAAATATCATAGAATAAAAATAGGATCCACTCTAGAGGCCCTAATACACATCATTAATAGGATACAAGCCATAACAACACACGAACTCCAGAAGATTAGCTAGATAACTGGGATCTTCTAAAAATTAAACACCTATGCTCATGAAAAGATTTCATCAAAAGAGTAAAATACAGACTGGGAAAAAAATTTTGGCTATGGCAAATCTGACAAAGCTCTAATCTCTAAAATCTACAGAAAAATCCAATGACTCTATGACAAAAAGACAAATAATCCAACTAAAAAATGGGCAAAGGAAATGAAAGAAGACATTCGAGCAGTTAACAGACACCTGAGGAAATGCTCACGATCGCTAGCCATTAGAGAAATGCAAATCAATGCCACAATGAGATACCACCTCACCCCAGCATTACTGGCACTAATCAAAAAATAAAATAACAAATGTTGGAGAGGCTGTGGGGAGATTGGAATTCTTATGGTTGTGTGAATGCAAAATGGTACAACAATTTTGGAAAACGATATAGCTCTTCCTTAGAAAGCTAAAAATAGAAATACTATATGATCCAGCAATGCCACTCCTTGGAATATACCCTAGAGAAAGAAGAGCCATCACGTGAATAGACATATGTACACACAAGTTCATCACAGCATTATTCACAATAGCAAAAAGATGGAAAAAACCTAGATGCCCATCAATAGATAAATGAACAAACTTTGGTATATACACACAATGGAGTACTACACAATGATAAAGAACAATGATGAATCTATGAAGCATCTCACAACATGGATGAATCTGGAGGGCGTTATGCTGAGTGAAATAAGCCAATCACAAAAGGACAAATATTATGAGACCACTACTGTAAAAACTCATGAAAATGTTTACACACAAAAAGAAACAATCTCTAATGGTTATGAGGGAGGAGAGATGAGGGGATGGAAAAACACTAAATAGACAATAGATGAGTGGTAACTTTGGTGAAGGGTAAGATAGTACACAATACTGGGAACACCAGCACAACTTGTCCAAGGAAAGGTCATGGAAGCTCCATAGACACATCTAAACTCCCTGAGGGACTGAATTACTGGGCTGAGGGCTGTGGGGACCATGATTTCAGACAACATCTAGCTCAACTGGCATAACATAGTTTATAAAGAAAATGTTCTACATTCTACTTTGGGGAATAGTGTCTCTGCTCTTAAAAGATTGTGAGCCGTCATCTAAAATACTCCACTGGTCTCACCCCATTTGGAAAAAGGGAGAATGAAGAAAATCAAAGACACAAGGGGAAGATTAGTTCAAAGGACTAATGGACCACAAATACCACAGCCTCCACAGGACTGAGTCCAGAACACCTAGATGGTGCCCGGCTACCACCACTGATTGCTCTGACAGGGATCACAACAGAGGGTCCCAGACAGAGCTGGAGAAAAATGTACAACAAAATTCTAACTCACAAAAAAAGACCAGATTTACTGGCCTGACAGAGACTGGAGAAGCCCAGAGAGTATGGCCCCTGGACACCGTTTTAGCTCAGTAATGAAGTCACTCCTGAGGTTCACCCTTCAGCCAAATATTAGACATAAAACAAAATGAGATTAAAGCAGCATACGAGCCCAGGGGCAAGGACTAGAAGGCAGGAGGGGATAGGAAATCTGGTAATGGGAACCCAAAGTCGAGAAGGAAGAGTGTTGACACGTCTTGGGGTTGGTAATGAATGGCACAAAACAGTGTTTGTACTAACCGTTTAATGAGAAACTAGTTTGTTCTGTAAACCTTCACCTAAAGTACAAACATTTTAAAAAAATGTGTGATATAATCTCATTGAAAACTGTTTGGATAAAAAAAGAATTCACCTAAGTAACTTTGGAAAACTGTAACTGAACTATAAATGTAAGATTATAGACAAAAGGAATCATTCTCATTTGTTTCTTATGGAGAAAGTATATAGGTTATCAAATCCGAACCTGCCTTGCATGTATACCAATATATTAATGGATTGATAAATGCAGAAATAATTATAGTGTGTATATATAGGTTAAGCACCCCTAGTGGCACAACAGTTAAGTGCTTTGTGCTAATCTAAAACTTTGGCGATTAGAACCTACCCAGTGGATCTGCTGGAGAAAGACATGGCGATCTGCTCCCCTATAAAGACTACAGCCTAGAAATCCCTATGATGCAGTTCTACTCTGTCACATGGGGTTGCTATGAGTCAAAATTGACTCCACGCAACCTAAAAACAACATACACAGATTAGTATACATAAATAAATCTCCTAGTTCTGTCTGTTGAGGATCTAAAAGCAGTATGCCCCAGGAAACCAGAAAACTCATTGCCGTAGAGTTGATTCCAACTCATAGCAACCCTATAGGACAGGGTGGAACTGCCCCATAGAGTTTCCAAGGAGCACACGGTGGATTCGAACTGCTGACCTTCTGGTTAGAAGCCATATTCTCTTAGCCACTATGTCACCAAGGTTTCCTATACCCCAGCAGCATTTTTTTCTTTTTTTATGCCCCAGTAGCAAACAGCATACCCGACACTCACATACAGGTTTCTGCCTTAGTTTTTGTTTTAGTTATCTAATGCTGCTATAACAGAAATACCAGAAGTGGATGACTTTAACAAAGAAAAATTTATTCTCTCACAGTCCAGTAGACTATAAGTTCAAATTCAGAGTGTCAGCTCCAGGGTAAGACTTTCTCTCTCCATCGGCTCTGGAGGAAGTTCCTTGTCATCAGTCTTCTTTTGGTCTGGGAGCATCTCAGAGCAGGAACCTCAGGTCCAAATGATGTACTCTCTGCTCCTGGTGCTGCTTTCTTGGTGGTATGAGGTCCCCAACCCTCTGCTTGCTTCCCTTTCCTTTTATGTCTTGTAAGATAAAAGGTGGTGCAGACCACACTCCAGGGAAACTCCCTTTACATTGGATCAGGGATGTGACCTTAGTAAGGGTGTTATAATCCCACCCTAATCTTCTTTAACATAAAATTATAATCACAAAATGGAGGACAACCACACAATACTGGGAATTATGGCCCTGTCAAATTGATACACATTTTTTTGCAGGGACATAATTCAATCCATGACAGTTATCTAGTGCTGCTATAGCAGAAATACCAAGTGGGTGGTTTTAAAAAGACAAATTTATTTCCTCACAGTAAAGTAAGCTAGAAGTCCATATTCAGGGCATCAGCTCCAGGGGAAGGCTTTCTCTCTGTTGCCTCTGAAGGAAGGTCTTTCTCATCAGTCTTCTCCTGGACTAGTAGCTTCTCCACAGAGGAACTTTGGGTCCAAAGGATGTACTCTGCTCCTGGCACTGCTTTCTTGGTGGTATGAGGTCCCCTGTCTCTGCTCGCTTCTCTCTCTTATATCCCCCCAAAAATTGGCTCAAGACACAATCTGATCCCACATCAAAAAAACTGCAGCCCATCTGCCCTCATTAACATCGTAGAGGCAGGATTTACAAAACATAAGAAAATCACATCAGATGACAAAATGGTGGACAATCACACACTACTGGTAATCAAGGCCCAGCCAAACTGATACACACATTTTTTGGAGACATAATTCAATCCATGACATTCCACCTTTTGGCCCCCCAAAAATCACATCCTTGCAACATGCAAAACTTATTGACCCCACCATATCATAACAAAAATCTTAACTCCAAGCCCAAAATACAAAAATTTCTCTTCATCTGTGAAATCTAGAGTACAAGTTATCTGCTTCCAAAAGTACAATGGCAGAACAGGCACAAGCTAGATATTTCCATTACAAATGGGAGAAACTTGAGGGAAAGAAGGGATAACAGGCACCAAGCAAGTCAGCAAAACACATTTCATTAGCCCTCAAGGCTTTGAAAATAAACCTCTGTTCTCTGAAACAATTTACACAATGGCCCTGACATCCAGACTCTAGGTATTGGCCACACTCTCCGGATTCTGAGTGGAGGTCCCTCAGCCCTGGGCTTCAGCTTCACCTTTCAGGCCCATTGGGATGGCAACTCTGTTCCCTAGGCTTTAGGCGCACCATTCTCCTTGTCCGTTTGAGTGGTGACTCTACCTTTAGAAACGCCAGAGTCCATGGCTCCACCCTTTGAAACCTCAGAGGTTTTTGAGACTGAGGCGGCTCACTTCCTGTGTTCCTTGTCTCTTCAACTTCTGCTTCCTGGTTCCTTGGCCCGCATCTGCCCTGCTGGGGCAAATGTTCCGAAGCTCTTTAGCTCCACTGATAAGTGCCTGGATGCACCCCACTCTGCCAGTAAACTTTGGCCAGAAGGCACTCAGCTCTCTTGCTCCATGGGTTGGCAAGCCTAGCTCTACCAATAAATGCCCAGAGGCACCCTAATCTGCCAGGAAGCCTCCTGCACAAAGGCACTCAGTCCTCTTGCTCCATGGGTAGGCTCTAGTGCTGTCTGGTGTTGATCTACTGGTTCTGCCGCTGCAGGTCCTCTGCTGCTACCGGTCGTCTATCCATTTATAGTTTTAAAACCACTTCCACATTTTAAGTATCTGTTAGAGCAGCAACCTTCTCCTGGTACCAGATTCTGTCTTAGTTATCTAGTGCTGCCATAACAGAAATATCACAAGTGGATGACTTTAACAAAGAGAAACTTACTTCCTCACAGTAAGGTAGGCTAGAAGTGACACCTCCAGGGGAAAGCTTTCTCTCTCTTGGCTCTGGAACAAGGTCCTTATCATCAAGCTTCCCTTGGACTAGGAGCTTCTCTGTGCAGGAACCCCAGGTCCAAAAGATGTACTCTGCTCTGGACACTGCTTTCTTGGTGGTGTGACATCCCCCCGTCTCTCTGTTCACTTCTCTCTTTTATATCCCAAAAGAAATCAGCTCAAGACAAAATCCAGTCTCATAGATTGAGTCCTGCCTCACCAAAACTACTGCCTCGTATCCCCCCTCATTAACATCATAGAGGCAGGATTTACAATACTTTGGAAAATCACTTCAGATGACAAAATGGTGGAAAATCACATAATACCAGGAATCATGGCGCCGCCGAATTGATACACACATTTTTGGGGGACATAATTCAATCCATGACAGTTTCTAAATGTCATTCTTCGATTAGAAGAATGAGACATCTGTAGAGAATTAATATTTCTAAGTCTAGGGCTAGACCCCTACATGTATGTCAGTTTGTCGTCCTCTGGGGGCTTGCGTTTTGCTTTGATGCTGGAAGCTATGATACAAGTATTCAAACACCAGTATAGTCACCATGGTGGACAGGTTTCAGCTGAGTTTACAGACTAAAACAGACTAGGATTACTTCTGAAAAAGATTAGCTAGTGAAAACTTTATGAATAGCAGTGGAACATTGTCCAATATAGTGCCAGAAGATGAGATCCTTAGGTTGGAAGGCACTCAAATGACAACTGGGGAGGAGCTGCCTCCTCAAAGTAGAGTCAACCTTAATAATATGGATGGAGTCAAGCTTTCAGGACCTTCACTGGCTAATATGACTCAAACTGAGAACATCTACAAACATCCATTAACAATAGCTATGTGAGTTGTACAAAATATGAATCCATGAAAACTGGAAAGCATCAAAAAATGAAATGGAATAAATAAACATACATATCCTAGGTATTAGTGAGCTGAAATTGACTGGTATTGGTCATTTTGAATCAGAAAAACATACAGTCTACTATGCCAGGAATGGCAAATTAAAGAGGAATGGCATTGCATTCATTTTCAAAAAGTACACTTCCAGATCTATCCTGAAGTACAATGCTGTCACTTATAGGATAATATCTATATACCTACAAGGAAGACCACTTAGTATAACTATTATTCAAATTTACACACCAACCACTAAAGCCAAAGATGACAAAACTGAAGATTTTTACCAACTTTCTTCAGTCTGAAATTGATCAAACATGCAATCAAGATGCACTGATAGTTACCGATGATTGGAATGCAAATGTTAAAAACAAAGGATTATAGCTGAAAATTTGGTCTTGGTGATAGAAACAATGCATGGTAGAACACCTTTTTTCAACAACAAACATAAACAGTGACTTTACACATGGACCTGGCTAGATGAAATACATAAAAGTCAAATTGACTACATCTGTGGAAAAAGACGATGGAAAAGCTCAATATTATCGGTTAGAACAGGGTCAGGGGACAACTGAGGAACACACCATCAATTCCTCAAATGCAAGATCAAGTCAAAGCTGAAGAAAATTAGAAAAAGACCAGGCGAGCCAAAGTATGACTTTCAGAATATCCTACCTGGATTTAGAGATCATCTCAAGAATGAATAGATTCCACTCATTGAACACTAATGACCAAAGACTAGACGAGCTGTGGAATGACATCAAGGACATCATACATGAAGAAAGCAAGAAGTAATTAAAAAGACAGGGAAGAAAGAAAAGACAAAAATGGATGTCAGAAGAGATTCTGAAAGTTGCTCTTGAACGTAGAGTAGCTAAAACTAAAGGAGGAAATGATGAAGCACAAGAGCTGAACAGAAGATTTCAAAGGGAAGGTTGGGAAGACAAAGTAAAATATTATAATGAAATGTGCAAAGACCTGGAGTTAGAAAACCAAAAGGGAAGAACAAACTTGGCATTTTTCCAGCTGACAGAACTGAAGAAAAATTTCAAGCCTTGAGTTGCAACAGTGGAGGATTCTATGGGCAAAATATAGAATGAAGCAAGAAACAGCAAAAGAAAATGGAGGGGACTTCCGGCAAAATGGCACTCTAGGCAGAAGCACCACACCTTCCCTCCACAGCAAAGATCCAAAAAACTAAGCTGAACAGAGAAAACAACAATCCTGAAAACCTAAAACATCAAATGAAGAGATAAAGAACTCAGCCAAACACCAAATGGAGTGAGAAAACTGACAGAGAATGGAGAGATAGGAGAGATTCATGCAGAGGTCCCCAATCAGCTAACACGGTGCAGATCCACCATCTTGGCCTCCTATCAGAGACCAGAAAACGGGGTATGAGAAAGCAGCTTCACGGACCTTCCAGCAGGAGACAAAACAACTGGTAATTTGCGATATACGCTTTCCCACCCCCCATCCTTCTTCACACCACCTGGCACTCCTCTGCTTTACATGGCCACAATCTCTTGTCTGGGAAACACTGGCTGCTTGGATTGCACCCACCGGAATGGTCCAGCTCTCTGAGTGCCATTTGTTGGCTGCTGGTGTTGCTTTTTTTTCCTGCTACTTTTGATTTCTTCCTTACCTCTCACCACCTGCCACTCCTTTCGCTCAAATACCTGGCTCTGTGCACCACCTTTGCTTCTTCCTGAGGGGCTGTGGAGCTCTGGTAGTTTGTGATATAGGCTTCCTCACCCCCTACACTTCTTCACCCAAAGTCGGCCTCCTCTGCTTCCCAGGGACACAATCTCTTGTCCGGGAAGCACCTATTGCTTTGATTCCACCAGCCCCCACTAGCTGGCTCTCTGAATGCCATTTGTTGGATGCTGGTGTTTTTTTTTTTTTTTTTTTTTTCCTGCTTCTTTTGATTTTTTCCTTACCTTTCACCACCTCCCCCTCCTTTCGCTTAAATACCTGGCTCCATGCACCATCTTTGATTCTCCCTGAGGGGCTGTGGAGCTCCGTTCGAGTGTGAAGCTGCTTCCCCATCTGGGCTGCCATGCTGCTAGGATCCCAGGGCTTTTGTTTGTTTGTTTGTTTTCTTTTCCTTTTATTGAGCTGGGACACTGTTCTGGCCAGGCAGTGCTGCGTGGCTTAGAAACTGCCTCCTCGGTTTGCACAGACGTGCAGAGGGATCCCTGAGGACATTTCTTTTTCTGTTGTTTTTTTTTTTTTCCCCTGAATTTTTGGGGGCTTTTCTTGTTCTTTTTTTTTCTTTTTTTAAATTTGATTTGTTTTCTTTTCACGCTTTTCCCTATTTTGTCTTTCTTCATTACTCAGTTTCTCGTCTCTCTATATCTTCCTTCTCTTTCTGTTCCCAGAATACCTGGTGTTGTATATCTCTATGCCTTCTAGCCAGGCTCTACTGCAACACAGGAGAACAACTTCCCCAAACCTCATAGCCCACCGGTAGGATCCCTGGGAACTTTGATGTTCTTTTCCCTTTCCGATTTTTATTAACTCATTCTTTTCTTTTCTTCTTCTTCCCCTTTTCATTTTTTTCCATTTTATAGTCTCTCATCTCTCCACTCCAACGGCAAGCTCCCCTAGCATTCTTTTTTGCTTGTTTGTATGTTTTTGGCTCCTGTTCCTCTCTCCTCTCATCCATAGCCATCTTGGCTCCACACATAACAATCTCCCTGCTACATCCTGCCTACCTGCAACATGCGTTTAACATCACACCACCATGCAGCACAGGCACAGCCTACTGGAACCTGCCCTACACTGATTAATGACCCACCCTAATTTTGTACTAAGTGCCACAAACAAACCATCCCAGTAACTCCTCTTCAGCTAGACCTGCCCTGCTGTACCATATCTGAGTGACTGACCCTGCCCACTGGATAATGAGGCAAAAAGTATTGTGCCCACAAATGACCGAACACCAAAGAACACACAGTCCGCCTGCTCAGACACATCCAAATTTTTTAAAAAAGGGGTGAAACAAACAAATCTACAATCAATAAATGAGAAAAATAACTACTGAATGCCCTGAAGACAGCAGACAATATCAGAACATTTACAAAAACAGGACAGGATGGTTCCAGTAGGCGTCCAAAATAAAACACCAGATGACTTTCCAGTGGAAGAAAAAGGACTAGAACTACTTGATAGGGAATTCAAATCTCTAATACTCAGAATTTTCCAAGAACTGAGGCAAAAAGCTGACAAACATGAGGAAAAAAAGAGAAATTCATGAAAAATACGGACAAAAAACTGGAAGAATTCAGGAAAATAATGCAGGAACAAAATGCCAAAATAAATTCACAACTAGAAATTATACAAAGACAACAATTAGCAATCCAAAAGCTAAACAACAAAATTTCAGAAATGGGCGGTGTCATAGAAGGGCTGAGAAGCAGATTTAAAATGGCAGAAGACAGGATCAGTGGAATTCAAGACAAACACTTGGCTACAACTCTGTTTCAGGAAAATTCAGAAAAAAGAACAAAGAAAAATGAAGAGAACCTGAGAGTTACATGGGATACAATCAAAACCAAAAATTTTCCAGTGATTGGAGTTCCAGAACAGGGGGAGAAAACAGAAAACACAGAGAGGATCATTGAAGAACTGCTGACAGAAAACTTCCCCAATATCATGAAAGATGAAAAGCTGACCATCCAAGAAGCTCAACGAACCCCGTATAGGAGAGACCCCAAAAGAAAATCACCAAGGCATATCATAATCACACTCACCAAAACCAAAGACAAACAAAGAATCCTGAGAGCAGCTCGTGAAAAAGAAGTCACATACAGAGGAGAAACAATAAGACTAAGCTCAGACTATTTGGCAGAAACCATGCAGGCAAGAAGGAAAGGGGATGAAATGTATAAAGTCTTTAAAGAAAAAAACTTCCAGCCAATAATAATATATCCTGCAAAACTCTCATTCAAATTTGATGGTGAAATTAGTTCATTTCCAGATAAACAGAAATTAAGGGAATGTGTAAAAGTCAAACCAAACTTACAAGAATTATTAAAGGGAGTTCTTCGATCTTAGAACAAATAACTTCTGCTCACAGGCAGAATCTAGGACGCAGGATTGTACCAGCCAGATACCAATCTAGGAAATGAACTCTTGAGGACTATTCAAAACCAAAAGAAATACAACAGGGAATCAGAACAGTTAATCAGTAAATGACAACAGCATCACACCAATAAAAGAGGGAATAAATGGCATAGGTATAGAAACTTCTAATGGAGAGGAAGGCAAAGTGGTACCAAGTAATGGTAGACTGCTTCAAACTTAGAAAGATAAGGGTAAAATTCATGGTAACCACAAAGAAAGTTAACAAACATACTCATAAAAATAAAAAGGAAAAACATATAGTCTCAGCAAAAACAAAACCTACAAAAACAAAAGAAATGAAAAAAAAATCCACAAAAAAAAGTAACTCAGCACAGGAGAGTAAGAAGAACAAAGAAAACATCAACACCACAAAAAAAAAAAAGCACTACAAAATAACAGCAATAAACTCACATCGATCAATAATTACACTGAATGTAAATGGACTCAATGAACCCATAAAGAGCCAGAAAGTGACAGAATGGATAAGAAAATAAGATCCATCAATATGTTGTCTACAAAAGACACACCTTAGAAACAAAGATGTGAATTTGTTAAAAGTCAAAGGTTGGAAATAATATATCAAGCTAACAACTACCAAAAAAGAGCAGAAGTGGCAATTCTAATCTCAGATAAAATAGACTTTGAAACAAAATCCACCATAAAAGACAAAGAAGGACACTATATGATTAAGGGGACGATCCATCATGAAGACATAGCCATTATAAACATCTACGCACCCAATGACAGGGCTCCAAAATACATAAAACAAACTCTAACAACACTGAAAAGAGAAATTGACAGTTCCACAATAATAGTAGGCGACTTCAACACACCACTCTCAGTAAAGGACAGAACAACTGAGAAGAAATTCGACAAAGATATAGAAGACCTAAAGGGCACAATCAGCCAACTTGACCTCATAGACATATATAGAACACTCCATGCAACTGCTGCAAAGTCCACATTCTTTTCCAATGCACATGGAACAGTCTCCAGAATAGACCATATGTTAGGCAAAGAGCATTCCTCAACAAGATCCAAAAAGTTGAGATAATTCAAAGTATCTTCTCTGACCACAATGCCATCAAAGTAGAAATTAACAACACAAAGAACAAGGAAAAAAAATCAATTACATGGAAACTGAATAATACCCTGCTTACACATCAGTGGGTAATAGACAAAATCAGAGATGGAATCAAAGAATACCTAGACTCAAATGAGAATGAAAATACATCATACCAAAACCTTTGGGACACAGCAAAGGCAGTCCTCAGAGGACAATTTATAGCAATAGATGTACACATCAAAACAGAAAAAAGGGAAAAAATCAAAACATTAACTACAGAATTCAAACAAATGGAAAGAGAATAGAGAGAAAAGACCACAGCCACCAGAAGAAATAGTAAAGATCTGAGCAGAAATAAATGAAACAGAGAATAGAAAAACAATAGAAAGAATCAACATAACCAAAAGTTGGTTCTTTGAAAGAATCAAGAAAATTGACAAACCACTGGCAAGACTGACAAAATAAAAACTGGAAAGGATGCAAATAACCCAAATAAGAAATGAAATGGGGGACATTACAACAGACCTAACTGAAATAAAAATATTATAACAGAATATTATGAAAAACTACACTCCAACAAATTTGAAAACCTAGAGGAAATGGATAAATTTCTAGAAACACACTACCTACTCAAACTACAGCAAAATGATGTGGAAAGTCTGAACAGACCCATAAAAAGAGAAGAGACTGAGAAGGTAATAGAAAAACTCCCAACCAAAAAAAAGCCCTGGCCAAGATGGCTTCACTGGAGAATTCTACAAAACATTTACAGAAGAGCTTGTACCAGTACTACTCAAGCTATTTCAGAGCATAGAAGAGGAAGCAACACTTCCAAATTCATGCTATGAAGCCAGCATAACGCTGATACCAAAACCAGGCAAAGATGTCACAAAAAAAGAAAATTACAGACCAATATCTCTCATGAATATAGATGCAAAAATTCTCAACAAAATTCTAGCCAAAAGAATTCAGCATCATATCCAAAAAATAATACACCATGACCAAGTAGGAGTCATACAAGGTATGCAAGGATGGTTCAACATTAGAAAATCAATTTTTGTAATCCACCACATAAATAAAAGTTCAGAAAAGAATCACTTGATTATCTCAATTGACGCAGAAAAGGCATTTGGCAAAGTCCAACACCCATTCCTGATAAAAACTCTCTATAAAATAGGTATAGAAGGGAAATTTCTCAACATAATAAAGGGCATCTATGCAAAACCAACGGCCAACATCATTCTTAATGGAGAGAGGCTGAAAACATTCCCCTTGAAGACAGGAACAAGACAAGGATGCCCTTTATCACCACTCCTATTTAACATTGTGCTGGAAGTTCTAGCTAGAGGAATAAGGCAAGAAAAAGAAATAAAGGCCATCCAAATTGGTAATGAAGAAGTTAAACTGTCCCTGTTTGCAGATGATATGATACTATATATAGAAAACCCTAAAGACGCCCCGAGAAATCTACTGGAACTAATAGAAAGATTCAGCAGAGTAGAAGGATACAAGATAAACATTCAAAAATCAGTTGGATTCCTATACACCAGTAAGGAGAACGATGAAAAGGAAATCAGGAAAACAATACCATTTTCAATAGCTCCTAAAAAGATAAAATACTTAGGAATAAATCTGACCAGTAATGTAAAAGACCTATACAAAGAAAACTACAAAACACTACTGCAAGAAACCCAAAGGGATCTACTTAAATGGAAAAACATAGAATGCTCATGGATAGGCAGACTCAACATTGTGAAAATGTCAATTCTACCCAAAGCAATTTACAAATACAGTGCAATCCCGATCCAAATACCAACACCATTCTTCAAAGAGATGGAGAAACTAATCATTGACTTTATATGGAAAGGGAAGAAGCCCTGAATAAGTAAAGCACTACTGAAGAAGAAGAATAAAGTTGGAGGACTCACACTACCAGACTTCAGAACCTACTATATAGCTTCAGTAGTCAAAACAGCCTGGTATTGGTACAATGACAGATACATTGACCAATGGAACAGAATTGAGAACCAAGACGTAAACCCATCCTCCTATGGTCTCCTGATCTTCGACAAGGGCCCAAGTCCATCAAATGGGGAAAAGACAGTTTTTAACAAATGGTGCTTGCAAAACTGGATATCCATCTGCAAAAAAATGAAGCAAGACCCATACCTCACACCGTAAACAAAAACTACTTCAAAATGGATCAAAGACCTGAATATAAAGTCTAAAACTATAAAGTTCATAGAAGAAAAATTAGGACCAACACTATAGGCCTTAATACATGGCATTAACAGGGTACAAACCATAACCATCTGTGCACAAACCCCAATAGATAAGCTAGATAACTGGGATCTTCAAAAAATCAAACACCTATGTTCTTCAAAAGACTTCATCAAAGGAGTAAAAAGAGAACCTACAGACTGGGAAAAAATTTTTGGACAGTACAAGTCAGACAAAGGTCTAATCTCCATAATCTACAAGGAAATCCAACACCTCTACAACAAAAAGACAAATAATACTATTAAAAAGTGGGCAAAGGAAATGAACAGACACTTCACCAAAGAAGATGTTCAAATGGCCAACAGACACATGAGGAAATGCTGGCGATCACTAGTCATTAGAGAAATGCAAATTAAAACCTCAATGAGATACCATCTCACCCCAGCATTACTGGCACGAATCAAAAACACTGGAAATAACAAATGTTGGAGGGGCTGCGGGGAGATCGGAACTCTTATGCACTGCGGGTGGGAATGCCAAATGATACAACCATTTTGGAAAATGATATGGCTTTTCCTCAGAAAAGTAGAAATAGACATACCATTCGATCTATCAATCCCACTCCTAGGAATATATCCTAGAGAAATAAGAGTCGTCATTAGAATAGACATATGCACACCTATGTTCATGGCAGCTTTGTTCACAATATCAAAACGATGGAAACAACCTAGATGCCCATCAACAGATGAATGGATAAACAAACTATGGTATATACACACAATGGAGTACTATGCAATGAGAAAGAACAATGATAAATCTGTGAAGCATCTCATAACATGGATGAAACTGGAGGACATTATGCTGAGTGAAATAAGTCAGTCACAAAAAGACAAATATTGTTTGAAACCTCTATTGTAAAAACCCATGAAAAAGTTCACACACAAAATGTAACAATCTTTGTTGGTTACCAGGGATGGGAGGGGTGGGGGGGAATACGAAATAGGCAATAGATAAGTGGTATCTTGGGTGAAGGGTGAGACAGTACACAATACAGGGGAAACCAGCACAGCTTGTAAAAGGGAAGGTCATGGAAGCTCCATAGACACATCCAAACCCCCTGAAGGACTGAATTGCTGGGTGGAGGGCTGTGGGGACCATTGTCTCTGGGAACATCAAGCTCAATTAGCATAACACAGCTTATAAAGACAATGCTCTACATTCTACCTTGGTGAGTAGTGTCTGGGGTCTTAAAAGCCTGTGAGCGGCCATCTAAGATTCTCCACTGGTCTCATCCCTTCAGGAGCAAGGGAGAATGAAGACAGCAGGATATAAGGAAAAGATTAATCCAAAGGACTAATTGTCCACAGCTACCAAGGCCTCTACCGAACTGAGTCCAGTACAGCTAGATGGTGCCTGGCTACCACCACTGACTGCTCTGACCAGGATCACAACAGAAGGTTCTGGACAGAGCTGGAGAAGGAAGTAGAACAAAATTCTAACTCACAAAGAAAAGACCAGAATTACTGGCCTAAAACAGACTGGAGAGACCCCTAGAGTATGGGCCCCAGACACCGTTTTAGCTCAGTGGTGAAGTCATTTCCGAGGTTCACCATTCAGCAGGGGAGTGGACAGCCCCATAAAACCAAATGGGACTAATGAGGCACAGCACTCCTGGGACAAGGGCCAGAAGGCAGAAGGGGACAGGAAAGCAAGTGATAGGGAACCCAAGGTTGGGTAACGATAGTGTTGATTTGTTGTGAGGTTGTTAACCATTGTCATAGGGCAACATGTGTACTAACTGTTAAAGGAGAAACTACTTTGTTCTGTAAGCCTTCATCTAAAGTGAGAATAGCAGCACAACTGGAAAAGCGTAGTCGATGTCACTGAGCTGTGCATGTAGAAATTTTTGAAATGGTGTATCTTTGGCTATGTATATTTTCACCAAAAAAAAAAAAAGTTTGACAAAGGAGAGGGTTGACATATTGTGGGGTTGTTAAGCAATCTCATAAAACAATATGTGTACTAGTATTTCATGAGAAACTATTTGTTCTGTAAGCCTTCACCTGAAGAACAATAAAAAAAGGGGGGGGGGGAGGAAAAAAAAAAAGAAATGGAGGGATACACAGAGTCACTGTATCAAAAAGACTAGGTCGATAGGCAATCATTTCAGGATGTAACAAAAGATCTCTTTAAAGTGTTAAAAAGCAAAGATGTCAGTATAAGGACCAAGGTGCACCTGATACAAGCCATGTTTTTTTCAATCACCTCATATGAATGTGAAAGCTGGATAATGAATAATAAGAGCAAAGAATAATCTATTAGTATCTATTCTGGACTGCCGGAAGAATGAACAAATCTGTCTTGGAAGAAGTACAGCCAAAATGCTCATTAGACTTCATCTCACATAGTTTTAACATGTTATCAAGAGGGACCAATCCCTGGAGCAAGACATTGTGCTTGGTGGAGTGGAGAGTCAGTGATAAAGAGGAAGACCCTCAAGAAGATGAATTAACATAGTTGCTGCAACAATGGGTTCAAGCATAAGAACAACTGTGAGGATGGTGCAGGACCGGGCCGTGTTTTGTTCTATCTTACATAGGGTTGTTATGATTCAGAACTGACTTGATGGTACCTAAGAACAACAACAACCAGGATAGGGCAGGGAAAATACAATATAAGCCCTGAGAATCCTGTAGTGACAGAATGTAGGGAAGTACTCAAAAAACAAAAGGATAAGGGTATGTGAAAGGGGCAGAAAGGCAAACCTGAAAGAGCTCACAAATACCAGTTCTGTAAAAATTTGAGCAATAAAATAAATACTGTAGCATTCGATTACAACTAAGAAAATACATATAAATGGATCTATTCTAATAGAAAAATTCATGGGTGGCACAAGCGGCTTGCAATCGACTGCTAATTTAAAAGTTAGCAGTTCAAACACATCTAGGGGATCCATGGAAGAAAGGCCTGGCAATATGCCTGTGGAGCAGTTCTACTCTGTAACACGTGGGGTCCTCATGAGTTGGAATTGATATGACAGTAACGGGTTTAGTATTTTTGGTTTTTAGACATAGTGAATAGTAGTTTTAATTTAAAAAGTCAACTTAGAAGAAGAAAATTTCTGCAAAAAACATTGAAAAAGTAGGCATAAATATGAAGGTGGAGACAAAGTGCTAAACTGAAAGGAAAGATAATGATTTTCAAAAAGACAACAATAACCAAACCTGTTGCCACGGAGTTGATTCCTACCCACAGCAACCCTATTGGACAGAGTAGGACTGACTGCCCATAGTGTTTCCAAGGAGTGGCTGGTGTATTTCAACCTCCGACCTTTTGGTTAGCAACTGAGCTCTTAACCACTAGCCACCTGGGCTCCGATGACTTTCAAAATTCTGGGGAAAAAAAACCAGGAATTTATGGACGGGCAAACTGCTGAACTTCATTTTTAATTTTTCTCACACTTAGGCATTTTGGAGCCGTGGTGGTGCAATAGTTAAGAGCTCAGCTGCTAACCAAAAGCTCTGCAGTTGGAATCCACCAGCTGCTCCTTGGAAACCATATGGGGCAGTTCTACTCTGTCCTGTAGGGTCGCCGTGAGTCTTTGAGTCAGCATGGACTAGATGGCAGTGTTTTTTGTTTTTTTGGGGAGATAGGGGTTTAGGTCCTTTAACATAATTTTTATTTTATTTTTTAGTTTCATTCTGAATTTAAACTCTTCTTTACATAATAGCTCAGGGCTTACTGGCAGGATGTCTAAAGACTCTACAGATGGTCGGTTTCAATGGTGAGACAAACACTGCAATCCCCGACAAGAGATGAATCAGGAACCATTCTGTGTTCTCCTGGGCTAGTTTTCCAAGGTAAGTTTGTTTTCTTTGTTATTCTTTTTTTTTTTTTGCTTCCTGCCTCTATCATCACCTTAAGGCAAATGGAATTTTCACATTGCTCCATCATTCAGGAGAAACTAAGTAGCACATAGAAAAATAAATAATTGCCTAAACTGGGTTAAGTCCTTCACAATTCTGATCAGGACTGTACATGTTGGATTTCCTCTTTGACACCGGTGCAATAGTAGTGATAAACTCTCATGCATCAAAATTTAATTTTAAAAATTGAAGGAGATAAAAAATAGAACAATAAAGGCCTGGTTACAAAATAGTCTCACATTTCTCTCTGCTATGCATCCCTCTTCATTGATTTCTTCATTGCTCTTGAGATGAGGCAGAATGAGTTCTATGTAAATGAATTTGTGAAACAGGGAATGGATTTACTAGAAATGAAGTACCTAATCAAAACTGTTACATTATTTCTTGAGTCTTTTCCTGAGTTTCAAAGCCTTGGTTGTGATGTACCAAAAATCAGGCACATACTTTAAAGCATTCCTTTCAAATTAACAACTGAAAATGCAATCCAAATATTTTTACATATTCCATTATTCTTCATTTTATTAAAAACTGAAATTGGAAATCCACACAAGCAGAGCAGCTCTCTACATTTAATATTGAAAATTAAGTTTCTTAATTAAATAATACAATGCTGAAGATGTAGGTATATGTGCTCATTCTGCATGTATGTCAGTTCAAGTCTGCAGCGTTTTATGAGTGATTTTCTATTTGAAAGGAAAATAACACACTTTGCAGACATATATTGAGCACCTTTTTGGTGATTTGAAATATTTTGTGAATAAGCATCTCATAGAGAAGTTTGCAAAAGTATATACAAGGGACTCTTTGATGATTTTATTGAGTTAAAAGCATATTGCATAGTGCAATGTAGCTCTTCTCTGATAGAAAATTTTGCCCCAAGGCATGGCGTAATGAAAGCGCTATAGCTGTGCAGGCAGCAATATAATGAAGATTGAAAAGAAAGAGAAGAGGACTTGGCCGGATAGAAGTAATTATTATCCATCTCAATAGCTTTAAATGTCCCTATGGTGTGTTAGCATATCTTTTTAGGGGTGAAACAATAACATATTTTGGTCAAACACAAACTAAGAGTTAAAACTATATATATATATTAGACAAAATCAAGACTGCTTTGAAAAATCAACATCAAAGAATGATTTTCTGGTAGACAAGAATAACTTAAATGTTTATTCAAAGCAAATTAGATATATTCCTTCTCTTATTTTTTTTAAATGTAGATTGAATATTTTATATAATGCTCTATAGGATTTTGGAATTTTTGATCCTCCAGGAATTTGAGGAGGCCGAATAAACATTATACTTTCATTTGATCTGGATGAAATGTGAAAAATTCTCCCAAATCAAGTATTTTTTTAATGACTTAGAGTCTAATATAACTATATATCTAACAATTTAAATACCATTTTGAGGTTATTTATTCAGTGATGACTAATTAACCGACTGTGATCAAGTTGATGTCAATTCATGGCAACCCCATGTATGTCATAGTAGAACTGTGCTCCGTGGAGTTTTCATAGGCTGTGCTGTTTCGGAAGTAGGCAAGGTCTGTCTTCTGATGCGCCTCTGGGTGGACTGGAAATTTGAAACTTTGGTTAGCAGCTGAGAACCTTTACTGTTTGCACCACTCTGGGACTCCATTGTTGTTGTTCCTAGATGCCATGGAGTTGGCACCTGAGTCATAGTGACCCCATGTACAGCGATTTTGCAACAACCTCATGATCACTCTTGTAATCCATAGGATTTTCATTGGCTGAGTTTTGGAAGCTGATTTCCAGGCCTCTCTTCCTAATCTGTCTCCATAGCAAAACCAAATCAAACCAAATCAATTGCCGTTGAGTCAATTCCAACTCATTGTGACCCTATAGGACAGAGTAGAACTGCCCCATAGAGTTTCCAAGCAGTGCCTGGTGTTTTCAAACTACCAACCTTTAGGTTAGCATCTGTAGCACTTAACCACTATGCCATCAGGGTTTCCAATCCATCTCAATAGTAGGTCCTATATAAAAACTTGTTGATTGACAGACAAACTGAATGAATGAATGAATGTAGTCTTAGTTATCTAGTGCTGCTATAACAGAAATACCACAAGAAGATGGCTTTAACAAAGAAAAAATTATTCTCTCACACTTTAGGAGGCTAGAAGTCCAAATTCAGGGTTCCAGCTGCAGGGGAAGACTTTCTTTGTTGGTTTTAGGGAAAGGTCCTTGTCATCAATCTTCCCCTGGTCTAGGAGCTTCTCAGCATAGGGACACAAGTCCATAGGACATGCTATCCTCCTGGGTCTTCATTCTTGGTGGTAGTAGGTCCCCCTGTTTCTCTGCTTGCTTCTTTTATTTCTCAAAAGAGACTGATTTAAGACACAACCTAATCTTGTAGATTGAGTCCTCCCTCATTACCGTAACTGCCTCTAATCCTGCCTCATTAACATCATAGAGGCAGGATTTACAACACATAGGAAAATCACATCAGATGACAAAATTGTGGACAATCACATAGTACTGGAAATATGGCCTAGCCAAGTTGACATACATTTTGGGGGGGGGGGGGCACAATTCAATCCATAACAAATGTCTTTTCATAAAACAAATATTCTTTTTGACATTTTCCAGTGAACTGACACCCGCCCCATTACCCTGATGCCTAGGGAAGAACATTCCCAGGTATAATGTCTACAAGATGGTTTGTTTTGTTTATTTTGAGAAACATAGCACCTGTGTGATGAAATAACCCTTTCTCAGATGGACCTAGAATTCCAGGGAAGTCACACAAAACATTTTAGCTCTCATTTTTAATTAGTAGCTGCTGAATCAATTTAAAAAGGACTAAGAAAAATTTCTTTTGAGAGTAGAATGAAATTTGAAATAATGATCTTTCTGCTCAAGAATGAGACTGGTCAAATTTCTTGTTTTCCTAAAATGAAACACATGCATTGTGAATATTTCAAGGTGATCGCTTCTAATGGGAGAGAAGATAAGTTTCTATAAATGGGAAATAGATACTTGGTGAAGTTGAAATAAAAATGGAAAGAACTATAGGAAAGAGGGAGAAAAAGGGTCATCGATTAGGGAATTTGAGACATCCATATCTAATGACTTCCTGAAATCTATAGATGACTACCATTCCCAGGAGGAGGCAAGGAAACCTCAACCCAATTATAATGAGAAGACTCTAAGGAGTTATAGGGAAGGAACAATTCCACACCTCACACACACACACACACACACACACACACACACACAGATAGACACACACCATTTTTCACTTTTGGAATACGTACCTTCATCCCTTTAGTAGGACTTGCTTGAAATCCATCTTTCTTCTTGTCAATTGTATATTCACTTTCAAGAAAGGCTGATGACATGATAACTACAAGTTTCAAAGATGCAGGTATTACCCACCCCCTTTGGAACTGACAGTCAATCACAGAATATTATTACTTGTCAACAAGTAAAAGTTATTTAACAGCAACTACCCAATTAAGCATGTGTCTCTTGACTCTCTCCTTTATGAAGATATTTAAATTGCACTCATTAGAACAGTAATGAGCCAAGTTTCTGTCCTATTACTTAAGACTTTAATAATACTAAAAATTTTACCTTGCTGAGGAGTGTTTATACCCACTGGTTCAGAGAAAGTATAAGATCCTTTTTTCTCTTCTTTTTTAAATTTTTCCCCATCCACAGTATATATGTATGTGTGTGTACATATATACATACTATACAGGTGTCCCCCCATCTTCAGTTTAGCTTGGGAATTTTTCTACATTAACACATATAGATCTGCCTTATTTTTTTCAATGACTACATCTTCTTATATTCTGTGGATGCAAACTTAATTATTTAATAAGGAAATAAAAGCTAGATTATGAAACCAAGCCTGATCAATTGTTGGAGTGGGGCAAATGGTTTACTCTCGTCTAGTAACCTGAAGACTAACAGAACACACTCAGTGATGCTGTGGAAGAAAGGCCTGGCAATCTGTTTCTGTAAAAGTTACAGCCAAAAAATCCATATGAAGCAATTCTACTCTGTAGACCATAGGGTCACCATGAATTGGAATGGACTTGAGGGCAACAAGTTTTATTATTATTATCTTATATGGTCTTTTCAGAGCCCTGCTGGAATAGTAGCTAAGAGCTACTGCTGCTGTCCAAAAGGTCAGCAGTTTGAATCCACCAGCTGCTCCTCAGAAACCCTGTGAGGCAGTTCTACTCTGTTCCTATAGAGTCACTATGAGTCAGAATTGACTCAACGGCAATTGGTTTGGTTTTTTGATTTGGTTTATGGTCTGTTCTGCTACCATGTTTCCATAACAAAAAGTAGTTCATAAGTGATTGATAAATGAGATAATGATATCAGTGTAATGCAATTTTAAACTTCAGCAGAGAAGGATAAGTTCATCAGCTTTCCTGCTACCTTGGAATCAGTGGATATTTTAACCCAATTTTAAGAAAAATAAGATCAAGGGCTTACACTAAGATTTCCTGCCCAGAAAGTTGCACCCTTAGATAGTCTGGATTGACTATCTGCTCTTGGCAGATCACTTTGAATCCTGTGCAAAGGATCTAAAAACTGTGGTGTGTGGTATAAATATCAGTGGATATTTAACACAGCTTTTGGTTACACAACTATGATTCTGTTTTTAAGTGCTCCGGTTAAAAAATCGCCTAGACATTGCTTAGTTATCTCTATTTTTTCCATAAGTTCTATTATTTTCAGTACCTTGTTTTGCAGGCCACAAACCCAGATGCGTAATATGTCTTTTAAAAGAAATCCCTCATAGACCATGTTCTCTTAAATATTACAAATACATAAATTACCAAGTGGACACAGAATCCTCCTTAACAGAAAATATTAATTTTATGTATTTGAAACTCTTAAGCTAGTTGACAATAACTGTCCTAAATTAAATGATGCCTGCTCAGTGAAGGATGACCTAACCATTGCATTAAACAAAAGCATTCAAGCTATTAGTAGAGACAGTTAACACTCCAGTTAATTGTGATTACTTCTAACACTTTCTTTTTGCCCATGATTGTTCCCTAAAGGTTTTTGTCTTGTAACTAAAGACTTCGATAGTACTAAAAATTCTGCCTTGTTGAGTATTTATACCCACTGATTCAGACAGAGTCTAAGATCCTTTCTTTTCTTCTTCTTTTCCCCCCGCTCCCATCAACAAACATGATTTTAGGAGGAAAAACAAAATCTACATTTAAATAATTCATAGAATTTTGAAATTCAGTATATTAAAACCTGAATTCATGGTCTTCATCCCCATACAGAATTCTTTTCCTTTTATTTATTTGATCAGTAACAGTTAATTCATCCAATGAATACTTTTTGAATTTTTCTCATTTTTCAGACGACAGTCAAGCATCATGAAACTTGGCTTCATAAATTTGCAGTCTGGTAGAAGATACCAGGCATTAATCAAATAAAATCATATCACTATCTCTAATAATTGTAAAGTTCTGAGGGCTGTGAGAGTGGGAACTTTCCTAGGTTTGGAGATTGGGAATATATTTCTGAGGAATTTGACATTTGAACTGACACCTGAAGGATGAGTAAATATTAACTAGATGAAGGGTAGGAGCGAAAAAGAATGGATGCCTAGCATTCTGCAAAGGAAGAGCTGAGACAGAAGTGATTAGGTGTGCCAGAGAAAATGAAGGTGGCTGATGTCCCTGGAGTGCCAGGTGCAAGGGCCAGAGTGCCGCTAGGTGATCTTTGAGAGACGAGCAGGAGTCAGCTGGGCCTTGTAGACCATATCAGTAAAGTTTAATTTGATAGCTAACCTTCGCTGTGTACTTATTAACCCATTGCCATTGAGTTACAGAGTAGAACTGGTTCATAGCTTTTCTTGGCTGTAATCTTTATGGAAGCAATTCCCCAGGCTTTTTCTCCGAGGTGCGTCTGAGTGGGTTCGAACTGCCAATTTTTGGTTAGTAGAATAGCACAAACTATTTGTGCCACCCAGGGGCATATTAAAGGTCAATTATTATGTTAAATACTTATCTTTTTACATTTTGTCATAAATCCATATACCAATGCCCACAATTATTTTTACCATTTATAGTCAGAAACCCTGGCTTAGAGGGTTTAGGGTTGTTTAAGTTTGCATGGTTCACAAGTAGTGGAGCTGGAATTTGAATACAGGATGTCCAATTCAGGGTCCCTGCTCTTAAAATTAACATAGCCTTTCATTCATGTGACAATGAGATTATATGAAAGATACTAAGCAGAGGAGTAACAGTGATCCTTACCACCTTATTTCCTTTTATCTGCTTGACCAGTACCTTCATAATTAGCATCATCCTTGCCTCCATCCATTATAAAATTTGGTTGATTTTAGCTATGCAATAGATCCCTAACCCAGGCACTTTAGCCCACCATCATTTGGTGACACTCACACAAATTATGGTCAGCTCTTTGTCTGAACTATAGCCATGGCTTCCTAATCTCCTTCATCCCCAACCAACAAATTTAGTCTTACTTTCCCATTCTGAACTCTTCTCCCTCAGGAGTTGGAATCGTCTCTTTAAGAAGCAACTCTGATCACATCACACCATGCTTAAACACTGCAGGCTCTTTTCCACTGTACTTAGTGTAAAATCTGTATTCTTCACTCTTTTATAATCTCTGCATGGTCTGCTCATTGTCTCTCCAGCTCAGTTTCCTGCCAATTTCCCCTTCACTCATTAAACCCCATCAGCCTTATCTCCATTTTTCAAACCTCAAACGTATTCCTGATTTAGCATCATTGACCATATTTTCTTTACCTGAAATGAGCATTATTTCTTCCTGCCCATCACACTTTCCTGCAGACATTTGCTTCTCTATCAGTATATAGCTTCTTTCCTAGGGACACATAATATAAAACTCCTAGCTAGGTTGTTGTTGGTGCTGTTAGTTGCTATTGAGTAGATTCCAACTAATGGCTACCCCACATGTGCAGAGTAAAACTGCTCCATAGGATTTTCAAGGCTGTGATCTTACAGAAGCAGGTTGCCAGGCTTGTCTTCCAAAGTGCTCATTGGTGTGTTCGATCAGCCAAACTTTTCACTAGTAATCGAGCCCTTAACCATTTGCATCACCGAGGGACTCCTAGATTAAGACTCATTTTTACCTCTCACAAAAATCTGTTTTTACCCTAACTAACTAGTTATTAAATATAATTGCAATATTACTTACTGGTCATTGTGTTATTATTTATCTAATGACTGCTTTCCTTTCCATTCCTTTCTTGACTAATCTTGAGAACAGGGTTTACGTATCAATTTTGGTCACTCTTTAATCATCTCTGTATTTTTAATTGTCATCATTTACATCAAATAACATACTCAGTAAATTAGACATAGCCATTAATCCTATTGTGTATTTTGTTGTATGAAGAAAACCAAGGTCAAAATAGAGTTCTATGAGTTGTGTTCAACACTGGTCTCATTGTGAGAGAAAGCTAATGTGTGCTAAATAAAAGCAGAGAGAGTTTAAATGCCAGAACAAAAACTCCCAAGTTTTCAAACATGAACTCTCTCTGCCCCTACTTGGGTTTGTAGTTAAATGTGGAAAACAGGTTACAAACTATAAAATCTTATTAGCAGAGCTAAAGGGGTGAATAGGAGAATAGCTTTAGGCTAACAATTGTTAAGACTGCTATTAAGGATTAAAAAAAAATTCTTCTAAATATAATTAAAATCATATTGTATAACAGAAGGTCAATGACCAAAAGTAAAATAAAATGTTCACATGGACAATTTACAGATAGTCTTCTAATGTGGTTACCAAGAAATATTGTATAAATTAAAAACAATAAAATCCGGTTCTCTGAAAGTTAAAGAAGGATTAAAAAGGTACTATTTTCTTAGCCCTAAAAACTATGTGTGCATGAACAGCAGGAAGATTTGCTCTGGAAGATATTATTCCTCCCTTTTTTTATTGCCTGTTGCTAAAATGGCACCAGGTCAAAACAATGAGATACTCTGCTGATAGTAGTGCTATAAATACATGTATTTATTGATAGAATTATGATACTGCAGAAGCTTTTCAATTAGTATTAGAGTCATTAACTAGGCGGGGAATATATGGATAGTGGCACTTTATTCAATTATACTTATAAAGATGTATTACTGAAGATGATAAGAAGTAATAGAAACACTTGTATATAACAGTACTTAACTGAAACACCAATAAAATGCTGCTTTTTTTTTTTTTTCTCAAACAATATAGCTGATAGAGTTTTGCTACTCCCATAACTCTAAATCTTTAGGGTTGGATCTGTTCTCTTAATATTCTTGGCTTCCTGTTCTAATTGCAAGGAATTGAGTTTTGTGGTGTTAATAAAAGCCATGTAAAACTTTTCCTGCCGAATTTCCGTGGCCTGTTCTTTCATATCATTCAATTCTCTGCTCAAATATCAATTAATGAAAGAGGCCATCTCAGAACACAGTATCAAAAATATCCCCCCACTTCACTACTTCCTTTTACTTGCTATCCCACTTGTTTTTTACTCTTAAGAATAAGATTACGGAGTTTTGGGAAAATGGCGCCCTAGGCAGAAGCACCACGCCATCCCTCCACAGCAAAGATTTGAAAAACTAAGCCGAACAGAGAATACAATAATCCTGAAACCCCAAAACATCAAATGAAGAGTGAGAAAACTAACAGAGACGGAGAGTGAGGAGAGATTCAAGCAGAGGTCCCCTACCAGCTAAAGCAGCGCGGATCTGCCATCTTGGACTCCTATTGGAGACCAGCAAACAGGGGGTACGAGAAAGCAGCCTCATGGAGAGTCCACCGGGAGACAAAACAACCGGTATTTTGCGATATATGCTTTCCCACCCCCCACCCTTCTTCACCCCAACTCGGCCTCCTCTGCTTCCCGCGGCCACAATCTCTTGACCTGGAAAAACCGGCTGCTTGGATTCCACCCACCCAAATGGGCCAGCTCTCTGAGTGCCATTTGTTGGCAGCTGTTGTTGCTTCTTTCTGCTTCTTTTGATTTCTTCCTTACCTCTCACCACCTCCCCCTCCTTTTGCTCAAATACCTGGCTCCATGCGCCATCTTTGCTTCTTCCTGAGGGGCTGAGGAGCTCCGTTCCAGTGTGGAGCTGCTTCCCGGTCTGGGCTGCCAAGCTGGTGGGATGCTGGGGCTTTTGTTCGTTTGTTTGTTTTGAATTGTTTGTTTGTTTTCTTTCCTTTTCTTGAGTTGGGAGCCCTTTCTGGCCAGGCGGTACTGCATGGCTTGGAAACTGCCACCTTGGCTTCCACAGAAGTGCAGCGGGATCCTTGAGGGCATTTATTTTTTTGTTGTTTTTTGTTTCCCCCCATATCTTAGGGGGTTTTTCTTGTTCTTTTTTTTTTTTCCAATTTGTTTCTGTTTTCTTTTCCCTCTTTTTCCTTTTTTGTCTTTCTTCATTGCTCAGTTTCTCGTCTCTCTATATCTTCCTTCTCTTTCTGTTCCCTGAATACCTGGTGTTGTATACCTCTATGCCTTCTAGCCAGGCTGTACTGCAACACCTGAGAGCGACTTCCCCAGACCTCATAGCTGCACCGGTGAGATCCCTGGGAAATTTGCAGTTCTATAACTTTTCCGATTTTTATTTATTCATTCTTTTCTTTTCTTTTCTTCCTCTTCCCCTTTCTGGTTTTCTCCATTTCATAGTCTCTCATCTCTCCACTCCAACGGCAAGCTCCCCTAGCACTCTTTTTGTTTATTTGTACATTTTTGCCTCCTGTTCCTCACTCCTCTCTCCCATATCCATCTTAGCTCCCCACATAACAATCTCCCCTCTGCATCCTGCCGACATGCACTTTGCGCTTGACATCACACCACCAAGCAGCACTGCACTGATTATCGAACAACTCTGGTGGCTGTAGTAAGTGCCACAAACAACCCATCCCAGTAACTCCTCTTCAGATAGACCTGCCCTGCCATACCAGATCTGAGCGACTGACCCTGCCAATTGGAGAAGGAGGTGAACAGTATTGTGCCCACAGACAAGAAAACAACAAAGAACACACAGTCCGCCTGCTCAGATATAGTCAAAATTTTTTTTTTTTAAAAAGGGATGAAACAAACAAATCTACAATCAATAAATGAGAAAAATAACTACTGAATGCCCTGAAGACAGCAGACAATATCAGAACATTTACAAAAACAGGACAGGATGGTTCAAGTAGGCATCCAAAATAAAACACCACATGACTCTCCAGTGGAAGAAAATGCACTAGAACTACCTGACAGGGAATTCAGAGCTCTAATACTCAGAATTCTCCAAGAACAGAGGCAAAAAGCTGACAAACGTGAGGAAAAAAGAGACAAATTAATGGAAAATACAGACAAAAAATTTGAAGAACTCAGGAAAATAATTCAGGAACAAAATGCCAAAATAAATTCACAACTAGAAATTATACAATGACAACAATTAGAAATAAAAAACATAAACAACAAGATTTCAGAAAAGGACAGTGTCATAGAAGGGCTGAGAAGCAGATTTCAAATGGTGGAAGACAGGAGTGTGGAATTGAAGACAAACACTTGGATACAACTCTGTTTCAGGAAAAGTCAGAAAAAGAACAAAGAAAAATGAAGAGACCCTGAGAGTTACGTTGGATACAATCAAAAGCAAAAATTTTCCAGTGATTGGAATTCCAGAACAGGGGGAGAAACCAGAAAACACAAAAAGGATTATTGAAGAACTGCTGACAGAAAACTTACCCAATATCATGAAAGATGAAAAGCTAGCTATCCAAGAAACTGAATGAACCCCATATAGGAGAGACTCCAAAAGAAAATCACCAAGGCATATCATAATCACACTCACCAAAACCAAATACAAACAAAGAATCCTGAAAGCAGCTAGTGAAAAACCAGAAGGCACATAGAGAGGAGACAAAATAAGACTAAGCTCAGAATATTCGGCAGAAACCAAGCAGGCAAGAAGGCAATGGGATGACATATATAAAATATTGACGTAAAAAAATTGCCAGCCAAGAATAACATATCCTGCAAAACTCTCATTCAACTATGATGGTAAAATTAGGTAATTTCCAGATAAACAGAAATTAAGGGAATATGTAAAAGTCAAACCAAACTTACAAGGATTATTAAATGGAGTTCTTTGATCTGAGGACAAACAGCTTCAGCTCACAGGCAGAATCTAGGATGCATGATCGTACCAGCCAGATACCAATTAGGAAATGAACTCTCTAGGACTATCCAAAATGAAAAGAAATACAACAGGGAATCAGAGCAGTTAATCAGTAAATGACAACAACATCAAAACAATAAAAGAGGAATAAAGGGCATAGGTATTGAACCTTCTAATGGAGAGGAAGGCAAGGCAACACCAAGTAATGGTAGACTGCTTCAAACTTAGAAAGATAAGGGTAAAATTCATGGTAACCAGAAAGAAAGTTAACAAACATACTCATAAAAAAAAGACAAAAAACATAAAGTCTCAGCAAAAACAAAACCTACAAAAACAAAAGAAATGAAAAAAAAATCCACAAACAAAAGCAACTCAGCACAAGAGAGTAAGAAGAACAAAGAAAACTTCAACACCAAAAAAAAAAAAAAAAAACACTACAAAATGACAGCAACAAACTCACTTCTATCAATAGTTACGCTGAATGTAAATGGACTCAATGCACCCATAAAGAGACGGAAAGTCACAGAATGGATAAGAAAACAGGATCCATCAATATGCTGTCTACAAGAGAGACACCTTAGAAACAAAGATGTGAATTTATTAAAAGTCAAAGATTGGAAAAAATATATCAAGCTAACAACTACCAAAAAAGAACCTGAGTGGCAATTCCAATCTCAGACAAAATAAACTTTAAAACAAAATTTACCATGAAAGACAAAGAAGGACATTATATAATGATCAATGGGATGATCCATCATGAAGACATAACCATAATAAACATCTATGCACCCAATGACAGGTCTCCAAAATGCATAAAACGAACTCTAACAACACTGAAAAGAGAAATTGACAGTTCCACAATAATAGTAGGAGACTTCAACACACCACTCTCAGTAAAGGACAGAACAACTATGAAGAAACTCGACAAAGATACAGAAGACGTAAAGGGCACGATCAGCCAACTTGACCTCATAGACATATATAGAACACTCCATGCAACTGGTACAAAGTACACATTCTTTTCCAAAGCACATGGAACGTTCTCCAGAATAGACCACATCTTACACCACAGAGCAATCCTCAACAAGATCCAAAACATTGAGATAATTCAAAGTATCTTCTCTGACCACAATGCCATCAAGCTAGAAATTTACAACACAAAGAGCAAGGAAAAAAAATCAATTACGTAGAAACTGAATAATACCCTGCTTACACATCACTGGGTAATACAAGAAATCAGAGATGGAATCAAAAAGTTCCAAGAATCAATTGAGAATGAAAACACATCATACCAAAACCTTTGGGACAAAGCAAAGGCAGTCCTCAGAGGACAATTTATAGCAATAGATGCACATATCAAAAAAGAAGAAACAGACAAAATCAAAACATTAACCACAGACCTCAAACAAATAGAAAGAGAACAGAAAGAAAAGCCCACAGCCACTGGAAGAAAGGAAATAGTAAAGATCAGAGCAGAATTAAATGAAATAGAGACCAGAAAAACAATAGAAAGAATCAACAAAACCAAAAGTTGGTTCTTTGAAAGAATCAGCAAAATCAACAAACCACTGGCCAGACTGACAAAAGAAAAACAGGACAGGACACAAATAACCCAAATAAGAAATGAAATGGGGGATATTACAACAGACCCAACTGAAATAAAAAGGATTATACCAGAATATTATGAACAATTATACTCCAACAAATTTGAAAATCTAGAGGAAATGGATAAATTTCTAGAAACACATGACCTATCCAAACTATAACAAAGTGATGTTGAAAATCTGAACAGATCCATAACAAGAGAAGAGATTGAAAAGGTAATTAAAAAAACTCCCAACCAAAAAAAGCCCTG